>CM019691.1:33404813-34004813 GCA_009760885.1 Achatina immaculata | reverse complement strand
GACTGACAACTCACTACCAAAAATAGCACTAAGATGGACACCACAGGGGAACAGAAGTAAAGGTAGACCAAAAGAGACATGGAGAAGAACAACAGAAAGGATGTTGAGCAATAGAGGGCTCACCTGGGCAAGAGCAGAAAAAAAGGCGAAGAACAGGCATTTGTGGAAAACCCTTGCGGAAGCCCCATGTGCCCTGGGCACCTAGGGTTCAGAGAGAGAGAGACAAGAACTTAATATTGATGAAGGTTACCTAGTATAGAGGATTAAACAGAATTTCTTAACTATTGTGGACACATTAAATGTCATGAGAATTTAGAGAAGAACATCTTGGAAGGATATATAATAGGAAAAAGAAAGAGAGGAAGACCAAGGCAAAGATGGCTGCAAGACATTGATAATCTGCATATAGATGCATCAGCAGCATGGCATCTTGCATACAACCAAGAGGCCTACAGGAGAGCTGTTAGGGAAGCAGAGTTCCATAAGAATCATGCTAATGACTGACTGACACAAAAAGCAATGTGTTTTAATACTCACTAACAAGAGGGGAGCATGAATCATAGTGTAACCATTCATTACACAAGAGGACAATTACATAGCCAAAGTTTTGCACATGAAAACCAGTATATGAACTTTGCAGTGACAAGTCTACAGCAACTTTCTATATGTTAGTTCCACCATAAATGTTTATAGAAAAATTATTAACTAATTAATTTTTCTATATAGACCAAATTGATTTCTAAATTTCTTGTCATATTCTTGCATCCTTCCCATGCTGTCAGACGTCACATAGGTCCTGTAGCATGTCTAACCATGAGTCTCTGTTCTTGGTGAGCTTCTCAGTCTCATTAAGGGATTTATTGTCAGTCATCTTAGCCTTTCTTGTCAGCGTTCTCTTTAGGGTCTCTCGAGATTCGCCTCTTTTTCTTTATCCAGACGTTTCTCATTTGATGCCTTGCTTTGTGAGTCTCTGATTGTTTCCTTTCATCATATGGGCCACATGTGCCCACCTTCTTTTCTTGATCACTGCTGAGACCGTTTGCTGTGTGCTCTTTTCTCTTAGCTCTGCTTTAATCCTGAATTCATTGCATTGTATATAGAGTATTTTGTCATATTAACCTATGCTTAATGTTATGTATAATATGATTTCCTAACCAGTATCCAGCTACAGAAAGAGGCGACCTCCTAATATTTCTGAGTGGCATGTCAGAGATAATGGCTGTAGTACAAGCAGCTCGAGCATATGCTCAGCAGGTCAAGCGTTGGATCGTGTTACCTCTACACAGTGCCTTATCAGTAGAGGAACAAGACAAAGTGTTTGACATTGCCCCAGATGGAGCACGCAAATGTATTGTGTCCACCAATATTGCAGAGACCTCTGTCACCATTGATGGTGTGCGCTTCATTGTTGACTCAGGGAAGGTGTGTATCAGTTTTTTTATTGATAAGTTTGAATACTTTCTCTAATTTAATTATGGAAATGCTTTAATCACATAAATATTTTCTTTGATTTAATCATAGTAATACTTTAACCAAGGATTCAATCATGCAAAATGCTTTCTTTGATTTTATAATAGAAATGCTTTCACTGATTTAATCACAGAAATATCCACTTTATTTTAGTGAATATATTTTCTCTCACCTGAACATATTGTGTCTTGTTAGTTGCCACTAACCAGGCTGTATATGAGCTTTAGTCCTTCTGTCCACAGCATCTGCTTGTGAAATTATATTAAAAGTTGGTGGCCTGGACTTCAGTCCATGGACAAAGAAGCCACTGCCCCCTTCTTATAAGTCATTTGATGCAACGAAATTAAGATTTCTGAAAGATTGTTGGCTTTGCATAGAAAAAACTAGCCATATAAACAGATGGGAAGCACATTTAACACCAGATAGTTCTTTTACAAGGTTCCACAAGAGACATGCAAATGAATGAATGTATGAGTTCTTTTACTTTGTTCATAAGCACCACATGATATGAAAAAGTGATAAATATTTCCATATTCAAATAGCATATTCCCCTTTTTTTAAAAAAAATATTCTTATGTAACTTATTCTTATTTATATGTAACTCGAACCAGTGGTTTCTTTTCTATTCTGCAGTTACAGATATTGTAAATTTGTTTACTCAAAGCTTAGTTACACATTTAAACAAACCAGCTGTTTAAAAGATGTACTGATAAAGCATTTTGTTATTATTCAGGTCAAGGAGATGAGTTTTGATTCGAAATACAAAATGCAAAAGTTGCAAGAATTTTGGATCAGTCGTGCAAGTTCTGAACAGCGGAAGGGAAGAGCAGGTTAGTTTAATACAGTCATCCAGAGCAGCCACTGCAGTACGGCTTTTTCAAAGTGTAACTTGGGAGCTCAGGAGTGGAAGTTCTATTTTTTTATGTGAGGGGTCAAATTAAGCGGGCCTTTTGTGAAGCTCAGATCTGCATACATCTTACATCCTTCCTGTGCCGCTAAACGTCGCATGGTAGGCATCCAAGATTTCCTGTCTTCGGCAAGTTTATCAGTCTCATCAAGGGATGTTATGCCCACTGAACTAGCTTATCTTAACAATGTCCTCTTTAGAGTTTCATATGGTTGACCTCTTTTTCTTCAGCCTGTTATGTTCCACTTGGTAGCTTGTTTTGGAATCCTCTGACTGTTTCTTCTCATCACATGACCAACATATGTCCATCTTATTTTTCTGATCACCCATGAGACAGGTTGTTGTTTGCTCATCTGTCTTATATCTGCATTGTTTTTGAGTATATTCCACTTTATACCATAGTAAATAATGCATGTAAAAAAGAAAACAAAAATAGAATTTACTTTTGATGGACTGCTAAGACCAGACATAAATTTATCTTAGAAGCTGCGTGCATAATTGATATTTTGTTTCAAAGAATGTCGACCAGTGTTTTTACTGTAATTTAAATAAAATATTTTTATATTTAATAAAATTGACATTGATAATAGATTGAAAGCATTTATTATTGGAAGATGTAGGAAACTCTCTACTGTAGAGACCAGAACAACAACATAACTCCTCAGATTATCAGAGGAAGTACCCCCCCCCCCCAGATAAGTGTTCTAAGGGGGGTGGGCCCCTCTAGGTCATGACTCCCAGAGGTTTTGTGAGTTGTTGCTTTTTTTTTTCGTTCTGGGATTGAACCATGATCTTCCAGTTGGCACTGCACTTTGAAGTGCGTCTTTAGCGATTTAGCTACGGAGGACTGGTACTGGTTGTGACAAACAAAATTATTTATGTTCTTAATGATTGTTTTGCATACTCCACAGCCAGCATGAGCCCTTTTCTGCTGTTTCTGAACGACTTTTCAATGCCCTTGCTCTTGCTTCTCCCTTTATGCCCAATTGCTTGTCCCTTTATGCCCAGTTGCTTACATAGGTCGTATGCTGATGTTGCTACGAATCCTCTTGCTCCCACTTCTGCAGCTATCACTTTTGCCCTGACTCCTGCCCCCGCCTCAGTTTCTTGACCAGATCATTGTACTTCTTACATTTGAATAAATGCTGCTCCTCTATTCTTGTTTCGTACTGAACCGTAAGCTCAATCATTATTAGTTCCTGTTTTTCTGTGGACTACACTACAATGTCTGGTCGCATTCCTGTGTTCATGATGGCAGTGTGTTGGCTGCACTTCTTGTACCACCGGATCTGTAGATTCTTGTAGCATCATTGCAAGCCCACCTTGCATTCTTTGACCACAGATTTGGAATCAGCATGAACTTGTATACTGAAAATATAATGAGGAATGTTAGAGAAGATGTAGACAAAGAATATTACGATGCCATAACAGTTGGAGGTTATGAAATACCAGAGATTAGATATGCTGATGACACAGTATTGCTGTCCACAACACAAGAAGGAATGGAAAAACTAATTATGTCAGTCCGCAAGAACAGCGAAGAGCAGAACCTCTATCTTAATGCAAAGAAAACTAAAGTGATGACAACTGACAAAACAGACAAGGCAACTGAAATATGTATCAGTGAGGAAAAACTGGAAGAAGTGGAGAGTTTTGAATATCTTGGATCACTACTAACTAATAATGGAGATACAATGCGGGAAATTAAAAGGAGGACATCTATTGCTCTTCAGAAAGTAAAACAAATAAAGAATCTGTGGAGAGGAGCAGACAGAACCACAAAAATAAGATTTTTAAGGGCATGCATCTTTCCCATCGCAACATATGCCTGTGAGACCTGGACACTTAACAAAACAGCTGAGAAGCACATAAATGCCTTTGAATGTAAATGCTATAGAAGAGTTCTCCAAATATCGTGGACACAAAAAAGAACAAATATATCTATACTACAAGAGCTTAATATATATGCACCCCTGACGGACCCCTTGTTTTATGTCAAACCAAGTTGTTGTTTCACCATTTATTCTTACTGCTGCTTGTTGGTCTAAATACAGCAGTGATGTTAATTGTATCAAATGTGTTGGAAATCCCATTTTTTCCATTATTTCCCAAAGTTTCTGGTGTTGTACACAATCAAATGCCTTTGAGTAGTCTATAAAGGATAAATATAGATTCACATTAAACTCCCTGCATTTCTCTATTATTAATCTTAGATTGAATATATGATCTCTTGATCCTCTTCCTTGCCTGAAGCCAGCTTGGACCATATTGACTTCTTCTTCTATTTCTGGTTAGCGGGGTAGGGGTATCCCCTATCAAAGGAGAAGTAAGACGCCTCCTTACCTCCGTTAGTCTACGGGACACCCTTGGGCAAGGTGGAGTACCCGTATAGCCCCCCGATCAGGGTGACGTGAAGCCATGGGAGCAGGTGGTGGATGGAATGGGAGAGCAGCTGACAGATAATGTTGGTTATGGTCACCTATTCTATGATGGTAGGCAGATGATCTCAATGTAGGGACAATGGCTACGATCACTGACTAGTACAGTCACTGCCCGGAAGGAAAGCAATGGTAAACTACCTTCTGGAAACATACCAAGAAACCCAAGCAGCAATCATGGAAAGTCAAATAGGAAAAAGATCTGGTGGTGAGTCCCCCAGGCCAGATAGATCTAATTTTAACACTGGGGAAGAGTGTGAGGCAGAGGTCGGTACTAGTAATTGTGATGACGGACAAAATCCTGACGGTGTTACCAAGGAAAACCCCTGTATCAAACTAAAAAGAAAAACAAGAGTAGGAACATGGAATGTAAGAAGTATGTATGAGGGAAAATATCAAGTAATAAGTGACGAGATGAAAAGAACGCGGATACACATTTTGGGAATCTGCGAACATCGATGGAAAGGATCAGGACACTTTAAGAGCGAGAATGATAATATATTTATATATTCTGGCGGAGAAGTAGGAGGAAAGAATGGAGTGGCTTTTTATTTGGACAAATCAACATCAAAAGCATTACTAGGCTACAATCCAGCAAGTGATAGAATCCTAACAATCAGACTTAAGGGCATTCCTAGAAATGTAACAGTCATCCAGGTATATGCACCTACATCAGCAGCAGAAGAAGATGAAGTAGAACATTTTTATAACACACTGCAGACGACATGGACCAGGTACGGAAAAATGATATTGTATTTATAATGGGTGATTTTAATGCAAAAATTGGTACAGAAAGAGCAGAAGATGAAGGACAAGTTGTAGGGAAATTTAGCATAGGACACAGAAATGAGGCAGGTGACAATCTAATGGCGTTTTGTATGGAAAATGAGCTAATGATCGCTAACACACTTTTTAAACAACATCCAAGAAGACTTTACACATGGACATCACCTGATGGGAAAACCAAGAATCAAATAGATTACATTTTAGTGCAGAGAAGGTGGAGGTCAAGCATAACATCAGCAAAAACTTTACCAAGTGCTTATTGTGACACGGACCATGAGTTATTAATAGCAGACATGAAGATAAAGCTAAAAAAGATAGTTATGGGATCAAGACCACTCCGCTTTGACCTTACAAATATACCAGAACAATACGGTATAGAAGTGAAGAACCGTTTCGAAATCCTGATGGCTGTACAGGAAGAGATGACACCAGATGAATTGGCTACGCAGGCCAAAGATATCTTAGTAACAACAGCTAAAGACATGGTTCCAGTAAAGAAAACACAAAAGAATAGATGGATCACAGCAGGTACACTAGAACTGATAAAACAATGTAGAGAAATGAAGACGCAATGGAGAGTGACAAACAACAACAAAGATAAATATAAAACTTTAACAAAAGAAGTACGAAGAAATAAGAAAAGACAAAAAACAATACATACAAGATTGTTGTGAAAGAATAGAAGAACATCAGAGGTGTGGAAGAGATAGTGAAATGTTTAAAGAAATGAAGACATTGACGAGAAATGTCACACCTAAGCTAAATGTAATTTGTGATGAGATGGGGAATACCCTGACAGAGACAGAGGAAATTTTGGAAAGATGGAAGGAATATTGCAAAAGAATGTATGAAACAACCGACTGTGGAAGCAGAAATCAACAGTGTGAATTATTATTGGAGGAGAAAGAACCCGAGCCGACAATGGAAGAAGTTTTATGGGCAATAAAGAGTCTGAAAAATGGTAAATCACCAGGATGTGATGAGATAACCGCTGAATTTATTAAAGCAGGAGGAAAGGAGTGTGCAACAATCTATCATGCACTATGTAAAAAGATATGGCATTCAGGTATTTGGCCAAAAGAATGGAAAAGAACTGTATTCATACCACTGCCAAAAAAGGGTAACCTGAAATTATGCACCAACTACAGAACTGTTGCCCTGATTAGTCATGCCAGTAAAATTCTGTTAAAAATCATAATGGGTAGACTTCGAAAGAAAATAGAAGAAGAAGTCAATATGGTCCAAGCTGGCTTCAGGCAAGGAAGAGGATCAAGAGATCATATATTCAATCTAAGATTAATAATAGAGAAATGCAGGGAGTTTAATGTGAATCTATATTTATCCTTTATAGACTACTCAAAGGCATTTGATTGTGTACAACACCAGAAACTTTGGGAAATAATGGAAAAAATGGGATTTCCAACACATTTGATACAATTAACATCACTGCTGTATTTAGACCAACAAGCAGCAGTAAGAATAAATGGTGAAACAACAAGTTGGTTTGACATAAAACAAGGGGTCCGTCAGGGGTGCATATTGTCACCCTACTTATTTAACTTGTATACTGAAAATATAATGAGGAATGTTAGAGAAGATGTAGACAAAGAATATTACGATGCCATAACAGTTGGAGGTTATGAAATACCAGAGATTAGATATGCTGATGACACAGTATTGCTGTCCACAACACAAGAAGGAATGGAAAAACTAATTATGTCAGTCCGCAAGAACAGCGAAGAGCAGAACCTCTATCTTAATGCAAAGAAAACTAAAGTGATGACAACTGACAAAACAACAAGGCAACTGAAATATGTATCAGTGAGGAAAAACTGGAAGAAGTGGAGAGTTTTGAATATCTTGGATCACTACTAACTAATAATGGAGATACAATGAGGGAAATTAAAAGGAGGACATCTATTGCTCTTCAGAAAGTAAAACAAATAAAGAATCTGTGGAGAGGAGCAGACAGAACCACAAAAATAAGATTTTTAAGGGCATGCATCTTTCCCATCGCAACATATGCCTGTGAGACCTGGACACTTAACAAAACAGCTGAGAAGCACATAAATGCCTTTGAATGTAAATGCTATAGAAGAGTTCTCCAAATATCGTGGACACAAAAAAGAACAAATATATCTATACTACAAGAGCTTAATATTGAAGAAGGCTGGCTAGTAAAGAGGATTAAAGAGAGAAAACTTAAATATTTTGGCCACATTAAACGTCATGATACTTTAGAGAAGACCGTATTGGAAGGATACATAATGGGAAAAAGAAAAAGAGGAAGACCGAAACGAAGATGGCTGCAAGACATCGTTGATGATCTGGAAATGGATGCAGCAGCAGCAGGCCATCTTGCTCACAACCGAGAGGCCTACAGGAGTGCTGTTTGGGAGGCAAAGTTCCGCAAGGGACAAGCAAAGGAATGAATGAATGAATGAACTGGAGGCACCGTATTTTTAACTTCCCCAGTAGCCTGAGATAATAGACTCAGTTTTTGTTTTTTTTTTAAGTTTTAGAAGAGATACAAATGATTTAGAACACTTTACAAGGCTATAGTGAATTTATCTTGACAGTTTCAATTGGTATTTTTATTGCTGCAATTTTATCTTTCATTTTATTTTATCATTACTTGATTTACTTGTATTTTTTAAAATTCATTTTTATATCATGTCTGATGAAGACGAAATGGACAAAGTATGTTCTTGTCATTGTTTTTCGAAAAGCTTTCATCATCATCATCTTTGCAATCTACATAGGTCGTACAGGGCCTGGCGTCTGCTTTCGACTTTACAGTGAATCAGATTACAATGGTTTCCAAGACTACACTACACCTGAGCTCCAGCGCGTGACCTTGGACTCCCTGATCCTTCAGATGATTTCTCTTGGTCTGCCTGATGCCAGAAAGTGAGAGATGATTTTAAAATGAATGATTTTATTGTTTCATGAATTTTTCTGTTTTTCAGTGGTTCTGCAACAATCACTGGATTCAGCAGGAATGATGATGACTGCATTTATCAGACAAAGCAAGCCACGATAACAGCAGTATTCTTAAAACAAAAGGCTGCAGTTTATGACATTGTCATGGTGCCAACTGTGAATAACTAATATTTTCAGTTAAAATGAGGTCATCAGCTAACAAGAGCAAGCAATATTTATCTCCAAATTAAGGACAAAGGCACTGTACTATTTGACACTCAGTGACCCGTAGCTGACATGCTTGTTCAGGGTTAGTGAACAATAGCCGACCAAGACCCTATCCCATCTCTCTGTTGGTACCCCCAGTAACAGGCTTAGCTTGGCTAATGGGGCAGGGATCGCCATAGTCCCTCTGGTGGTGGAGTCTGCTAAAGAAGTATTGAAAACCCCAGGATTTTTAGCTGCACTCCAGAACTGAACAAAATAGCTGCCATAACCTGCTCCCATGCCGATACAGTGGCATGCCTCAACACCTTCACAGCATCGGCTGCAAACAACACCAGTTCACAGTTCCAGGGAGATACAGGACAAGACATCTCCAGAACTTTTGTATTATGATAACTTCTTCTTCTTCTTCTTCGTTCACTTCTACCACCAAAAACCGCACTGTGAACCTACTGAATTCACACATGTGGTCCTCGTTAGGTCCGGTGGTCCCCTGTGTGGTCCAAAATAGACCACATGAGTTCCACGAAGGACCACAAGGGGTTCAGAGTATCACAGTGCTTTAGCCTGTATTCTTGGTGGGTCTCGGAAGCGGGATTGCGTGACACCGTGGTTTTCATTGCACCAGTTTGGTCTAGGGTTGGACTTTCTCACCGGAAGACCTCGACGTGTTTGGAATATCAGTGCATCCCCGCTGGGTGAGAGGCGTTAGCCCACCCAGGACAGAGTTGGACTTTCTCACCGGAAAACCTCGACGTGTTATGAGATACCCGTGTATCACCGCCGGGTGAGAGGTGGTTGCCCATCCAGTCCAGGGTTGGACTTTCTCACCGGAAAACCTCAGCGTGATTAGGATACGCAGACATCCCCGCCGGGTGAGAGGTGGTTGCCTATCTAGACTTCCCTGGTCCAGTGTCTCCGACTTCAGCATTTTGCGGTCGTGGCCGCTACCCTTCCTAGTTGTGACCAGGATGGAGCTTTTGTCCAGGAGGACGAATCCTCGCCACTAGTGACTTCTACCCCTGGGTTGAGCCGGTTTAGGCATTTCCCAGTATGGGCATGTTTGGGACGGGACCGACCTCTAGGGCAGAGGTACTGTGACATTCATAGCCTTCAAGATTCACCCCTGGTATGAGCCGGTTTAGGCAAAATTCACCAGTATGGGTGTTTATCAGGCGTTACCGACCTCTAGAGCGGAGGTGGCATGACATGTCTAGCCATCGAGTTCCACCCCTGGTGTGTGCCGGTTTAGGCATATTTCACCAGTGTAGGTGTATTTCGGACGTAGGCGGCCTCTAGAGCAGAGGTGCCGTGGTATAGCTCTCGTAGCGATACTACTGGACATACCAGGTTAAACTTCACTTTCCACCACCTTTTCCCATCGGCGCCGCACAGCAACCTTTATTTCCGCATTTACTTCCTTAACCGGGAGGAGCTTCACTCCACGCGCGGCATTTGAAAAGTCAAGCCAGCAGTGACTTAACCTCTGGGACAAACCGGTTCATGCATTTCACACGATATGACTGCACTCAGGACGTGGCCGACCTCCAGACCAGAGGTGCCGTGATTTGACTGTTTGCTTCGCTTTATTCTTTCAACAACCTTTTCCGCAGTGATGCTGCGCGGCAACCTCATTTGCAAATTTCTTCATTGGCCGGGAAGAGCACCGCTCCACGCACGGCAGCTGAAGATCTCGCCAACAGCGGCAGACGAGCTACCAAACGTGACACTCATCTACCCTAAGTAACTGGTTTTCAGGCGCCAGATATTCGCCCTCGCCCCTTCTCCTGTCAGTTTAAACAGTTCTGCCACGGGAAGGCCAGGAGCTGGACTTGACTGCCAGAGGCTGTTTGTGGCGCGTTTGCAGTCCTTAGAACCTATTATGATAACAATTTCCATGCCAAAAATAAATCATAACACACATGATTACTTACAAACCCTAACTGTATGGAAATGGAAAAAATATTACAGCATTTAGAACGGATTAGTGTTAGTGTAGTTCTGTAGGGTCAGCTACTGGTGTTTGTAGCTGAAGACTAAACTAGGTCCAGTTTGTCATATTACTAGAATTATGAAAGTCATGTATATTAATTATGCAAGTCATTGCCTCTCCTAATTAAGGTGCAGCTTTCAACACAGAAACACAAGGAAAAGAAAAAAAAAAACATATGGTAACTATGTGTACTTCTAGCATTGGAGTTGTCAAGTTGATCAGTAACCAAAAAAATAGAGCAGAATACAGACTGGCAGACTTCAGAGTATTTTATACCTAGATGAAGTGCACTGAACAACACTGAAAGCAAGCTTATTTTGTTTTGTTTTGTTTTGTTTTTAAGATTAATTCTTTAAATATAAGTAGAAACAAGCAAACTTCAAAGTTAAAGCCATTACAGTTGAAAAAACTTGAAATTTAAAAAGAAAAAGGCCAAAAAAAAAACCAAACTTTATTTCTTATGTGTGAACTTTGTGCTTGTTCATATCAGATTTCCGTTTATCGAGCCTCCAAGCATGTCAAGCTTAGAGAATTCTATTATGTTCTTAAAAGAGCAAGGTGCTCTGGCTGCTGATGAAAGCTTAACACCAATTGGTCAGATGCTTTCGATGTTGCCAGTGGATGTTGTCATTGGGAAAATGCTTATAATGGGATCTATTTTCAATGTAAGTTATCCAGAGAATTCACTGAATTCATAGGGATAAAGTTCTTATTACACTTTCTTTCATAAAACTTAAGGATGCAATTATTTTATCATTTACCAATAATCTTAATGAATTTTAAGGGAATACAATGGTGCACATAACACTTTGAAGAAATAATGATTACTGAGAGTGAATTTTACTCAGCGTTCACACTTTAATTACAAAGAGAATTTTTTAAAAAGTCATTTTTCCAAGAACTTCTTTCTTGTGTGAAACAGTGGTTTTTAAACCATGATCTAGCACTCCTTGAGATCTGTGAAAGGTCAGGTGAGGTCCACAGGATAGATCTAGATTATGCTGAAATGTAAATATGTGGGAAGATCTTTAATTAATACCAAATGGTGGAGAAGGGCAGGGGTTTTCCTTGAGTGTGTAGAGACTGCAATGGCTTTAGGGGCCCATGCCTTGAAGAATGTTTGAGGACCACTGGTACAGAAGCATGCAAAGTGCATTTTAAAAGTAAGCCTGTCTGTTTCATAGTTTGCTTTAGCTGTTCAGTGGAGCTACAGGTTTCTGTCTATTATATTCTTCTTCAGCAATCTGAGCCATTAAGGCTCGTTGCTGTAGACAAAATCCGCCTCCAGTCCTCTCTGTTCCTACTCTTCTCTCTTCAGTTGGTGACACCAATTTCTTTTATATCCTCTTCTTTCCATCTCTGTCTTGATCTACCCCTTGGTCTTGTTTCCCTCATCTTTTGTGCATACATAATCTTTGTTTGTCTGTTCTCTTCCATTCTTTCTGCATGGCTTCACCAGCATAATCTGTTCACTTTCAAGACATTTATAATTTGTTGGGATTTAAATAAGCTGTTCAGTTCAGTGTTCTGTCTAGCTCTCTGTTCTCCACTGTTGGTATCCTTTGTGGGTCCAGAGATTCTTCTTAGGATCTTGTTCTCAAAGATCTGCAGTTGTTGTTCATCTTCCTTTGTTGTACTCCATGTTTCTGATCCATACATGACAACTGGTCTTATCATAGTTTTGCAGATTATTTTGATGTTTTAGGACAGGATTTTGGATTTTAATAGGTAATTCAAAGCAAATAAGTAGGGTGGCAGTATGTACCCCATCAGTGGTGCATATTGTCACCCTACTTATTTAACTTGTATACTCAAAATATAATGAGGAATGTTAGAGAAGATGTAGACAAAGAATATTATGATGCCATAACAATTGGAGGTTATGAAATACCAGAGATTAGATATGCTGATTTTCCAGTCTGGTTTAGTGTTCTTACATTCCAGCTGCCTATTTGCATCTTATGTTTAGGTTCCAGGAGGTCTGCAGTCGGGCTGGGGACTTCCAGTGGCTGGCTTTCATCCACAACCTTCATGGGCTCAGTTTCCTGATACGCATTTCTCCTTCCACCTGCATTTGCTTTTTCCCTTGCTTCCGTTTCTGTAGCAGTCTGATAGTTTTTTTACCAGATAGGGCGATGGTTGGGACATGTGCTTCGAATGACTGACAACTCACTACCAAAAATAGCACTAAGATGGACACCACAGGGGAGCAGAAGTAAGGGTAGACCAAAAGAGACATGGAGAAGAACAACAGAAAGGATGTTGAGCAATAGAGGGCTCACCTGGGCAAGAGCAGAAAAAAAGGCGAAGGACAGGCATTTGTGGAAAACCCTTGCGGAAGCCCCATGTACCCTGGGCACTTAAGGTTCAGAGAGAGAGAGAGATATGCTGATGACACAGTGTTACTGTCCACAACACAAAAAGGAATGGAAAAACTAATTATGTCAGTCTGTAAGAACAGCGAAGAGCAGAACCTCTATCTTAATGCAAAGAAAACTAAATTGATGACAACTGACAAAACAAACAAGGCAGCTGAAATATGTATCAGTGAGGAAAAACTGGAAGAAGTGGAGAGTTTTGAATATCTTGGATCACTACTAACTAATAATGGAGATACAATGAGGGAATTTAAAAGGAGGACATCTATCGCTCTTCAGAAAGTAAAACAAATAAAGAATCTGTGGAGAGGAGCAGACAGAACCACAAAAATAAAATTTTTAAGGGCATGCATCTTTCCCATCGCAACATATGCCTGTGAGACCTGGACACTTAACAAAACAGCTGAGAAACACATAAATGCCTTTGAATGTAAATGCTACAGAAGAGTTCTCCAAATATCGTGGACACAAAAAAGAACAAATATATCTATAATACAAGAACTTAATATTGAAGAAGGCTGGCTAGTAAAGAGGATTAAAGAGAGAAAACTTAAATATTTTGGACACATTAAATGTCATGAGAATTTAGAGAAGACCGTATTGGAAGGATACATAATGGGAAAAAGAAAAAGAGAAAGACCAAAACGAAGATGGCTGCAAGACATCGTTGATGATCTGCAAATGGATGCATCAGCAGCAGGCCATCTTGCTCACAACCGAAAGGCCTACAGGAGTGCTGTTTGGGAGGCAAAGTTCTGCAAGGGACATGCAAATGAATGAATGAATGAATGAAATTCAAAGCAAAGTATATTTTATTCCCTATCTGTACTCTGCTTTTAATTTCCTCTCTTACTATGTTGCTGCTGTTGAAGGTTGTGCCTAGATATTTGTATGTTTCTGCTTTACTAATAATCACTAATAATCATATCTCCAACATTTATATAATCTGGATCATTCTGCCTCTGGTCTCTTGATAAACTCATATACTCTGTCTTATCTTCTTTAATGGTCAAGCCCACTTTTAGTGCCATGTCTCTCAGGCGTTAGCAGATATTGATGACTTCTTGCATAGTTTTCCCCACCAGGTCAATGTCATCAGCATATCCTAGTATTTTAGCTTGTTCTTCTGTACTGCTTTCTTCATTCAGTTTTCTGATTACCTTTTCTAGTACTAAGATGAATAATAATGGAGGTAATGTATCACTTTGTTTTAAACCAGTTCTTATAGAGAAGGGTTCTGATTTTCTTCCTTTATATATTACTATATTTTGTGTATCCTCCATACATATTCTGGTCAGATTGATTAATTTATTAGTTATCTCAAATTCTTTCATAATTTTCCATAAGCAGCTTCTATCTGTGCTGTCATAAGCTTTCTTAAAGTCAATGAAGATATTATGTACTTGACGTAGATAAAATATTTGGTCTACAGTTGATCTATTCTTCCTAAAACCTGCTTGGTAATCTCCCAGTATGTTCTCACTGTATGGTTTTAATCTATTTAAAAGTATAGTAGATAGTGTTTGACAAACGCAGAGGATTACAATGGACCCTTGACACAGTGCTGGAGGACTTTGACTTTGCAGACGACATTTGTCTACTATCAAGCAGCCACAAAGATATGCAAGATAAAATAAACAAGCTAACTCAGAATGCAAACAACATAGGACTAAAGATCAACGTAGGAAAGACAAAGTTAATGAATCAAAATGTGAACAATAGAAATGTACTCAGAGTAGATAGCAAATTAGTGGAGGAGGTCAATGAATTTGTATACCTTGGCAGTAGAGTAGTAGAAAATGGAGACAGCACAGAGGACATCAACAGCAGACTTACTAGAGTAAACCAGGCTTTTGCAGTGCTGCAGACTATATGGAAATCTAAAAAACTAAGTATAAATACGAAAATCAGGATATTTAAGAGTAATGTTCTAAGTGTACTACTCTATGAAAGTGGGTGCTGGAAAATCACCAAAACCATAGAAAACAAGTTGAATTCTTTCCAGACTAAATGTTTACGAAGAATTAGAAAAATATTTTGGTCAAACACCATAAGAAACAACATCTTGTTGGCAGAAATGCAGATGAAGCCACTGACAACAATTATTGAGGAAAGATGCTGGCAATGGTTGGGACATGTGCTTCGAATGACTGACAACTCACTACCAAAAATAGCACTAAGATGGACACCACAGGGGAGCAGAAGTAAGGGTAGACCAAAAGAGACATGGAGAAGAACAACAGAAAGGATGTTGAGCAATAGAGGGCTCACCTGGGCAAGAGCAGAAAAAAAGGCGAAAGACAGGCATTTGTGGAAAACCCTTGCGGAAGCCCCATGTGCCCTGGGCACTTAAGGTTCAGAGAGAGAGAGAGAGAGTAGTAGAAAATGGAGACAGCACAGAGGACATCAACAGCAGACTTACTAGAGTAAACCAGGCTTTTGCAGTGCTGCAGACTATATGGAAATCTAAAAAACTAAGTATAAATACGAAAATCAGGATATTTAAGAGTAATGTTCTAAGTGTACTACTCTATGAAAGTGGGTGCTGGAAAATCACCAAAACCATAGAAAACAAGTTGAATTCTTTCCAGACTAAATGTTTACGAAGAATTAGAAAAATATTTTGGTCAAACACCATAAGAAACAACATCTTGTTGGCAGAAATGCAGATGAAGCCACTGACAACAATTATTGAGGAAAGATGCTGGCAATGGTTGGGACATGTGCTTCGAATGACTGACAACTCACTACCAAAAATAGCACTAAGATGGACACCACAGGGGAGCAGAAGTAAGGGTAGACCAAAAGAGACATGGAGAAGAACAACAGAAAGGATGTTGAGCAATAGAGGGCTCACCTGGGCAAGAGCAGAAAAAAAGGCGAAAGACAGGCATTTGTGGAAAACCCTTGCGGAAGCCCCATGTGCCCTGGGCACTTAAGGTTCAGAGAGAGAGAGAGAGTAGTAGAAAATGGAGACAGCACAGAGGACATCAACAGCAGACTTACTAGAGTAAACCAGGCTTTTGCAGTGCTGCAGACTATATGGAAATCTAAAAAACTAAGTATAAATACGAAAATCAGGATATTTAAGAGTAATGTTCTAAGTGTACTACTCTATGAAAGTGGGTGCTGGAAAATCACCAAAACCATAGAAAACAAGTTGAATTCTTTCCAGACTAAATGTTTACGAAGAATTAGAAAAATATTTTGGTCAAACACCATAAGAAACAACATCTTGTTGGCAGAAATGCAGATGAAGCCACTGACAACAATTATTGAGGAAAGATGCTGGCAATGGTTGGGACATGTGCTTCGAATGACTGACAACTCACTACCAAAAATAGCACTAAGATGGACACCACAGGGGAACAGAAGTAAAGGTAGACCAAAAGAGACATGGAGAAGAACAACAGAAAGGATGTTGAGCAATAGAGGGCTCACCTGGGCAAGAGCAGAAAAAAGGCGAAGGACAGGCATTTGTGGAAAACCCTTGCGGAAGCCCCATGTGCCCTGGGCACTTAAGGTTCAGAGAGAGAGAGAGAGATAGTATTTAGGAACTGTTGTTGATGAAGTAAACCAATTTGCATACCTTGGCAGCTACATAGACCAGGATGGTGACATCAGGAAGGAAATTAGAATTAGAATTGCAAAAGCAGCATTGTCCTTCAAAAATCTTGAGAACATATGGAATTACAAAAGTTATAAGCACAAAAACCAAGTTAAGATTATTCAATTCAAATATGATATCCACCCTCATTTATGCATGCGAAAGCTGGAAATCAACTAAAAAAATAGACAAGAAATTAGACTCTTTTGAAAACAAATGCCTAAGGAAAATACTCTGTATAAAGTGGAACGAATTTCAGAACAACACAGAGATAAGACAAATGAGCAAACAACAACCTGTCTCATGGGTGATCAGAAAAAGAAGATGGACATATGTAGGCCATGTGATGAGAAGAAACAATCAGAGAATACCAAAACAAGCTATCAAGTGGAGCACAACAGGCCGGAAAAAAAAGAGGTCGACCATGTGAAACTCTAAAGAGGGCATTATTAAGAGAAGCCAGTTTAGTGGGCATAACATCCCTTGATGAAGTTGAAAGACTCACCGAGAACGGAAAATCTTGGCAAACAACTATCCAAGCCCTATGTGATGTTTAACAGCACGGGAAGGATGTAAGATGTAAGAAGATAATATTTTGTAGCTTGTTTGTAGTAAGGATATTCCTCTGTAGTTTTCACACTTGCTCTTATCATCTGTTTTTTGATACTAAGATCAGTAATGATTATCTCCAATCTCTAGTAATTTTTCTTCTCTCCATATTTGTTGTATTAGTGCACATATCTGTTCATGTAGATTTAGACCCCCTTCGTTAATTAACTCTGGAGCAGTTTCATCTGAACCCGTTGCTTTGTTTTGTAGAAATGTGATACTGTACATGACTTTTTAAGTCTGTTCCTCTATTTCAGGTTCACAAGTCTGTATTTCTTCACATGGTAATGTGCTTATAGGCTCTTCACAGTTTAGTAGTTTTTCAAAATATTCTTTCCATCTGGTACAGATTTTCTCTTCATTATTTATCATGTTTCCATTTCTATCCTTCAAGCTCTGTAGAGGTTGTTTATACCCTTGCTTTTTGTTCGCAATTTTTTATAGAATTCCCTGCTTTTCTTATTCTGATGGCATGTCTGCATCTTGTTTACCATGTCTTTCATATATTATCGTTGTTGACGAATAACTTTTTGAGTTTCTTTACATTGTGTATAGTGCTTCTCATTTGTTTTGTTGTTCATGTCATTCAGCCTTATCTGTCTTGCTGTTCTTTTCTTTATGACTGCCTCTCTGCAGCTTTCATCAAACCAGTTCTTTCTTTTATTTATGGTCTTGACTCTCGGGCATTCTTCTGGTGTGTTCTTTATAATGATTTTTATGTCTTCCCATCTGTCATCAATGCTTTTATTTTCTTCATTCCCTCTTGTGTTTATCTTATGGCTTAGCTCTTTTCTGAGTTTTTCTTTAGTGTCTTCTATTTTCACAGCATCTCTATTTATTACTGAGCTTTTATTTAATTTACTATAAACAAATTTTTCTTCAGTCTGAATTTTAGTTTAGCTCCCACAAGTAGTGGTCGGTGCTGCATTCAGCTCCTCTGTAATTTCTGATCTGAAATATGTTTGTTGTGTACTTGGTATAGATTAAAACATGGTCTATCTGGTTGCACATTAGTTTATCGGCTGATTTCCATGTTTGTTTATGGATGTTCTTATTTTGAAAACTTGTGCTACTTATTCTCCTTCCATAAGCTTCTGTCATATTTATTAGTCTCCATCCATTATCATTAGATGTTTCATGCAGACTTTCCTTTCCTGTGATGTGTCTGTATGATTCTTCCTTTTCTATCTTTGCATTGAAATAATCAGTATATCATGTTTCTGAGTTTTCTCTATTACTCTCTCTAATGTGTTGTAAAATTCATCTTTGACTTCATCCTCTGTATCTTCTGTTGGCATATGCATCGTTGTTATATTTTTCTTTGTTCCCTTGATTTGGAGGCTGCTAATTCTTTCATTGGTGGCACTGAAGTCATCACTAAGTTCTATACTTTTCTCTTGACAGCAAAACCTGTCCCAAGTTTCATTTGGTCTTCCATTGGTAATACCTCTGTATACCAGTACCATTTCTCCTATGTCTGTTATATCTTCTCCAAGCCACCTGATTTCCTGTAATGCTGTAACGTCCGTGTCATACCTACTTAATTCATCTGTTAATTCTTTAGCTGCCCCGTGTCTGTATCTCTCTCTCTCTCTCTGTCTCTCTCTGAACCTTAAATGCCCAAGGCACATGGGGCTTCCATAAGGGTTTTCCGCAAATGCCTGTCCTTTACCTTTTTTTTTTTTCAGCGTCTATCCTCAATAATTACTGTCAGTGGCTTCATCTGCATTTCTGCCAACAAGATGTTATTTCTTATGGTGTTTGGCCAGAATATTCTTCTAATTCTTCATAAGCATTTAGGCTGGAAAGAATTCCTTGTCTGTATAAGCTTCTTATATTCCATGTTCCAAATCTCATGTTTTTGGCATTCCAATGGTCATAATTCATTTTTATCTGTCCGATTTCAAGGCTTCTCTATCTGTTCCGTAACACTAATCTTTTTTTTACGGAGATGGGGTCATTGGGCCCACACTCCAACCTCAAACCTGGAGGAACAGGGTGAACATTTCATCTGATCCTACCTACGTAGACCTTCCCAGCTTGGTTGGACCTGCCAGGAGTAAAACTCCTGCTGGTATAGCGCTGGGGGTGGTCAGGGTACGCAAGCTGTCAGGCCATGACAAGGTACCCGCACCGTGTGACAGGTGTCTATTGTATAGTTATCTAATATGATTTGCCATCATATTATATTCTCCACACATGTTATGTATTTTTATTTATATTGTTTATAATTTTTATTTATTTATTTTTTATTATACTTAACTAAATAGAATTTTTTTTTTTTTTCACAGATGATTGATCCCATACTATCCATTACTGCAGCCATGAGTGTTCAGTCCCCATTCACAAACAGAGCTTACACAGACAGTGATGCTGTTGTGAGAGTCTGTTGTTCTTGTATGTTTATGTGCATAAACAGGCTAGGGCAAAAATCTGTGACAGTATTACCAATAGTGCTCTGTATGGTAACATTCTGCTGCAGTTGTACCTTGTACTCTAGCATTCTGCTGCTGTTGTACTTGGTACTCTAGCATTCTGCTGCTGTTGTACTTGGTACTCTAGCATTCTGCTGCTGTTGTACTTGGCACTCTAGCATTCTGCTGCTGTTGTATCTGGTACTCTAGCATTCTGTTGCTGTTGTATCTGGTACTCTAGCATTCTGTTGCTGTTGTATCTGGTACTCTAGCATTCTGTTGCTGTTGTACCTGGTACTCTAACATTCTGTTGCTGTTGTACCTGATACTCTAGCATTCTGTTGCTGTTGTACCTGGTACTCTAGCATTCTGTTGCTGTTGTACTTGGTACTCTAGCATTCTGTTTTAGAGTTTCTTAAGCCATTTTTCCTTCTGGAAATTCCTTCATTGGAACTGTGAGCTTGATGTGTTTTTTTGTAGCTGATGTGGTGGAGATGTTAATGCATAGCATCATGTCAGACTGGGAGGGGGGTCACAGCAGTCATTTTTTCAGTCCATAAGTGGGAGTTAAGAAGCAAGGGCATGCAGTACTTCTTTAGCAGGCTTCATTACCATGGAGCTCCCTGTCCTGTTGCCAGGCTAGGCCTGTTACTGGGGATATCAACAGAGAAATGAGACAAGGTTTTGGTCGGCCGTGGTTTGTCAACAGTGGCATCATCCATAAGGAATTCATTCCTGCGGGTCAAATCGTGAACGCCGCATTCTACAAGGAAGTTCTGAAATGGTTGCTACGACACATCCACCGTGTTCATCAGCTGTGGTGCAGATATGTCAGCTGTGGGTTGTTGACTGTCAAATCAGTGTTCTTTGCAGATGTTGAGGGACAACATTGTGATAGATTGGGAGTAGGTTGTGGTTCCTGAGAATAGGTTTTGGTGGCTGGGAGTAGGTTGTGGTGGCTGGGTATAGGTTGTGGTTGCTGGGAATAGGTTGTGGTGGCTGGGAGTAGGTTGTGGCTGGGAATAGGTTATGGTTGCTGGGAGTAGGTTGTGGTGGCTGGGAATAGGTTGTGGTGGGTGGGAGTAGTTTATGGTTGCTTGGAATAGGTTGTGGTGGCTGGGAGTAGGTTGTGTTGGCTGGAAATAATTTGTGGTGGCTGGGAGTAGTTTGTGGTGGCTGGGAGTAGGTTGTGGTGGCTGGAAATAGTTTATGGTGGCTGTTTTCTCAGTTCCTCAGGGGGGTGCAGTTCTTCTTTAGCAGACTCCACCACCATGTGGACTGTGGTGATCCCTGCCTTGTTAGTCAGGATAGGCCTGTTACTGGGCGTACCATTAAAGAGGTGAGGCAGGGTCTTGATCAGCTATGATCACTGACTGCCAGGTCAGACAGCATCTTTACTCCCAGAAGTGGAAGACGCCCGTTGAGGCAATCAGCAACCCATACCTGATACGCTAGCGTCGGGGTTAGCAACCCATAGCTGACCAAGACCCTGTCCCACCTCTCCGTGATGCCTCCAGTAATAGTCCCCAAGGTGGTGGAGTCTGCTAAAGAAGCATTGCACACCCCTTGATTTTTAGCTGTACTCCATGACTGAAAAAATAGCCGCTATAACTCCGTTCCCACGCCGATACGATGCTGTGCCCCAACATCTTCACAGCATCGGCTGCAGAGAAACACCAGCTTGCAGGTACAGGGAGATAGAAGACAAGACAACTCCCAGGAATAAAATATGACAAAATTTAAACTGTTAAAAATATAGGTCATGGCACATAATAGATAGTTCTTAATAACAGTTTAAAAAAAAATGTAGGCAGAATAAGTATTATTTGAGAAAGTTTTACCTGAATAATTTCCACAGTCCGCTAGAAAACCTCTGGAATCAGAACATGGTGACCCTTTCACTCTTCTGAATGCCTTTGACGAGTGGATTGAGGTAAGGGAATCAACTTTTGTTCACCATTGGAAAATATGGTCATTTGTCTTGTCTCTGTTTTCATACTCATGATTTACGTACCAGTCTGATGTAAGAATTGATGAAATTTAAAACTGTAGTACAAAATGATTACAGAGTGTCTATAAAGTCTTTGTGTAGTTTTAAATATTTATAACTTTTGATGTCTACATGACAGAATCAAATTATAAAAAAAAAACATTCAGAAACCTGACGTGTCTAGTTTTTTTTTTTTTTCTCTTGGTCATCTTTAGAAAACTTATTACTATTATTATTATTATTATTTATCCTTCTTAAAAAAATTAAAAATTAACATTTTCAGTGTTGTTCAACTGAGAGAAAGTAAACTGTGTTATCTGGTTGGCTGTTTAGTAAATAGTAGTCTTTACATGTCCCCATAAGAAAAGAAATTCACTGGAGTCATATCTGGTGACTGTGGAGGCCAAGAGATTGGTCTGCCTCTTCCAGTCCATCTGCTGGAGAATTTTTTTATTATTATTTAGAAACTGTCTTAAAGTGATAATTTCTGTGTGGTACCTCTTTATTATAATGGGTTCTAAATCTTCTTTGGACAGCAGTGACAGATTTTAGCTCAGCAGAATAATAATAAATTTTCAGAAAACAACAAAAAACTAATCCATCAAGCTTCTGAATGTTTTTTTTTTACCGGCTGATTCTGTCATATATAGATCCAAAATTATAAATACTCTATTTAAAATTGTTCATGAACTTTTATAGACACCCTGTACATTTAACAGAAAAGGGAGCAGTTGTAAGTTTTAACAAAGCCACTGCTACAGAAACAGACTGGTTTAATGTCAAAACATAAACATAAAAGTGGCAGAAGAATGCACAAATTTAATCATAGATGGTTGGCAAGCCATTCCTAATTACAACGAAGAAGTCACTGGCACGCTTCAGCTGGTCAATCCTGTCTGTTATCAGCAGTTCTTAAAGTGCCAGATAGATAGCAAAGAGAGAGAAACTTTAAGAAGACAAGAGATTTTAGAAACAAAAAATGTACATGTCAAGAAATCTCAGAGTTAAATGTTGTGAATGAAAATCAATACTCTTTGGGTAACTGCACTAGGGGGAATGAAGATCAGGGACACCATTAAGTCAATGTCAGTCTTTGTTGCTTAGTTAAAATTAGGATGTTGTGAAGAAATAAAAAGGAACTGTGCCCCAATGAGTCAGTTATAGAAATCAGTGCACATTATGTATGAATGCAATACTCTTGATAGTCAGTGATGTAACCATTGAAAGAATGAGGAAAGTAGTTATATTTTGGCAATCTATATAAAGTCAGATGAGCGAAATTTGCCAATAAAAGACTAAGATGTATTCTTAGAATGCTGTATGGATGAGCTAATGTCTAAGCTTGAGAGGACGCTGATGTTATTTCTTGATGACAAAAAAAAACAAAAAAACTATAGGACTTATCAGTTCAGTATTAGATTGTGTCAGTTATAAGCAAATTCAGGGGGAAAATTAATGGAAGTTAGCCTTATTTTATGCAGTTAATAATTTAAGATATGATAGGAATAAAGAAGTCTGACTTTTCCTAGCACTCCCTAGTATTCATTATACGAGTAAGAGATACTAGGCCTGTGAAAGAGTTGTTAGTTATTAACTCCTTGGAAGATTTATGTAGTGAATTCAGTATAGATAAATAAGAAAAAAAGTCAGATTGAGGTCTCCTTTCATGAAATCATGAATTGCAACAGGTAAAAGCACAAGGTCTCGGAACTCGTGTTTGGAGTCGACGGCGAGCTTTGGAGGAGCAGAGATTTTACGAGATGATCAAACTTAAGAGGCAGTTCAAGGATTTGCTGAAGGTGAGGAACATAAGTATGGCCTGCGTGGGATGGGATATATTGAATAAATGTTTATAAGATTCCATTTGTTTGGTGCAGTTTATGGGCTTTTAATTATTTGTTGATTTTGTTCTTTAGTTTTGGGCCATTCCAGAGAATAACGTAAGAGTAGTAGCTGAAATATGATATCTGTAGAACTGTGATCAGTGATGAAGGAGATAAAGATTGTAAGAAGTAAGTCTCCTGATGATTCTTTCTACTTTTCAGGATCATCATTTGCTAGATGGTGGAGAAGACAGACAAAGATACCTCACTAGTGAGGAGAGGAGAGCAAAACATGGGGAGAGAAAGAGACTGGGAGAGCTGAGAAAGGAGAAGATGAGGGAGAGCAAGAAGAGAAAGATACTAACCTTAGAGGATGAGGTTTGTTGAGGTTTTTTTCCCCCCAAAGTTTGTTTTCAATGACTTCTTGAGAGCTTATTCATTTACTACTACAGAAAGAGACAGCCAGAAAAGCAAGATAACTTGGAGGTTATAGATTGTGGGATAGTAATATGATATATTTAAAATGATGACTAGGACAGAGATCACTATGGTCCTCATGCTGTTTGGGTAATGGGGCAGAGATCACTATGGTCCCCATACTGTTTGGCTAATGGGGCAGAGATCACTATGGTCACCATACTGTTTGGCTAATGTATAAAATTGGAAAAAAGTAGGAGCAGCTTTATTACTTAACGATTACAAAGTTGTGACGTTTCGGCGTGAGCCTTAATCATACAAAAACATACAGGACGAAGAAATAGGGAGAGGAGATAAAGTATAGATTTACATGAATACTGTAAAAAAAAAAAAAAAAAAAAGTACTTAGCTGTAAATAAGGTGTGGCTTGTCCGACGGTGTGTGTCAGGAATGGATCTGGTAGGACGTGGAAATTGTTTAAATAGAGACCTGTGACATGTGGTCGGTGGGTTGTAACTGGGAGTGGTGGATGGGGAACCGGGGAGGGGAGAGAGAGTGACGCACTACTGGTCTAGCTAGGAGAATTTGAAACAGGTGATTGGGGAAGAGATGTTGCAGAGAAGAGGTGTTGCAGAGAAAATAGCGGGGTTGCAGAGTGATGCTGTGAGGAAGTTTGAAAAGTAAAAAGGGGTGGATTTAGTGGAGAGGTACTATAATGATTGAAGAAGATGATGTTACGTGTAACTAAACAGCGAGTTTAACCCATGTGGTTCCAGCGTCCCATAATTTTGAATGCACCGGTTCTCAAGTGCCAGGCGGCTTGTGTCATCTGCGTGACATTGTTTAATGGCTGTTACCAGAAAATCAGATTTGCCTCTGTGGTTGGGGCCATTGAAATGATTTGGGACTGGTTTCGAAGCATGCTGGGTGATGTCGTATAGAGTTTTTGCATGCGGTCCCCTAATCTGAGGCCAGTCTCACCGATATATGTTATCCTGCATCTTTTGCACACGATGACATATATCACATTTCGGGACTCGCATGTGAATCCCTCATGAAGTGTGAGGATAGTTTTGGGAAAGGTGATTGTTTTCGTTTCCCAAACTACAGGGCAGGTAACGCAGCGGGGGCGGTTACATTTTCTGGTGCCAACATACTTAAGGCTCTGCTTCAAGTGGCTGTGGACGAGGATGTCCTTAAGGTTTGGCTCACGTTTGTATGCCAATAGGGGTGCTTCAGAGAAAATGTTACGAGTGTCGGAGTCGAGTTGGATTATCGGCAGATGACGATAAAGGATTTTCTTAACCATCTGACCGTGTGGGTGGAAAGGCAGTACTAACTTAACTCTGTCAGATAGTAACAGGCTTTTTCCTGAATACTTCTTTGCGGCTCACTAGTTGGATACGGTTGAAGGCTTTACGAAGGACCTTTTCTGGGTAGTGGCGATGACGGAAAAATTCTAATAACTTGTTGGACTGATCTAAAAAGTCCAAATTATCCTGACATATGCGGCGAAGACGGAGGAGTTGGGAATATGGGATGGAGTTCTTACAGGCCTCAGGATGGGAGGAGGTGTAAAGCAAATAGGTGTGGCTATCGGTGGGCTTGTAAAATACAGAGGTAACAAGCCTGTTTGTGCCAATAGAAATTTTAATGTCTAAAAAATTAACAGACTTGTCAGAGATTTCATAAGTGAATTTTATGTTCTTATTGAGTGTATTGGCGAATTCAATAAATTTTTTAAGGTCTTCGTGTGGCATACTTGTAATTCCAATGCCATCATCGATGTACCTTTTATAGAATTCTGGAAATCTGCCAGTGTAGGTTTCCCATAATTTGACTTCCAGAAAGCCCATAAATAACATGCATAACTGGGACCCATTTTCGTTCCCATAGCAACACCACTGATTTGCTCGAAGTATTCGCCGTTGAATTCGAAAGAATTTTGGTTTAGTACTAGCTCTGTAAGTCTAATTATGGTGTCAGTGTTAGTTGTGGGGTGAGGGTCTTTGTCGAGAAAATGGCGGAGTGCTAAGAGTCCATCCTTATGTGGGATAGAAGTGTAAAGAGAGCAGACATCAAGGAGAAAGATGTGATAGGTGTGGTGTTGAGAGAGTGTGATTGTATCAAAAATTGTTAATGCGTGGTTGGTGTCTTTCAAAAAGGAGGGTAGTCTTTGTACAAGAGGCTGGAAAATGCTATCTAAAAAATCAGAAATGTGCTCAGTGGGGCATGAACACGCTGATACAATGGGGCGTCCAGGGTTACCTGGTTTGTGGATTTTAGGAAGAAGATAGAAAGTGGGTGTGCCTAAACAGCTGTCCTTAATGTGAAGAGAAATAGCTTGGGGTGGGAGGCCACCTTCTGTGATTAGATCTTTAATGGTTGCTTCCACTATGTCATTATTAGAACGGGTAGTATCGTTTTTCGCTGGGGCATAGAATTCTGTATTGCTGAGTTGGGACATTCCTTCCGCGATATATAAATCTTTTTTCCAAACTACGAGATTGCTGGTCTTATCAGCTGGCTTGATTACAATGTCGTTTCGATATTTCAGAGTGGACAATGCTCTGGACTCTCCCTTATTTAGGTTAAAATGTCGAATTCTTGGTGGCTTGAGGTTAAGAATCTCACGCCACGTCGTATCAATATAAAGATCTAAAGCTTGGGAAGCCCCGGGGGAAGGTGTCCAGCTATATTTATGGTGGTCGTAACGTGCAAATGGGTTATCGGGGTCTTGTGTGGGTTGGTTGGACTCTTTGTTAGCAAAGTAATATTTAAGACGTAATCGACGGTGAAATTGTTTAACATCGCGGAGTAAAAAATAGCGATCACAACGAGGCCGAGTGGGAATAAACTTAAGACCCTTGGCCAGAACTAGTTTTTCATCATCAGAAAGGGGCAAGTCGGGGGGAATACAAACTACATTAGAGGCTAGAGGAGGATGAGGAGGAGATGGGGTATCATCTGAGGATGGGGGTGCGGGTACATGAATATGCTGTGTAATCTGGGAAGGTAGTTCAGGGGGTGTTACAAGTGTCTGATGGTCAAGTGAGATAGAAGTCTGTTGGTCAGGTGTAGCAGAAGAGGGGGGCTGTTTGGAAAGTGGTTCACCTCTAGAAGTAGAAGAGACCGGCTGTGGTAGAAGTCGGTTAAGTTTATGTTCTTTGCCAGAGGCATAAAACTGGTAAAGCTGGCGATTTGTGACGTGTATAATGTGTTTGATAAGAAGAAAGAGAACACGGTTGTCCGATGTGTAGGAGTGAAGGCGGCGTTCAATGTTATCTTTGACCCGATCGAGGTTGGACAACAGGCGTCTGTGATTCTGAATGATACAGCTCATTCTGAGCCGCGAGCAATTTTTCTCGATCTTGTCCAGAAGTCTTTGTTCAACCACGTGGAGTGTACCGGCCGCGGGGTGAAAAGTAGACGAGAAACCTTTAGGAATGATTTTGTGGCGCAGACAATAGTTCAGAAAGTGGAGGTGGGAGGCGAATTTTGTCTTCTTGTAGATTGTGAAAGCTAGTTCTGTGGCTGTGCTAGATATATGTGGCGGAAGAAGGCGAAAAGAAAAGCGAATGAAAGATTTGAGGGATTTAAGATATTCCTTAGCGGATGGCATGGTAAAGTGTGAAGACGGGAAGAACGAAGGCTAGTGATAATGGCAAGGGATTAGCAAGTTACAACTGGGATGCTTTGGATATGGTGAGGAGATGTGACTAAGTGCTGAGAGAGGCGTGATGGAAGATCGAATGAGAAATAGACATACAAAAACGTTTGTCGCAGTGAAAATAGCGGGGTTGCAGAGTGATGCTGTGAGGAAGTTTGAAAAGTAAAAAGGGGTGGATTTAGTGGAGAGGTACTATAATGATTGAAGAAGATGATGTTACGTGTAACTAAACAGCGAGTTTAACCCATGTGGTTCCAGCGTCCCATAATTTTGAATGCACCGGTTCTCAAGTGCCAGGCGGCTTGTGTCATCTGCGTGACATTGTTTAATGGCTGTTACCAGAAAATCAGATTTGCCTCTGTGGTTGGGGCCATTGAAATGATTTGGGACTGGTTTCGAAGCATGCTGGGTGATGTCGTATAGATGTTTTTGCATGCGGTCCCCTAATCTGAGGCCAGTCTCACCGATATATGTTATCCTGCATCTTTTGCACACGATGACATATATCACATTTCGGGACTCGCATGTGAATCCCTCATGAAGTGTGAGGATAGTTTTGGGAAAGGTGATTGTTTTCGTTTCCCAAACTACAGGGCAGGTAACGCAGCGGGGGCGGTTACATTTTCTGGTGCCAACATACTTAAGGCTCTGCTTCAAGTGGCTGTGGACGAGGATGTCCTTAAGGTTTGGCTCACGTTTGTATGCCAATAGGGGTGCTTCAGAGAAAATGTTACGAGTGTCGGAGTCGAGTTGGATTATCGGCAGATGACGATAAAGGATTTTCTTAACCATCTGACCGTGTGGGTGGAAAGGCAGTACTAACTTAACTCTGTCAGATGGAGTAACAGGCTTTTTCCTGAATACTTCTTTGCGGCTCACTAGTTGGATACGGTTGAAGGCTTTACGAAGGACCTTTTCTGGGTAGTGGTGATTTTCTGGTAACAGCCATTAAACAATGTCACGCAGATGACACAAGCCGCCTGGCACTTGAGAACCGGTGCATTCAAAATTATGGGACGCTGGAACCACATGGGTTAAACTCGCTGTTTAGTTACACGTAACATCATCTTCTTCAATCATTATAGTACCTCTCCACTAAATCCACCCCTTTTTACTTTTCAAACTTCCTCACAGCATCACTCTGCAACCCCGCTATTTTCTCTGCAACACCTCTTCTCTGCAACATCTCTTCCCCAATCACCTGTTTCAAATTCTCCTAGCTAGACCAGTAGTGCGTCACTCTCTCTCCCCTCCCCGGTTCCCCATCCACCACTCCCAGTTACAACCCACCGACCACATGTCACAGGTCTCTATTTAAACAATTTCCACGTCCTACCAGATCCATTCCTGACACACACCGTCGGACAAGCCACACCTTATTTACAGCTAAGTACTTTTTTTTTTTTTTTTTTACAGTATTCATGTAAATCTATACTTTATCTCCTCTCCCTATTTCTTCGTCCTGTATGTTTTTGTATGATTAAGGCTCACGCCGAAACGTCACAACTTTGTAATCGTTAAGTAATAAAGCTGCTCCTACTTTTTTCCAATTTTATACATTCTAGTATCACAGCTTTACTGCAGTGTTTAGTGTATAGTTGTATACTTATACACCAATTATTGTGTTTGGCTAATGGGGCAGAGATCACTATGGTCACCATACTGTTTGGCTAATGGGGCAGAGATCACTATGGTCACCATACTGTTTGGGTAATGGGGCAAAGATCTATATGGTCCCTATACTGTTTGGCTAATTGGGCAGAGATCACTATGGTCCCCATACTGTTTGGCTAATGAAGCAGCAGACTTCGCTGTTTCTTAAGCTGCACTCCAGGGTGTGCAGAAGTAGCTGCCATAACCCTGTCCTCATTTGACATGATGTTGTGCCTCAACATCTTCACTGCATGTGCTGCAGAGACCATCATTCTGAAAGTTCCCATGATATACAGCATCAGCATATACAAATGTTATTATTAATCATGTGATGTAACTGTCTTATTTTGGCCCCACATTCTGTTTTATAACAATCAGCTTCACCTCATAACAGAGAGTTTTATTTAGTTCTTGTGTGGTTGTTTGCAGGAATTCAGAGTTAGTGATGAGGAGGCGGACAGGGGAGGTGACATTAAAGATTTAGAATTCCGTCTCTCAAATGATATCAGTCAGCTGCAGGTGAGTAGTTGTATCAGACTCTAATGGTGTAAGAACACGGTAGCTGTTGGGAGAGCTTGGCTCTAAAGATGAAGGAAGTGTGTTTATCCGGCTCATGACATGTTTCAGTGAAAGCTGACAGTGGGCTCACCACACTTGACTTAGGGAACAAAGGCAGCGTAACTGGGACGAGTACTTTATGTAAATTGGGCTGTTCTAAAAGTGAAAGTTGTTTCTGTTGGAAAATTGTGCTGTTGTACATCACCATTTCCTTCTCCCCAGTGTCATATATCACTATCTTGGACAGCACATGAATTCATTCTCTTAAAGTAAGGTGGAGTCTCGGTCAGCAGTAGCAGATGTGACAGTGATACTTCACAGATGTAGTCATCTCCCCTACTGTAAATGTGAAAATGCAATGGATTTCAATTGTGCTTATTTTTCTTGATCTCCTGGTATACGTCTAAAGATAGTCTTGTATACGTCACTTTATTTTAGATAGTCTTGAATCATTCATTCATTTGCATGTCCCTTGTGGAATTTTGCCTTCCTAACAGCACCCCTGTAAGCTAGTCTTGAATACTTCACTTTATTTTAGATAGTCTTGAATACTTCACTTTATTTTGTCACTCTGTATCTGCTTTAGATATTTAGGTTAGGTTGCATTATGGTTAGGTTAAGTTGTTAGTTTGTTAGGACCACCATTTGTGTATGCAAGGCAGCTACTCTCTACTGTGGAACAACAACATAACTCCTTCAGATAATCAGACAAGTTTCTCAGCCCTATTAACGAGTTTTGGGGTTTGTTTTTTTTTCAAATTTTGTCCAGTCTTTGAAATGCATTTTAGCCATTCAGCTAAGGAAGACTGGTATTAGATGTGAGAAATGAAATTATTTCTGTTCTCAGTGCTTGTTTTGCATGCTTCACAGCCAACATGAAGCCTTTTCTGTTGTTTCTGAAAAGGCTTGCTCTTGCTTGTCCCTTTATGCCCAGTTGCTTACATAGGTCATATGCTGATGTTGCTATGAATCCTCTCACTCCCACCTCTACAGCTGTCACTCTTGCCTTGTGGACACCTGTGGCTAAACATTTTTGTCTTAGCGACCACAGGGGTAAACAGGACATTTCTGTTAGTGCAATCTGCTCTTGTTCTGCTGATATACGATCTCAGAGGGTCCTAGAACAGCGCCTTATTTTCCAGACTGGCTGTCTCCACCCAGCTGGAATTAACAATGTCTTCAGCTTTCTATAACTTCTTTATTTTTCCACTGGCCCGTTTTTTTTTTTTTTTTAAACTCTACTTTCTTTCTCTATGCTACCCTTCCCTACCACCACCCTATTTTCTTCTCTACCAACATATTGGTGTCTTTAGGGTCTTGTCCTATTCACCAGTTTCACATTTTCTCCTTGCAGGTGTTTATGTTCTTCATTCTTTATCTCTCCGTGTCCCCTTTTCCCTCCCTTCTCCCCCCCCCCCCCCGACACCTCTACTCTAGCGGCTATCATGTTTCTATTGCCTTCCCCCCACCCCTTTCTCTCACTTGTTCTCCTCCTCTCTCTCCACCTCTTCTTTACGATTGGCTCTTCCGGCATCTTTTGTTGTGGGCAGCGTGGTCTTTCCTTCTCCCTTCTACTAAACACATTTCTGTTTTCTACTTGGAGGAAGACACATTCATATAAGTTCTTCGTGTTTTTGTCTCGTTTTGTATGTATCCTCGAATAAGGCTCACGCTGAAATATCGGATGTTGTATATTTTTCATTTATACATTCTCATACTTTCTATTCGTTTTTTTCTCACCTTACTCACTCCCTCCCTCACTTTGTAAAACTGCACCATACACCTCTGTCTACCTTATTTATTTTAAGCAGTTTTACTGCAGTCGCCATCCTTTTTATCTGTCACTCTTGCCTTGACTCCTGCCCCCTACCTTAGTTGCCTGACCAGATCATTGTAGTTCTCATGTTTGAATAAATTCTGCTCCTCTATTCTTGTTTCATATAGAACCATAAACTTGATCATTATGGCCAAGATCTACTCTTCAGTATGTCCATCAGAATGCTGTGACTGATAATTCTAATCCTGTGTTGATTAACCGTTCTTCTGGTGCTTATAATTAGCTGTTCATGTTTTGCCACACTAAATTTCACCCCTAGCTCTGTAATGCTGGACAGAGTTAGCACTTGACAGAAGGATTAGAGAACATATTGCAGCAGTAAGTGCTGAGTTCAGAAGTACTGGTCAGTGAAAACAGTTGATTCAAAATCTGCTGTGTTGATTCTAACAGTTGAATACTCAGTTTAAAATTTTTTTTTTTTTACTCCAAAACAACACTGGCAGGATTGGTAGATCTTGCAGTGCCTGTGCAGATCAGTGTTAAATGTGATATTTAGGCAAAGTCTAAATGAAATGAAAAGTAGCACATTTCTAGGCCAACCCAAGTTTTTAAAATTTAGAGTAATTCCTTCTTTTCTCAACAAAATTTATTCTGGCACAACATGGAAAATAATTCAGAGGAGTGAAAGAGTTAACAGAAATTTCTAATAGACTCAAGATAGACTCATCTTTAATAATAGACTCTTCCTTCATAAGAATATACTGGTTAAATGATATTTCGGTGATGATTTGTCGTCAGGAAACATCAAATCAGAGCAGGAGTTTCACTCTGAGAGATATTAATTTGATCAAGATTATCCTCTGCAGTGGCATATATCCACAAGTGGCTATTGCGGATGACTGCAACACCTTCAAACGTGACTCTGAGCAGGCCTTTCATACAAAAGTAAGCTGTCTGCACTCATGTTTTGCTGATTGTGTGTTGTATTGCTGCTCAGGAGGTCAGTTTTCTGTGGCTTCAGATGCTGATCTTTTTAGTTGTGTACATGCAGATATTTAAATGCTATCAAAATGCTTTTATTTAAAGGCTATGAGAAAATTGAAAAGAAGGTGTTCTGTAGTGAATCATCTAATTCTGAAAAGGCATTTGTTCTTATAATATTGTCATAGTTTGGAGATATTAGCATTGATAATGTTATCACAGATATGAATATTAGCAGTAATAATGTAGTAGACTGGAGATAGTATAATATCATATATCATTATAGATCTGAAGTATTGAATACATTTTTGTTCAACTTTCCAGAATAAGCCATTTGTCCTTCTTCACCCAACAAGCATCTTTGCCAGTCAGCCAGATTTACTAATGCCAAAAGATGCTGGAAACAGGCGACCAGCACCCAGTGAACTTAAGGGCTTGTTGAGTTCCCGACATGAACTTCTAGCCTATGTGTAAGCAAAGATCATGTTTTTTGGTTGTTGTTTTTTTTTTTCCAATCTTAAACCTCCATTTGGGCTCAAGCTTTTGACTGGTTATAATAGATTATTCTAGTGTATTACCAAAAATAGCACTAAGATGGACACCACAGGGGAGCAGAAGTAAGGGTAGACCAAAAGAGACATGGAGAAGAACAACAGAAAGGATGTTGAGCAATAGAGGGCTCACCTGGGCAAGAGCAGAAAAAAAGGCGAAGGACAGGCATTTGTGGAAAACCCTTGCGGAAGCCCCATGTGCCCTGGGCACTTAAGGTTCAGAGAGAGAGAGAGTGTAGAAACTAATATTTTACATTCTGAAGTTTATTTTTATTGGTGAGGGGTGGAGAGGAAAAATGGAGCATTCTTCCTCAGTCTTTGTTAGGCCGTATGCAATTTGTTGTTATGGTGTCATTGCACTTGGGACACTCCAATAATCTCCACACCACCTGTTCCAACATTCACTGAAGTGTGTGCCTGCTGATTTTTTCCAGTGACACACTGGTTGTGGTTGATGCACTGCCACTGCCACCCCAGTTAGACTGCCAGCCTCTTCTCTGTTCTTTTCCTAGCTCTAACATTTGCTTCACACAAGCATTCTCAGGCTTCGTCATGTTGGTTTATGTCTCACTTATCACACTTCCGAATTAAGGTACTCTAGTTTAGGGTCATCCCAGAACAGAAGCACTTAATTTTGACCAACATTTGTTATCCAGTTCTCTTCTTTTGTTACTTTTCATTGAATTAAAAGTAAATAATAAATAAATAAATAAACTTAAGTCCTTCCTCAAAATTATAGAACGTAGTGGAGAAATCACCTCTCGTTAAGCCATAGGAGAGACAGTCAGTCAGTCATTTGCATGTCCCTTGTGGAACTTTGCCTCCCTATCAGCACTCCTGTAGGCCTCTCGGTTGTAAACAAGATGCCCTGCTGCTGATGCATCCATTTGCAGATCATCAACAATGTCTTGCAACCATCTTTGCCTTGGTCTTCCTCTCTTTGTTTTTCCCATTATGTACCCTTCCAAGACGGTCTTCTCTAAAGTCTCATGACGTTTAATGTGTCCAAAATATTTAAGTTTTCTTTGTTTAATCCTCATTACTAGCCAGCCTTCTTCAGTATTAAGTTCTTGTAGTATGGATATATTTGTTCTTTTTGTGTCCATGATATTTGAAAGACTCTTCTGTAGCAGGGGCGACAGATATGTAAATAATGTATAAAAAATTCACAAGAGTTATTTTAAGTGTGGCAGCAGTAACAACAACTAGATCTCTAGAAGTTAAATGAGATGCTTTTTTTTTTTGGCAAGATATATGTGCATGAAGACATTCTCCATCATGGTTGTGGCCACATCTCCAGCTATATGTGAGCTTTTTGCAGTCTTGCTGACTGTATCAAACCTGTAAGCTTATTTTGACACAGAATATGTAAAAGTAGCAGAAGAATACAAAGACTTAATTGGCAAGTCAGCTCTAATATAACCTCTATGTGACCATTGCAGTTACATTCATAAAGACTTAATTTCAGCCCATGATGATCTTGACCCATGCAGGTGTTTTTCATCTGTTTTGTTGCTTCAAATAATGTGTTCATATTGTTGTGTTGCTTCATATAATGTGTCATATTGTTGTGTTGCTTCATGTAGTGTGTCTTATGCTTGTATTGCTTCATGTAGTGTGTCATATGGTTGTGTTAATTCATGTAATGTGTCATATTATTTTTGTGCTTCATATAATGTGTAATATAGGTGTGTTGCTTCATTTAATGTGTCATATGGTTTTGTTGCTTCATATAATATGTCATATTGGTGACTATTAAGGAATAAAATGGTTATGATTTTATCGCATATGGGAAATAGCTGAGATTTACTATTTTTGCGGGTATTCAAAAAGCAGGCTTGAAGGATGAAGTTACCAGAATCTTTCAGATGTGGTTGCTTAGTGGTATTATTATTATTATTAGTAGTAGTACTATTTGCCCAGGTTAAAAGTGTAAATTAGATGTTCTTGATATGACCCAGGTTAAACAGTGATTTCTGATCTTTTCTTCACTGTAATTTTTGTTGCATTCCTCCTAGTATTCTTCTCAGCTTTGCACATCTTTGTATGCTTTCTAGATCACTGCTGGAGACCAACAACAAGCCATACATAGTGACCACCATGAGAGTTCCTGCCCTTCAGACTGTGACTCTGTTCTCTAACAGCATTGACACGAATGCAGATTGTACTCGGTATGTTTTAGAATAGATGCTAGAGCTGGGCTGTATCTTGTTATGACATTTTAGATTAGCAGAGGAGGCTCTGATACAGAAACATTACAGGAAAGTGAGCATGAGTACTAAATTATAGTGCAGGAATCTTACATCTTACATCCTTCCTGTGCCATTAAACGTCACATAGTGCTCACATGGTAGTTTACTAAGTTTTCCTGCTTTCTGCGAGTTTTTCAACCTCATCAAGGGATTTTATGCCTACTAAAATTGGCCTATCTTAACAGTGTCCTCTTTAGAGTTTCACATGGTTGAGCTATTTTTCTTCAGCCTGTTGTGTTCCACTCGATAGCTTGTCTTGGGATTCTCTGACAGTTTCTTCTCATCACATGACTGACGTATGTCCATCTCTTTTTTTCTGATTACCCATGAGACAGGTTGTTGTTTGCCCATCTGCATTGTTCTTGATTTTGTTCCACTTTATACTATTTTCTTTAGGCATCTATTTTCAGAAGAATCTAATTTGTTGTCTATTTTTAAAATTGTTTTCCAGCTTCCGCATCCATAAATGAGGGTGAATATTACATTTGAATTGAATAATATTAACTTGGTTTTTGTGCTTATAACTTTTGAGTGCCATATGTTCTCAAGATTCTTGAAGGTCAATGCTGCTTTTGCAGTTCTAACTTTCTTTCTGGTGTCACCATCCTGATCTTTGTAGCTGCCAACATATACAAGCTGGTGTACTCCTTCAACAGCTGTTCCTTCTAGGTATATTTTTCCTTCTTGATTAATGGGAAGTTTTATTACTTTTGTTTTTTTCCCTGTTAATTTCAAGTCGTATTTTGCTAGCCATTGAAGACAGGGTATCTGTTTTTAGGGCAGGAATGCTGTGATGAAAACTTCTCAGCTATGAACATTTCATTCAGATCTAATGCTACTATGGCAGCCTGGTTGACTGAGCAGTTTGATGCTCAGTCTGTTAATTCGATGGTCCCAGCAATGGGGACCACAAAGGCCCTGGGGTCCACCCAGCCTCTAAAAATTGGTACCAGAGAAAATGCAGCCAGATGTGATACTGACCACATCACACTTTCATGTGTCAAAAGTCTTGGAAATAGCGCCTGACACTGTATCCCCAATATGCCTTAAGGGCACGGAAATGGGGATTTGACCTTTTTACCTAATCCTGCTACAAGATCTTAATAATGCCATGAAAGATGTTTAAAAATCAAAAACATCTGCTATGGTTTTCATGGAATATGATCCAACATATAATTTTAGCATTTATGGTATTTTAAAATTCTAAATTCCCAACAGTGGAACAAACTGTGAATAATTTTTTAGTTATCTACAAAAAGCTTACGAAGGACTGATGTAGGAAAAGAATTAAATAACATGGGTTAATAATTTTTTCACAAGAAATAGATTGAGAGGAAGGAGTAGAGAAAGACTGAATGACAAGACTTAGTAAAACTAAGAATGAATGAGAAGACTTAATTAAACTAAGAAGTGGACAGCTGCGATTTGAACAGTCAGTGTTAATTGTATACAGATGTAAATTAACAGGAAATGCTAAATGTGAATGCTAAACTATGAACACTGAATGGTAAATACTAAACAATGAAGAGTTCTGAGAGAGTGCAAAACTGTGAAACATTCCGTAAAAAAGTAAAGATAAAATACCCATTTCCACGCCATTAAGGCATATTGGGGATATGGTGTAGGACCTATCATTTCCAAGACCTTCAGCACATGAAAGTGTGATGTGGTCACTATCACACCTGCTTCCCTAGATGTCTCTGGTATCCAGAGGTTGGGTGGAACCCAGGGCCTTTCTGGTGTGGTGAAACAATCCCCACTGTTGGGGCCACCCCCAGGTAACACTGGATTAGTAGACAAGCATTTCACCACTCAGCCAAACTCTGAAGCACTACCTGGACGGTATTATAATATTGAAAAGTTATTACAAAATAAATAGCTAAATATTACAAATAGTTAAAGGTAGTTCAAAACTGTAATTAATAAATAAAAAATGCTAAACTATGATTTGGATTAATATTTTGGACACATTAAATGTCATGATAATCCAGAGAAGGCTGTCTTGGAAGGGTACAAAATGGGAAAAAGAAAGAGAGGAAGACCAAGGCGAAGATGGCTGCAAGACATCGTTGATAATCTGGAAATGGATGCATCAGCAGCAGGGCATCTTGTTTACAACCAAGAGGCCTACAGGAAAGCTGTTAGGGAGGCAAAGTTCCACAAGGGACATGCAAATGACTGTCTGACTGACTGAAACTATAATTAGTTTGTCAAAGACATTTGAAAGCTGTAGATTATTGGTACTAAACTTTTATAGCACAAAAATTTATCCATTTTACTTTTATTGTTAGTCTTTGTGATGCTTTTATTGTTTTCACATATTCAACAATGACTCTTAGACTGATCTGTGATGGCTGGCTTGAGATAAAATTTCCAGCAGCTGACAGAGCAGAGATGATTGTGTCCAGTGTGGTTCAGCTGCGGTCAACCTGGCACAGTTTACTGAAAGTCAGGTTGCAAGGTAATGCAAGACAAGAATTTTGTGTGATTACCGAAACATTTTCATAACCTGAGAATAGTTCCAAGCTGACACTGAGAACTGAGTATTTAAGAGGTAAATAACCAAGTTCATATTAAGCCTTATAGAGGCCAGAGATGCAGCACTCAAATGAATTAAACAACAGCCCACCATCAAGCTGACTGTTTGTGTCAGTGTTGGTGAATTATGTCTGACCAGAACCTTATTTTGTCTCCCAGCAAGGCCCACTTGAAACACATCTGACAAGTGAATTGGGATCAAAATTGGAAGGCAGAGCTGGTCCCATAAATAAGCTATGCTGAGGTTGGATGTGTTGAAACCAGAAGGAGCAGATATCACACCCTAGCTACAGATGGTGACACAACACAATCAACCTCCCTTTTAAGGGTGAACACAGAATAAAAAAGAAAAAAAATATTAGACCGTGGAAATTAACTTTTCCAGAGGAATGGCACAAATGTCAAGGTCAGCAAACTGGAGCTAGCCAGGATTTTATCTTGCATTTCCCTTGGGGCTGCAAAAAAAAACATGTCTTATTTCTTTAACTCTGATAGCCGGGATAAGGATTCATGTACAAGGTCTGACAATTAAGTAATGAAACCGATTTTGTTATGGCCGAGACAGAATAATACTTGAAGAACATATTGAAAAGCAGAAACCATTAATACTGAATTTCATAGATTTTAAGAAGGCATTTGATAGCATACACAGAGATTCATTATGGAGAATTTTATGTCTATATGGAATACCATCTAAAATTGTCAACATCATTAAGGACTTATACAATGGATATGGTTGTGCAGTCAAGACAGAAGAAGGGATGAGTGAATGGTTCCAGATTGAAACAGGCGTGAAACAAGGATGTATACTGTCTCCTTTACTTTTTGGGATTACAATAGACTTCATAATGAAAAAATGCTGCACAGGTAACACAGGTATTGACTGGGTACATGGGACCCAACTAGAAGATCTTGATTTTGCTGATGACATAACTCTTATCAGTAATAATGTGAATTCCATGCAAGAAAAAACAGATAGCCTATCTTCACTGGCTAGCAAAATAGGACTTGAAATTAACAAGGACAAAACAAAAATAATGAAAATTCCCATCAATCAAAATGGAAAAATACACATAGAAGGGACAGATATTGAAGAAGTCAATCAATTTGCATACCTTGGCAGCTACATAGACCAGGATGGTGACACTAGAAAGGAAGTTAGGATCAGAATTGCAAAAGCAGCATCAATCTTCAAGAATCTTGAGAACATATGGAATTCAAAAGTTATAAGCACAAAAACCAAGTTAAGACTATTCAATTCAAATGTAATATCCACCCTCATTTATGCATGCGAAAGCTGGAAAACAACTAAAGAAATAGAAAAGAAATTAGACTCTTTTGAAAACAAATGCCTAAGGAAAATACTCGGTATCAAGTGGAATGAATTCAAGAACAATGCAGAGATAAGACAGATGACTGAACAACAACCAGTCTCACGGGTGATCAGGAAAAGGAGATGGACATATGTTGGCCACTTGATGAGAAGAAATGAGCAGAGAATCCCAAAACAAGCTATCAAGTGGAACACAACAGGCCGAAGAAAAAGGGGCAGACCGCGTGAAACTCTGAAGAGAACATTATTAAGAGAGGCCAAGTTAACAGGCATAAAATCCTTTGATGAGGTTGAAAGACTCGCCGAAGACAGGAAAAATTGGCGAACTACTTTGCGAGCCCTATGTGACGTCTAACGGCACGGGAAGGATATAAGATAAGATAAGAGACAGAAATGCCATTATGAAGCAAAGCATGGAATCCAAAGAGGCAACCTTCATCAGTGATCTGGCACATTTTCATCAGTGATCTGGCACATTTTCATCTCTGCCTGACAAGCAGTCATCAAACAAGCCGCCATTTTGTTGACCTAGTTAGAGATGCATTGTCATGTAATCAGCATGGGGCAAAAAGCTAACATTAAATTCTGTTTAAAACTCAGAGAAAGTGCCATTGAGACAGTTGAATTGATGCGACAAGTTTATGGGGATAATTGTTTATCTCACACTGATATTCAGGTGGTATTCACAATTCAGAAGTGGTGTGGAAATGATTACAAATGCAACTAGACATGGACGCCCAATTTCTGTTCATAATGAAGAACTCATTGCAAAAGTCAGAGAACGGATACCAGAAGATCGTTGTTTGACCATGAGGATGATGGCAGATGAATTTGGTGTTAACCGAGAGACCGTTCATAAAATTTTAGTGGAAGATTTGGGCAAGAAAAAAGTTGCTTGCTGGTTGTACCACATTCGTTGTCTGACGACCAAAAACATCAGCCGTAACATGGAGTTTAAGGGCCATACCAACAGAAGAACTGCAGAGGTCGTTCCAGTGTTTGTTAGATCATGAAACTCACTGTATTGATGCATAAGGGGCTTACTTTGAATAAAATACAGGTTATATCTTCAACTGTTGTTTATTTAATTTTTTATGGACATAGTATCATTACTTAATTGTCGGACCTTGTATTTCTTTTGATATTGAAACTTGCTGAGAAATCCACATCTTGTATGAACTCACAGAATTAAAGGAATCCACAGCAAACCATTCCTCTCACACAGCTTGTTATCTGTGTTTCAGAATCAAAATCTTCATGTTGTCAGTTCCCAAAAGCTTAAGTTTAGACACATGAGTATGGCCAAGATAAAGATTTCCTCATTTGCTGTACTACAGGTCATCCCAAAAGTCTCTGCGTAAAACACTGAGCAGTTAATGCAATCATAGTGCATTTACATGCATAACACTAAATGTGTTAACGTGAGTGCATCTTGAATAGAAGGGTCACATCCATATGTGTTTAGAAAGAAGAGGCTGTTATGTAGAGAATGTTTTGAAATTAAAGGTGCAGTTTTCTTTTTATTAAATTGCTCTTTGTATGGAGGCTTTTGGAACATTTGTAGTTTTAAATTATGGGAAGTTGTATCTCAGGCAGGTTGTTTAAGTAGCAGATACAGAAGTTTTTTGTCGGTTATGAATTTACTACACAATGTTACAAAAACAAGCAAGAGTATTAGAAAACATGCATTGTAAATTCCCATGGGACATAGGACATTGCTCATTTGTGAAATATGATTGCTTTATTCAGATACTTTTGAGGGTATAGAAGAAGATCGCAAGGTGAGCCCTCGAGCACAACAACTGGAGCGGATCTTAGCCAGCAAACTCACAGAGTTTCTTAACTCTGAGGTTTTGTATTCTGTAAGAAAAGTGCTTCCTGCTGAAATGCAGAGGGTGTATATTGGTCCAGGAAAAGGTAAGTAAATTTGTAACTATTTTCAGCCATTTCTTTTTTAACATTTTAGAATTTTATAGCACTTTAGTTTGTCTTGTAAATAAAAAGTAAAGGTGATACCAGTGATAATTGTTCAGTATGTTGTTTACGTCCTGTGACAATACAATTACAATAAATTCTGAAAGATAGGAACTCTTTTACTGCTTTCAAAAGATCCTATCACTGTCGCTGTGATTGTGTTTAGCCATTATTTTTTTAATCAACATCTCAAATTTCATCAACTTTCTGATCAGAGAAGAAATTTTTCTATAGACTTCTTATCACTGAGCTTGTCTTTGCTTGCAAGTTGTCCCTTTTGAAACCTTTCTGTGCAATATTAAAGAAGTATCAGAAGAAAGTACAATAATAACATAAATTACAAGACCAAATATATAAGAGCAAAGAAAGATTATAGTTTCACTACATGATTTAGTAGCATATATTTTGTCATAATCTCAATAATGCATCATACTCTAGTGTGCCAGCTGGTCAAGGGAGATAAGGCACAAGTGCCGTATTCCCTAGATGCCTGTGTGGCATGATTGGGGATGGCAGATTTTCTCTACCCTTTTTTGTTTTTTTTTTTTGCAATTATAATAAATGAAAACCATTCTTCTGTCAGCATCTATTTCTGGACTTGTTATTAAACTGAGTTTTATATTACCATGAGGTATGAACTGCATGCCAATAATGAGCAAGCTTGTCAGAGGAGACAAACAAGCCAAGGAACATCCAGTCAAGGGTGGCATTCAGATTACAGACTACCTGACTTTTAACTGGTAAGTTTATGTCAGAGGAATCAAAGAAATTTAACTCTTTCCTATCCATTTATTGAAGGTAAGGGGCCATTTTATTTACGTCTTCATTTGGCTTTTTCCATTATGTTTGATCTCCTTTCACATTCACACAAAGGGTAAGAGTTGCTGTTATTCTTCCTTTGACTTGACGCATCTGACTTCAGCTCTGCGTATTTTTAGGATTAGTTTTGCTTTCCCATATTCTTTTTTGGTAAATAAGACCCATGTCAGTTTTGTAAATAAGACACTTGTCAGAGTAGACTTTATATAGGATTGAACACCAAAACTGGTATATGAAAGAAGTCTTTGATTAAGGATAGGAAGGGGTAAAGATCTGGACCACCAGCAGTGTTATGATTTAAGAACATGAACAGAAAGTTCAGAAAAAAAAAACCAGATTCTCAAGAGTTAATTTACTAGAGGAAGAGTATAGTTGTGGCCATCATAGTGATTATATAAAGTCATTAACGTCGTTCATTGGGTTTATCAGTGATGAAGTTGTCAGATGTGGAAAATTAAGCAACTTCATTTGCCATCCCCACAGCCTTCTTGATGATGTCTCAGCAAGTGTTTGGGGAGAGTTTACTGTAGGCATGCAGAGGCATTGGAAATGCCCGCAGTGTGGACAGTCAATGATTGTCTCAGTGCTGGAGAGGCTGCAGCATGAGGCCTTGTGTATTTCAGAAGATGGGCAAGGTATGTTGTTCATTTCAACATTTTATTGATGAAAAATATGCGAGATATGTTAGTTACATCATTATTTTTAGGAAAAGAGTTGTCCACTCTTTTGCCAGGGCAGTAGGCTATTGTGGGGACAAACCTCTGCCTCATTTCTGTCAAGTTCTCCCTAGCAGCTGATTGTGTGTCATGAAAGTCAGACAGATGAGGCATGAGTTAGCTGATCCTGGTTATAATGGGAATTACTAAGAAGTCTAGTAGTGCAGTGATGTGGGAGTTCATTGACCCCCTAAGAAATCAAATGAAAGCTGCAGAAGCTACTGGCACCATCACTACCACTAAATGTGTAATTATTTTTTTAGAGAGTTTTTCTGTACTGTTGCATTCAGAAAATGAAGATATTATCATCTGTGTTTATGTTTCAGTATTTTGTATATTTTTAATACTCACATTCATCTCATATCCTCAACTTTTGTTTAAGAGAATTGGATCCTTTAGTTGCTACCTGTCTGAGAAGTCTTACATATGCCAAGAGCTGATGTGAGAAAAAAAGATGCATCCATAGATCGCTTATAACACATGTCAGTCTATCAAACCTGAAAACATGCCAGACTATGAACAAAATGGCATTACATGATTACAAGCCTGCAAACAACTGACTGGCAAACCACATGCTTAGACAGAGTCTCCCCAGTGTTGCACAGTCATACATTAATGTGGAGTGAGGGCTCACCGCAAAGGATGGATGCTGTGAGCAAAAAAGTTTGAGAACCACTGCTGTATTTCTAGCTCTCAATCTGATCCTATTTATCAGTATAGCTGTTAGTCTGATCCTGTTTATCAGTATAATTCTAGTTCTCAGTCTGATCCTATTTATCAATATATTTCTAGCTCTCAGTCTGATCCTGTTTATCAGTATATTTCTAGTTCTCAATCTGATCCTGTTTATCAGTATAATTTCTAGCTCTCAGTCTCTTCAAGATGTTCACCATGAACATTATTTCCCAGGTACTAAAATTTGAAACTGGGAGATTTTTCAACATCTGAAATCTATGTCCTGTGGCATTTTTATGCTGTAAAGGTAAACTTCCCATTTCCATGCCATCAAGGCATAATAGGGAATATGATGTTTTCCTTGACCTTTGGCACAGGAAAGTATGATGTGGTCAGTATCATGCCTGGCCGCTTTACCTTCCCAGATTTCTTTGCCACCCATTTTTAGAAGCTGGGTAGACCCTAGGGCATTTAAATTTTGTTGTGTGCGTATCAGAAAAAAATTCCACTGCTGATAAATCCACTGGATTAGTAAAGCGAACATGCTTGCTGTAGGGGTGTGAAATGTTAGTGCCTTCACATTCCTAGGTCACTAGAGCATTTGAGGTAGGGATACTAGCACCTGGCCTTCACATTCCTAGGTCACTAGAGCATTTGAGGTAGGGATACTAGCACCTGGCCTTGCTACCTTTGTTTTCTCAGATAAATACCAAGTGCCCATTTTGAGGTTGGGTAGACCCTGGTGCTGGTCAGTCAAAAAAAAAAACTTTCCCCAAGTACAGAATCAAACCATGTACCTTCTTATCAGCAGGCGAGTACACTAACCACTACACCATTGTGGCACTATCTTTCAAAAAAAAAAAAAAAAAGAAACTGGAACAGGCAGTGAAAATAGATGGCACAAGGAAAACGAATGGTGCAAAAACAAGGCGGACACAGAGTGAGGAGAAACACACAGTGGTGTGGTGTGAAAACAGCGTCAGATTTGATGTCTGACATACAAGACAGTTCTTTGGTGAGAAATTACAGGCTCAACATACCAGCAAAAAGTAATTTTTTTTAACACGTTCACAAATGCCTAACTACTGTGGTTATTATGGTTGTTGACAGGCCTAAAGCGGCAAGAAGCAGAGGCAAGCAAGAGGGAAATGGAATCCAGCATGAACTCCCTGAGGAAGCCTTACTATTGCCCTGAGTGCAAGGAGCACCTCAACCTTACAACCACAGAGATACTGAAGCACAGAAAATCTCATATCACCTGATGTGAGAGTACACGTTGTCCAAGGAAGAGTCCTGAAAGTGATGGCTAAAAATTCAAGTCATGCAGTTTCTTTCAGTCATAAAAATGGAACTGGAAGCCAGTAAGAGAGAATTTAGAGTAAATTAACCACAGAAATGCTGTAAAATTTGAAGAGCATAGGAGAAAATATTGTTGTAGTGAAGAATCTAAACACTTGGAAGTATTCAAGAGACTGTGAACTGTAACTGTGAAAAAAAAAGGGGGGTCTGTCTCTGTTTGCTGTTCTAGGGAGCATCCTCCTTACACTCTGGGCATGCCTATACGTGTTCATCCTCCTTACACTTGGGGCATGCCTATACATGTTCAGCCTCTGACATCAGGATGACCGTAAGTGTTTTTAGAGACATGATTCCAGCCTTGTGTTAGTTGGGTACTGCATGTGATCTAGCATTTAGTTGGTTTTGCATCCACTACCCTTGGAGAGTAAAAGCTTTTAGAGAGTAAACACTTTTGGAGAATAAAAGCTTTTGGGGAAATAAACACTGTATATTGTAATGCTGAATGTATATGCCTTAACAAACAAGTGATCCTGTTCTGTAGTTGCTATAATTTTTGGTATTTTCTATAGCCAACTTTGTGAAGGGTCTGCAAATATTATGATTATGCAGTCTCACAGTTGCATTGTCAAAGACAGGAATGGACTTTAGGGTAAACTGTTACTGTGCTGTTGTGGTTAGTACAACAGATAAGACTTTTAACTAGAAAGCTCAACCATTGGTCTTAACATAGAGAGGTGCAACATAGAGGATAATGGCTGACTAATAGTGGTCCTCGGTGTCTGCAGTTTAACAGTAATCAAGGATTTACAGTGATTTATACATTTCTTACATCTTATATCTTTCTCGTGCTATTAAACGCCACTTAGGGCTCGCATGGTAGTTCGCCAAGTTTTCCTGTTTTTGGCAAGCTTTTCAACCTCATCAAAGGATGTTATGCCCACTAAAATGGCCTCTCTTAACAATGTCCTCTTTAGAGTTTCACGTGGCCGACCTCTTTTTCTTTGGCCTGTTGTGCTCCACTTGACAGCTTGTTTTGGGATCCTTTGACTGTTTCTTCCCATTACGTGACTGATATATGTCCATCTCTTTTTTTTTTTATCACCCATGAGAGAGGTTGTTTGCTCATCAGCCTTATCTCTGCATTTTTCTTGAATTCGTTCCCTTTATACCGAGTATTTTCTTTAGCCATATGTTTTCAAAAGAGTCTAATTTATTGTCTATTTCTTTAGTTGTTTTCCAACTTTCACATGCATAAATGAGGGTTGATATTATATTTGAATTTAATCATTGTAGCTTGGTTTTTGTGCTTATAACTTTTGAATGCCATATGTTCTCAAGATTCTCAACGCTGCTTTTGCATTTCTAATTCTAACTTCCTTCTGGTGTCACCATCCTGAGGTATGCAAACTGGTTTACTTCTTCAACAGCTGATCCTTCAGTGTATATTTTTCCTTCTTGATTAATGGAAAGTTTCATTATTTTTGTTTTTTCCTTGTTAATTTCAAGTCCTATTTTGCTAGCCAATGAAGACAGGTATCTGTTTTTTCTTGCACTGAATTCACATTGTCGCTGATATGTATTATGTAATCTGCAAAATCAAGATCTTCTGGTTGGGTCCCATGTAGCCAAATCAATGTTTGTTTTAACTATACAACATTTTTTCATTATGAAGTGTATGGCAATTCAAAAAAAAACAAAAAAACAAGGGAGGTAGTATACATACTTATGCATTTAGATAGTTGTAAATGACCAGTTTATTTTATTGTCTTTTGAGTTTAGCGAGTGATTAATATTTTAATCCTAATTCCAGGGCCTCAAAAATACAGTATTCAAGCTGAATGAGATATTGGTCATCAGCCCATAGCTTGACTGTCAGCATCAATGCTGGCAAACCATAACTGACCAAAACTGTTGTATTTCCCAACAATGCCCCCTATTAAACAGGCTATAGTCTGGCCAAGTGAATAGGGACTGAATGGGAAGGCAAATCTGGCCCTGAAAATAAGCCATATCAAAGGTTGGATGGTCAGTCTGTAAGTCCTTGTTGTAAACTGTGATTCCCTGCAACCATTATCCTTTTCAGACGAGTGCGGAAGAGAATCAACTTCCCACAGAATTAAAATGAATAAATTTGTCTTATTTCCTGAAATCTCATGATATCTGATCTTGGTTGTATTGTATATTCAGTATAAAAATCCTGGATCACACAGCAGTAACAATCGCTTATAAATTGCTGTGCTTAGTTTCAAATGAAGCAGCCTTTGGTTAGGAATATAGTGTAACAGAGATGCCATTTTGGTACTGAGTGTTCATGCACTGTTCTCCTTTTTTGCTGTCCAGAATAGTAAGGATTCACATATAGACAGAAATATGATGTTCAGATTTAGAAGATTAAGTGTTTCACAGTTGAAAATAATTAGTCAGTGGTTTCTGCCACTTGGTGTTTCACTGAAGTGGTGATATTATCTTCTTCTTCTTCGTTCGCTTCTACCACCAAGATCAGATCGCCCCGTGATCCTACTGAATTTACTCCTGTGGTTCTTGCGATAGTCTCATTTGGGATGGAGGCTTAGAGCATTGTGGGGCGTGGGCCGATATTCTCAGTGAGTCATAGAAGCAGCATTGCATAACACTGTGGTTTTTGTTTCACCAGTTTAGTCTAGAGTTGGACTTTCTCACTAGAAAACCTTGACGTGGTTTGGATATGAATATATCCCCACCAGGTGAGAGGTGGTTGCCCATCCAGCCTAGAATTGGACTTCCTCACGGAAAACCTCGATGTGTTTTGAATATCAGTATATCCCCGCCAGATGAGAGGTGGTTGCCCATCTAGTTCAGAGTTGGACTTTCTCACTGGAAAACCGCAACATGATTTGGATATGAATATATCCCCGTCGGGTGAGAAGTGGTTGCCGATCTAGACTGCACTGGTCCAGTGTCTCCAACTTCAGCATTTTGTTGTCGTGGCCGCTACCCTTCCTGGTGGTGACCAGAACAGAGCTTTAGTCGAGGAGGACGAATCCTCACCACTATGATGATATTATGGTACACATTTTACATTTTTCATGATTTTATTTCATATTTTTTTATTCATATTGGACATGCTGATTTACTTTAAATGACAGCACTAATTAAAATGTCAAAATGAGTGACATTGGGCAATATAGAAAGATAAAGTGCTTCTGTCTATCAGTCAGAAACAAACCAAGAATCCTAATTGATGAAGGACCTACTTTATGCAGATTATGCAGTAGTAATAGCTAAGAATGAAAAAAAGCCTTCTGAAGTTGTTAGATTTAGTAGCAAAAGAAAGTGAACAGTATGGACTAACCCTAAATAACAAGAAAGCAATATCAGCCTAGACAATAGATCTGCTACATGAGTATATCCGGAAGGAAGAATCTACCTAAAATTGCTGATAAAGTAAGAGGTACAACTTTGAGACGGCTACATTCAAATGCCTGGGCATATTAATAACATGTGAGAAATATGCCACAGAAATCAGATATAGAATGTGCCAAGCCAAAACATTTGATAAAACTATTTTGTGTAATCTACCAATATCACAGATTATCAGTTTTAAAATATTGTATAGACCTAATCTTGCTCTGTAAAAGACCTCAGTGCAAAGATCACTAGAGACAACAGGGATATTGTTTCTTAGAGAATGTTAAAGAGTATTTTGGACAGCAAAGATGACAGTTGTGGGAATTTTTACACAAGCCAGTGCAAAAAGAATTTAATTAAAACTACAAGTAAAAAGGCAACAGCAATTGAACATACAGTGAGGTGGGGAGAACATGAAAATGGGACAAAAACAAGAAGATAAATGGGAAAAGAGCTAGAGGAAGACCAAGAGAGAAAATCATATAAAGCATCAAATTAGCTGATAAAAAAATATCAGAGAACATGATCACTGGAGAAACGTCACCACATGTGACTGTTGGAATAGCACTTAATGATGATAATGATGGTCGTGATATTAATAGAAAGTTTCATTTGATAATCAGTAGATGATGTGTGTTTATTCTTGTTTGTTTGTACATATTATGTATGGTGCATAAAATTGTAGTAATTTATAATAAACTCAGTGGAAGATCAACTCTGTTGAGTGATAATTGGTGATGTTGGTTTTTGAAAGGTTAAGAATTTCATTAAAAGCTGTGTGATGTACTACTAGGATGTTCTGTTTATTAAATTAGAATGCCATTGTACATGTAACAGAATAACAATCCTGTACAGAGTGTATTGTGTATAGCCCTGTAGTTGTGGTCTGGTAGACCACAACCCATCACCGTGTGCCAAGCACGTGGTTCAAGAAAATTCGAAGTCATGTGGTTGAGTTGAGCGGGAGGTATGCATGGGCTGAGAAAGTTAGTCTTTGGTCAGAATGTATTAGAGAAAGGTTGTGTGATTGACTCTAGTATGTGGTAGAGAGAGCCTTACTTGTTTGTTGTAGCAGGAGTTTATTTGGTTTGTGATGTAGGAAGAATTTTAGTAGTTTTATTGCAGATTGGAATCTCATTTAGGAAGAGTTTCTACCATTGGCAATTTGTTGGTAGTGAGATGGAAGAATCAGTTTTTTTCCCTGTGTTGGTTGAGGTTTTGTTGATAATGTTGTAAGTATTGATTTTTTTTGTGCATAGTACATTGTAAGGTTTTCGCCCATGTGGCGTAGAGTTCGCTCACGCCGGGCACTGTTAATGTCAGCCTGATGGCTGTTTCCATCATTCATGATTTCACCCTCATTTTGTCCATTAATAAATGTGCGTGGTCTGATGAAATACTACATCAATTGGCTTTGTTGGAATTCTCATTGTTGACCAGTTGTTTTGGTTGGAAGACTGCCAAGTTATGTTAAGCTGTGTATTTGTATTAATTTTGTGGAGTTGGAAGCCTGGGTGTCTTGTTGTATTTTCTCAGTGTATAATATAGAAAATTAGGTGATTGTTAGAACACCAACAACAAGAAGAAATGTATAAGTTCAAACTGTACTCCACAAGTAGACAATGATCAAACCAGTAGAAAACCATTTTAGTTGGCGCCAATACTATTTCAGGGGTGCCTTAAAATTATAAATAGTCAATCTATTACATACAGACTAATTAACTTTTATGCCTAACCTCATTTTTTCACATTTTGCAAAGTCCATTGGAACTGAACATTATCTCATATACTCAATGTGATGAAAAGAGACAAAAATGTGATGAGGTTGTCATAGTTTTTACGTCTTGGGGTTTATAGAGACTCTTAGCTGGTGCCCCCTGGCGAGCTGCTTGCTTGGTAAGCTCCACCGCTAGCCAAGCTCCTGGTACTGGAAATGCTGAAACAGTGTGGTCATCTGCAGTTATCATTTTTAATACAGCTGCAAAACAGCCCATGAAAATGATTGAATGACAGATGGTTATGAACAGACCATCTCCAAGTCAGTCAGTCAGTTCATGTTTGGACAGAAATATGATGTTCAGATTTAGAAGGTTAAGTGTTTCACAGCTGAAAATAGTCTGTGGTGCACACCTACAGCAGTCAGTGGTTTCTGCCACTTGGTGGTTCACTGAAGTGGTGAATTATCTTCTTCATTTGCTTCTACCACCAAGATCGCCCTTGCGGAACTTTGCCTCCCTAACAGCTCTCCTGTAGGCCTCTCGGTTGTAAGCAAGATGCTCTGCTGCTGATGCATCCATTTCCAGATTATCAAAGACATCTTGCAGCCATCTTCGCCTTGGTCTTCCTCTCTTTCTTTTTCCCGTTATATACCCTTCCAAGGCAGTCTTCTCTAAATTATCATGACGTTTAATGTGTCCAAAATATTTAAGTTTTCTCTGTTTAATCTCTTTACTAGCCAGTCTCCAAGTAGGTCATTAAAAAATTTATTATCTAGTAAACAAACTTCCAGAGGTCACAAAAATTCAAATTTTTATTACTAGGATTTTTCTAAATCCTTATAAATAATACCCACAAACAGTGATGTGTGACACAGAAGAATGGAATGGAATTGGTTGTATATATTTCCACCTCAGTCTAGTTTTTATCACAAGGGAGACTTTGAAATACCATTGTCAGATATATCACTCTTGATATGAAATTAAAGAGAAAGTGGATAGATGGGGTGAAAGACACACTGAGGAAACATAACATGACAGCTACCCAGGCCTCTCACCTTGCTCCAGGCAATACTAATGGCATAAGCAGACTGTTAAGATATGAAAATGTGAAATTCAGCCCAAATCTAACTGGATTTCTGTATTGCAATCTAAATCTGACAGGCCAGTGGTGTTGCCATTTTCCTGTCATGATGAATTATACATTGATCACTTCCAGTCTAAAATGTATAAACTAGGAAAAAGTAGGAACAGCTTTATTACTTAATGACTACAAAATTGTGATGTTTCGGCATGAGCCTTAATCATACAAACACAGGACAAATAATATATACTTATATATACTTATACACTAATTATTGTGTGTTACTTCACAGTCTAGGACAACTGCTTGCCAGCAAACGCAGACCGATATAATTCGCTACACAAACAAGTTGCATCATCTTTTTTTAGTAAAAAAAAATATCTTTCGTGCACTACAGATCATGACAGTCATCTCAGAATTGCAGCCCACAGAATGCAATTCATGTTGAACAAACTATATTCTTACAAAATCCTATTGCAGAAAAGATTGCCTAAACTTTGGCCAGTGCTTAATAATACTGTATAACTGAGCATACATTTAATGTTCGACACTGTGCTTCTCCCAAAACCCAGACGTGTTCTCTACAAGGAATACCAAGTTTGCAGAGTAATTGTCTATCTTGTAATCGTTTGTGAGAAGGACAAAGTAATCAATCTTCTTCTTCTTCTTCTTCAGCTTTCCGAGCCATTATGGCTCATTGCTGCAGATAAAGTTCGGCTCCATTCCTCTCTGTTCCTAATCTTCTCTCTCCTGCTGGTGACACCAATTTCTTTTATATCCTCTTCTATGTTGTCTTTCCATCTCTGTCTTGGTCTGCCCCTTGGTCTTGTTTCCCTCATTTCTTGTACGTTTGTGCACACATCATTTTCATTTGTCTGTTCTCTTGCATTCTTTCTACATGCCCCAGCCAGCATATCCTGTTCAGTTTCAAGACATTTATAATTCGTTATGATTTATATAAGCTGTTCAGTTCAGTGCTCTTTCTAGCTCTCCATTCTCCACTGTTGGTATCCTTTATCGGCCCAAAGATTCTTCTTAGAATCTTGTTCTCAAAGATCTGCAATTGTTGTTCATCTTTCTTTGTTGTACTCCACGTTTCTGATCCATATATGATGGCTGGTCGTATTATAGTTCTATAGATTATTATTTTTGTGTTTTGGGACATGATTTTGGATTTTAACAGGTGTTGCAAGGAAAAATATATTTTATTCCCTATCTGTACTCTATTAAAATATATTTTTCCTTGCAGAAAAATAGAAAAATATATTTTAATAGAGTTTTGAATATCTTGGATATTCAATCTTGGATATTTGAATATCTTGGATATTCAGAGGAGAGTTTTGAATATCTTGGATCACAACTAACTAATAATGGAGATACAATGAGGGAAGTTAAAAGGAGGACATCTATCGCTCTTCAGAAAGTAAAACAAATAAAGAATCTGTGGAGAGGAGCAGACAGAACCACAAAAATAAGATTTTTAAGGGCATGCATCTTTCCCATCGCAACATATGCCTGTGAGACCTGGACACTTAACAAAACAGCTGAGAAACACATAAATGTCTTTGAATGTAAATGCTACAGAAGAGTTCTCCAAATATCGTGGACACAAAAAAGAACAAATATATCTATACTATAAGAGCTTAATATTGAAGAAGGCTGGCTAGTAAAGAGGATTAAAGAGAGAAAACTTAAATATTTTGGACACATTAAACATCATGATAATTTAGAGAAGACCGTATTGGAAAGATACATAATGGGAAAAAAAAAAGAGAAAGACCAAAACGAAGATGGCTGCAAGACATTGTTGATGATCTGCAAATGGATGCAGCAGTGGCAGGCCATCTTGCTCACAACCGAGAGGCCTACAGGAGTGCTGTTTGGGAGGCAAAGTTCCACAAGGGACACGCAAATGAATGAATGAATCTGTACTCCGCTTTTAATTTCCTCGATTACTGTGTTTCTTCTGTTGAAGATTGTGCCTAGATATTTGTATGTTTCTGCTTTCCTAAATATGTTTCTTTCACACGGTGCGGGTGACTTGTCGTGGCATGGTAGCTTGCGTACCCTGACCACCCCCAGAGCTATACCAGCGGGAGTTTTTCTCCTGGCAGGTCCAACCAAGCTGGGAAGGTCTGTGTGGGTATGGGTCAGATGAAACTTACACCCTGGTCTTCCAGGGTGAGGATTGGAGCATGGGGCCAATGACCCCACCTCCGTAAAAAAGATTAGCATCATGGAACAGATAGAGAAGCCTCAAAATTGGATGGATTAGGACTCAAACTGTTTGGCAATTTCAAATTTTTGAACTTTTTGAATTTTTCAAAATTTTGATTCTGCGGACAGAATTGTGACTCTGCATTGTGCTGACCTGGGGATGGGTTATGGCAGCAATTTCTTCAGTTCCTTGGTGTGGTTAAACAGCATGGGGTGTGCAATGCTTCTTTAGCAGATTCTATTGCCATGGGGACAGTGGTGATCCCTGCCATGTTAGCCAGGCTAGTCCTGTTACATGGAGGTAACAACAGAGGTATGGGACAGAGTCTTTGTCAGCCATGTTTCACCAGTACTAATGTTAGCATGTCAGCTATGGTTCACTAGCACTAATGTTAGCATGTCAGCTATGGTTCACCAGTACTAATGTTAGCATGTCAGCTATGGTTCACTAGCACTAATGTTAGCATGTCAGGTATGGTTCACCAGCACTTATGTTAGCATGTCAGCTATGGTTCACCAGCACTTATCATGTCAGCTATGGTTCACTAGCACTAATGTTAGCATGTCAGGTATGGTTCACCAGCACTTATGTTAGCATGTCAGCTATGGTTCATCAGCACTTATGTTAGCATGTCAGCTATGGTTCACTAGCACTAATGTTAGCATGTCAGCTATGGTTCACCAGCACTTATGTTAGCATGTCAGCTATGGTTCACCAGCACTTATGTTAGCACATCAGCTATGCTTCACCAGCACTAATGTTAGCATTTCAGCTATGCTTCACCAGCACTTATGTTAGCATATCAGCTATGCTTCACCAGCACTAATGTTAGCATGTCAGTCATGGTTCACCAGCACTTATATTAGCATGTCAGCCATGGTTCACCAGCACTAATGTTAGCATGTCAGCTATGGTTCACCAGCACTTATGTTAGCATGTCAGCCATGGTTCACCAGTACTAATGTTAACATTTCAGCTTTGGTTCACTAGCACTAATGTTACCATGTCAGCTATGGTTCACTGATTGCCAAACTGCACAGCATGTTCACCTCCATAATGTTTAAATTGATACTGAATTATGGGGCAGAGTGGAAACAGAAGGATGTAATGAAGACTGTCAACTGGCTCATGTCTCAGTGATGCTTCAAAAATAAAACATTTCATTTAGTTTTCCTACATCAATCTATAATTTTCTATTAACCTACTATATATCTTTGGATGTCTATCCATCATCATTATCATCATCACTATATATCTTTGGATGTCCATCCATCATCATCATCACTATATATCTTTGGATGTCCATCCATTCATCACCTATATGTCTGTATATCTGTTTTTTTTAATTAAATCAGTCTGTTTTTATACATACTTTCTTATCTGACAATGTATCTCTCTTATATCTGGATATCATATATCCATATGTGTCTCTCGGTCACCTTGTTTTTCTACTCATCTTTGAATGTCTTGTTTTGTTTTGTTTTTTTGTCTTAGGCTGTCTGTAACTTTGCCTGTCTTCCCTTTTATTGGCAGGGGCTTGACTGCCACCTCTGGTTCTAAAACATTTTTTACAATGCATTAAACTTACAATCTGATATTGATAATTAATGTCATTTATATGGCCAAGTGAAATCATTTTAGCTGCTTTTACAAGGATTTTCAGTCCTAGTATTCTTGACTGCTTTTTAGTGTCATTTTTATAGGCCATGGGTTGAAACTGCAAGAAATCCTGTTTCTACCCTGTTTTTTTCTACACTAAAAAAAAATGATCCATCTGGCATTATATGGAATGCTCTTCTGTGTATGCATTGCCATATCTTAAGCGTGAGTAGGCATGATAATGTAATCATTAATTAATTTTGCTTTGTTGAAGAATTACCTCCTTTTTATTATAAACCAGACTATTTGTTGCTGATACCTTGATAACGTCATGAGTGAAGTTACTGAGAACGTGCCTATTTGGTTTTGCTATCTTCCACGAATGAAGAGGAAGTAATTTTCTCTGCAGGTTGTAGCACTATAGAATGCAGCCTCTTTGAAATAATACAGAATCCTTTCTCTAGGAGCATTGCTTGCTTAGATATGATTAGATAACTCTGATTCAGTGGCTCTGATAGCTGAATAATCTCATTAACATAATCGTATTCGTTTTCTGGTTGTCGCTACGCCACTCAATCTAGGTCCACCCCAATTTTCCTGTTAGATATTTCGGTCTCTCGGACAGATTTGGCATTATTTTTGATCAGCCGAAGTTGGCAACAAATATCCTGAAACTCTCCATTTAGGAAAATATATTTAGTCTCTGTTCATAACAAAAATGGCGGGCGTGACACGTATAGAAATAAATTTCAATAGATTGTTGGGACAATGTCAATCCATGGCTGAAGACAAAGAGCACAGGGATTGGCGTCTTGAAAAGGTGATGTATGTGAGTGTTCTAGGATTGTCCATCTCAGTTTCATATTGTATACAACAGAAGTTACATCAGCTTAGAGAGAATATACGTTAATAATAGCCAAAGACTGAGAAAGCAGATTTAAAAGCCACATTCGCAAGCCTTAATAAAGTCGAGAGAAAAATATCTTTGTAGAGCATGGCAGATATATGTAGACCAGGATCTTAGTTGGAATTGCAAAGGCAGCACTGGCCTTTAAAAATCTTGAGAAAATAAGGCAATCAAAAGTTCTCTAAGTACGGAAACAAAGATAAAATTATTCAAACTCAACTGTAATATCCACCAGTATTTATGTTTGTATGTGTATGAAAGCTAGACAGCTTCTAAAGAAATAGAAAACAAATTATACGCATTTGAAATGCCAAAGGAACAAATCCAATACCAAATGCAGAGATACGGGAAATGAACACACAACAGCTTGTCTCATCAGTGATCAAAACCTTGAGATCGACATGAATTGGCTGCATGATGAGAACAAATAATCGGAGAATCTCAAAACAAGCTATCATATGAGAAACAACAGGACAAGAAAATAAGTTGACCACGTGAAACTCTAAAGCGAACATTGTGGGCATAAAATCCCTTGATGAGATCGAAAAATTCACTAAAACAGAAAAACTTGGGGAACTACAGTGTAAGCCCTGTGGGATATCTAATGGCATGGGAAGGATGTAAGATATGAAGATCAGAATGTATTTATCATATTCTTTATGCAAGAAGATTGTAGTTGGGCATCATCATCATCAGGTGCCGTGCCGACTGGCGTTGGCTATTATGCCCCTCCAGAGTACCCGATCCTTCATGCAGGCCATCAGTTCAGTTGGTGATCTCCTCTCACACCATCCCGTCAGACTGTCCAGTATCATTTCTCTTGGTCTTCCTCTTGATCTTCTTCCTTCTATTTTTCCTGTTGTTATAATATTTTCAATGCCCCCTCTTCTCATTGCATGTCCTATGAAAGTACATTGTCTCTCTCTTATCTTTCTGACAAGGTTTTTTTTGTCTCTCCAGCTCTTCTCATACATTCTTCATTAGTTATTTTTGCTGTCCAAGGGATTCGCAACATTCTTCTAATAAACCACATTTCTGCTGCTTCCAATGATTTTTGTGCAGACTTGCCTATTGTCCATGATTCACTTCCATATAACAAGATAGGTTCAATACAGCATTTTAGGACTCGTTTTCTAACATTCATTGATAAAGATGTGTTAGCTAATATGTTTCTCATTCTCTGAAATGCAGTCTTTGCTTGGCCTATTCTGTTCCTAATTTCTGTTTTGCATTTCCCATCTGAAGTTATTACTGCTCCAAGGTATTTGAATTTCTGCACCTGCTTTAGAATAGTTCTGTTTAATTTAATACTGCATGCTGGTAGATTCTGTTTCTTAGATATAACCATAGTCTCTGTCTTTTTGATGTTCAAAGTAAGGCCTTTCTGTTGACTTTCTTTGGCGACTTTATCCAAGAGATTTTGCAGGTCTTGTTGGTTCTCAGCTATCAGTACTGTGTCGTCTGCATACTGAAGGTTGTTAATATTGTATCCTCCAATTTTTATGCCTGGTTCTGTGATGATTGTTCTTAGAATATTCTCGCTGTACAGAGAAAAAAGGTCTGGAGATAGTACACATCCTTGTCGCACCCCTTGTTTTATAGGTTGGTATTTTCCAATTCCATTTTCAACTCGAACTGCTGCTTCTTGCTGCCAGTATAGATGTTTTACAATCCTCAAGTCTTTGCCGTCTATATTGATGTCTTCAAGCATTTTAATAATTTCACTGTGTTTCACCTTGTCAAATGCCTTGGTGTAATCAATGAAGCATAAGTAGAGATCTTTCTGTTGGGCATGCCAGAAAGATTAAATGATATGGTACTACTTCTGTTCAAATCTGTGATAAAGAAAATAGAGCTGGAAAGACAAGTTATCACATGGTACTGCGAGAGTCATTTGATGGAAGGTTATGAGAAGTATAAGCAGCACTTGCAACTGGAAAGAAATGAAAAGTAAATCAGGGAAATACTTGAATCACAAAGAAGTAACATGAATAACACAAAAAAAGTAACAGAATAAGGAATGAAATGTTTTAAACTTGACATGTACTAGAAATGTGATACAGTACCAGTGGATGGATGTTCAGAAGAGGTAAAGAGGTGATGATTATTATTATTATGATATACATTGCCTGATAGTGTTGGCAGTCATGCTTTCCATCGTGTGTGATTCTTAGCGCTTCCAATCAGTTCAGATGCTTTTTTTTTTTTTGCATACAGTTAGTTCAGTTCACAGAGATATTTTTCTGTTGGCCTTCTCTCCTTTTACCCTTGAATTTTCCAGTTATTACTAAGTTCTCTGTCTTCTCACGACATGTCCAAGAAATTTTGACTGCCTTTTACTTATAAGTTTGACTAGTTTTCAATGTTTTGAGACCTCACTGAGCGTTTTGTTTTTCTGTCTGTCCAGGGTATTTATTGATTTTTTTTCCCCAACATCACATCTCCATTGTTTTCAGTTTCTTTGTCATCTTTTTTCTTAATTGTCCAGCTATGTAGCAATATCAGTTCAGTATGGCACTGTAATACTCTTTTCCTCACATTTAAGGATATCTTCTTATTTGTTAGTATCTTCATATCACACAAAGCTGCTTTTGCCTTACTTGTTTCTAATTTTATTTCATTTATGCGCTTGCCATCATCTGTTGTTGTTGTTCCAAGGTAATTGAATTTGTTTACTTGTGTCAGTATTGCCCCATTTGAAAGAATGTTGCACTTTGTTATAGATTGTTCTTTTTTTGATACTACCGTTGTTTCTGTCTTGGTGGTGGTGAATGGTACAAAATAATCCATGCTTGGTAGACAGGAGCTGGCATAAAAGTGGAGAGAGAAGTAGATAGGGCTCTTTGTTGAGCAAACTTTGATGTTAAATAAAAATAGTATTAAAATACAAAATGAACCATTGAATAAGAAGAATGCTGTCTAATTAAAAAAAAAAACACGGAACAGATAAACCAGAAAATAAAAACTTACACAAATAAGCAAAGTTAATATGGCCAGGTAAGTAGTGCACATAAATGTGAGCCTGTCGTTATGAAGACAAAAGAAAATAAGCATGCACAGATGAGCAAAGTGACGGATAAAAGAATATGTGTTAGGTGAGGTTAAAAGAAAGGAAAATGAAATTGGAGAAAAGAAAAAAAAAGCTTTTTAAAAAAATTGACAGAATATTTCAGATGAATAGAAAAATCAGATATTGTTCCTAGATATAAATAGCTGTGGAGAATCTCAGCCACTTGAAGGAGATATCTCAAATGCCAATAACTGTATGTAGACTGTGCATCTGAACTAGTAAAAACAAAATATGAGGTACTCTTGAAGATTTTAATGTAAATGTGACATCACACTCACTGAATAACTGTCATAGATCTTAGTGATCAGTTAAAGTCCAAAGGAAAAAAAGTGGACCACAAGTGTAAAGATTTTTGTACCATGAAGTGTGTTTCGTATTTCAACAAAGGTTTCTTGGGGATTATTATGGGAGGAGCTGTAAACAAATTATGGAAAGATGTAGTGAGTGAGTAGTTTACATTAATGGAATGTAAGTAACAGATGATGCTAATATACCATGTAGAACCTTTTTAGAGTGTTATTTGACAAAACAGAAAAACCTACTCTTATGCTACATTCCAGATCTTCTTCTTCTTCTTCTTCTTACACATTGTCTGTCTGTATCTGCAATCCTGTCTCTTGGATAAATTTCACTGTTTTTTTTTTTTTGTAATTCATGTATGGAACCATAAAGCTTACCTTCTTTGGTGGTTTCTCTGGGCCAGTAATTATTTCTCAGTGTCTCGTAGTTGGTGCAGTTTTGGAGGATATGTTCCACAATTTGGGGCACCTGGGCACATGTACAAAGATTAGTAGTACCAACCTTAAACTTTGTATACGTATGACTTTGGAGTCGGCTGTGTCCTGTTCGTAAATGGAAAATAGTGACTTGTTCCTTTCTGTTTAGCATATGATAGTCATCATGTGGTGGTGTTTGTGACTTCCTGTAGGTTTTTATCATGCTTTTCTTCTGATTACCTCTTCTTCTTCTTCGTTCGCATTGTCTGTCTATATCTGTAGTCCTGTCTCTTGGATAAATTTCACTGTTTTTTGTAATTCATGTATGGAACTATAGAGCTTATCTTCTTTAGTGGTTTCACTGGGCCAGTAATTATTTATCAGTGTCTCATAGTTGGTGCAGTTCTGGAGGATATGTTCCACAGTTTGGGGCACCTGGGCACATGTACATAGATTAGTAGTACCAACCTTAAACTTTGTATACATATGACTTCGGAGTCGGCTGTGTCCTGTTCGAAGACGGAAGATGGTGACTTGTTCCTTTCTGTTTAGCATATGATAGTCATCATGTGGTGGTGTTTGTTGCTTCCTGTAGGTTTTTATCATGCTTTTCTTCTGATTATAGGTGACTGGTATGTCTGGTTGCTCCATTTCAGTGCCCTCTTTGGCCAGACAATCAGCTTTCTCATTTCCTGGTATCCCACAGTGGGAGGGAATCCACTGCAAAGTGACTCTGTGTTGTAAGCCAATTTTTGATAAGGCATCCTTAAGGTCTGGTAGTTTGTTGCACTGAAGAGCTTCCAGTACTGATCTTGCATCTGTGAGAATTACTACAGGACATGTATCAATTCTAGAGTCTGATAGTTTTTCAATCGCATCAATAATTGCCCCAACTTCTGCATCATAGTTATTGCAGTATTTTTCAGTGGTTATAGAAATCTAATCAGAGGTGTTGTTTGGATATTCAATATGTGCTCCTGCCCCTCCATTCTTTATGGCATTATGTGCAGATCCATCTGTATACACATGTATCCAGGTGTCACATGGATATTTATCATCTAGAACACCAAGTGTGGCTGTTGATCTTACAAGACTGCTCTGCATCTCACCATTCTGCACACCTTTCACTTCAGTCTGAATAGTTATTTGTGTACAGCCTGGTTCTTTCCATGGTGTTGCTCTGGTACAGATGATAATGGAGCAACTACAGCTTGAAGGTCAGGTATCATCTTACGCATACGCTTGGCCTGATGAATGAAGCTGCTTCTTTTAAGCCGTCTTAGTGCCAAGTTACTGAATCTCTCCTTCAGGGGATAGCTTACCGAGCTGAGGAATTTCTCTCCCATGGTCATGACCTTTGTGTCTCTACGTTCCTTTAGCGCTTGAACACCAACTATTTTCTGCATTTCTAATCTTCTGATTAAAGGTGATCGATATGTCTGGTTGCTCCATTTCAGTGCCCTCTTTGGCCAGACAATCAGCTTTCTCATTGCCTGGTATCCCACAGTAGGAGGGAATCCACTGCAAGGTGACCTATGTTGTGAGGTAATTTTTGACAAGGCATCCTTAAGGTCTGGTAGTTTGTTGCACTGAAGAGCTTCCAGTACTGATCTTGCATCTGTGAGAATTACTACAGGGCGTGTATCAATTCTAGAGTCTGATAGTGTTTGATGCTGTGCTCCAAGATGTTGAGCCATATTCTAAATGTGGTAGAATACTTTGCTGATATACATTCTTGAGGATTCTTTCACTAGCTCCCCATGTGGTTCCACTCAATTTTCTTAATATGGCTAGTTTTCTTCTGGCTTTTGCTTCTGCAGTGCTGATGTGTTGCTTCCAGGTCAGTTTTGAGTCAAGAGTCACTCCTAAGTAAGTGGGTTGGTTGTCCATCCTTAAGGATATTTCATTTACAAAGATCTTACCTGCTTTCTGTTTAGATGAGAGAGTGAACAGAGTGGTACTTGATTTCTCTGTGTTGATACTTATACACCATTTGTTTGTCCATGATATCAAGATGTCTGCTGCTCTTTGGAGTCCCTGTGTAGCGACTGTTGCGTGTTCATCTGTACACCACATAACCAGATCATCTGCATACAGTGCCGCTTTGATTCCATAGGGAAGTTCCTTGACCATGTCATTAATGAATACCAGGAATAGTGTAGATGAAAGGACTCCTCCTTGTGGTACACCATGTTGCAGCGGTACTTTCTGGCTTTTGTGACCATCCATTACTACTCTAGCTCTTCTATTGTGTAAATAGGACTTTATCCAGTTGTACAGTCTTCCATTCACACTGCAGTTCCTTAGTTTCCACACCAGACCTTTTTTCCATACTTTATCAAAGGCTTTCCTCGGGTCTATCCATGCTGCTAACACAAGGTTTTTTTCTTGGAATGCATCCTCAGTCACTTGATCTTCTGTACTGTAGTACTGCCTAAATCCTGCTTGTTGTGGAATGAGAAGGTTTTCACTTTCTGGGTACCATTTTAGCGTCAGGTCAATGATGCGTTCCATCGTTTTGCATAGGCAGCTAGTGAGACTGATTGGCCTGTAGCTGGAGGCTGTATCGCTGTTTTTCCCTGACTTTAGCAGTGGTACCATGCTTGCTTCCTTTCAGGTTTGATGTAACTTACCCGTGCTCCAGCACATATTGAAAATATCCAACAGCTTTCCCATTGCTGCCATTCCCAGGTTCTTGATCATTTCACTGGACACTCCATCTGGTCCTGGTGATTTCCTTGGTTTCAGTTTACTGACTGCTAGGTCTAACTCACTGCATGTGATTGGTGCATCCATGGCCTCCTCTTTTCTGCCTTGTTCCTCTTCTTTCTGTGGGTCAATGCACACTGTACGCTCTTTCTCTGGATGGATATCAATGTTGCAGTCTTGTGCAAACATGCGAGCAAAGTGATCTGCTACCTGCTTACCTGTAAGAGTTTTCCCATCCTCTATTAGTGTAATCTTTGTACTTATTCCAGTACTCTCATCATTTAACTGTTTGATTAGTTTCCTTACATCCTTTTGAGAGTTTAGGGACTGTTTTCTCTCTCCAACTTTCCTATCTGGCTTGCAGCTTGGCTCTCTGAAATTTGGCCTTAGCATGTTGGTAATTGTTGTGGTATTCTTGGCATGGTCAGTTTTCTGCTTGCTTTCGAGCTTTTTCCATGTCATCATGGAGTTTTCCCAGCTCACTAGACCAGTATGGTTTATAGTCCCTGCGAGCTCCTCTGGGAATGGTTTCACGGGTGGCCTGAAGGATACAAGCAATGAATTTCTTCTCTATGCTGTTAATATCCTTACCTTCTATGGACAGCTGTCCCACCAGGATACCTGTGCAATATCTGTACATTGTCCAGTTTGCTTTTTTATAGTTCCATCTGGGGAGAAGGCTACTGGTGTTAATGAGGCATTCCAGTTCATCTACAGCCTTTTTTATTTTCATCACTGAAGCGCAAGTCTAATTTTCATTTATTTTTGTATGTATGTTCTGTTTATACATGTTTATTTATATATTTTATATGTCCACAGTATAGTTTTTTCTCTTCCTTCCTGTATTTTTGTTCTGCATATGTAATGTGAGTAAGGTCTTCACTGTGTGTTTCATTATTAAATAAATCTGATAATCTATGGAACTTTGTTGTTTTCTGTTTATAGCAGTTTTCAGCCACACCAAGATAAGGTAGTCATTGTAGACCTAGATACAACATTTGTTAAACAAAGTAGTAAATGTGGTGAACACAAGCAGACTATAATGTATTTGTCAGTGAAACACCAATGAAAAATAGAATTTTGTTAAAAAACACTAAATCTGTCTATTGCCCTGCTTTATTTTATGACTGTTCAGTGGTTCCCATTCTATATGGCTATTTGCTGCAACATTTGACACAATTATACCTACCCCCTCTAGATGTTTCCTGTCATCTCTGCCTGAATGTATTATGAACTTACAGTTTTCCAACATATGTTGGTCACGTGATGAGAAGAAACAGTCAGCAAATCCCAAAACAAAATATCAAGTGAAACACAACAGGCCAAAGAAAAAGAAGTCGACCACGTGAAACTCTAAAGAGGACATTGTTAGGAGAGGCCAGTTTATTAGGTATTACTTGATGAGGTTGAAAAGCTCCCCGAAAACAGGAAAACTTGGTGAACTACCCTGCAAGCCCTATGTGATGTTTAACGGCACAGGAAAGATATAAGATAAGGTATTGCCCTGCTGACTGCCATTGATGATAATGCTTTTCCACAGTTCTGAATTGCTGAGCATAAGCTGTGCTGATGTTCTCTGCCAGTGCCATCTTTTTACTCCATTCAGCATTTACTCTGTCTGTCTACCTTGATCTCTTTTGCCTTCTTTCTTTCTTGTTGTCATAGTGTATTCTAGCTTGCCTTACCGTATAATATTGTATGAATTTGGATTTATCTTTTTTCTGACTTTTGTTATTGCTTGCTTCAACTCTCCAACCTCTCTCAGAACCTCCTCATTTGATTTCTTTGCTGTCCAGTTTAAAACAATAAGAAGTTAATAAACATTCAGTAGATGTGGCATGAGATACAGAAGACCCAGTGTTTCAGGAAAGAGAAGCAAAGACAAGCCAAGAGAGAGTATGAAACAGTGATGTGATAAAGTTCATTTAATGAGCAGGTGCAAAACTTTTTTTTAAAAATGAGATCCATGGAAAACTACAACTGCTTGTCTCTTTCTTAACAGCATCTATTGAAACTCATAATTATGTAGTCACAGTTAACTGCTAATGTATATTCTCCTTATGTCATTATGTTGATTGGTGTTTACACTGTTAATGAGAGTTTGAAGATTGATTAGCATTCTAATTGTTTCTATTTTAAACAGTATATTGGAGCCCTTCATACTTTTCTCATGAAACTAAAAACATCACAGAGGTAGGTATTGTAGACATGTCAGCTAGTTTATGTGCTGTGACTTATATTGAGTATATGAGAAACAGTGAATAAAAAGCTGGTTGTTGTGTGAAGGGAGCGGGTTGTGAACTGGTACCACTCACATTCTGGTCAGCCCAGCTGTAAGAAATGTGCTCTTGATGCTTATGTTAGGGAGCAGTTTATGAAATGGGTGAATGTTTGTCTGCAGGTTTGGGCACATCAGAGGACACAGAAAATGGACTGAAATAGGTAAAAATAGAATCTGATGTTCACACATAAAAAAAAAAAAATTAGTCCCATCTACAAAGTGTTTCAAAAGTCTTTGTAGTTTTTTTTAACTTAAACTTCAAAATTGTGTATTAGTGTTACATATTTACAAACAGCATTGTTTGGAAGGTATTATTGAAGTTTTTTAAGAGTTCAGATGTAATTCTTAGACTTAATCATGTCAGTCTTAGCTGATTTTCAGACATTGTGAAGATATTAGCTGCTGTTTGGTGACTGAATGGACTGCATTTGTTGTCCTTCCCTTAAAATCATTCATGCAGTCTTCATCTTCATCGACACCAGTCTCTCTAACAAATGTGGCAGTTCATCTCAGATTTTCAGCATCATCGTAGAGCTTCTCATGGAAAGAGGGGGGGGGGTACCTGAACGGGATGTGTAGCTGGAAACACCTGGGGAATGTGATGTGGTGTATGTTGCTCTGTGTTGCAGGTACATAGGTCTGTTGGGTCAATTTTCAGCTTCTAGTATACAAGATGTTCTGTCCTGCAGGCCATTGTTCTTAGCGGGAAGAATATCTCTTGGTCATTTAATGGGAGTTTATAGTATTTGTCATGTAAAACAAAGTTAGAAACAGCTTTATTAGTTTATGAGCATACAGATGTAACATTTCGGTTGACACCTCAATCATATAAAAACACACAGGACAAAGAAATAGTGAGGAAAGATAAAAAATATATATTCATATGAATGATGTACAACAAATAAGAATGGAGGGAAAAAAAAGTGGGAGCACTGACTTGCAAGAAACTGCATTTGAGAGTGTACATGTTGGAGTTTTGCAAATGTTTAAATGAAGATTTGTGAAGTGCGATAGGTTGGTAATAAAGAAGGAGTGGGGAAAGTGGAAAGGTGAGAGATGGATACAATGGTAATGAAGCCGAGAAAAGAATGGGTAGAATAGATGAATGTGGCTGGGGTAGAGAGTTTGTAATCTGGTACAGTGAAGGTTCTGGAATATAAGTTACTGATGAGGAAGGAGTAGAACATAGTAGAAAGGGAATGTGATTGTGGAGAAAAGGAATGTAAGAACAGCTGAATTTTGAGTTCAAACCATGTAGTTCCAGCATTCCATATTCCTGTAGGTGGCGGTTCTTGAGTGCCAGGTGGCTTCTGCCATCAGAGTGACGTTGTTTAATAGGTATTATAAGAAAATCAGATTTATCTCTGTGGGTGGGGCTGTTGAAATGATTAAAGACTGGCTTAACTATAAGCATGCTAGGAGATATCTTTTCTACATGCAGCCACATAATCCGAGACCAGTCTCACCAGCATAAGTTATCCTACAGTTTTTGCCCATGGTGACGTGTAGTACTTTGAGGGTTTAAAATTGTCTTTCCAAATTGATAAAAGTAATTATTATTAACTAAAAGTGAAGTAACTAGGCTTTAAAATAATGTTTATTTGTAAGTTGATAGTGTTTGTATGTCTAAGTTAAACAAGTTAAATAGTGCACAAGAGCTTCTGAAACACTTTGTATGTGGGACTACACTTTAGTTCACACAGGAAGTAAAGTGGGAGAAAATTCCAGTAGCTTTGGGGATTTTTTTGTGTGAAATTGCTGTGGATATCTGCATTAAGATTTAAGATAGCTAACCGTTGATGAATTATAGTTAAATTTATTAATGTGACAATTTGTTTGAGGGTAAGAGAAATTCAGAAAAATATCATTTTTGTTTTCAGAATGTTTATTTTTGTTTATTAAAATATTTATTATTTCTTTGGCAGTAAACCTTCACAAGAAACACTTCTGGAATACCAGAAGAAGGTTGATCTTCTGAAAGGTTTGGTGGAAGCAGAGAAGAAGGTCAGTTTCAAGCAGAGAGTTCATTCACTTTGAAGTAAGTTTGTATGTGATATCAGAGGGTACCAGATCATATTACAACCATCTTCAGTTATCTTACATGAGCAGAAGATTATTGTCTATCGAAGTGTAAGATTCTGAGGAAATAAAAAAAAATCAAACTAGGAGAATTAAAACTTAATTTCTCTTGTAAGTTATATAGATATGTTTGCAAAAAAAGCTCTTCTGGTGTTGACTTTTGCCAAGTGCAGTTTCTTTCAAGATACAGTCTCCTCAGCAGGTGTTAGGTTGTCCAGGAGGACCAAGTCCCTGCCATTTAGTCTTAGTATTTGTGCTGGTGGTTGATTCTTATGCAGATATGTCAAAAATAATGGATCTGGTGGCAACTCACGTAGGTATGTGATAACAGGATTTCCAATCACATACAAGTGTATTGTCTAATTAACCTGTCCTTTCTAATGTTTGGGGCAGCCTTCTTTAATTAGCATTTTAATGTTTGCAGTTCACTTTTATAATTTTTTTTTAAATTTGTTTTTGTAATTTTGTTCACAGTTAATTTTAGTAAGTGTAGATGTACACTGAATATTTTTTTAAAAATTGCTTTTGCTGCAGCATTAATTAATGTGGTGTGTTGGCAGTTAGCTTGTAGTTGCTTTCTGGTGATAGATAAAAACAGACTTGGCATCAAGGAAAGAGCATGCCTAGAGCATGCAGAGTTCAACCTATCAGAGCTGTGGAGTGCAGGAGAGACAGCAGTGAAGCCAGAGAGAGATATGCCCAAGACAGGAGCAGATATGCCTGTGTCTGAGTGATGGCACTTGGAGCCAGTGAACCAGGGTTGCCTGGGGTCCTATGCCAGCTTTCCTTTGATAGTGCTAGATGCAAGCTCTGCCTGGGCAGTGGGGTAGAGCTTGTTGTGTTCCTAATGGTAGTGGAGTCTGCTTTGATCTTCACTTTGTGTGTGGTCTCTTCAGGTCTTCAAGTAAGCCAGTGTAACCCTCTCCCAATCACTGATGATGGTTGTGCTCAAATATCTCAGCAGTATCAGCTACTGTGGACATCCAGCTTGTGGTTCCAAGGGATGTAAAACAGTAACTTGCATCTTGGACTGAGTTGGGTTTTAAAAGTTTTAGTATCTGCTGTATGAACTCTTGGATATGATGATGATGATGATGATGATGACGATGACAGTGGTGATAATGATGATTCTGGTAAAACATTCTGAAACAAAGTTATATTTAATCATCATCATCATCATCAGGTGCCGTGCCAACTGGCGTTGGCTATTATGCTTCTCCAGAGTACCCGATCCTTCATGCAGGCCATCAGTTCAGTTGGTGATCTCCTCTCACACCATCCCGTCAGACTGTCCAGTATCATTTCTCTTGGTCTTCCTCTTGATCTTCTTCCTTCTATTTTTCCTGTTGTTATAATATTTTCAATGCCCCCTCTTCTCATTGCATGTCCTATGAAAGTACATTGTCTCTCTCTTATCTTTCTGACAAGGTTTTTTGTCTCTCCAGCTCTTCTCATACATTCTTCATTAGTTATTTTTGCTGTCCAGGGGATTCGCAACATTCTTCTAATAAACCACATTTCTGCTGCTTCCAATGATTTTTGTGCAGACTTGCCTACTGTCCGTGATTCACTTCCATATAACAAGATAGGTTCAATATAGCATTTTAGTACTCGTTTTCTAACATTCATTGATAAAGATGTGTTAGCTAATATGTTTCTCATTCTCTGAAATGCAGTCTTTGCTTGGCCTATTCTGTTCCTAATTTCTGTTCTGCATTTCCCATCTGAAGTTATTACTGCTCCAAGGTATTTGAATTTCTGCACCTGCTTTAGAATGGTTCCGTTTAATACTGCATGCTGGTGGATTCTGTTTCTTAGATATAACCATAGTCTCTGTCTTTTTGATGTTCAAAGTAAGGCCTTTCTGTTGACTTTCTTTGGCGACTTTATCCAAGAGATTTTGCAGGTCTTGTTGTTTAATCACTGTGGGGTTTTTTTTCCCTAGCCAAATGTGGTTGCATCACTGTAGTATTTTTTTTCCCTAGCCAAATGTGGTTGCATCACTGTAGTATTTTTTTTTCTAGCCAAATGTGGTTGCATCACTGTAGTATTTTTTTTTCTAGCCAAATGTGGTTGCATCACTGTAGTATTTTTTTTTCTAGCCAAATGTGGTTGCATCACTGTAGTATTTTTTTTTTCTAGCCAAATGTGGTTGAGCGAGCACTCATCACAGAGCGTCTGCGGCCAGTGAGTGCAAGTGCCAGCAGTGCACCAGCAAAACAGTTACAGGCCAAAGCTAAAGCAAAATGTGAGGAGGACATGAGAGCAGAACTGTTTGGGTCTTCTAAGAAACCAGCCCATAGTGAAGGTAAAGTAATAAGACTTCAGAACTTTGCAAATAAAATTCTTTGAATGTTAGCTGTAGTTTATAAAATAAAGTGATTCTGAATAGAATTAAGGATTCACTAGATACTGTAATGAGAGAAGAACATGGAGGATTTTGAAAAGGGAGAAGCTGTATCAACCAGATCTTTACTTTAAGAATAATACTTGAAGAATATATTGAAAAGCAGAAACCATTAATCCTGAACTTCATAGACTTTAAAAAAAGCATTTGATAGCATACACAGAGATTCATTGTGGAGAATTTTAAGACTATATGGAATGCCATTTAAAATTGTCAACATCATTAGAGATCTTTACAACGGATATGTTTGTGCAGTCAAGACAGAAGAAGGAATGAGCAAATGGTTTCATATTGAAGCAGGCGTGAAACAAAGATGTATATTATCTCCATTGCTTTTTTTAAATTGCCATAGACTTTATAATGAAAAGATGCTGTACAGGTAAAACTGGCATTGATTGGGTACATGGGACCCAAATAGAAGATCTTGATTTTGCAGATGATATAACTCTTATCAGTGACAATGAGAGAAATCGATGCAGAAAAAAACATATTCCCTGTGTTCCTCAGCTAGCAAAATAGGTCTTGAAATTAACAAAAATAATGAAATTTCTCATTAATCAAGAGGGAAAAATATACATAGAAGGAACAGTCGTTCATGAAGTAAATCAATTTGCATACCTTGGCAGCTACATAGACCAGAATGGTGACGCCAGGAAGAGAGAATTAGAATTTCAAACGCAGTCCGCTGCTGGCGAGATTCTTCAGCTGCCGTGCATGGGGTGAGACTCGTCCCGGCCAATGAAGAAAAATGCGATTAGGGTTGCCATGCAGTGCCATCATAGAAAAGATGACGGAAAGGATTAAGTGAAGAAACCAGTAGTCTCTAGGTCAGGACTACTCAAATCATGGCACCTCTGCTCTAGAGGCAGACCACATCATATATACATCCATACTGGTGAAATATACCTAAACCAGCTTAACCCAGGAGTGAAACTTGATGACTACTCATGTCACGGTACCTCCACTCTAGAGGTTGGTCACATCCTAAACACGCTCATACTGGGATAATATGCCTAAACTGGCTTAACCCGGGGGTGAAACTTAATAGTGGCAACGATTCATCCTCCTCGACAAAAACTCCGTCCTGGTCACAACTAGGAAGGGTAGTGGCCACGACCACAAACTGCTGAAGTCAGAGACACTGGACCAGTGCAGTCTAGATAGCCAACCACTTCTCACCTAAAGGGCAGAATGTCAGACGGGCCTGCATGCCCAATTCTTAACCCTTTTGAAATAAAGATCAATCAGTCATTCAATCACCTGGTGGGGATGTATGCGTATCCTAATCATGCTGAAGTTTTCAGGTGAGAAAGTCCAACGCTGGACTGGATGGGCAACCACCTCTCACCCGGCGGGGATACACGGATATCCCAAAACGCATCAAGCTTTTCTGGTGAGAAAGTCCAACTCTAGGCTGGGTGAGCAACCACCTCTCACCCGGCGGGGATATACTGATATCCAAAACACATTGAGGTTTTCCGGTGAGAGAGTCCAACTCAGATTAAAAACACAAAAACCACAGTGTCATGCAATCCTGCTTCTGCGACCCACCAAGAATATAGGCCCAAGCCCTGCGATACTCTGAACTTCTTGTGTTCTCTCAGGGATCTCATGTGGTCCCCCTGGGAACCATAGGGCCTATCAAGGACCACAGGAGTAAATTCAGTAGGATCACAGGACGGCCTTGGTGGTAGAAGTGAATGAAGAGGAAGAAGAAGCAAAGGCAGCATTGTCCTTAAAAAATCTTGAGAACACGGAATTCAAAAGTTATAAGCACAAAAACCAAGTTAAGATTATTCAGTTCAAATGTGATATCCACTCTCATTTATGCATGCGAAAGCTGGAAATCAACTAAAAAAATAGACAAGAAATTAGACTCTTTTGAAAACAAATGCCTAAGGAAAATACTTGGTATAAAGTGGAATAAATTCGTAGAGATAAGACAGATGAACAAACAACAATCTGTCTCATGTGTGATCAGAAAAAGAACACGAACATATGTAGGCCATGTGATGAGAAGAAACAATCAGAGAATACCAAAACAAGCTATCAAATGGAGCACAACAGGCCGAAGAAAAGAGAGGTCAACCATGTAAAACTGTAAAGAGGACATTGTTAAGAGAAGCCAGTTTAGCGGGCATAACGTCCCTTGATGAATTTGAGAGACTCGCCGAGAACAGGAAATGTTTGCAAACAACTATGTGAGCCCTATGTGACGTTTAACAGCACAGGAAGGATGTAAGATGTAGTTTATAATCTATTCCATTCCACCATTGCAAAGATCTTCTGGATGTCTGTTTCAGTACTTAATGTCAGACAAAATAATGCATATATCATGACATCAACTACAAAAATAAAATTTTTAAGGGCATGCATATTTCCCATCACTACATATGCCTATGAGACCCGGACACTTAAAAAATAGCTGAGAAACACTTAAATGCCTTTTAATGTAAATGCTACAGAAGAGTTCTTTAAATATCATGGACACAAAAAAGAACAAATGTATCCATACTGTAAGAACTTAATATTGAAGAAGGCCGGCTAGTAAAGAGGATTAAAGAGAGAAAACTTAAATATTTTGGACACCTGGGCACATGTATATAGATTAGTAGTACCAACCTTAAACTTTGTATACATATGACTTCGGAGTCGGCTGTGTCCTGTTCGGAGACAGAAGATGATGACTTGTTCCTTTCTGTTTAGCATGTGATAGTCATCATCTGGTGGTGTTTGTGGCTTCCTGTAGCATTTTATCATGCTTTTCTTCTGATTATAGGTGATTGGTATGTCTGGTTGCTCCATTTCAGTGCCCTCTTTGGCCAGATGGTCAGCTTTCTCATTTCCTGGTACCCCACAGTGGGAGGGAATCCACTGCAAAGTGACTCTGTGTTGTAAGCCAATTTTTGATAAGGCATCCTTAAGGTCTGGTAGTTTGTTGCACTGATGAGCTTCCAGTACTGATCTTGCATCTGTGAGAATTACTACAGGACATGTATCAATTCTGGAGTCTGATAGTTTTTCAACTGCAGCAATAATTGCCCTAACTTCTGCATCATAGTTGTTGCAGTATTTTCCAGTGGGTATGGAAATCTTGTCAGTGGTGTTGTTTGGATATTCAGTATGTGCTCCTGCTCCTCCATTCTTTATGGCATTATGTGCAGATCTGTCTGTATACACACGTATCCAGGTGTCACATGGATATTTATCATCTAGAACACTAAGTGTGGCTGTTGATCTTATAAGACTGCTCTGCATCTCACCATTCTGCACACCTTTCACTTCAGTCTGAATAGTTATTTGTGTATAATCTGCTTCTTTCCATGGTGTATGCTCTGGTACAGATGATAATGGAGCGACTACAGTTGGAAGGTCAGGTATTATCTTACGCATATGCTTGGCCTGATGAATGAAGCTGCTTCTTTTAAGCCATCTTAGTGGCAAGTTACTGAATCTCTCCTTCAGGGGATGGCTTACAGAGCTGAGGAATTTCTCTCCCAGAGTCATGACCTTTGTGCCTCTACATTCTTTTAGCGCTTGAACACCAACTATTTTCTGCATTTCTACTATTGGTGTGGACCTCTTGGCACCTGTGATAATCCGTAGTGACTGATTTTGAACCTTGTCTAGATTATGCAGCTTAGTGTTTGATGCTGTGCTCCAAGATGTTGAGCCATATTCTAAATGTGGTAGAATACTTTGCTGATATACATTCTTGAGGATTCTTTCACTAGCTCCCCATGTGGTTCCACTCAATTTTCTTAATATGGCTAGTTTTCTTCTGGCTTTTGCTTCTGCACTGTTGATGTGTTGCTTCCAGGTCAGTTTTGAGTCAAGAGTCACTCCTAAGTAAGTGGGTTGGTTGTCTATCCTTAAGGATATTTCATTTACAAAGATCTTACCTGCTTTCTGTTTAGATAAGAGAGTGAACAGAGTGGTACTTGATTTCTCTGTGTTTATACTTACACACCATTTGTTTGTCCATGATGTCAAGATGTCTGCTGCTCTTTGGAGTCTCTGTGTAACAACTGTCGCATATTCATCTGTACACCACATGACCAGATCATCTACATACAGTGCCACTTTGATTCCATAGGGAAGTTCCTTGACCGGGTCATTAATGAATACAAGGAATAGTGTAGGCGAAAGGACTCCTCCTTGTGGTACACCATGTCGTAGAAGTATTTTCTGGCTTTTATGTCCATCCAGTACTACTCTAGCTCTTCTGTTGTGTAAATAGGACTTTATCCAGTTGTACAGTCTTCCATTCACATTGCAGTTTCTTAGTTTCCACAGCAGACCTTTTTTCCATACTTATCAAAGGCTTTCTTCAGGTCTATCGACGCTGCTAGTACAAGGTTTTTCTCTTGGAATGCATCCTCAGTCTCTTGAGAGAGATAGGTCACTTGATCTTCCGTACTGTAGTACTGCCTAAATCCTGCTTGTTGTGGAACGAGAAGGTTTTCACTTTCTAGGTACCATTTTAGCGTCAGGTCAATGATGCATTCCATCGTTTTGCATAGGCAGCTAGTGAGACTGATTGGCCTGTAGCTGGAGGCAGTATCACTGTTTTTCCCTGGCTTTAGCAGTGGTACCATGCTTGCCTCCTTCCAGATTTGAGGTAACTTACCTGTGCTCCAGCACATATTGAAAATATCCAACAGCTTTCCCATTGCTGCCATTCCCAGGTTCTTGATCATTTCATTGGACACTCCATTTGGTCCTGGTGATTTCCTTGGTTTCAGTTTACTGACTGCTAGGTCTAACTCACTGCGTGTGATTGGTGCATCCATGACCTCCACTTTTCTGACTTGTTCCTCTTCTTTCTGTGGGTCAGTGCGCACTGTACGCTCTTTCTCTGGATGGATATCAATGTTGCAGTCTTGTGCAAACATGCGAGCAAAGTGATCTGCTACCTGCTTACCTGTAAGAGTTTTCCCATCCTCTATTAGTGTAATCTTTGTACTTCTTCCAGTACTCTCATCATTTAACTGTTTGATTAGTTTCCACAGTTTCCTTCAATCCTTTTCAAAGCTTAGGGACTCTGTTTTCTCTCTCCAACTTTCCCGTCTGGCTTGCAGCTTGGCTCTCTGAAATTTGGCCTTAGCATGTTGGTAATTATTGTGGTGTTCTTGGCATGGTCTATTTTCTGCTTGTTTTCGAGCTGTTTCCACGTCATCATGGAGTTTTCCCAGCTCACTAGACCAGTATGGTTTATAGTCCCTGCTAGCTCCTCTGGGAATGGTTTCAGGAGCGGCCTGAAGGATACAAGCATTGAATTCCTTCACTATGCTGTTAATATCCTTACCTTCTATGGACAGCTGTCCCACCAGGATACTTGTACGATGTCTGTACATTGTCCAGTTTGCTTTTTTATAGTTCCATCTGGGGAGAGGGCTACTGGTGTTAAGGAGTTCATTTTCTATTGTCAGGAAGACTGGTCGATGGTCGCTACCTCCAAGTTGTTTTCCAACTTCACGTGTAATGTTCCACTTCAGATCTGGAGAGTGGAATGCCAGATCTGGTGTTGAGGTTGTATGCCAAGCCCTTGAGTAAAATGTTGGGGGATCCATTGGCTGGTTGATCAGGAGAAGTCCATTATCATCCTGCCAGCTCTCAACTTCCTCTCCTCTCTTGTCTATGTGGTCATAGCCCCAGCTCTGGGAATGACTGTTAAAATCACCACAGACCATCAGTCTCTCTTTGTGTGGGATTGTTCCTAAAGCAAGTGGGCGGTCATTAGGACAGTAATAGTTAAGGAGGTGGAAATCTGTATTACTACTTTTTAGATGGATCATCTGGTATTCGGCTCCTTCTGTGTACACTCCCACCTGACATGCGCTGATGTTATTCTTAACAAGTGTGAGTACTCCTCCTTTTCTTCTGTCCTGTCGGTCTGATCTAAAACACTGGTAGCCTCTGATTTTAAAGGCGGCATCTTTGGTTAGGTGTGTCTCCTGTATGCAGCATATACTTACCTGCTCTGCAAAAAGTATGTTCTCTAGTTCCACCTTTTTGCTATAGCCATCTCTAACACTGCTGACACCCTCAGCATTCCACTGCATTATTTTAAGTTCTTGCTTTTTGGCTGTTTTCTTCTGTTGTATTTTTTGGCCAGTAGCTCTACTCTCATGTCTCCTGACTCCACAAGACGAACTGAGAGGACCTCCAGTAGCATTGGGTGGACCCTTTCGAGGCAGGGGGCCCGGCACTGCACCTGCCTGGTTAGTCTTCACAGGGCGAGCACCATGTTTGAAAACTGCGGATAGAGACATTTCATTAGTGATAATGCGTGTTACTCTGATTTTTGCGATGCGCCTTTTGGCTGGGTAACTCCGACTTCAGCACCTTTCCTTGCTAGGGCAGACTGTGGTCTTGCTCGGACTGCCATGAAGACAGTGTGGCTGGCCTGGCCAAAACTTTGTTTTCCAGCCTCTGGTGGCTGTATGTAAGTCCCTTCTCCATGTCAGATGGTTTGGAGACAGTTCCATAAAGACACTCCGACTTTGAGATGAGGAATCTGATGAGTGCTTCAACGATATCCATTCCCCATCACATATAGTCTACTGGATCTGTTTTGTTTACATCATTCTGATAGCCATTCTTGTAAAGACCCATAGGCTTGTCACGTCCTGGATTCATTGGTTCCACACCAGGCTTCCCTCATCCCTGCCAGAGATCCCCATGTCCCCATCCATCCACCAACCTGATATTACATTTTACAAAAATAACAATTAGAATTAGTGTTGATTGCTACAAGTTTCTGGGCTACAGAAGTGGGTCAGAGTTTTTAAGCAAACAGATCTATGTTCCCTGTCTCACAAACACTATGTTAAGATAAGTATTCTCTTAACACAACTGTTCCCAGGGGGGAGTGACTGGTAAATGTTGTAGTAATTGACACGATCCATGCTTTATGGTGGGACTTGATAATCAGGTATTGCAGTTCACAGGGAGTTTCCTGTTGTGTCTTGCCTTTTTGTGGTTTATGGTCTGGGTCATCATCATTGCTCAGATACCCCCTCCCCACCAGACATGTCCATCAGCATCCTACGTCTGATAGTGTCTGTCCTGTGTTGCCATTTTATTGTGTATAACTCAAGACAAGAGTATTATCCTATGATAAAGATGTTATCATCATCATCCCTATGTGCATACCTGCCAAAGCCCATTCTTGGAGACAGCTTGTACTATAAAGACCAATTCACAGTCTTCAAGATGTACAGAGGACACATCACCCTCAATAAAATCTTACACAGACTGACCGCTGACCACACACCATACTACACATACTGCAGCAGAAAAGAAAAAGAAACTGTTAACTCTTTGTATACTGGGGGTTTTTCCCTCAAAAAACCAAGAGGGGTAAATTTCACAATGTGGAATGGGATGATTTTGTCACATTTAAAAGAATGACAAAGGCATAATCAGGTTTGTAGTATGATATACATTAGTTTATACCAAAAAAATGTATTTTGTTTTTCTAATAAAATTGTTAGTATGTTATTTACATACATTTACATTTACATTATCTTTACTCTCAGAATAATACTTGAAGAACATTGAAAAGCAGAAACCATTAATACTGAACTTCATAGATTTTAAAAAGGCATTTGATAGCATACACAGAGATTCATTATGGAGAATTTTATGTCTATATGGAATACCATCTAAAATTGTCAACATCATTAAGGACTTATACAATGGATATATTTGTGCAGTCAAGACAGAAGAAGGGATGAGTGAATGGTTCCAGATTGAAACAGGCGTGAAACAAGGATGTATACTGTCTCCTTTACTTTTTGGGATTACAATAGACTTCATAATGAAAAAATGCTGCACAGGTAACACAGGTATTGACTGGGTACATGGGACCCAAATAGAAGACCTTGATTTTGCTGATGACATAACTCTTATCAGTAATAATGTGAATTCCGTGCAAGAAAAAACAGATAGCCTGTCTTCACTGGCTAGCAAAATAGTTCTTGAAATTAACAAGGACAAAACAAAAATAATGAAAATTCCTCTCAATCAAAATGGAAAAATACACATAGAAGGGACAGATATTGAAGAAGTCAATCAATTTGCATACCTTGGCAGCTACATAGACCAGGATGGTGACACTAGAAAGGAAGTTAGGATCAGAATTGCAAAAGCAGCATCAATCTTCAAGAATCTTGAGAATATATGGAATTCAAAAGTTATAAGCACAAAAACCAAGTTAAGACTATTCAATTCAAATGTAATATCTACCCTCATTTATGCATGCGAAAGCTGGAAAACAGCTAAAGAAAGAGACAAGAAATTAGACTCTTTTGAAAACAAATGCCTAAGGAAAATACTCGGCATCAAGTGGAGGAATTCAAGAACAGTGCAGAGATAAGACAGATGACCAAATGGGTAGGTAATATTTACATGAAAACAAGTGGGCAGGTGGCAACCAATATTTACCAGAAAACAGGCCATTGTGTTTTATTGCTCTCTTTTTTTTTTTTTAATTTGAAGCATTCTACAAATATTAATTTTTTAAATTACGCAATCTCCAGCATTACTTATTGTGATATTACAGCTAGTACTAGCAAAAAGCTGAGACATAATATCACCAGCTAATCTAGCATGTTTTGCTGATAGACCAAAAAAAAAAAAAAACCATCATCTTCATCCTTTGAATCAGCACCACATGGGCCCGAAAATTCAAAATCTCTGCTACTGCATTCTCTTCACCACAGTCTAGACATTTTTTAATTAAATTTTGAGCTTGTAATGCAGAAATACGCTGCTCTGGACAAAATAAACTACCACTGGAAGCCATATTTGTTGATAAACAAAAACCTAGCAATGATAAACTTTGACAAAAACTCGTTAAATTAACACACAACTGCTCTGTATTCAGCTGAAACACACGCCTCCTTTCGGCAAATGGATTCCGAGAGGAAGGCCAACTGCTGGTTTTAAGTATACTTTGATTATCTTCAGAATTAGAGAGCTACAAACTATCATCACACTGCGCTGAGAATGGGGTGAAAAAACCACGCAGGACGTGTCACAAAGCATACAAAGAGTTAAGCACCACTTGCTGGACTTCATTGCACTGAAAGATCTTTGGGAAAACTTGATACTGTCAGACTCCTCCATCACTAACATTCTGTACGGAGATAAATGACAGCTGAAAAAGACTTGTACATTCCACTGTCTGGCACAAGAGAAAATGAATGAAAATGCGTAAACCTGGGGATTAGAAAAGTCAAGGTCATCACTGCCATCAGCTTAATAAGGTTTTTATTAATTAATATCACTAGTATAAAAGAATGAACAGATTTGCCGTGTAACATTCAAACATTTGTGTTATACTTGCTGTCTGGAAAATGAGACCGAGCAGGTGACTAGATTATGGTGCCATTGTAAAATGGAGGGAGGGGTTTCTGGCAGCTCCCTGCTGGCCGGTAGATGGTTTATGGTTTTTTTCCCCTCACCTGCAAGAGATGAAGTATGCACTCTTTCCTCACGGGAATTTGGTTTTGTGACATTATATATTTTTGTAGAACATATCTAAACATAATAATTAGTTATATGTGATCAACGATAAATACTTAGTGCATACGAAAGGTTTTTACCTTTATCTTTATTTAAAACAAATTTAGTTTCGATACTTGTTGAATGGTCTAGTTTACTTGGTTCAAAAGAACGTTTCCCTTTGGCTCAGTTTCATATGTTTTTGAAAGTGATGGCTGTTAGGGAATATCACTTCAGTTCAACAGAAGCATGGTATGATTTAGTTGATAGTTCTGTTTGATTGTGTTGAAATCAGTGCATTAAAGAGTATTAACATTTTGGTACGTCTAGAAGAAAACAGCTGTTGTATACACACATAAATAATTAAATACGTGTACAAGGGAGAATAAAAAAAGTAAAGGCAATTTGAAAATTGCAGTACAGTCATAATAGATAGAAGTTAGCAAACAAAACAGACACAGTATAAATGCTGATGGGTAATTCGAACACACATAGTGAAGCACTCTGTTCTAGGCTGAGTTGAACCAAGGTCACATAATCATGGATGCTCCGCAGCTGGATTGCACCGTTATTGAAGAATGCAACATAGTGAGGTTTCTTTGGACAGAAAGTGTGAAGCCTGCCAAGTTCATCATAGAATGTCGACTCGGTACAGAGGTGAAAACAGCATGGCCAAGTGAAAAGTTTATGATTGGGTAGAAAGGTCTAAAACAGTGTTTCCCATGTTTATTTGGGGTGCCACCCCATTTTCTCCCAGGCCACATCCTCAGTGCCACAGCCACCCCCCTCCCTCATATACTACTCCTACAATGACTTATACAGAAGAGTTCTTCAAATATCATGGACACAAAAAAGAACAAATATATCTATACTACACGAACTTAATATTGAAGAAGGCTGGCTTGTAAAAAGGATTAAAGAGAGAAAATTTAAATATTTTGGACACATTAAACGTCATGATAATCTAGAGAAGACCATCTTGGAAGGGTACATAATGGGAAAAAGAAAGAGAGGAAGACCAAGGCAAAGATGGCTGCAAGACATCATTGATGATCTGCAAGTGGATGCATCAGTGGCAGGCCATCTTGCTCACAACCGAGAGGCCTACAGGAGTGCTGTTTAGGAGGCAAAGTTCCACAAGGGACATGCAAATGAACGAATGAATGAATTAAACAATGACTTATTAAACTAGGATATGCATTACACAGTTAAAACCTTCAGCTAGCAGACCGGTTTATTTAACAACATGAAGGAATACATTTATAACTCACCTGCTGCATTATTTTTCTCGACTTTTAATGTGATGGATGAGTTTCATGTAGGGACACATGTTTCTCAATATCGGCTTGAAAAGTGCAAAGAAGGGAGGTATTACTGCCCCCTTTTGCTGCTTTGTTTTTCCTAAATCCCCCCCACTGCCCCCTTTTTCTTTCACTGTGCCCTTACTAACCCTTTTTCTTTCACCACCCCCTGGTCCTTTCCAACATCCACACGGGGTATTATCACCCACTTTGAGAAACACTGGTCTAAAGGAATGCTGTCAAAAGCAGTCTTGCTGTACACCATGATAGTACATGTGACCCTGCATCAGCGGCAACAGTGGAAGCAACGCAGCAGCTAGTGGATCAGCCTGCAAGAGGACCATGACTCCTTTACTGACAAGCAAATACATCACAGAGCACTGTACAACACAGTTTTCCTTCCATCTCTATGCTGTCTGTGTCAGAAACTAAAGAAAAATCATCATGATAGAAATGAGGTGTTTAAGGAGAATAATTAATGTGACAAGAAGAGACAGCGAAAGAAATGACATCATCAGGGTGAAGGTTGGAGTAGCACCAGTATTACATTACATCCAGAAGCTACAAGTAAAATGGTTTGGCCATGTTACACGGTTACCACCAGACAGTATACCACAGAAAATATTCACATTAAAAATTGTAGGTAACAGAGGAAGAGGCCACCCATGCAAGAGATGGAGAGGAAATTACAGAAGCATTAAATGGCCCATTATGTGAAACAAATTGTCAAGCCATGTCAGGATGTCTGTTTGTCCCCTTAAAACTGAAAAGTATATGAGGAAAGAGACGAGACAAGACAAGAAATACACAAGAATTAAAAAACATTTTAAAAAGCAACAAAAAAATCAGACACATACTTGCAACCTAAGTAGCTTTTACATCCAAATTCTGTACTGTCCTAACAACAAATGTGTCTTCTAGATAGTTCTCAAGGCTTGCGTGAGAGAAAGAGGCCTCAGAATGAGGAAGAGGCAGACATCAACTCAATATTACAGCATCACCATAGGCTACAGGAGAAGCTTGCCGAGGAGATGCTCATGCATACCCGGGCTCTGAAACAAAACATTACAGAAGCTGGCAGGACTGTTAGAGATGATACAAAGGTAAAAATACATGTGCAGAAGTAGTGTCACACAGTGATAGTTACATCCATTTGTTGTGTGAAATACTCTTTTCTCAAGATTTGGTGAGTCATAAATTTGTCACGTTTTTTTGACATCCTAATTTTGGTCAGGTTCTCATCTTATGTACTGTACTGGCATTTGCAGCATCACATTGACATCACCCTGATCACTTCACCCTTTCATTCTGAAAATGCATACCTGTTTTTTAGGCATGAATCATGAGGTAAGTGATCTGCAGAAGGAAATATAGCAGACAGCAAGGTTGTCGTTCGCATCCGCCTGAGGCATTATTGGAAGAGAGGGGTGAATGCCCGTGCAGCTGCCCATGAAGTTTGCAATGTGAAGAGGGAAGGAACAGATGATGACATCACCCTCTAGTCGCTGATCACTCCGCCCTCAAGGAAGTGGTTCCATATGTGTCTGGGGACACTGACGTCAAAGATAAGCCCAGGTCAGGACACCCTTCAGGCACCAGCGATGAAGCCCTGGGCCAGGCGGTTGAAAACAGTCCCAGTACCAGTGCTCGGTGCTCTCAGAGCACCATAGTTCGGCATTTGCACGTGCTCTGCTTCAGCAGCAGCAGCTTCAAAATGTCCACTATGATCTTACTCCGCAGCAACTGCTGAGACATGTTGACATCTGTCACCAGCTGTTGGCAGAATCACAAGACAGAAGCTTTCTTTGCTGTATTGTCACTGAGGGTGAAAAGTGGATTCTCCTGTGGTGCCCTATCACAGGTACCCAGTGACTCAAGCCAGGCCATGTGGCAGAGGTGGTTGTCTGATGAGGCCAGTTCAAGAAGAAGGTTATACTTTGCATCTGGCGGAACTTCGAGGGCCCCCTTTACTGGGAATAGGTTCCACTTGGTCGCTCCGCTAGTACATCAGACATATGTCACTTTATTGTGTAATGTTGTAGTCAGGTAATTCAGAAATCTTCTCAGAATCACAGTATCAGGGCCACATATGGCGAGTCATACACCTAAATACCTGGTGCTGGCAACAGATGCCTTGATGTAGTTGTTCTTATTATTGTTAAGACCTCCTTTCACTAGCAATTTTTTTTTATTGTTAGTTTTATTAAGCCATTCTTGTAACTAAAAATGTTTTGTTGTTGTTGTTGTTGTTGTTGTTGTTACATCCTTCTTGCAACAATTTATTCCTGTTTTTTTTTGTTTTGTTTTTGCTAAAATCTTGTAACCAACAGTTTTTTGTTTTTTTTTCGCAGTTGTTGGTTATGTTAAATCTTCCTTGTGGCAATTTATTTCTGTTTTTGTTGGTTCTACTGAACCATTCTTATGACTAATAATTTTTCAGCAGTTGTTGATCTTTGTTAAAATCTCCATGTAGCTGTGATCTGAATGTGTTAGCAGCTGCAACAAATGTGAGAAACTAGAAATGAAGGCGTCCATTTATATTAAGTGTTTGCAATTGCTTTTCCTGTTTTCTGGAGTTGACCAAAAACAAAAAAACCAAGAAAAGCTCCACCCTAAAGAGAAATATTATGATTTCTACCGAGTCTCTCAGACAGTGCTAACAATCATGGCAGCCTCAGGTGATGTACTGAGGTCTGTGGGTCATATCCATCCCAAGTCACCCAATTGTAGAAGTAGGTACCTGGCTGACTCTGGAATATGGGAAGGAGAGGCGGTCACACCGTGGTGCTGATCACATCACCCTCTAGTGCAGCATTTGCCAAAGTGACACTGGTGCTGATCATATCACCCTCTAGTGCAACATTTGCCAAAGTCATACCATGGTGCTGATCACATCACCCTCTAGTGCAGCATTTGGCAAAGTCATACCGTGCTGCTGATCACATCACCCTCTGGTGCAGCATTTGTGAAAATCACACCGTGGTGCTGATCATATCACCCTCTAGTGCAGCATTTGTGAAAATCACACCGTGGTGCTGATCATATCACCCTCTAGTGCAGCATTTGCCAAACTCACACCGTGGTGCTGATCATATCACCCTCTAGTGCAGCGTTTGGCAGTCTCTTTTTGGGGTATAGAGGGGGGGCACAATCCTAAACCAGCAAACCACAACCCTTGAAAAAAGATTTCTATAAGTAAATAAATGAATAAATATTAAACAGCAACAGTAGCAAGTGGTTTGTTTTTTTTTGTAAATTCATATTGTAAAACATAAAGTCTAAGGATTTCGTTAATTTTTTTTAACATCAAGTCAATGAAATTATGGATAGTAACAACAGATGGATAGTAACAACAGATCCCTAAGTACCTTGTTATCATAATAGGGTTATGTTTTTTTTATGTCAATTGAGGAGCACCAGGAAGGTGTAGGATAGGGTTTTGATGAACTATAGTTTTGCTGAACCTGATGACTTTTATTGTATATAGTATATAATATCTAAATTATAGAAGTAATTTTTGAAGTAATTATAGCAGAAGAGGTAGAACCCAGACTTTTCTAATTTATAAATATTAGAACATCCAACGTCTTTTTCCTCCAGTTATGTCCATTATAAAAATGACAGTCTGCCTATTAATCTCCATAAAAACATTGCACGACTTTCCTTTTTGAACGGGATGAGACTAGTCAGTGTTCATACCCACAAGCTGGCACCATGGGGCTAAGACACAAATAATTACCAGTCAAGAAATAATTAGTCAGCCTTTGTTGTCATCTTTGCTTGACATGGCCAGATTTTCCTAAGAAGCAGCATTCATTTGGAAAATTCATGTTTTTTTTTTTTTTTGTCTAAAAAAACACAGTGATGATATAAAACTTTAAAGCATGAGTGGTCAGCTCATGGCTCGCAGGCCGTTGTGGCCCATGGGATCCTTACTTGTTGTCCATGAACGTGAAACATGTACAAAAATATTTTAAAATACTATTACAACCATATTAATGCTGCAACAATTTTTTTTTAAAATGTAAATAAAAATAAAAACAAGTTTGGAACTGTGTGAGATAGTTACCAACACATTCCCCAGCACAAAACATAACAGGAGTTCTCAGCACCTGATCGAAGGTCACAGTTGGTGCTGCTTCATTTTCGTGTCCTTTCTAGGTTTACTAGAAAAAGTACTTTCAAGTCTCTGGACCTTTCTTGAAATTGTCAAAGAATATATACGTGTGTGAATATTAATGACTAATATGCATACGGGTAGTTATTTAGATTTTACTAGTACGTAAATGCATCCAAAATGCTCCGAAACATTCAGAAAAAAAACTCTCAAGGGAAATGTTTACAACTTGAAAATTTTAAAAACAGTCACGTAGTGAAATGATGTTTTAAAGAGCTATTCAACAAATTTTTCCTTTGATGTTGCTTCTGAATTGAACCTATAGGTAGTGTGTAATACTTGTCTGTTGTGTGACCTGCAACATGCACCAAATTTTCAGACTGGCCTGCCACTTCCAAAACATTGAGAACCCTTGTTTTAAACTATAAGAGTGGGTTGGGCTGGTGGTTGGGTTGGTAGATGGGTATCTAGGCTTTCCTGAACCGTTGTCAGCAAATAGTGATAGGTTTCACCCTAAACCTAACCTGCTTGTGCAGCATCGGGTACTCCTACTAGTAACATACATTTGTCACTTTAAATGTGGGCATGTGAGTGGCAAAGTGGTTAGTGCACAAGTCTCTCATGGCAAAGGTCAGGGGTTCAAATCCAGCTAGAGGTGCCTCAGTCAACCAGCTGTAGAAATGGTAACCTGAGCTCCTCTGGAGCTGCGGAAAGAAGGGCGGCCAAGCATGATGCTGACCACTTGGCCCCTTAATGTTCCGATGGGTCAAGGAAAATATGGGCACTAACACCATAATGCCTGTACAGCATGGCAGGGTTACCTTTACCTTACCTACTTTATATATTGAGGTGTTTTTTGTGGGAAGGAGGGAGGAGTAATTTCTTTCATTCAGTTCTTTCAGATATCACATAAACACTCATAAATGTGCCATCTTTTCAGACCATCACAGACAGCACCGGACTGGCAGATATAAATATAAGCAAGCTGAAGGTGGAAAGTGAAAGACTAGAAGCCCACATTAAGACCTGCTCATGGTGGATTTGGGTGATGCTTGTAGTTGTAATTATGACTTTTATTTCAATGGTCCTGTTCATGAGGATCTTTTCCAAATAGCTGATTTGTGTGTATGTGTGTTTAATGTGAATAAAGATATTAAAGTAATGGCTGCCAGAATAAGTGGGTTTGGAATTCAGTTTTGTTCATTGTGTCAGTATTGATTAAGAATACATGTGTCTAAAAGTTCATAAATCTACACTGTAATCTAGCTGGTATTAGGAGGATAGCCTAGAGGAGGGTGATTGGATGGCATGAAATAATTTCTGATAAGCGTACCATCACATTGATACCACAGATCACATTTCACTCAAAAGTTATGCCGCCAGCAAGTCGAAGGGAAAAATTGTTGCTGTAAATCCTTTGGGAGAAGCAGCTTATGGTGACTGTAGTTCTCTCTTGCCCCTCATACTCAGTGTTGGGGAAACAGATGATGGTGATAGTAGATCCAGCCAAGTTGGTGGGGGTGACAGTTCGTTGTAATGCTCAGTAATTGAGGACAGCTACTGCTCATTACTATTACTACTACTCATTACAATCTGTAATGGGGGACGGTAGATGGTGATGACAGTTTGTTGTCCTGCCAAGTGATAGGGACAATAGATTGGTGATGATTGTTGCCCTGTCAAGTGATGGGGACAATAGTTTTTAGTTCTGCCAAGTGGTAGGGACAATAGACAGGTTGTTGTCTGACCAAGTGATAGGGACAATAGATGATGGTGATAGTTTGCTGTCCAGGCCTGTGATAGGGAAAGTAAATAGCAGTGAAATTTTACTGTCCTGCCCAGTGATATGGACAAAAGAGACAGTGATGACATTTTATTGTCCACCTGGTGATGGGGGAAAATAGATGATAATAGTTTTCTATCTTGATCACTGATGGAGTGGTCATAGTTGACTGTTTGGATATTCATTTTGTCCCACTGTGCACACAAGAAGATAGGATGATGTCTTCCTTTTGAACTGCAGCTGTAAACTTCCTCTGGTCCACTGCAGTAAGAACCATATTGATCTCAAATTGCTTTCCAGGCTGTTGTGACACTGTCAGTTAACAGCACTTAACCACACCAGTGGCTTCTTTAATTTCTGGCGATCAAAATGGCCTAACGGAGGGAAAATGAAATCTAAAGAGTGGCTTTTGCAACTGTTACAGTGAGGAGATATCACTGAGCAGTGAGATGGCAGGCACATATCTCAACCAGACATATGAAGAGAGTGTGTGGCTTGAGACAACTTATGAGGCACCTCTAAATGTAAAGATTATTTAGTCTAACCGTTTTGTTTTTTTTTAATAAAATCTTTATATAAAGTTTATATTAGAAAACTGGAAAGGTATCGGGAATCTGATTCGGAAAATAGAAAAGATAATAAGAATTTGATTTGGTGGGAAAAAAGGAAAAGGTAATAGGTATTTTGATAGGAAACCTAGAAGGTAATGAAAATTTGGACTGGAAAACTGGGAAGGTAAAGCCAAGAGCAAAGATTAAATTAGGTGAATTAGATCTGCTGCATTATATGCTAAGGTTTTGAGAATCGTTATTACTATCATCTTTTTTCTTTCCTTCAGTGTTTTAACGCTAGATTTACGTTAAATTTTGACCCGTGGCTGCCAGTACAAATAGGTTCTGTTGGCAAGAGCGCCCACAGATATTTGACCATCATGAGAGACTATGTTCCATATCGGCCGATTTAATGAATTATAGGGCTAAACACATCAGACCTAGACTAGTATGACTGTTTTAAGTCATGCTTTTGCTAATCGATGATCTTACGTGGCGTTTTAACAGTCTTTTATGAATTGCTGCACTAAGCGATATCTTCTTATATATCCTTCCCGTGCCATTAAACGTCACATAGGGCTCGCAAGGTAGTTCGCCAGTTTTCCCTGTCATCGGCGAGTCTTTCAGCCTCATCAAAGGATTTTATGCCTATTAATTTGGCTTCTCTTAACAATGTCCTCTTCAGAGTTTCACGCGGTCTGCCTGTTTTTCTTTGGCATGTTGTGTTCCATTTTATAGCTTATTTTGGGATTCCCTGTCTTCTCATCAAGTGACCAACGTATGTCCGTCTCCACATTAAACTATATACAATACGTAAATTTTTAGAGACGAAGGCAAGTAATTCCAAAAAAAGTGTGATTATTAAATTCTTATGACCTCCCTTGCTCGTTCTTCTTTGTGTCTGGGTGTGTGTGTAGGAGAGTAAACAAGATGAGATGATGCCTTCATTAGTCGAAATTAACAAACAAAAATTGTATTTAAATAACTCAACAGGAGGGGGAGGAAAAATAAAAAAAAAGCAAACTCGCAATTATAACAGAATTCTCCATTTTTGGAATCGCAGCATTGAACAATACGAGGGGAAACAATAGCAGACCTGCATAAAAGTATTGTATGGAGACTTCCATACTCGGCAAATGTTGGCTGCTCTTTTTATGGCTGTTGGGGAAATGAAGCATACAAGTCGCGTCTTGTGGTTTATATGGCTTGTCACCGCCCATCTGTGCAGGAATTTGAATGTTGAAATCTGTCATATTTATTTATTTATTCATTCAAAGACAGTTGTATTGGTCAGAATGTTATTGTTTCATATGGCATATTGCTCATTCAACGAAGTTTATGATTATGTGTGCGTGCTCGCGCGCGGTACAGGGAAGGGAGCATACCAGTTTTGTTCTCTTACTTGTAACTAAAAGTGGTTGGTAGCATGTCACTCAACAATGAACTAACGACGTAACAATTTATGGACTATAGACCTGTGTTTCTCAACACTTTTCATTATATATATATATATATATATATATATATATATCGTGCGCCAACTTAGGGCCGCATTTGGGACGGGGGGGGGGGGGTGGTCCGGCCGGAAGTAGATTTGACTGTAAGTAGGTCACTAGGGAGAATATCAAACATTGAAGTACTGCGACTCCCATACGTAACATGTTACAGGATGAACATATTTCCCGTCATTTTAAAATACTAGGAGAATGCATATTAGTGCAGTAACTGGTATGTGAATTAATCACAACAAATTAAACAGCCAGTGGGACCACGACCGTGTGTAACAACAGCCGTAAGACGATCAGTCTAGGTCGGCGCAGCTATTAGTGAAGACAAGTGTCCGTTTTGTCGGTCGGCGACCCACAGCTAACCAAGACCCTGTCCCACCTCTCCCTTGATGCCCCCAGTAACAGGCCTAGCCTGGCTAACGGGGCAAGGATTGTCATAGTCCTCATGGTGGTGGAGTCTGCTAAAGAAGTATGCACACCCCCTGCTTTTTAGCTGCACTCAGGGTCCGAAAAAATAGCCGCTGTGACCCGCTGTCAAGCCGGCACGATGATGGGCCTTGGTATCTTCACCGAATCAGCTGCAAAGAACACCAGGTCGCAGTTCCAGGGAGATTGAAGAAGAAATAAAAGTGTATGTGTTATGTGTATAAACGAGGAAGATTCAAAAAGTAAAGGTAACTTATCCTTTAATACAAGTAACACTGCTGGTGAGATTCTTCTGATGCCGCGCGTGGAGTGAAACCCCTCCCGGCCAATGAAAACAAAATGTGGAAAAAAAATTAGGGTTGTTGTGTGGCGCCGATGTGAAAAGGTGATGGAAAGGATAAAGTGAAACTTAGTCGGTATGTCTAGTGGTCTCGCGCCGAGAGCTACTCATACCACGGCACCTCTGCTCTAGAGGCCGGCCACGTCCGATATAAACCCATACTGGTGAAATATGCCTAAATCGGCTTAAACCAGGGGTGAAACTTGATGGCTACTCATGTCACTGTACCTCCGCTCTAGAGGTCGTTCATCCTAAACACGCCCATACTGGGATATGCCTAAACCGGCTCAACCCACGGATGAAACTTACTAATGGCGAGGATTCATCTTCCTCGACGAAAGCTCCGTTCTGGTCACAACTAGGAAGGGGAGCAGCCACAACCACAAAATGCTGAAGTCGGAGACACTGGACCAGTGCAGTTTAGATAGGCAACCACCGCTCACCCGGCGGGGATGTATGCGTATCCTAATCACGTCGAGGTTTTCCGGTGAGAAAGTCCAACTCTAGGCTGGATGGGCAACCACCTCTCACCCGGCGGGGATAATATTCATATCCAAACCACATCGAGGTTTTCCGGTGAGAAAGTCCAACTCTAGACTAAACTGGTGCAACGAAAACCACAGTGTCACGCACTCCCGCTTCTGAGACCCACCAAGAATACAGGCTCAAGCCCTGCGATACTCTGAACCTCTTGTGGTCCTCTCGTGGATCTCGTGTGGTCCTTTCGCGGACCACGGGACCTATCGAGAACCACAAGAGTAAATTCAGAAAGATCACGGGGCGGTTTTGGTGGTAGAAGTGAACGAAGAAGAAGAAGAAGAGTAGTTCCACCAGGCACAGCGCAGGGCTCTGCAAGTAGTCTAGTTGAAGCCAGTGTCGAAGAAGCATGGACGCTCCATCGGAGGACTGCACCACTGATGAACAATTCATAGTGAGATTTCTTTGGGCAATGGGAATGAAACCTGCTGAAATTCGCTGCCAAATGTTGGCTCAGTACGGAAGCGAAAACAGCACGACTCAACTAAAGTTCATGAATGAGTAAAAAGAGTTATAGCCGGAAGAACAAGTGTAACAACGAGGCTCGATCTGGTCAGCCATTGAACATCGCGCGCACACAAGCCCGCATCGACAGGGCACAAGTCTTGATCGGAGAAGACCTACGAATTACGTTGTCCGCTGTTACTGCACACACTTGGATACCAGTTACAGACCCGCACATGCCTACAGTGTATGATGAATTTGGGCAAGATTAGTGACCAAAAAGCTGACTGATGAGGCTAAGAAGGGGTGCAGACCCGGATAGGGAGCAGCCAAAAAGCTTCTTCTCCCAATGAATGAAGAAGTTAGTGGGAAAAGACACAAGAAGTGCATCGACCCGCAGGAGGACAATGTGGAGACTTGATATGACCGTTATGTTCATAAACTGCTGTTTACTTCTCTTAATCTCTTCTTTCACCTTTTCCACAGTGGTGCCGCGCAGCAACCCCATTTGTACCTTTCTTCACTGGCCGGGAGGAGCCCCACTCAACGCACGGCAGCTGAAGAATTTCGCCAGCAGCGGTAGATGAGCTACCAAGCATGACTCTCATCTACCCGAAGCGTCTGGTTTTCAGGCGCCAGATATTCGCCTTCGCCCCTTCTCCTGTCAGTTTGAACAGTTCTGCCACGAGAAGGCCAGGAGCTGGACCTGACTGTCAGAGGCTATTTGAGACGCACGCCATTAGAGTGGAGAGCGAATCCCCCACCCCACCTCCGGCTATAACAGTCCTTAGAACCGTTGGAACTACTCATCTACCATTGTATTGCGCTATGATTATCGTGTATTATGTCACAGCACAGATTTACGTATATTCGTTGGTTACATGGTTCATAAGGCCCCTGGAAATGAAACACGAGTTCTTATCACCAGATAAGAAGACATCGTAAGCGAGCCTCGAGTCGGACTGGCAGGAGAGCGGCCGGCAAGTCAAACTTAGACAGTGGTCACCAAGTTGGACTGGGACATTGGGCAACAATACCGACTAAGGTAATGGGGAGCAAATTGGGCTGGAAACAGCGAAATAATGGGACAGTAGGGCAGCAAGTGCAGGCCTGGCTGGAACGGTGACTTATCTCACATTCCGGGGCGGATCTAAAAAAAAATGCAGGAATGCCATAGGTCGGACTGCTTTTTGTAGCCAATAGTTCTTAGTCCTTCACCTCAGTTTAGCTCTCAAGATACGGGGGTGGGGTGGGGGGAAAGAAAGAATGTAAAGAGATAGTTTTGAGTGCATTCTCCCAAGAAAGAAGTTCCATTAAAGTATCTAGGTTTTGGATCAAAATACGGCGTTATATTTCATTGTCGAATTGTTGTCAGAAACCACCATGACACCACCGCAGGAGAATGTATGGGTCATGCTGATGATCTGATCTAATTAGAGATTCCATGGCAGAACTGTTGTGTCTCCAGTCACCTGACAATAGCCGGGCAACCATGACATTCCTCTTTGACTTGATCACAATGGCTAAGTTTAACCAGTGAGAACAACTCCCCTAGATTGAATTTTACACGCTAGTAACTCGCAGACAATGACCTGTGGCGTTGTGCTTTCGAAATGAAAATCTGATAGAGAGGAAGTGTTCTTGATGCAGCATCTCCCTTGTGCCCGTTTGCCAATGGGTTTATTTGTGTAACGTCCACAAAATGAACCAGAAACACACAGGTTTCATCTCTCATACATGCTCGTTTACTTCCATTATGTTTCTGTTTTTGTGGCTATTTCTTTTTCTGTAATGACAAAGACAGGCTGTTCAGTCACAAAAGAAATGCTTCACCTTTTTACAGTTTACAATCTCTGGAGTGAGGATCTCATACAGGGCGTGTTTTCATTTGCAGAAGTTTGTGTCTTAAGTCATTTTTCGAAAAAGAAATGTCAACCTAACATACTGGAAAGAGCTGTGGAACAGAGCTAATGTAGACATGTCTTGGATTGACACTGATGAGGGAAATTACGAATTTAACTGATTGTATCTGGTACGCAAGTCAGTAACCCAAGGCTTGATTGTTGATCAATGTTGTGTTGATAAACTTGTTATAAAGTTGAAGACAAGAAAATCAGCATTTGAAAACATTTTTTAAAAAAAGGAAAGATTAAATGGATTACAGGTTGAGAAGGCCAAGAGAAAAGATCATGGGCACCACAAAATGAGTTCATGGTAAATATCAAATCACGAAAAGTCCCGTCGGTGTGACATGATGATGAAGGTATGGCGCTATTGCCATTTCCCAACCTCTTTGGTACATTATCCCAAGATCCCCAGATGATGCTTGTGAAGAACAGTATCGAGTTCTCTCAGAGACCATGCAGCAGCAACAAACGTCTTGCCAGGATGAAGAAATATGTTTCACATGCTGAACTGGGACAGTGAAGCGAACTGTACATATAGATTTTCAGAAACTATACGGAAGTATGTAAGTTGTTGATCTAAACATAGAGGCATCTACGAAGGCAAAGCTAAACTGAAACTTTGCCACCGCTCAGTAATTATACGTTAGAATCACTCAGAGTATCCCTCACAGCGGGCTAAATTCACCCCGGCCTCGCCTCGTAGTTAAGCCTTCACTGCGAGATTCCTGTTTCCTCTATTGTATGTTTATGATTTACGACCTAGTACAAACGATTCATTCCCTACAGTCTTGACACGTGACACGAAAATGGAGGGAAAAAAGTTTATTTGCTGGCGTAAGTGAGATAATTTATAACAGCAAGTGTTTCATACCTAAACCTTGGCTGTCGTCCACGAAGGTGGAGCTACAAATTGTGAACCGAGACTCAACTACTTCTTACGACGCATGTTAAATTCAAGTCTGTGACACGTGGATAGTGAAGGCGGATAGCGCTATGAAAACTTGACACTGGTATCGGAGTTACATAAGTTCCCCCATCCCGTCCCACGCTTTATTTAGACACCATAATTTGGGGGTATGATCCTCCGTTTCGAAACGGCCTGTACGCTCAGGGACATAATATTTAACTTTCTGGAGATCCACGAATGTCTTCTTTCCAGCAGTTATGCTTTCGTTTAACTTTGTTCGGTCAGTTTGTGATTCCCACTTCCATTAAACAGAATCATCTGTTATTCTTTCGGCCTTATTCGGCAACAATATATATATATATTAGTCATTTGCGGAACTTTGCTTCCTGTAGGCCTCTTGGTTGTTAAGCAAGATGCCTCGCTACTGACGCATCCATCAAAGATGTCTTGCAGCCATCTTCGCCATGGTCTTCCTCTGTTTCTTTTCCCTCATTATGTGCCCTTCCAAGACTGTCTTCTGTAAATTCCCATGACGTTTAATGTGTCCAAAATATTTAAGTTTTCTCTCTTTAATCCTCTTTACTAGTCTAGTTAAACATTCAATATAAAGTTCTTGTAGTATGGATATATTTGTTCTTTTTTGTGTCCATGATATTTGAAGAACTCTTCTGTAGCATGTACATTCAAAGGCATTTATGTGTTTCTCGGCTGTTTCTTTAAGTGTCCAGATCTCACAGACATATGTTGCAATGGGAAAGATGCATGCCCTTAAAAATCTTATTTGTGTAGTTCTGTTTGTTCCTCTCCACGGCTTCTTTAGTTGTTTTATTGGTTGAAGAGCGACAGATGTACTCCTTTTAATTTCCCTCATTGTATCTCCATTATTAGTTAGTAATGATCCAATATATTCAAAACTCTCCACCTTTTCCATAGATACTTATCTCTATTGTATCTGTGATACTGCATGTGTATCTGAAGAACTATGTGCCGATCCCTCATATGTTTGACAACTCAGGATCTTGACAACCTCCAAGCTGCATTCCGGGCAAGAAACTGTTTGGAAACTTTGGACTTGCCGAAGGCATAGTACTGATGCCTCGTCCTTGATGGTAGAACCCGCTTATGAGCCCCATTTCATTGTGGAATATGGATTCATTTCGTTGTTCCACAACGGCTCTGTATGAACCATCATCCTACTTTCTGAAAACAAGACAGCCATGCTGTTGCTTATTGCTAGCTCAGCAACAGATCTGTTTTTATTTAATCCAGAACTCAGTTCTTCGACGGTGATGAGATAAAAGAACAGATGAGACTGTGACGGATCCAGGCAAAAAGTGACAGTTTAATGAAAAGGTAATCACCCAGTTGACCTCCAGGGCTAATCTCCTGAATCTGGCTGTGAAGGCTTTTGAAGAGTCCCGGAGCACGGTGTACTGATCTAATGAAAACTCACTGAAGCTTTTTGGGAAATGGCGATGATCCCCCGAGGGCAAGCTGGATTTCAGAGCCGGTGAAAAATGGGAGATTACACCGTGGAACAGTTGTTATCGCACCTTTTATACACGCGAACCCTGGACACAATCCCGCAAGGCAAATCTTTCACGTGGTCAGAGGTGCTTGTCTGAAATTGAAAAGACACAACAATGGTTAATCTTCCCACAATCCCCAGTTTCATTACACGAATTACTGCTCCTCTCTGGGTGTATCGTCGCGCATTAAGCTTAGACCAAAGCATAGATGGCGCCACGCGCATTTAAAGTCCAAACAAAACTAACAAAAGCTGGACGTTTGTTCCTGAAAGTTATTGGTAGTTTGGCCAGTGAGGACGAAATCACAAAGTGATGACATAAAAAGCATGGAATCCACGCTTAGACAAATTTTGTAGCCATCACACTTACATAAATGTGAAGTACGCTACAGAAACTGGTCTAGACAGACCATACAAATAAATGGAACAGAGACCAAATCTTTCAGTCGACCATCTTGCCGTCAAGATGACTGTAAAGATAACTGAGAGATAGCACATCTATGGGGGCCCAATGAAAGGAAGGGATCCATCTGAAACCCAAATGGTTTCCCCAGGTTTAAGGGAGGGGCAAGGAGGGCCTTCCTTGAATTAAAAGGGGTCCATAGTTGTTGAAAACAATGGCTGAACAATAAGATATGAAGGTAGGGAGATAATCTCTCACTGTTTTACAGAAGTTCTTTCCGAGGCCCTGCATATAGGAGGGAAAGAATGTCAGTTATCATGTTCACACACTAGAAATGCAATAAGATATAAGACATAAATAGGAAGTGAAAGGTAAACTCACAAAATGGGCTAATAAACAAACTTCAGCATTGATAATAAAATGCAGCATAAATTAATAAGGAAGAGAACATACCAAATATCTTAGGGATTGTCTGCGGAACCATCAACCGTATACTCTCTCGCCAGAGCGATGTTACTGGGTTATTTTCAAGGTATACTGGCGCTCAGATATCACTGATGTGAAGGTAAGATTTCAGAATGGTCTGCCACTATCACAGGAAGTTGGGGAGTTGGTCCTTGCGAAACCGGAGCCAGGATCCGACAATCTCTGCCGACAAAACAAGAATGTCGAACGTGGGAACACTATAGAAAACGAAACAAACTGTTGTAGCAGCATAATATAATCCGTGTTACATTTTTGAAAGGTACCCGGGACATTTTTATAGAAGATTGCTGTACTTATCCTGACTTTCTTTTTATTTATTATTATTATCCGATTTGAATACTAAAATAATATGACAATGTTTGGAACATAAACACAGCAAAACTTTTTTTTCATAGAGCGTATAGATTTTGCAGACAGTGAAAAGAGAGAAGACAGTCTTGGAATGGTATATAATGGGAAAAAAAGAAAGGGAGGAAGACCAAGGCAAAGATGGCTGGAGGACATCGTTGATAATCTGTGAATGAATGTATCAGCAGCAGGGCATCTTGCTTTCAACAAAGAGGCCTACAAGAGAGCTGTTAGGGAGGCAAAGTTCCGCAAGAGACATGCTAATGAATGAATGAAGAGAGTCTAGTTTGCTTTCTTGCTAAAAGAAAACAAAACAGAAAGGAGCAGCTTCATTTTTTAAAAATAAAAATACGACAAAAGAACAATCTTTCGACTTGCATCATTTAAAAAAATAGAAAAAAAAAAAAGAAAGGACTCTTAAGCTACGTGAAGAACTTTCATCATTGCTGTTAGCTAAATCAAAACTGAGTAAAAAGATTAGTGAGGCCACAAATCTCTTCGTCACATTGTACTTCTTATGTGACTCAGTAAGTTTGTTAATTCATTGTGTTCTGTGTGAGTCAACAAGTTCGCCATATTGTGTTTCTATGTGAGTCATCAAAGTCTTCACACTGTATTTCTACGTGAGTCAACAAACTCTTCACACTGTATTTCTACATGAGCCAACAAACTCTTCACACTGTATTTCTACGTCAGTCAACAAACTCTTCACATTATGTTTCTATGTGAGTCAACAAACTCAGGACACTGTACTTCTATGAGAATCATAAAACTCATCGCACTGCATTTCTATAAGAGTCAACAAACTCATCACACTGAATTTCTATATGAGTCAACAAACTCATCACACTGTATTTCTGTATGAGTCAACAAACACATCACACTGTATTTCTATGTGAGTCAACAAACTCACCACTGTATTTCTGTATGACTCAACAAACTCATCACACTGTGTTTCTATGTGAGCCAACAAACTCTTCACACTGTATTTCTACGTGAGCCAACAAACTCTTCACATTGTATTTCTACGTCAGTCAACAAACTCTTCACATTATGTTTCTCTCAACAAACTCTTCACATTATGTTTCTGTGTGAGTCAACAAACTCATCACATTGTATTTCTATATGACTCAACAAACTCATCACACTGTGTTTCTGTGTGAGCCAACAAACTCTTCACATTGTGTTTCTGCATGAGTCAGTTCTCCTGTAGGCGACATCAGAATTTTTGAGAATATCATATTATTGACTTCTGTACCAGATCTGATGTCCTGGAATTTCTCTTGACTGTAAAGGCATGCACAACTGAGTGCCTTCTGGGGTACAAGACCAATGGTACTTTCAAAACAAAACAAAACAAAAACGCACTGTCTAGCTGACATGATAGTATCGAAACTGAACAGCCACTCTTTTAAACTGAATAAACATTCTCCAAGCTAATAGGGGAAAAGATCTCCCCAGGCAACCATCTGAAGTTTGGCAGCAAATAAAAGAGGTCAACTTTTTGGTGCTGGAAGACAATTTATTTGATTTTTAAGTCGCCTATAATTCAGTATATATAGGAGGACATATATCGCTCTTCAGAAAGTAAAACATAAAGAATCTGTGGAGAGGAGCAGACAGAACCACAAAAATAAGATTTTTAAGGGCATGCATCTTTCTCATCGCAACATATGCCCGTGAGACCTGGACACTTAACAAAAAACAGCTGAGAAACGCATAAATGCCTTTGAATGTAAATGCTACAGAATAGTTCTCCAAATATCGTGGACACAAAAAAGAACGAATACTACAAGAGCTTAATATTGAAGAGGGCTGGCTAGTAAAGAGGATTAAAGAGAGAAAACTTAAATATTTTGGACACATTAAACGTCATGATAATTTAGAGAAGACCGTATTAGAAGGATGCATAATGGGAAAAAGAAAAAGAGGAAGACCAAAACGAAGATGACTGCAAGACATCGTTGACGATCTGCAAATGGATGCATCAGCAGCAGGCCATCTTGCTCACAACCGAGAGGCCTAGAGGAGTGCTGTTTGGGAGGCAAAGTTCCGCAAGGGACATGCAAATGAATGAATGAATGAATAATTCAGTAAGTGATATCAATACCTCAGGTACATCGAAGCCTGGCTGTTACCACCATTAAAAAAAAAACAACTTGAAAAGCCCCAACTCTTCCACATTCTTTCATTTCTTTCTCAGTCGCAGCCCAGATATTGAGCAGTAAACAGAACATCATACTAGAATTCTGGCCAAGTTACACATGGCGAGACTGTTTAGGCGAGCATAAATATTGATAACTAAGACAATGAGAACAATACAACTATAGATAGCAAGCATCAAGGAAAGAAAACAACAGCAAGGTATGAACAGCCACAACCCCCACCCCACCTCCCACAAACAAAAGGGCTTAGAACGTTTCCACTACCCAGATATTGTCCTGTACCATAACCTATGAGAACAACATCAGCAACCATGAATACGATCTCAAGGCTAGAATGTAAACAAAATGGCTAAAGCAGGGGCTCTTGCCCGGGGGAGTATCCACATACTATAGGGGTTATGGGAGCAAAACGATGGTTGGTTGGGGGGGGGGGGTGGAATTCGATCCCTTACTATATGTTAGATTATATAATAATTTTCTTCTAGCTCTTTTCTTCCTATTAATCCATATGTAAAGTAAAGCCAAACTAAGGACATTTTATGAAGTCATACAATAGATCTAGTGACAAAGATGATTTCGACAGGCTAGTGAAAGGAGTATGGGGATACATTTGGCAATCAGTATTGGGGTATCGATTCAAATTAAGCAGTCAACAGAGGTTATGGGATAAATAGGATATTCCTTTGGGAGAGGAATGTGTCTTCTTCTTCTTCTTCGTTCGCTTCTACCACCAAGACCGCACTGTGATCCTACTGAATTTACGCCTGTGGTCCTCATTAGGTCCCGTGGTCTCTAGGACCACACGAGATCCACGAGAGGCCAGCCACGTCCTATATACACCCATAATGGGGCAATATGCCTAAACCGGCTTAGCTCAGGGATGAAACTTGATGGCTACTCATATCACGGTACCTCCGCCTAGAGGCCGGTCACGTCCTAAACACACCCATACTGGGTTAATATGCCTAAACCGGCTTAACCCAGGTGTGAAACTTACTAGTGGCGAGGATTTGACCTTCTGGACAAAAGCTCCGTCATTATCACCAGCAGGAAAGGTAGCGGCCACGACCACAAAATGCTGAAGTCGGAGACACTGGACCAGTGCAGTCTAGACAGGCAACCACCTCTCACCCGACGGGGATATATTCATATCCAAATCACGCAGAGGTTTTCCGGTGAGAAATTCGAACTCTGGACTGGATGGGCAACCACCTCTCACCCGGTGGGGATATACTAATATCCAAAACACGTCGAGGTTTGTCGGTGAGGAAATTCAACTCTAGACTAAACAGGTGGAACGAAAACCACAGTGTCACGCAATGCCGCTTCTGTGACCCACCGAGAATATAGACCCAAGCCCCACGATGCTCTGAGCCTCCATTCTAAATGAGACTCGCGAGAACCACAGGAGTAAATTCAGTAGGATCACAGAGCGATCTTGATGGCAGAAGCAAACGAAGAAGAAGAACCAAATCTACCAGAGTGCCCAAAACAGTGCCGTCTTAACGTCATGGGCCTATCTAAGGGGCCCCAAGTGCATAGGGGTCCAACAAGTCCGTGTAAATCTATGACTTCCTAACATTACTTGCATAGGCTAGAGAGAAATTGTTGGGGCCCAGTGCATTACTTTGTCCAGGGGCCCCCGATGCTGTTAAGACGGCCCTGGCTCAAATCATGCATATTCGAGGCGGAAGACACGGCCCGAGCCTGGGGCAAAAGCTTTGGGGGCTACTATCAGGATCTGGAGAGGACTGTCGGCTTTGCCGTGTCGACAGGGATCAGGATCTGACGTGACCAACAATCCAGAACCCAGAAGAAGAAAAAGAAGAACCAAATCTGCCGACAGCAAAGGAGACCAGTTTATTCATTCTGGCTGTTTTACTAGTAACAGCGGAAGTCAGTCCGCAACAATAGGTGCTACACAGTAGAGAGGGGGAAGAAAAGCAGTGGGATGTCAATAATAGCATCTAGTTTCTAATTCACAATCTTATCCTGAACACTATTATCTGCTACTACCTCGGGCAGCAACATTTTACGAACTGCGTTATTTTCTCGACAAATGGCGTCTCCGGCACAAGGGCAGACCGCAACACGGCCCTTGTTATCGTGTGATTGGTGTTTGCTTTTCTTGGCTTCCTGCCAGTTTGATTGTAACACTTGGCGGGGAAAGCGAACAAAAGAGTAATTGAAGAAATAAAGAAATGACGTCAGACTGTTTCTTACGCGTGAGGGAAAAAAAAAACAGCGACCACAGAGAATAACATAAACAGCGACCATGTTTATAATGTGACTCTATGAAGAAAGAAAGAATTGAATTTCCCTCTGCCGCAGAGATTCCTTGACTGAGCTTTTCTCTTTTGTCTAATCATTGAGTGTAGCAGATTTCTCCGTAGATCTGTTTCCGACTTCTTCTGTTGCTTAAATTCTGTCAAGCACTCTTCTGTTTTTTTTTTTCACTTTCTTTATCTACGCATCAACTTCAAGTTCCGAGTGTTTCTGTAAAGATAAAAACTCTAAATGTTTGGACTAAATCACACCTCAGACCAGTCTCTTTCATATTTTCTTCATTTTAACAGTCGATTATCTCGCTTCACATTTACAGCTTGAAGACCAAGATTCATTTTTCCCCATCTCCCTGTCTCTCTTGCTTTCTGTCTCTTTTACTCTCTCTCTCTCTCTCTCTCTCTCGCTCTCTTTTCCTTTCTGTCTTTTTTACTCTCTCTCTCTCATGCTTTCTGTCTCTCTTACTCTCTCTCTCTTGTTTTCTGTCTTCTCTTACTTTCTATTTCTCGTGCTTTCTGTTTCTATTACTCTCTCTCTCTCTCGCTATCTCTCTCTCTCTCTCTCTTGCTTTCTGTCTTCTCTTGCTTTCTATTTCTCTTGCTTTTCTGTCTCTCTTGCGTTCTGTTTTTCTTACTTTCTCTCTCTCTCTTGTTTTCTGCCTTCTCTTGTTTTCTATTTCTATTGTTTTCTATTTCTCTTGCTTTCTGTTTCTATTACTCTCTCTCTCTCTCTCTTACATTCTGTCTTCTCTTGCTTTCTATTTCTTTTGCTTTTCTGTCTCTTTTGCTTTCTATTTCTCTTACTCTCTCTCTCTCTCTCTCTCTCTCTCTCTCTCTCTCTCTTGCTATCTTCTCTTGCTTTCTATTTCTTTTACTTTTCTGTCTCTCTTGCTTTCTGTTTCTCTTACTCTCTCTCTCTCTCTCTCTGGCTTCCATGCTTCCTGCTCCCTTGCTTTCTGTTTCTTTCTGTCTCCTTTGCTATCTGTCTCTCTTGCTCTCTCTCTCTCTCTCCCTCCCTCCCTCCCTTCCTCTCTCTATGTCTTCTGTTTCCCTATGTAGTCTCCCCCCCCCCAATATTGTAACTGATTCTTCATACTCTTGGCACATTGCCCACTTCTCCACACTTATCGTCACATACTTGGTTCTTCCACACATTATCTCCACACATATGGGAAAAATAAACGCTTGGAAAACTCTGTCACACACATAACGAGACTTATCACACACATAAAAAATAATAATGACAAAATCCATGATTTCGTGCCTTTGACGCGCTTGGCGGTTCGTGAGATGGGCAACTGCTTAATTACCACGTTGGCTATACACAACTTCATCGTTGGCCCGTATTCATTTGTGGACACAGTTAATGAGACAGTAATGAAACTCGTGGTCTCGCATTGTTAAAAGCAAAATGGGAGGAGTACTTTTCTCAGTTTAAACTGTAGCTGCAGGCATGGATTTCAGTGACACAATCCAGCTGACAACAAACCCAGGTGACACGATATAGGCTGGTTAGTTTGTGAGTTGGAACGGGCAGGAAATGAAGCTGTAATTGGCAAATACGCTGAGGAATGTGTTTTCGAATGCTGCGCAGTGGACTAGTTTGAATTTCAAAAGAAATCGCTTCTATGATGATGATGACGATATATGACGGCGATGGCGGACAAGCGAAGCTTTTCTCGAGTCCAAGCTTATATACTGTGTTTTTTTTTAATTATTGCATGACCTTGAGCTATTTGTGATGTGCATACAATCACAGCTCAGTCAGGTTAAGGACCTGTCTAGATCCCCTGCACCTTACAAGAGAAGCTCTATGGTGATGCTGAAAACCTGAGACGAACATGTCGCGTTCGTGGGAGAGATATATGTTGATGTATGAGCTAACGACGAAGGGATAATAATAATAATCTAGACTTCCAGCTTACTTGACCTAGATTTGTTGGTGGAGCCCAGGTTGTGGACAGAAGTAGTGAAAGACTCCTAAAGTATAGTTTTCGACAAGAGAATGCAGATATCTTCTACGAGTAGTTCAGCATTTGGTACACCAGCATGAAGTCTCTTCTAGAGCAGCAACTGAAGCGAGTAGTTCAGCATTTGGTACACCAGCATGAAGTCTCTTCTAGAGCAGCAACTGAAGCTAGGGATAAATAGATTTCCAGTTCACTCTGTGCGGTCTATGGTTAATGGCAGGCCGTCTTAAAAGCATCGGGTGGCCCCTGGGCAAAGTAATAATAAAATAACAAAATAAGCCGCCTGCGTCCACGCACGCACAGCACACCCGACATATACATAGATTTCCATGGACTGGTTGAGCCTCATGCACTTGGGGTCCCTGGGCAGCGCGCAGGAGGGCCCATTCGTTAAGACAGCTCTGGTCAATGACGTTCGCAAATAAGGACTAACACCACTTTTGCTACTGCAACCAATTATTTCTGTTGTTGTTGTTGGTATTGTTTTCGTTACTATAAAGAAGAGACATGTGACAAAAGGGTTTGTGATTCAGCAGGGCCATCACTGAAGCACAGGAAAGAAGATGAAGATAATAATCACGAAGAAAGAGCAGGAAAAACTCGTAAACCTAAATCTGGTTTCGATTAAAACAAAAATGACTAAATGTGAAAATAATGATCACAGAAATATAATCGAGGTAACGAAGCTGAAGAACCACCGTCTTCTCTGTTATGTTCTTTACATTTGGGGGGGGGGAGGGGGAGTTGGTTGTTGAATGAGAATTTAAGTACTCAGTATTCTTCATGTAAGAAGAAGACGGCCGTGACTGTAGATCCAAAATAGCTGAACCAGTCCACTGATTCCAGAGTGTTTTCATTCATGTTATACTTGTGTCGAAGAATCACAGTCTTATTGATGGTTATTGTCAGTGAAAACATGTCACACACTCTTGTCGTACTGTTTATGAATGACAGCAGAGCAGTCTCACCACCATGAGCCACAAGAGATGCCTTAGGATATTCTAATTACAGTCTTTACTTCCTACCACCCGCCCCTCTTGCTGGGTTGAACATTTTTAGGGAGGGAAAGGACCGCAGGAGGTTACTAGACGAAGGAGATGTGAGGGCAACAAAAACAAACAGCCTCTCATTGTACTTGCTTGCAAAGACGATTCTGCTAGCAGATCCACCTGCCTGTTTGTAACGCGAGAGCTCTCTATCAGGCAGACATTGGGAGAACAGCATGTACGATTGTTTTCCAAATCTCCAGCTCAGAGACATTTCACCTGTCACACTGGCTGTCACATTTCCCGCCACAGCTTTTTGCTTGCCCTGGACAACTGGGAAAGTCTAAACAATGAATACTTTAGGTCGAGCTGCGCTGGATACAGCAGATGGTATTGAAACGTGAAGTATAAATATTTAGAAGTGAGTGTCGCTCAGATTCTCATTGTTGCGAAAATTATTTTTTTTTCCCTGCAGGTATTTGAAGTCCAAGATTCTGAGACGATACGCGAAAGGTCAACAACACGGGACCAAACACGAATGTTCAAGCAGTATGTTCTGATTTACGCAATGTTTGACTTTCATTGACAACATTCAGATGTTGATCCAACCGGATTATAAATAGAACATAAACTCCTTTCGTAATGCACTTTTTTCCCCCTTGCTATTATTTACTAAATGAGTGTTAATGCACTCAGCTGTATTGAACAGAGCAGAAATGTGGGCATCAATTAAACAGGACATTAAAAAGAGAATTTGAGGTTTTATATATAAGTGGATACGTAGTAAACTGAAACTTACCTACTTCGTGAACAGATGGGGGGGGGGGGGGTGAGGCGAAGACGCTGTCCGTCTTGGCAGTAACCGACCCACAGCTGACAAGCTAGTGTCAGAGTTGGCGTACTGTAGCTGATCAAGACGCTGTCCGTCTTGGCAGTAACCGACCCACAGCTGACAAGCTAGTGTCAGAGTTGGCGTACTGTAGCTGACCAAGACGCTGTCCGTCTTGGCAGTAACCGACCCACAGCTGACAAGCTAGTGTCAGAGTTGGCGTACTGTAGCTGACCAAGACGCTGTCCGTCTTGGCAGTAACCGACCCACAGCTGACAAGCTAGTGTCAGAGTTGGCGTACTGTAGCTGACCAAGACGCTGTCCGTCTTGGCAGTAACCGACCCACAGCTGACAAGCTAGTGTCAGAGTTGGCGTACTGTAGCTGACCAAGACGCTGTCCCACCTCTCCACTGGTACCCCCCAGGAACAGGCATAGTCTGGCTAACATAGTGCCCATGGTGGTGGAGTCTGTTAAAGAAGTATTGCGCACTAAAGTAGTACCTTACTGTGCCTTGTTCAGTAAAGGAACAAACTAACCAACTGTATGTGACACAGCATCATAAGTAACAAATACATGACAGCAAAACTTTACTTTGTTATGCACATAGCATTCACCCATGTAAGGAAGACAATAACAGAAGGGAGGTGACGTGAATGACTAAACAGTCACAAGGGGTTCAGCTGTCTCATCGATGAAACAACAGTGCTAACAGTAAAACGCTGTAAAACACAACAGGCAAAGTCAGCGGTTAACCAGAATCCTCCAACAATATTTAGTAATGAGGACAATGAGGATGGAATCCTGATGAATGAGGGAAGATGAATATCGATGAACGACATGAGAAATCAACAATACAGTAATATACAAAGCATTCCGGCGAATTGGACTTTACCATAAGAATGTACAAATACCCCCCGCCCCTAAAAAAAACAACAACAACAACTGACATACTAGCATCACATCGAGAATTCATCTAAACCGAAAAAAAAACTCTACACAACAACACATCTAACAATCTCTTATCTGTGTCCTAAAAAGGACAAGCAAGACATTTACTCCTATATTCAAAAGTTACAAATCCTAAGCTGACACAAACCACAGACGAACGACTAAAACGTTTGCTCTCTTGCACGGCTTCCACAACTTCTCCCCGAGATCCGTGGAAAGAAGTCTCCGCTGGATAAAGACTACCCAGTCATCATGCAACTTAAATTAACTGATGTATGTCCAATCAAAATGTTCACATCCTTTCATGTAATAAAGTTCTGTGAGGGCACTAAGTTTGTAACATACTACACCGGGCTCTGTCACGTCAAACAAACTCAGTGAAAGCTCATAAGCCAGGTAGAGCTGTCCAGACAAAGGCATTCACTCTGTCATAAGAGTGACATCGCTCAGAACCCTTCTATGCCCCATACATTGGAACAGCACCTCCCCGCCCCTCCAGCTTTTTAACTGCAATCAGGGACTGAAAAAATAGCTGCCATGACCTGCTCCCAAACCGACACGATGCTGTGGCTCCAAATCTTCACCACATCTGCTGCAAAGAACACCAGCTCGCAGGTTCTGGAAGAAGAAGAAGAAGAAGTGACGGAACATCTTCTAGAAGATCAATTATATAATCTGACGAATGAAGTTAATTGGTGAAATAAAGAGCCGCTGTATTGAAAAGCTGAATGGAAAAAGAGCAAAAGGACGTAAGGTTTCTGACAAATGAAGGTAAGCAGATTCGCAGCTGCACCATCGAAGCGAAGACACATCAGAATGGAGTTTTCTTAGAGGCCATTCTGTAATCTGGCTTTAAAGTCTCTAATCGAATAATATGGAAAAACGAATGTCTGACGCCTGTTTTAAGGAAATAAAACAAGCAATAAGAGAAATAACTTTGAAAGTGTACGTTATGTTAATTCATTATTTTATTTGAGAAGATGGGTCATAAGAGGAATAATTTCAGTGTGAATATTCTATTAATTCGTTATCTTATTTGAGAAGATGGGTCATAAGAGGAATAATTTCAGTGTGAATATTCTATTAATTCGTTATCTTATTTGAGAAGATTGGACGTGGAAAAAAAGGTTCCTGTCATGATTTTGTGAAGAAGCTACCACTTTTTGTTTCATATTTTGGGGAAGCTGGTCTTGTTCAAAGATACATCATCCTATTGTCTGAATGAATAAAAAACTGAAGAGTACTGAGAGGAGACTGGCAAAGGCGAACATGGAACGATCTAGAACACAATCCCAGCTAGCCCATGATGAAGAAATCACTGTTTAAACAGCTCGTTTCCCAAGAGACTAACGTTTTCTGTTTTCATCCACATGATAAGAAATTTGTGAAACAGCACCTGCCTGGGCTCAAGATAGTGATTAAAAATGACAAATAACTGCATTATTTGTTACGAAAGACAGTAGTTCCCTTCTTTTTTCAAAACCCTAGTTTCAGTCTTCGCAGCTTCACTGTTATGGCATTGTGTATATTCATATTCTCAGTTACAAATATTGACACTTATATGTGGTTTATTAGAAGAATGTTGCGAATCCCTTGGACAGCAAAAATAACTAATGAAGAATGTATGAGAAGAAGAGCTGGAGAGACAAAAAACCTTGTCAAAAAGATAAGAGAGAGACAATGTACTTTTATAGGACATGCAATGAGAAGAGGGGGCATTGAAAATATTATAACAACAGGAAAAATAGAAGGAAGAAGATCAAGAGGAAGACCAAGAGAAATGATACTGGACAGTCTGACGAGATGGTGTGAGAGGAGATCACCAACTGAGCTGATGGCCTGCATGAAGGATCGGATACTCTGGAGAAGCATAATAGCCAACGCCAGTCGGCACGGCACATGATGATGATGATATGTGCTGGAGATTGCCGTAAAACTTTCTATTAAGATATCCCGGATTTTCAGAAAAGCATCATAATCCATTCCTTTGACTAGGTGCCCGTGCTACAACATCTGTGAGGCCACGGCGTTGACTATAAACAAGACCATGGTTAAAGAGAAATATTTAACACCCACAACGACCTAAATGTCCTTGTATGAAGTACTAATAAGATTGTAAATGATAATTCTTCGAATCGAAGGGAAAAAGAGCAGGAGGGCGACACCAGTATAGATGAGTGGACAACATCAAGAACTGGACAGGGACAAGCTTGACCGAGTGTTCTACGAGGACAAGAAACAGCGGTGTGGAGATTCCCTGGGGAGACGCCACAAGATGATGATGATGATGATGGCTTCGAAATGTGTAAATGTAAGTGAAAGTTTAACTACATGTCTAATTTAACAAGCAGCAATCAAGGGATAAATAACTCGTCTGAGTATAAAACATCCCATTTCTTGACAGGAAGAAACCATCTTGTTCCACGAGAATTGCAGATGGTCCGGATAATACTTAGCTCTGTGTTTTAAAGCAAGAATAAACTTTCATAATTTCCAGATACTTGGTCAAGGGAAGGCTCTATGCTTGTCCATACTGTAGGGCAATCCTGTATCACAGAGCGGAGTGATAACATGGCGTTTGTTACATAAACATCTATGATTTATTAGTGTTCTGTATTTAGAGTGTATGACAAAATGTAGCAAGAGGTGGGCCCAACTAGAGAGATAGAGAGAGAGAGAATGAGAGAGAGAGAGAGTGTGCGTGAGGGGGAGAGTGTGAGGGAGAGAGTGTGTGTGAGAGAGAGAGTGTGTGAAGGAGAGAGAGTGTGTGTGAGAGAGAGTGTGTGTGAGAGAGAGTGTGCGTGAGGGAGAGAGTGTGTGTGAGAGAGAGTGTGCGTGTGAGAGAGAGTGTGCGTGAGGGAGAGTGTGTGTGTGAGAGAGAGAGTGTACATGAGGGAGAGAGTGTACATGAGGGAGAGAGTGTGCGTGATGGAGAGAGTGTGTGTGAAGGAGAGAGTGTGTGTGTGAGAGAGTGTGCGTGAGGGAGAGAGTGTGCGTCAGGGAGAGAGAGTGTGTGTGAGGGAGAGAGTGTGTGTGTGAGAGAGTGTGCGTGAGGGAGAGAGTGTGTGTGAGAGAGAGTGTGTGTGAGTGAGTATGCGTGAGGGAGAGAGTGTGCGTGAGGGAGAGAGAGTGTGCGTGAGGGAGAGAGTGTGCGTGAGGAAGAGAGAGTGTGTGTGAGAGAGTGTGTGCGAGAGAGACTATGTGTGAGGGAGAGAGTGTGTGTGAGGGAGAGAGTGTGCGTGAGGGAGAGAGAGTGTGTGTGAGGGAGAGAGTGTGTGTGAGAGAGTGTGTGTGAGAGAGAGTGTGCGAGAGAGAGAGTGTGCGTGAGGGAGAGAGTGTGTGTGAGGGAGAGAGAGTGTGAGAGAGAGTGTGTGTGAGGGAGAGAGAATGTGTGTGAGGGAGAGAGAGTGTGTGAGAGAGTGTGTGTGAGGAAGAGAGAGTGTGTGAGAGAGAGTGTGTGTGAGAGTGTGCAGTTGATGTATTGTTTCGTGGTCTGGAGGGTTTCCCATGTTTTAACGTACGGTCCGGAGGGCTCAGGGAAAGGTTGGGGGGGGGGGAGGAACGTAGTAGATACTGGAACAGTACCCCCCCCCCTCTTTTTAGCTACATTCAGGGACTGAAAAAATAGCTGCCATGACCTGCTCCCAAACCGACACGATGCTGTGCCTCCAAATGTTCACCACATCTGCTGCAAAGAACACCAGCTCGCAGGTTCTGGAAGAAGAAGAAGAAGAAGAAGAAGATTAGCAGAAAAGAAGTGATGACTTCAGCGAAAAGATGAAGAACAAAATCTGAGGAATGAAGTTATTTGGTGAAATGAAGAGGCACTGTAGTGGAAATCTGAATGGAAAAGAGCAAAAGGACGAAAGGTTTCAGACAGATGAGGGTAAGCAGACGGACTAATCAATAGGGAAAGAGGGGGGGGGATGGAAGAGATTTTGTGGGGTGGGGAAATAGTTTTGCACCACAAAATTCCACTGGGAGACCCTGGTTAGAATGTCGAGAGAAAGCTGTACTGGAGTATATATACATTATATACTTTATATATACTCTCTCTCTCTCTCTCTGAACCTTAAGTGCCCAGGGCACATGGGGCTTCTGCAAAGGTTTTCCACAAATGCCTGTCCTTCGCCTTTTTTTCTGCTCTTGCCCAGGTGAGCCCTCTATTGCTCAACATCCTTTCTGTTGTTCTTCTCCATGTCTCTTTTGGTCTACCCTTACTTCTGTTCCCCTGTGGTGTCCATCTTATATATACTATATACTTTATATTCTATGAATATATATATATTTATACATATACACTATATATTTTATATAATTATATATACACTATATACTTTATATATATATATATACACAAATAAAGGCCAAAAATTACTTAGAAGACTTCTCTGGATGTAATAATGTGTACAGAAATATTGAACATAATGTGTTTTTTCCTCACAAGTGTTAAAACTTATATATTGGCAGTAATATTTTGTTGTTTTTTTTCCTCACAAGTGTTAAAACATATACATTAGCAATAATGTTTTGTTTTCCTCACCATGTACAACTTGTACATTGGCAGTAATGTTTTATTTGTTTTTTTTTCCTCACAAGTGTTAAAACATGTACATTGGCGGTAATATTTTGTGTACCCTGTGAGAGAAGATGGAAGAAATAGACAATGTTCATCGCCCGTATTTTAGGTACCTGCTCTGTCGTAGTCTACAGAAAATCTACTGAGAATGAATGGAAGAAATGGGAGGCCCAGCTTTACGAGCAATGTGGAGAGCTACGGTGGGGCAAGAGGCTGGTACGATTACAATAACTCGCACGGCCGAGCCACTCAGTTAAGTCCACGACGACGTGCGCCGACCTGTGTATTCCTCCGCCGTGGTTTAGTGCGCCCTTTATGGATGATTTGGCTACGTCTGCTTCGCGACGAACGAGGTCCCTAGAAATTATTGGTCACCAGGGCTGGCCCGAATGACGGGTCTATTACCAATCAGTGTGGTCCGTAGGTTTGTAATTGATTCCTTTGATTGAATCGTACACTGCTGGCCGCCGCTGTGTCTCTTGGATTTCACTGGATTATCTGTCCTTGCGTTGCCAGTTTGTTTGATATTACCTTTGTTTTGCAGTTGTCTGACGCAGTTGGCGCTATCACCGGTTGTTACGCTAGTCATCAGGGCTAAGAATGTTCTCATCAGTTGAGCTCGAATCTTAATTTTTAAACATTTTGCGTAATGTGCAATCAGTTCCCGCGAACACTTGACGAATTGCTCACGGAAATCTCTGCGGACACGGTCAGGCAGTTTTCGAGGTTAGAATTCTGCTGCAAAAAGACAACTTCTTCGTTTCATATTTTAAAAAATACGTTTCATGTGTAAAAAAAAAAAATCGGATTCCTCGTTATAGTTTTCAGCTGAATTCATGGTCACTTTTTGTTTTTGTTTTTTCATGGTTTATAAGATTTTCGCTTCTGATAACAACAACTGAGTGAAATTTTTGCACCTGTTTCGCACGCAGCAAAAAAAAAAAATTTAATATCATTGCGATACTGCAGTGTCATACGCACTCGAAAGACAAACTGTGACTCTTGAGGATTCGTATTTCGTCGGAGGATTAGCGAGTGAAACACAGCGTGGTTGAAAGACATACAGCAAGTGTTTCATAAACTTTACCGGCGGTTTCATGAAAGGTATGTACTAATCATGTGTTGATATACTGGGAGTTTTAAGGTGTGCTTTCTTTGACACGCTAAGAAGTGAAATAATGACTGATACTATGAACCTGACAGGTAGATGTATGTTGTAAAAAAAAAACACCCGGGTCATGAAGCTTCATACACATTTGTCATGAACGCAAGACCATTCTATGCTTTAGTTAATGCTTGTTTATATAACGAGCGACCCGCAGAACAATGTTCCTGCACCAACACTTCATTAGCCGTGTCGTATCATGAACGTGACCTCTAAGGATTACATCAAGACTTTCAGAACTGTAGCCTTCTTTCATTTCTCGTGGTTGAGTGTTACTCACCTTTCACGCCAAATAGAATCCGTTCTTTCTCTTGTGTGTATTTTCTTTCTCTCTCATCAAAGTGCTTTGTCAGGATTTTAGGTCGCTCATCCCGCATGACAGATGTTTCTTTCCCCAGGAAAAAAAGAAAAAGTAATCAAAAAGGAAAAGCTAAGCAAGGAAAAAAAAACATTAAAATTGAAACCGGCCAATTTACACAACTAATCACAACTAATATAATTACATTTTAACACGTTCGTTAAATTAACTTTCAAACACTCTGCAATTACCAGTTACAATTTTTTTAAAACTTATGTTGCATAACTTCCTGTAATGTGACCAAACTAAGTGCAAAAAAGAGAACAAAACAATAGAAAACAAGGAAGAGAAATCCTATACAAAACTATTTTAAATACCAAATCATTCGCGTACGGTGATAAGTGGAAAATAATGATTTGACAAACACTCTTCTGGAAGAAGAAACATGAGAGCAGAGAAATCAGGACGAAATAAAGTGCTACATACTGTTCTAGCAGCTAAAAACCTGTATTTGCTGTCTCCTACAATGAGGAAATACATTTTCCGGCGTTGAAAACAAACTCCGTGAGCCATTGGAGTGGACATCCTTAAAGTGGGGGATCCATTGATTCATCTGAGATATTAAAGAATGTGACATTTCCCCCCCCCCCCCACCCCCTTTTTTACATTTAAAAAAGGTTTGGGTACATTAGGGTGATTTCTATAGCTGATGATTTACTTAAAATGAACCATCGTCTAGATCTGGCCTGTATCCATGTATCAGGTGAGTGCAACCGCGAGCAGTGATCACGTTGTGGGCCGAGCATTTTGCGGGGAATTCCCTCTGCACATGCATTTTCTTCCCCCAGCCACGTTAATCACAAACACATGAACAGTGCCATTCACGTACGCGTGCAATATAATTAACAATATAACGTACGTACTCCTACAATGCGTGTACTCCTACAGTACTTACACACGCATTTATCAATGTATCTTCTTTATGAAAAAATTATATATATTGTTCACTTGAATACATGCAGATACAAGGCCGCTTCGTTATACATGCTCCTTCGTTAAACATAAGAAAATTGATAAAAATATATCTGACATTAAATTGTACACTTCTCAAACGCGTTTACACTGACTGTATATTAGCACGGGACGATAGCATTTGTTTGTTTATATAAATATCGTGTAAGCGCAAGAGATATAAATTACATAATGACATAACAATAGGTATAGATAAATTACACAGTGGTGTGCTGCAATGTAAAAAAAAAAAAACACACATCTTTTGTCACTAAGGCTTTAACTCTTTCGCACCTGAATAATTTTCCAGTTTATGCCAAAATAAATTTTGCTGAGAAGTTTTGGTATATAGAAAATGGAAAGAAGTTAACTCTATAATTTAAAAACATGGGTTGGGTTAGAAACATGCTGCTTTTTTTTTCAAAATATTATTTAGACTATACCTAGGTTTTGTTATGGGCACTGACTAGCGTTAGACGTGCAAAGATCAACTAGCTCTGCCAGGTTGTGTTTTGAAATGAAAGATCTAAATGTGATAAAGCTTGTGTCTAAAACATATGAAAACATCAGACATGGAAGTCATACACAATATTGTTATTTATTCTGCGCACACATCACTGACTCATATAGCAGGCATACACTTTAACATAATTACTTATTGTTTAAAAAAGCATGGAAATCAGCTAGTTTAAGTACACAATTCATATAAAAGTTATTTACATGAAGCAGAGACTAGCCTCACAGATATACATAGTGCATGCGTGAACACACATTTCTAATCCATTCTCAATATAAACCACATGGAAAACTGTATAAATTTTGCAGAGTTCTTAAGATACAGCTTAACATGCCGCTACTGATATTACATTTTTAAACAATACCTTGTTTCATTCTGAAAATCTGATTTACTGTCACGGCAAAGAAGCCGAAACAAAGTCTAAATTTCTAGACGTAAAACTCCGAAAGTTAGAACACAGTGAAAAAGTATGGGATAATTTGTAGATTATGTTCACTGTGCGGCCAGAAGATGATAAAAGAAGAAGAAGAAGAAGAATGGACAAGACCAGTATGCAGTGAGACAATGTTTACAGCGATGACTGTTTTGACCTCTACGTTACTGGAACATTTTCATTCAAGAGACATAATAATCTACTAAACGTACCCTGAGACAATTTGATGGGGGGGGGGGGGGGGAAGATAAAAATGAGCATAAACGACACAGATGGCCGAAGAACATGAAAAGATGGATAAGGCTCTGCTTGACCAGATACTATGAAGAGAAATAAAAGCTGAAGATCCATCATAGTGGTCCTTCCCTGAATAATAATGCAGGATAACGCTGATGATTCAGTGTAATTTACAGGAAAACTGGATGACGGAACAGCATATTCTGCATGAATGCCCAACAAACCAGGCGTAGAGATAACAGATGTGGCCAACTCTTATATCAGTTCAAGAGAAGGTTTATGGGGAATGTACACCACCTCCAGCGGAACACCAAATACTTCAGAGGCTCACAAGTCGACGTCCAAGAATGATCGAAAAAAAAGAACGGATGAACTAAACTAAATGACCATATTAACACAACTAAGAAAACAATGTTACAGAAAGTTATAAAAGCGTGTGCATTTATAACTGTATACATGAACAAATATGGCACGCTTTTTATCTCTGTTTCTACAGTTCTTCGCCAGGCTTTCTTTCTTTCTTTTGAGACGTCCATTGCATGGCTGTTTTCTGTTTTAACGATATTGCTGGGGTAATTTCAGTGTACATGACCAATTCATTTCTAGCCGGGGGGGGGGGGGGGTTAAACCACCGGCATTGATTTGCATAGGTGTGTAAGATCTATCAATACTGGTCAGTCCAGTTTTGAAGTGGAAGGGTTAGCGCAGAACAGTAATCAGATTTGGAAGTCAAGCTTGGTCTGTCTCAACCAAGTCACATATTCGCAGACTCCTCATTCTGACAAACACTATAGTGAGATCGAGCACAGCTCATTTCGTGATCACTCGCCATCGCCTCCCACTCTGTCAACATCCTTAGTAAATTAAGAAAAGTAAAAAAGAAATGTGTCTTCGGGTTGGTCCCAGCATTCTCTCCCCCCCCCCCCCCGACCCTACCTTCTCTACTCCCCATTTCACAAAGCTGCTGTCGGTCATGGGCCCACACAGGCCGCAGACATGGCAACGATGAAGCTTTCGAGAGAATGTGCTCCAGACAGTATTTTGTGGTGGAAAAAAAAACTTGAGCGGCTTGTGATAGATAACTTTAATAACATTTCACTTGCCACAATTTTGCGTGCAGTTGCGCGAAACAGACCTACCTGAACGAAGATGATAAGCCTAATCGTGTCTCACTCTTGAAATGAAGATAACACCCCCACCCCCCCCCCGCGCGTAATCCGTGTAATCACAGGTAGGCTATGCTCACGGGGCAGCGTTTGGAGTCAGGGCATAGTGTCTTGCGTTATAGATGCCCTAGCATCTGTTATCATGACTCGCAAACTGCATTGATTTGTCATATTAAGATCGGATATATCTAGGTCAAAAATTTTCCTTTGGGGAAGACGCTGTCCGATTTGGTAATCGGAGATCCACAGCTGACATGCTGGCGTCAGTGCTGGCGAACCATAGCTGACCAAGACCCTGTCCTACTTCTCCGTTGATACCCCGCCCCCAGTAACAAGCCTAGTCTGGCTAACGGGGCAGGGATCGCCATAGTCTCCATGGTGGTGGAGTCTGCTAAAGAAGTATTTACATCCCTTGGTGTTTAGCTGCACTCATGGACTGCATATTCTGCTCCCAACCCGGCATGATGCTGTGCCTCAACAACCTCAGCTGCCCGCAGTGACAGGAAGATAGACGACAAGAGCAGAGCACCTTTTTATACCGTTTGTCATTTTACAAGCAAGAGTAGCTGACCATGTTAACTTCCCATTTACAAATATGCCAGTTGAAAATGTACAGTTAGTCAGTTCAAACCAAAACAGAAACGCTGGAGCTGTAAACCTGTCAGCTGTAGCCTTCATTGGTCGCGTTAGACCATGAGATGATGAGGTCATGAAAGAAATCATTCTTTCAGATATATTTCGTCTTTTCTTCTTCTTGTTCTTGTTCTTCTTCTTCTTCTTCTTCTTCTTCTTCTTATTATTATTATTATTATTATTATTATTAAGTCAGTCGGTCATTTGCATATCCCCTGCGGAACTTTGCCTCCCTAACAGCTCTCCTGTGGGCCTCTCGGTTGTAAGCAAGATGGCCTGCTGCTGATGCTTCCATTCGCAGATCATCAATGTTGTCTTGAAGCTATCTTCCCCTTCATCTTCTCTCTCTCTTTTCCATTATTTCCCCTTTCTATTATTATTATTATTATGCTTATTATTATTACATTTTCTATTATGCCCAATGCAGGAGTTTCTCTTCTCATCTCGCCTTGTATGTGTATGTGTATGTTTAACATTTAACACATTCGTAATTCATTTGCCTTCATCTGTGTACAAATATGGAGGGCATGCGCCTGTTCTTTTACTAAATGCTAGTCTCTTGTAAAAGAATAATCTTTGCATTGCCTGACATGACCAGGATAAGTACCTGTACGGTGGAGCAGAATGTATATTCTTTACTGGTTAATACTTGATATCACTTCTGCAGTTTATCGTATCTTGCCAAGAGACGTCGAGAAAAATAGGATGTCGGCTTTCTAGCTGAGCATTAAATAGCTTCGTCTGGTTTCTTCACCTTCTTCTAGTGCGCCATGATTGTGACACAAAAGTCAGGAAACTAGTCCTTTGTGCGTAAACTTATTACAGAAGAATCTTCTATTGTCTTTCTCTAGTAGGTTGCCGGTCTTAGTTGTTATTCTTGTAATTGTTTTCCTGTGTGTATATTCCGTGTGTCTTTAAAAGCAACACGTGATGCTTTTCCTTGGTCTCATGTGTGCAGGACTGACATTCCCAACATATCAGTTTCTCATTTAGTCCTTCACAGACAGCAGTGCGTGTCTTTACAGCGACAAAGAAAGACTTCATAGACAGCAGTGCGTGTCTTTACAGCGACAAAGAAAGACTTCATAGACAGCAGTGCGTGTCTTTACAGCGACAAAGAAAGACTTCATAGACAGCAGTGCGTGTCTTTACAGCGACAAAGAAAGACTTCACAGACAGCAGTGCGTGTCTTTACAGCGACAAAGAAAGACTTCATAGACAGCAGTGCGTGTCTTTACAGCGACAAAGAAAGACTTTTAAGAACTGAGTTTTCGTGAAATCAGCTTCAAAACACACCGCCAAGAGCAGCCTCTTTGTTTATACTAAGTTTATGAATCAGTGATTTCAGAACAGATTCTTCTCTCTTGATGAGTTAGTTATTCAAGATTTTGCTCTGAATGCTTTCATGATGGTTGGGTTAAGACCTTCGTTCCTTAAACTCCTTACTAAAACTCGTCTTGTCCAGCATCTCTTGCTACATCGTCGACATAGTTAAGAGGGCAAGATATAGATTTTATATTTCTTAATTTAGCTTTTGTTACTTTTTTTTGTAATTATCATTGTAATTATCATACGAAACTTACGTAACCCTGTTAGTGCCCATATTTTACTTCACCTGTCGACATATTAGAGGGTGATGTGGTCTGGCTGCCTTTCCTTCCCCAGCTCCAGAAGATGTTGGGTACTCATTTCTAACAGCTGGGGTGACTGGGGCGCATCCGACTGGATTCGAACTCTCGGCCTTCGCCACGAAAGATTAGTGCAGTGATCATTTCTAAATTCAGATGCCCCTGACGAAACTTGGCTCAAGGGAAACTTTTGTCCGGCTCATTGTTTTGTGGTGCCTCCTTGTTTCTGGGATCTTGAATCTCTTGGCAGATTGTGTCGTGACGAAGATGCATTTAACACAGATGGCATACGAGGTCAGAGCTATGGTGGTTTGTTTTGTTTTCTGAAGGTGTTCGAAGAGGTAGACTCCGTCACTAAGAGAAGAAGTTCGATTAGTTTCATGACTGTCTATTATCATGAGCATAGATTACAGATAGAAAAGTCTTAACAGTTTTCTTGCTCTACAGACATTTTCATCTCTTCAAGGCAGTCTTCTTTGCTACCATTGTTATTGTGAATCTAAAACACCGCCGTCTCATTTGTCTCGTTTGCAAAATTCTGTATTTTCAATTTACTACAGCTAGCTTTCTATACCCATACATGAAGCATAGAAGTGTGTTAGGGCGAAGAAGCTGTCCAGTCTGACAGTTAGCGAACCACAGAACTGGCTCGATTTCCTAGGCAGATTGAAGACCAAGAAGAAATATGCTCTTTTGTTCTGGACTCATGAACCCTTGCAGAGAGAATAGAAATAAGGCAAAATAAATAAGACAAATGATATGTAAAGTAAGGCTAATACATCAGTTATCTGCGCTTATATAACATATTCCGTAGATGGTCTCCAGCAGGTAGATCTATCGAGCTTATTTTTAATAATGCATTTAATGTTTTCTGAAAGGTCATGACCATCACCTTTCGTATCCTGCCAAGAGACGTCGAGAAAATCTACTCGCACTGCTGCATTATATAATACCAGATTTACAGTTTATATTCTCTGTGAGCTATCAGTCAGTATGCAAATTGTCTGACTTATAAATCTGGAATCCCGTCTTAGTCAAACCAGTCGGATTAGAATGTTATGCAAAATACATTCGCAGTGAGTGCTACTGGAAGTGTTAGTTGCTTTCATAAAGTGCTCATAAGTGTTGCTGAAATAACTGATAAATATATGAACAAAAGTACGAATATGTGTCAGAAGATTTCAAGTATTTGTTTTATTACTTCATTAAATCTTTACTTTTATTGTCAGTTGTGACGTTTGTCTGCAGTTTATTATTCTTCCCCCCCCCCCCCCCCCCCACATAAATATGGGAAAAGGAATGGAATAAGAAGAAAAATAACAGATAACCAGCTGTGTTCATGGGATCAGCAGAACAAGACTTTCACGAGATTAGTAGAACAAGACTTTCACGAGATTAGTAGAACAAGACTTTCACGAGATTAGTAGAACAGGACTTTCACGACATTAGTAGAACAAGACTTTCACGAGATTAGTAGAACAAGACTTTCACGGGATCAGCAGAACAAGACTTTCACGTGATTAGTAAAACAAGACTTTCATGTGATTAGTAGAACAAGACTTTCACGTGATTAGTAGAACAAGACTTTCACGTGATTAGTAGAACAATACTTTCACGAGATTAGTAGAACAATACTTTCACGGGATTAGTAGAACAAGACTTTCACGGGATTAGTAGTACAAGACTGCTATGCTTTACAGAATGTTTTTTTCGTGAAAATAAAATCTAAAATAGAAAATCACGGTGGGTACTGAAATTATAAATATTTATAACAAAAATCTCAACAAAGAAAATCACAGCAGTGAGAGAAAATATAAATCTGAGCTGACACTTAAGTCGAAGTAAAACAGAATAACAAAAACAGACTGGAAAAGGAAATAAATGTTCACGCAACTACCAGACATGTTTTTCAGTTTCAAGATGAGTCCAGTACTGCTGTAGTTATATGGCGGGCCCAGAGCTAGAAGACATTCTTCTTAATCCGTTGTTCGCTCAGACATCAACGTCAGTATCTCTCTCACAAATGCAGCAGTTCGTCTCCGATGTTCTGAATAGCTTTATAGCTTCCCCTGTAAGGAATAGGGATTCTGGTCGGGTCCTTTGAGTGGGCTATGTATCTAGGAACTCCGGAGGATTGTGGCGTGGTGTCTGTTGCTCTTCTTTGCTGCAGGATAATTTTCAGTGCCAGGTTACAGATGGTGTCTCGGTCTGCAGTGTCCTGTTCTTAGCTGAAGATTATCAGTTGTCCGTTTCTTGAGAGCTTACAGTATTCGTCATCTGTATTTGCGTTAGAGTGTTGTTTTATCCATATATATATATGTAAAATTGTGTAGTTGATGAGACATGACTAGTTTAAAGCATTTGTTGTAAACAAATAATTCTGTAATTTATTGTAACGGTTAGTGGGGTAGGGGTATCCCCTATCAAAGGAGAAGTAAGACACCTCCTTACCTCCGTCAGTCTATGGGACACCCTTGGATATATATATATATATATATATCACAGAAATTAGACTTCTCTGGAACTACGAGCTGGTGTTCTTTGCAGCTGATGCGGTGAAGATGTTGAAGCGCAGCATCTTGTCGGATTGGGAGTGGATTATGACCGCTATTTTTTCAGTCCCTGAATGGGGCTTTAAAAAAAACAGGGTGTGTGTCATGCTTCCTTAGCAGGCTCCACCGCCATGGGGACTCGCGATCTCCGCCCTGTTAGCCAGGCTAAGCCTACTACTGGGGATACCAGTGGAGAACTGAGACAAGGTCTTGATCAGCTGTGGTTAGCCAACCATGACGCTAACATGTCAGCTATGGTTAGCCAACCATGACGCTAACTTGTCAGCTATGGTTAGCCAACAGTGACGCTGGCATGTCAGCTATGGTTAGCCAACAATGACGCTAGCATGTCAGCTATGGTTAGCTAACAATGACGCTAGAATGTCAGCTATTTCAGATTGTCAGACCAGACATCGTCTTCGCCCCACAGAAATTAGACAGAAAATTAGACAGAAATTAGACAGAAAAGGACTGATTTTTGCAAAGGTTGCAGAGCGACAAAGGGGGGGGGGAACCCAACTATCAGCACACAAATGCAAATTAATTTTCAACAGCGAAGAAATAAAAAAAAAATATATCAGCAATTTTCATAAAAAAGAAGGGGAAAAAAAACATTGCATGTAAATGCAGTGTGAGATATATGTATGACTGCGCTACAGCAAAAGCGTTTGCGGGTTACCTTGTGGATAAACACAAGAGATACAGCAGCCGGGCGTATTACAAGGCGAAGCTTGGAACTCATGAGATGTACCAGCAACACGCAACGAAGGAAAGGAGCATCCAAACAGCGTTCTCGTTCTGGAAAATGGGGTTAAAGACCAAGTATTCCAATGGAAAACTTCACGGTGGAAAATGCTTCGTTAAGGTTAGGAAAATTCAAATATGAAAGTATTTTAACCAGTAATTCTTCAACACGTAATGTAAATGGAAGTCTGCATATTATGAAAGGAAATTGGTTGGGTGTGACGAGGAAATAAAAAGAGACTACATAAATGACCTATTTTATAAATTAGCTCCAGAACAAGAAAAAGCACAAATGGGAAAATAAATATTGGAAAATGTTAGGGTTTGAAACATCATCCAGCTACAGATAATTGTAATTATTGTCTTATTAAAAAGCGATGCAGTGCTCACTCATTTACTAGAAGACACACAGACAGGCACTGGAGATCTCACTTCTTGATTTTATGTGGGTCTAGGTATTTCCAGTCACATCGATTGCCTTTATTTTTATATGCCATCTGGACAGCCCTCTTCTCAGAAAATTTTATCCCGGCCTGCCGTCCTTGTCCTTTTTGTACTTTGAGATTTTCTAGTGATTGTCAGGTTCTCTAATTTCTATCTTCTCTCAACAAATCCAAGAATTATTATTATTATTATTATTATTATTATTTTGTGTCTTATGGTTTCTAACAGTTTTCGCTCTTTTTTTGTCTTATGGTTTCTAAAAGTTTTCACAGTTGTTTTTTTTTTTTGTCTTATGGTTTCTAAGACTTTTCACTGTTGTTTTTTTTGTCTTATGGTTTCTAAGAGTTTTCACTGTTGTTTTTTTTTCTTATGGTTTCTAAGAGTTTTCACTGTTTTTGTTGTTGTTGTTTTATGGTTTCTAAGGGTTTTCGGTGGTTTTTTTTTGTCTTATGGTTTCTAAGAGTTTTCACTGTTTTTGTTGTTGTAGTTGTTTTATGGTTTCTAAGAGTTTTCACTGTTGTTTTTTTTTCTTATGGTTTCTAAGAGTTTTCACTGTTTTTGTTGTTGTTGTTTTATGGTTTCTAAGGGTTTTCGGTGGTTTTTTTTTTGTCTTGTGGTTTCTAAGAGTTTTCACTGTTTTTGTTGTTGTTGTTGTTGTTGTTTTATGGTTTCTAGGGGTTTTCGGTGTTTTTTTTTTGTCTTATGGTTTCTAATAGTTTTTGCTGTTTTTTTTTTGTCTTGTAGTTTCTAAGAGTTTTCACTTTTTTTTTCTTATGGTTTCTAAGAGTTTTCTCTGGTTTTTTTTTTGTCTTATGGTTTCTAAGAGTTTTCGCTATTTTTTTTGTTTTTTTTGTTTTTTGTTTGAGAACTTCTTCATTTCTTTTTCTATCTGTCCAGGCTAAATGTTGAATCTTTCAACAAAACTACATCTTTATTGCCTCTACTTACTTGTAAATAGTATCGAACGAATCCATTCATCGATAATTTATTTTCTAAAAAAGTAAGTTAGTTTGATCATCAACATTCATGCACCCCGGGCTCACTCATAAGTGCTCCGATATCCTCTTCAGTGTCCCCTTGCAGCGTACAATAACGGATGACAACCGTTCTTTGTCCAGAACTCTTCATGAATTTTTCGCCACCCCAAATTTCAGACTCCTTCCTCGCCAACTCCTTCACTCTTGACAGCGACGCTGATTCACATTTGTCAGCGAAGTCATTTGTCTTTTGCTTCTCTTATAACTCTGATGATGTCTGCTCGATCCATTACCTGCCCTTTCTCCATGACAGCTGAGTCGGCCAACTGATCTGCTCTTTCATTTCCTCTGACACATGCATGATCTGGTACAAAAAAACATGAACGTCAGCCTATGGATCTGTGACATCTGCAAAGATTCGAGTCACTATTGCTTTAGGCAGCCACCCTGAACTTTCTTTAGCATGTTCGAGTCACTCAAGATGTACGCATCTACCGCAGCGGGAGTATGTTTTCTTCATCTTCTTTAGAGTGTAATATATGAACAGACAGAGCCACTTTGAAGTTTGGTGGTCCGGGTACCTATTCCTGTCCAGGATCTATATTCTCAGGGGAGCAACTTCTTCCCCACGAACCATTCATGATTTTCCTCTCTTGCGCTTGTTGCCTTTTGCTCTTATCAGCTCCTATGGAGTGGGTGCGTTCTGTTTGCACTTATTTTGAGGTAGGATTGTGCCCTGGCTAATTTTTTATTTTATTTTATTTGCACTGTGGGAAAGTCTAGCAGCTACCTCATTGCCGTACAGGAGAGATATCTCTGGTGCATCGAAGAAAACGGCGCTGTCTGTTTTCTAATCTCTCAGACCTTGCTATCTGTGCATACTCAGTCTCCAAGAGGACCAGCCCTTGATTTAAGAGAACTGGAAACCGCTATTTCAGGTTTATTGTTGCATTAATTGCTGAAAAAAAGAACGTTAATCAGTTTTCCATAATTATCATATAATAATCACTACCAAAAATAGCACTAAGATGGACACCACAGGGGAACAGAAGTAAGGGTAGACCAAAAGAGACATGGAGAATAACAGCAGAAAGGATGTTAAGCAATTGAGGGCTCACCTAGGCAAGAGCAGAAAAAAAGGCAAAGACAGGCATTTGTGGAAAACCTTGCGGAAGCCCCATGTGCCCTGGGCACTTAAGGTAGAGAGAGACAGAGAGACACAGAGAGAGAGAGATGTCATATAATAAACTCACAACAAACTATAATGAACATCTAATATAGCTATGGTGAAAGGGTTATTACGTGTAAATATTATAAGACTATGATATAATGACATGAGACAATATTTTAAAATGAGTTATCATCATCAAGTGCCACGCCGAGCAGCGTGGGGAGTCATACACCTCCACAAATCTCGGCCCTGGACATTTCTGAGTAACTCTGTGCTGATTTCTTTCCATGCCCCAATGTCAGGCCTTCTATATCTGTTCCCTCGGTCGTCCTCTGCCTTTCCTGCCCGCAGTTCTGCCAACAGCTATGATGTTTCTCAGTTTCTTCCTTCTCGCCACATGCCCCAGGAAAGATGATTGTCTTTTCCTTATCTGTGTTATTATACTACATTTTTCGTTACCTTGTCTCAGACACTTCTTATTAGCTATCTTGACTGTCCATGTGATCCTCATCATTCTTCTCAGAAACCACATGTCTGTTGCCTCCAGTGATTTACTCATTTGCCTGCCAACAGCCCGTGATCACATTCGTATAACACAATAGGTTCAATATAGCAATGCATACGGAAGTGGAAAGGGAGGTTGAAAGAGAAATGGAGATCAGTGAAGAGAAGGAAAGGTTTGAAGATCTAATTTAGTTCAGAAAGTACTGGAAAGGAATGACATAGGCCGACCAAGTCTGATAGTCTGATATAGCGTTAAAAATAATACACTCTTAATTACAAGAATATAACAAAAAAATCACATGTCATCTACTACTATACAGATATCGGAAGGCGTACGTTTCCGAAGTGTATTCCTCTTTAATTAACACGCGTGTACAATTATTTACTGCAGCCATAACTTGAATATTGTGTCAGTATACCTGTTAAAGGACGCTTTAATTAAATCAGCGAAGCGCACTGCTACAATTAGCAAGTGTAATTAGTTTATTAATTGTCAAGATCGGCACACACAAGGTTCATATCAGACAATCCTAGAACACTGAGCACAACTCTGTCATTAGAAAAACAAAGAGAAAAAACGAAAAATCATTTTTTGAGGCGTGGCTGCGACACTCTGTCATTGTGCCTTCCCTAGTCTTTCGAATGTGCCGCTGCTGTGTTGCGTGCTACTCATTTCTGCTTCTACAGTTCTCCTCCAGGTAGTCTTTGGTTGGCCTGTTTCCTTTTTTCCTCGGGTGTCGATTGTGATTTTAATTCTTACCTTACAATAATTAAACTTGGAGAAGACCAAGAGAAATGATACTGGAAAGTCCGACGAGACAGTGTGAGAGGAGATCACCAAATGAGCTAATATCCTGTATTAAATCGCTAAAGACGCACTTTAAAAAAAAGTGCAGTGCTAACTGGAAGATCACGGGTTCAATCCCGGGACTGAGAAAAAAAAAAAAGACAACTCACAAGACCTCTGGGAGTCATGACCCAGAGGGGCCCACCCCCCTTAGAGTGTCAGGAGTTTAATAGGGCCGAAACACTTGTCTGAGGGGGGGTACTTCCTCTGATGATCTGAAGGAGTTGTGTTGTTGTTCCGCTCTCTACAGTAGAGTTTCCTGCATATGCATATGAAGCACAATAGCCAAACGTTAGTTGGCACGGCACATGATGATGATGATGATGATGATGATGATGATGAATAATTAAACTGTGTTTGACAGCACAGGAGTTACATATGTGAGTTGTTAAAATTATTTTTATTCACTTGTTTTAGTACGTGAAATACTATTCTAAGATACATTAGGCATAGACCTTGAAGAATAACATGGAAAATGAGGCCGATGAACTGGAAATATGGCTATATCTGAAGAATGCTGTATATTTCCAGGTACAGAATTGTAAAAATATACTGGATATCTTAAAACCGAAGAGCGACAATGAAAAACATAACAAGGCATACACAATTTTTTTTGACCGTATAGAGGTGCAAAAATGTTCCGAAAAGTCGCTTTGGAAACGTAAAAAGATTTTAAAAAGAGTAGGAGAGGACAGATGGGTGGATGGAAAATCATAGAATAAAAAGAAAGCAAGTTGACCCAAGTGTCAAGACAAAAGATAGAGGAAGCTAGTAATCCCTTACAATCAACTTTCTCTGTAGAAAAGGCGCAAAATAAACTGGATTGTTAAAGCATTGTTTTTGAACTTTAGAATACCCAGAAATATTTTGACTTTCCACATTTAAATGTCCCTAAAGTAAGACCAGTTAAAATCTTCATTTTTTTTTAACATGCCACCAGACGACAGAGCTTAGCACGCCTAAACTCCATAGCTAAGACGCCAAGGCAAACCCAGGACACACAAAGACTATTACAGTTCACCATTGGCCAGACAGAAAAAACACTAAGAACCATCAATGCAGTCTATGCTGAGAGAGAGAAATAGAAAGCAGCACATCTTATCGGAGATACTGATAAAAGCACAGAAATAAAAAAAAAGATTCCCACACCTGTAGACCTAGAATCTAATGAACAGACAATGTTAATTGGTGACTGTATAATACAGCTGACAGTATTTGGCAGACAAGCTAGAAAGTTATTATTTGTAAGAAAATAATAACTTGTGGAAAGAAGGTCTCATATACGTTATGTCACTGAGACATATGGATTTATGTTGTTTTTTTTAATGGTCTCGAGTACAATTCACGTGTAACATTGGTTCCTACATACTTCGTGTTCTAAATCTAAATCTATTTTTCCGTAGCATTTACGTGGGGTAGGGTGTGTGAAGTGTTAGTGCCTTCACATTTCCAGACATATTCAGCATCATCATCAGCATTCCATACTGTTTACAGGGATGGATGTCAGTACCTGTCCTAGCTGCCTATCCCAGGTACCCTCCTTTATCTTTTGGAGACTGGGCTGACCATGGTGCTAGTCGGTCCGAAAAAAAAAATTCACACTAGTGCGAAGTCGAACCAGGGGCCTTCTGATCGGTAGGCGAGCGCACTAAGCGCTAGGCCACCACTGCTGCGCTACTTCTTATGTTAACTTTGCACTAAACGCTAGACCACCGCGGCACTACTTCTTATGTTAACTTTGCACTAAACGCTAGACCACCGCGGCACTATTTCTTATGTTAACTTTGCACTAAACGCTAGACCACCGCGGCACTATTTCTTATGTTAACTTTGCACTAAACGCTAGACCACCGCGGCACTACTTCTTATGTTAACTTTGCACTAAACGCTAGACCACCGCGGCACTATTTCTTATGTTAACTTTGCACTAAACGCTAGACCACCGCGGCACTATTTCTTATGTTAACTTTGCACTAAGCGCTAGACCACCGCGGCACTACTTCTTATGTTAACTTTCAGGAACTGTTTACAAAAAAAAACCACTTCTCACACAAATGTTATATCGTACTGCCGTGGTAACAATGATCAAACTACTGACACACTTTCTGTAGGCACACCCGTATCATCATCATCATCATCATCATCATCATCATCATCATCGTCATCATCATCATCATCATCATCGTCATCATCATCATCATCAACCAGGCAGTCACTATTGTGAACCTGGCTGATGAAGATTTGGTGATAGAGAAGAGTTTTGTCTCGAATGAGATTAAGAGTTAAAAAAAAAACAACAGAAACAGGAAACAAATAATAGATTGACCAAGCTGTATTTTGGAGCATAGAAAGTAAACAATTAAAGAAACAGGAACAAAGATCCAACTGTGAACACAGATCCAAATGTTTTGTTTTAAAGGTAGTCAGTGATATGGCTAGTATACACATTTTCATTATTGGGAAAGTCACCACCATACAGTCTCATCAACTGCTACCTTTTGACCACCATACCATCTCATCAGCTGCTATCTTTTGACCACCATACCATCTCATCAACTGCTACCTTTTGACCACCATACCATCTCATCAACTGTTACCTTTTGACCACCATACCATCTCATCAACTGCTACCTTTTGACCACCATACCATCTCATCAACTGCTACCTTTTGACCACCATACCATCTTATCTGCTGCTACCTTTTGACCACCATACCATCTCATCAACTGCTACCTTTTGACCACCATACCATCTCATCAGCTACTATCTTTTATTTGACTGGGTTTTTTTTTCCAACAGTTGGCACAATGAGAGAAGCCTGCAACGCGCATCGGAGATTACACTCGAGATCCAACTGACACAAGAGACAAAAGAGGTGGCAAGGATACCATTCAGAATCGGGGGCTTTGCCCCCATTGGACACAGTGTCGTCACAATGACGGTCAGCACCCACTGCTGGGTCAGTGGGTTTCTTATCTGGCTATCAGTGCTGCAGGTAGTGCACGCCTCGTGGTGGTGAGTACCTTTTTCTTGTCAAGTGTACTTCTTGAGCTTCCCGCTGGAGGTACCAGTGTTTGATCATGAGTAGAATACTAAGCGACTGATTGATTGCGAGAAGAAGACTTGGTGACTGACTGATTGTGAAAAAAAGACGTGACTGATTGATTTTGAGAAAAACGCTAAGTGATTGATTGAAAGGAAGGTTAGACCGATTAACTTGACTCCTTACTTTTTAAAAATCCTCAAACACTGGCGTTTCAGGAGTAATATATAATCTATAATAATAATAATAAGTCCCCCCCCCCTCTCTCTCGTTAAACGCCAGGTCTGAAATAAATGCCGGGTCAGTACATCGTATCTGCCCCTCTTTTGGCAAGACGTACAGTATAGGTAATACCACCCATGCTGCAGAATCGTAATTGGCAATTACGCCCGTCTTGAATAGACGCCGGTCCGTAATAAACGCCGTATTATGACGGCACTTTTGTGAATAAACGTCGGCGGGCGTTTATTCAAGGTAATACTGTATATATGGAAACGCCTCTGAGTTGTTGCTTCTCTTATTACGGTTTCTAGTAAAATGTTGCACCTCTTATTATTATTATTATTATTATCTCTCGTATATCACACGATTTCATGGAGCATAATGCGAACTTGTCTGCCTTATGCCGTTGAGATTGAAGGACGCAGTGGTTAGCAGTTATCGGGGTTGCTGAGCCATAACCGACGAAGGCCCTGCCTTTCCCTTCCCTCCCCCCGCCCCCTTTTGTCGGTACCTACAGTAACAGGCTCAGCTTGGCTAACGGGGAAGGGATAGCTATGGTTCCCCACGGTGGTGGACCCTGCGAAAAAACCGGTGACCCTCACCGCTTATTTTTAGCTGCACTCCAAGGCTGCAAAATATAGCCGCCATTAACATTAACCCACTCCACTTAAGACATGATTCAGGCGCCTCATCTTCACCGCCGCGTCAGTTGCAAAGAACATTATGCTTTCATTCCAGAGAGAGAGAGAGAGAGAGAGAGAGAGAGAAAAGAAAGAGAAACAGAGAGAAAAGAGAGAAAGAAAGAGAGAGAGAGAAAAGAAAGAGAGAGGAAGAAAGAGAAAGAGAGAGAAAGAAAGAAAGAGAGAGAGAAAAGAGAGAAAATAGAGAAAGAGAGAGAAGAAACAATAACAACATCTCATATCAGTTCTTTCATATATAAAGATCTTCAGCATAATCTCAATATCTTATTTCTTCGTATCTACATCTTGTCTTTTTTTCAGTTTCTTGCTCCTTTGTCTCAGCTTTAAAGATGTAACTGACCAAACGATACTTATCTTCTTTGACTGCCTCACTTGTTTGTTAAATCTTTCCTGTATTTGCTCACAATCTGAGCAACCTCATTTATCTACTCACGGTAAGTTTGCACGCATTAAACCTTCAAGCGAAATGGCGGATGTAGATACGAGTCGCCCTTCCTGTAAATGTTTTTATTTTCAGCCACATGAGAGTTCCCTTGCGCTGTTCACCGTACCATCCCTTCCTGCGCTCCCAGCTTTCGACACGTCTATTAAATTAGTTAAGCTTTAAGTATTCACGGCATGTCGTTACGGAAACAGGTGACATATATATATATATATATATATATATGGCTGCCCAGGTGTGACACGACAGAGCTTGAAGCTGTCGTCCATAGAGTCAGAAGGGGGGTGGGGGATGGTGTTACTTCCCCCCCCCCCTCACAACCCCACCCATAAAATATCCTGCAGTAAGTAGATGAGTAACCAGACAGGTGGTGGTTTTGTAATTTACGCAAGCAAGCCGGGGTCACGCAATGAGAAAGCGGACAGCATAGCAGGGTAACGAAATCAACTCTGGATACCACAAGAGTGGACAAAGAGGAAATTGGAAGAACCACCTTGGAATGGAGGATGATCGAACTGGGGGGGGTGGAGAAGGAGAAGTGAACTTTTTTTCTCCCAAAAGCGCGTGTTACCCGCAAACCAGTGTGTGACTGACGCCATCAGCAGGCGCAAGCTTCATTTGGTGCTGGAATAGGAGACGGAGCACGTATGGGAATGCCTGGAGTGCCGGAGGATGCCAGTCTCTGATTACAGATTACAAGCAAGCAACCACCATCAGCATTCTGATGGCTAAACACACCAGCACCTAGAGGATCACTGACTTTCGGCAAAAGTTCTTCACTCTCTTCCGTATTTCGCTACTTTCGTCACCTTATTCAGTAATATGTCTTCATCGATATCAGTGCAGATCAAGCTGTATGGGGATGCCGACAACCCAAGGCGCTCTGCTGCGTTATTCGAAGACATTCAGCTTGTCTGAGAGTGCTCGAAGAAGTCGAAAAACAAGAATTTTTCAGTAATGGTAAAAATAATAGAAGTAAGATTTGCCCAGAAACATGACAACAAAATAATATTCTGGCGTATAGTGTACAGGACACGCTCTACTAAAGAGAGCGAAACAACCACACAACTCTCTAGTCAGTGGTTCTTAACTTAAAAAAAAAAAAAATTTGTGGATCTCCTTTCTGGCCTGAGAACAACTGTGGGTCCTCCTTCTAGCCTGAAAACAGCCGTGGATCCTCTTTCTGGCCTGAGAACAGCTGCGGACCCCCTTTCTGGCCTAACAGATGTGGGCTATTCATTAAATTGAAGCAATTTTTTTAAAAATTCAGATAATGCTAAGATTATTTTAATCGACTCCATGCATTTGAAATATGAAAGCACAGTCCGTGAGCGCGGCCCCCCTCCCCCCCCCCCCCCCAAAAAAAAACCCAGGTTAAGAACCGCTGTTCTAGGTCGTCAGACAAAGTGCGTCCGCTCAGAGTTTCATCTCCTGAAACTCCTGATGATCTAAGCTGCGCGTTCCCTGGATCATGACTTCCAGAGTTCTACAAACAGGCATTGCTGGATTGTTCTCCCTTGTGCTGAACAGCATATTTAAATTCCTACGAATTATAAATGTCTTGAAACTGAATAGATTACGCTGGTTGAGCCACGTAGAAAGAATTGAAGAGAACAGAGAAAGGAAAATTATGTATGATGAAGGAAACAAGACCAGGGGGTAGACCAAGACAGAAATTGGAAGACAACATAGAAGAGAATATAATGGAAACTGGTGTCAACAACTGGAGAGAGAAGATTAGGAACAGAGAGTAATGGAGACGAACTATCTGCAGCAGTGAGCCTTACTGGCTTATAAAGTGAAGAAGAAGAAGCTCTTTACATTCTCCGGGAGTTCCAACGTGGCACCGAGTCAGGAAGTTCGTGCTAGCTCTTCTTCTGTCACTCAGGATCGGTGTTAGACGTGAAAGCAACGACAAAGAAGAGGAAGGAAAGGAAGAGGGCATATCAGGATTGAGTGTAGATCAAGTTTGAAAGATATCTTTGTTTAAACCAATCAAGTCATAATCTTCGAAATGAGAACAGGATGTTACTAGCTGAGACATCATCTATATACCACAAGTTGAAAATTAATTCAACAGATCTTTGTGCAGACGGTAAAGATGCCGAAATATACAGGATATCCTCCAGAGCTACCAGTAACACAACCCACTCAGGCAAAAGACCTGCTCAGATCCCCAAACCTGTACAAGAGAAGCTCTAGGGCGATGCAGAAAATCTGAGACGGACTGCCGCATTTGTGAGAGATACTGGCGCCGATGTCTGGGCGAACGATGAAGTTTCGATCCGGGTATAGTGACCTTTAGGGAATCTCAAACTCCTCGTATCGTGACCTTCAGGGAATCTCAAACTCCACGTGTCATGACTTTCAGGGAATCTCAAACTCATGAAACTGAGTTTCGGTGAATATGTTCATTTCCCGTTCGTGTGCAAACAGCCACGTGATCATGTACTGTGTTGTGCCTCAGCCATGTTTAAATTTAGGTGGACTAGAAGGCGTCTGAAGTGATTCTTCAGTCGTCAACTTTCGCATGAAAAGATATCTTCTGTATTACTTAGGCGCCTGGTTAGCAATACAAAAAAATATACGTAGAATCTTGGTGAAATAGTGTTCTCAGCACCCAGCCAGTCACAAAAGCTTTGTTCAGTTTGTTTTTCATGGTTTAATTGTTTTTAAAACATTTTTTTTCCATTCATCCTTCTAGCATCCTGTTAATTAAACTCGTAGTCCAAATGTGACTTTTCATTGCTTGCATAGCTTCACCAGAATTGCAAAAGCAGCATCAATCTTCAAGAATCTTGAGAACATATGGAATTCAAAAGTTATAAGCACAAAAACCAAGTTAAGACTATTCAATTCAAATGTAATATCCACCCTCATTTATGCATGCGAAAGCTGGAAAACAACTAAAGAAATAGAAAAGAAATTAGACTCTTTTGAAAACAAATGCCTAAGGAAAATACTCGGCATCAAGTGGAATGAATTCAAGAACAATGCAGAGATAAGACAGATGACTGAACAACAACCAGTCTCACGGGTGATCAGGAAAAGGAGATGGACATATGTTGGCCACTTGATGAGAAGAAATGAGCAGAGAATCCCAAAACAAGCTATCAAGTGGAACATAACAGGCCGAAGAAAAAGGGGCAGACCGCGTGAAACTCTGAAGAGAACAATATTAAGAGAGGCCAAGTTAACAGGCATAAAATCCTTTGTTGAGGTTGAAAGACTCGCCGAAGACAGGAAATATTGGCGAACTACTTTGCGAGCCCTATGTGACGTCTAACGGCACGGGTAGGATATAAGATATAAGATAAGATAGCTTCACCTGTCTGATCAGCTCATCGACCTGTAGTGGCTTCACGTAGAATGAGAATTTAACCTGCTGTTCCCCCCTTGTAAGTCTTTGTGGTTTTACGTGGCACGAGAATTTAACCCGAAATTAACCAGTCGTAGACCCTTGTATCATTATGTATCATGGAGTACTTGTAGACCTGTGTGGCTACACAGAACATGGGAAACTAATCCTGCCTGGATGGAAGTCATGCTCGCGTTGCTTCTCATGTCGAGTTTGATTCTGATGGTGGAAAGGATGCTTCGACTATCATTTCAACCATGACAGAATCGTCTACAGCAGAGTAACTCATTACCGGTGCCTCCGCTGTGTAGTGCAGGAGTAAACTACTAACTACAGAGGAAAACAAAGAGGCTGAGAGCAATCTTTCTCCAAGCATTGTTCAACACTGATATTATTTACAACATTATCTACAACAGCTTAAAACTGATATTACTTACAGCATTATCTACAACAGCTCAAAACTGATATTACTTACAACATTATCTACACTAGCTTAAAACTGATATTACTTACAACATTATCTACACTAACTTAAAACTGATATTACTTACAACATTATCTACAACAGCTTAAAATTGATATTACGTGCAACATTATCTACAACAGCTTTTTTTTCCTTTAGTAGTCTCCAAAACTAACATTACATGCATCATCATCTACAAGAATTTTTTTCTTTAGTAGTCTCCAACATTGACTTTACCTACATCTATAACAGCCTTTCCTTTAGTAGTCTCCAAACTGATATTACACACATCATTATGTAAAACAATATTTTCTTTTAATAGTCTTCATCATTGACATTACATACATCATTATCTACAACAACCTTTCCTTTAGTAGCCTTCATCATTGACATTACATACATCATCACCTACAACAACCTTTCCTTTTGTAGTCTCTAGCATTGATGTTATATGCATCAGTATATGCAACAGCGTTTCCTTGATTAGTCTTCAACACTGATATTACACACACCATCAAATACAGCAACATTTCCTTCAGTAGTCCCCACTATTGACATAACATACACCATCATCTTCAGTAATACAACCCGCAGCTAATTCAAGCAATCTGTCATTTTTTTAAAAAAATCTGTAATTATCAACACCATTAAAAAGAACTAAAACATTAGCAATAAAAGCGTCACTACCGACAGTTTCATAGCTGCCTGCAGCAGCCGTACCAACCGGCAAGAAACAATGACCCAAGCCAGCAGAAACAAACAATATTATGAACAGCGCAACGCAAATAAGCATGAAAAATTACAGTAATAAACAGTGGTAGTAAAAACGGAGACGTAGGAATAACAAACGGTGGCATGCGATTATGGCAGGCTCCGTGCAGACAGCTGTAAAACCTAGGTCATGATGGGTACGTGTTGCATGTGCCTTCTTCATGTTGGCTTTGGTTTACTGTTTGTGAGTTAGGTCTGAGTGTTCGCTTGATTGCGCTGTGTTTCCATATGCCGCGCCTGCCACGTTTTATTATTTTTTGCCACTTTTTTTTTTGTTTTTGTTTTTCCCGGCTCTGCGCTACTTTCTGGATCAGGGATTAGTTTCTCTTACATTTTGCTACTTTCTGTATTAGTGATTTGTTTTCTCTTACGTTAGTTTTGTATCAGTGATTAGTTTTTTCTCTTACATTAGTTTGAACTCTTTCTTACATTATCCTGATAAAATTCTGTTTTCTCTCCTGTTAGTTCTTTTCAATCTTTCTGTCTATCTCAGTATACTTTCTGTAACCCTCACATACTACTTTATTCTTTCCTTCCTTCCCTTGTTTCTGTGTGTGTTTGTGGAAAAGAGGGGGGGGGGGGTGTATGTGTGGATAAAAATGTATTTCATCTTTCAGCCTCTGTCATTCTTTGTTCCAGGTATGTGTAAAGCTAAACGAGTTCATTAAAATTAATTTGTAAACAAGGGACTGTCAATGGTCCGCCGCGTTGTGGTAGAAACAGACAGGAATATTGAAAACTGTACTTATTTCTTTGCTTCATGGGGAAGATTTTTGTTCCTTCTATCTCCATAGAACTGCTAGCAGCTGTTCTCTGCAGGCGGTGCCACGAGGGTGCTGAAGCACAGCATCGTGTTGAAGGAAGATTGGTTTACGACGACCTATTTTTCAGTGTCTGGGTTCAGCTTAGGAAAAGAGTTTTGGGGAAAGGGGGGGGGGTGCAATGCCTTATTTAGCAGACTCCACCGCCACGGGGACAATAGCTATCTCTGCTTCATTAGCCAGGGTAGGCCTGCCACTGGGAGTACCAACGGAGAGGTGGGGCAGGGTCTTGGTCAGTTGTGGTTCTTCTCTCGAGCATGTCACCTTTGGATCGCTGACTGCCACATCTGAGAACGACTTCATCCTCATGTGAAAGGTTAAACTCCCTGTGCATCGTTGATTTCCTACAGGTGAGCACAAATGACTTCAAGAAGCGAAAAAATCTTTTGCACATGCAGAGTTCTCCTACTCACCTGCAGTAGCTGGTTTACTATGTCATTAGGACCAGTTACACGAAGATGGCTAGGACGAATATCCAGCCTCTCACTTGGAACTCTCGGCAAAAGGCTGTACTCGTAATGAGTGAGAGAGAAGACAGAATACTGCGGGCGGCAGATAGAACGGAGAAACTATTAGTGGTTAAACTTTTGTAGCTGAGAAAAGAAAAGAAACTATTCGTGGTTAAACTTGCAACAGCGTTTCCTTGATTAGTCTTCAACACTGATATTACACACACCATCAAATACAGCAGCATTTCCTTCAGTAGTCCCCACTATTGACATAACATACACCATCATCTTCAGTAATACAACCCGCAGCTAATTCAAGCAATCTGTCATTTTTTTAAAAAAATCTGTAATTATCAACACCATTAAAAAGAACTAAAACATTAGCAATAAAAGCGTCACTACCGACAGTTTCATAGCTGCCTGCAGCAGCCGTACCAACCGGCAAGAAACAATGACCCGAGCCAGCAGAAACAAACAATATTATGAACAGCGCAACGCAAATAAGCATGAAAAATTACAGTAATAAACAGTGGTAGTAAAAACGGAGACGTAGGAATAACAAACGGTGGCATGCGATTATGGCAGGCTCCGTGCAGACAGCTGTAAAACCTAGGTCATGATGGGTACGTGTTGCATGTGCCTTCTTCATGTTGGCTTTGGTTTACTGTTTGTGAGTTAGGTCTGAGTGTTCGCTTGATTGCGCTGTGTTTCCATATGCCGCGCCTGCCACGTTTTATTATTTTTTGCCACTTTTTTTTTGTTTTTTGTTTTTCCCGGCTCTGCGCTACTTTCTGGATCAGGGATTAGTTTCTCTTACATTTTGCTACTTTCTGTATTAGTGATTTGTTTTCTCTTACGTTAGTTTTGTATCAGTGATTAGTTTTTTCTCTTACATTAGTTTGAACTCTTTCTTACATTATCCTGATAAAATTCTGTTTTCTCTCCTGTTAGTTCTTTTCAATCTTTCTGTCTATCTCAGTATACTTTCTGTAACCCTCACATACTACTTTATTCTTTCCTTCCTTCCCTTGTTTCTGTGTGTGTTTGTGGAAAAGAGGGGGGGGGGGTGTATGTGTGGATAAAAATGTATTTCATCTTTCAGCCTCTGTCATTCTTTGTTCCAGGTATGTGTAAAGCTAAACGAGTTCATTAAAATTAATTTGTAAACAAGGGACTGTCAATGGTCCGCCGCGTTGTGGTAGAAACAGACAGGAATATTGAAAACTGTACTTATTTCTTTGCTTCATGGGGAAGATTTTTGTTCCTTCTATCTCCATAGAACTGCTAGCAGCTGTTCTCTGCAGGCGGTGCCACGAGGGTGCTGAAGCACAGCATCGTGTTGAAGGAAGATTGGTTTACGACGACCTATTTTTCAGTGTCTGGGTTCAGCTTAGGAAAAGAGTTTTGGGGAAAGGGGGGGGGGTGCAATGCCTTATTTAGCAGACTCCACCGCCACGGGGACAATAGCTATCTCTGCTTCATTAGCCAGGGTAGGCCTGCCACTGGGAGTACCAACGGAGAGGTGGGGCAGGGTCTTGGTCAGTTGTGGTTCTTCTCTCGAGCATGTCACCTTTGGATCGCTGACTGCCACATCTGAGAACGACTTCATCCTCATGTGAAAGGTTAAACTCCCTGTGCATCGTTGATTTCCTACAGGTGAGCACAAATGACTTCAAGAAGCGAAAAAATCTTTTGCACATGCAGAGTTCTCCTACTCACCTGCAGTAGCTGGTTTACTATGTCATTAGGACCAGTTACACGAAGATGGCTAGGACGAATATCCAGCCTCTCACTTGGAACTCTCGGCAAAAGGCTGTACTCGTAATGAGTGAGAGAGAAGACAGAATACTGCGGGCGGCAGATAGAACGGAGAAACTATTAGTGGTTAAACTTTTGTAGCTGAGAAAAGAAAAGAAACTATTCGTGGTTAAACTTTTGTAGTTGAGAAGAGGAAAAGAACTATTAGTGGTTAAATTTTTCTAGCTGAGAAGCGGAAGAAAGTATTAGTGGTTATACTCTTCTGTAGAGAAAAGGAGGAAAGAAGCTGTAGGTGGTTAATCTCTCTTTTTTTTTTGTAGCTGAGACGAGGAAAGAAACTTATTTTTTAGTCTTTTGTAGATACAAAGAAAGAAACTATGGTGATTTTTTTTAATCTGAGAAGCAAAGAAGGAACCAATTGGTGATTAATTTTTGTTTTGTATCTGAGAAGCAAGGAAGGAACCCATTGGTTGTTATTATTTTTTTTTATAGCTGAGAAGCAAGGAAGGAACCCATTGGTTGTTAATTTTTTTTTTTATAGCTGAGAAGCAAGGAAGGAACCCATTGGTTGTTAATTTTTTTTTTTTTTTGTAGCTGAGAAGCAAGGACGAGACCTATTGGCAGTTATTTTTGTTTGTTTGTATCTGAGGAGCAAGGAAGAGACCTATTGGTAGTTTTTGTTTTTTGTTTTTTTTTGTATCTGAGAAGGAAGGAAGAGACCTATTGGTAGTTATTTTTGTTTGTTTGTATCTGAGAAGCAAGGATGGGACCTATTGGTAGTTATTTTTGTTTGTTTGTATCAGAGAAGCAAGGAAGAGACCTATTGGTAGTTATTTTTGTTTGTTTGTATCAGAGAAGCAAGGAAGAGACCTATTGGTAGTTATTTTTGTTTGTTTGTATCAGAGAAGCAAGGATGGGACCTATTGGTAGTTATTTTTGTTTGTTTGTATCTGAGAAGCAAGGATGGGACCTATTGGTAGTTATTATTTTTTTGTTTGTATCAGAGAAGCAAGGAAGAGACCTATTGGTAGTTATTTTTGTTTGTTTGTATCAGAGAAGCAAGGAAGAGACCTATTGGTAGTTATTATTTTTTTGTTTGTATCAGAGAAACGCAGAGAAGCTGAAGATGTCTTCTATTGCTCTTCAGAAAGTAAAACAAAGAAATAAAGAATCTGTGGAGAGGAGCAGACAGAACCACAAAAATAAGATTTTTAAGGGCATGCATCTTTCCCATCGCAACATATGCCTGTGAGACCTGGACACTTAACAAAACAGCTGAGAAGCACATAAATGCCTTTGAATGTAAATGCTATAGAAGAGTTCTCCAAATATCGTGGACACAAAAAAGAACAAATATATCTATACTACAAGAGCTTAATATTGAAGAAGGCTGGCTAGTAAAGAGGATTAAAGAGAGAAAACTTAAATATTTTGGCCACATTAAACGTCATGATACTTTAGAGAAGACCGTATTGGAAGGATACATAATGGGAAAAAGAAAAAGAGGAAGACCGAAACGAAGATGGCTGCAAGACATCGTTGATGATCTGGAAATGGATGCAGCAGCAGCAGGCCATCTTGCTCACAACCGAGAGGCCTACAGGAGTGCTGTTTGGGAGGCAAAGTTCCGCAAGGGACATGCAAAGGAATGAATGAATGATCAGAGAAGCAAGGAAGAGACCTATTGGTAGTTATTTTTGTTTGTTTGTATCTGAGAAGCAAGGATGGGACCTATTGGTAGTTATTTTTGTTTGTTTGTATCTGAGAAGCAAGGAAGAGACCTATTGGTAGTTATTTTTGTTTGTTTGTATCTGAGAAGCAAGGAAGAGACCTATTGGTAGTTATTATTTTTTTGTTTGTATCAGAGAAGCAAGGAAGAGACCTATTGGTAGTTATTATTTGTTTGTTTGTATCAGAGAAGCAAGGAAGAGACATATTGGTAGTTATTATTTGTTTGTTTGTATCAGAGAAGCAAGGAAGAGACCTATTGGTAGTTTTATTTTTTTGTTTGTATCAGAGAAACGCAGAGAAGCTGAAGATGTCTTCTATTGCTCTTCAGAAAGTAAAACAAAGAAATAAAGAATCTGTGGAGAGGAGCAGACAGAACCACAAAAATAAGATTTTTAAGGGCATGCATCTTTCCCATCGCAACATATGCCTGTGAGACCTGGACACTTAACAAAACAGCTGAGAAGCACATAAATGCCTTTGAATGTAAATGCTATAGAAGAGTTCTCCAAATATCGTGGACACAAAAAAGAACAAATATATCTATACTACAAGAGCTTAATATTGAAGAAGGCTGGCTAGTAAAGAGGATTAAAGAGAGAAAACTTAAATATTTTGGCCACATTAAACGTCATGATACTTTAGAGAAGACCGTATTGGAAGGATACATAATGGGAAAAAGAAAAAGAGGAAGACCGAAACGAAGATGGCTGCAAGACATCGTTGATGATCTGGAAATGGATGCAGCAGCAGCAGGCCATCTTGCTCACAACCGAGAGGCCTACAGGAGTGCTGTTTGGGAGGCAAAGTTCCGCAAGGGACATGCAAAGGAATGAATGAATGATCAGAGAAGCAAGGAAGAGACCTATTGGTAGTTATTTTTGTTTGTTTGTATCTGAGAAGCAAGGATGGGACCTATTGGTAGTTATTTTTGTTTGTTTGTATCTGAGAAGCAAGGAAGAGACCTATTGGTAGTTATTTTTGTTTGTTTGTATCTGAGAAGCAAGGAAGAGACCTATTGGTAGTTATTATTTTTTTGTTTGTATCAGAGAAGCAAGGAAGAGACCTATTGGTAGTTATTATTTGTTTGTTTGTATCAGAGAAGCAAGGAAGAGACATATTGGTAGTTATTATTTGTTTGTTTGTATCAGAGAAGCAAGGAAGAGACCTATTGGTAGTTATTATTTGTTTGTTTGTATCAGAGAATCAAGGAAGAGACCTATTGGTAGTTATTTTTGTTTGTTTGTATCAGAGAAGCAAGGAAGAGACCTATTGGTAGTTATTTTTGTTTGTTTGTATCTGAGAAGCAAGGAAGAGACCTATTGGTAGTTATTTTTGTTTGTTTGTATCAGAGAAGCAAGGAAGAGACCTATTGGTAGTTATTTTTGTTTGTTTGTATCAGAGAAGCAAGGAAGAGACCTATTGGTAGTTATCATTATTTTTTTTTGTAGCTGAGAAACGCGGAGAAGCTGAAGATGTCTTCTGCAGTAAAACCTGAGGTCAATAGATCTTTTCTGCAGTGTTCTTTGTTTTCAATATCTGTAATTTTTGTTTAACATGAGCAAGAAACCAAGTTCATCATCATCATTATCATCATCATCTGGTGTCATTGACGACAATGGATCTTAATTTGCTATGTCCCTTTCACTTTCTTGTAGCACTCAGCCAACCTGGGTTGCATCGACGTCTTGATGGGAGGGGGGGGGGTGTGTTAATCGTTGTCGTGCTCTTTTTCTTTCGACTTCTCCCTCAACTATAGTTTTGATAATCGTATTACAGTTACATAAAATTGTTGTATTAAAGTTATTATCTCTCAGAACTGATGAACTCTTTTGTTTACATCTTCTTGCATCTTACACCCATCCCGAGCTGTTAAACGTCACATAGGGCTCACATGGCAGTTCACCAAGTTTTCATGCTTTCGGCGAGCTTTTCAGCCTCATCAAGAGATTTTATGCCTACTAATTTGGCCTCTCTTAACAATGTCCTCTTTAGAGTTTCACGTGGTCGACCTCTTTTTTTTTTCTTCAGCCTGTTGTGTTCCACTTGATAGCTTGTTTTGGGATTCTCTGATCATTTCTTCTCATCACTTCCTTCCACTTTACCGAGTATTTTCCTTAGACATTTATTTTCAAAGGAGTTTAATTTGTTGTTTATTTCTGTAGTTGTTTTCTAGCTTTCGCATGCATAAATGAGGGGAGATGTTGCATTTGAATTGAATAATCTTAGCTTGGTTTTTTTGTGCTTATAACTTTTGAGTGCTATATGTTCTCAAGATTATTGAAGGTCATTGCTGCTTGTGCAATTCTATTTCTAACTTCCTTTCTGGTGTCACCATCCAGGTCTATGTAGCTGCCGAGGTATGCAAACTGGTGTACTTCTTCAGCAACTGTTCGTTCTATGTATACTTTTCCTTCTTGATTACTGGGAAGTTTCATTATTTTTGTTTCTTTCTTGTCAATTTAAAGTCCTATTTTGCTAGCTAGTGAAGACAGGGTATCTTTATGTTCTTGCATGGAATTCACATTGTCACTGATGAGAGTTATGTCATCTAGTTACATAAAAATCTTTGGGTTTTGAGTTTTTAAAAATACGTCACAATCTCTTCATCTTTTGTGGTATTTCATATCCACTGAACTGAAATGCATAAATGTAATTTTTCGCTCTTAAATTTAGAATAGATAGAGACATAGATTGTTAGCCGGTTTATGGACACATGTTTTTCAATGTAGACCCCATTTTTTAACAAAATTCTTCATGAAGGATTTCTGAGAAATGGAAAACATTTCAGTTTTTGCCGAAAATCGAAAAATTTTGCACAGTATGTGACATTTTAAAAAATCCATTCAGATTAGTTTTTGCCTGTCTTTATTATTATTGTAACGAACGTTCACATAATAGGTATTCAAGAGAGACCGGACAATGAAACGAAGAATGAGAGTAGACAAATACAATTATGGACAAACTGGATAAGAAAGGAAACAAAAAACTTCAATGTGTTTTTTTTTTCTTTTTAAATTCGGATGAGAAACTATGTTACTTACTTTACTTTATCCTTCCTCTTGTACTGTGAAGTGTCTAGAAATGATCTTACTTTACTTTATCCCTCCTCTTGTACCGTAAAGCGTCAAGAAACTACCTGACTTTACTTTATCCTTCCTATTGTACCGTGAAGTGTCGGGAAACTAGCACTATGCAGAATTTTGTCCTCAGTAACTCAGAGAACGTACATGTAGCTTTCAAAGTGTCTAAGGCTGATTAATATAGGCAAAAAAAAAAGTGCAACATTTGTACAGCCGATAGATACATTAAAATATAAGAAAAAAAGGAATAACATTTAGGTTCATTCCCCCCCCCCCCCCCCCCCCCCCCGGGAACTCTTGCTGGAATCCGCAGAGAGGAAGTGAATCGCTTACGACTTAGAGAGCAGACATTTATGCACGTGGCAGACGCCGACTTTGGGGGTTTCCTGCACCATATCACGGAAATATGATCTTCTGCCTCGTAAACATTCTCTGATTAACTTTCCTTAAACTTATCTCTGTACCTTTCCTTATTTCTTTACTGCATGTGTCCTTATATCCATGGTTTTCTTTCTGCGAATTCTTCCTGCATCCCAGAATACCTGTAACAGTTTTTTTTTTTTTAACTCTTTTAAAGTCCGTTTCCTTTTACCGCCGTTTGTTTCTTTAATTGTTTCTTCGTTTTTCCGTTTACACATTTTTAAAAAAAAACCTCATACTGAATCGCTGGTCGTTTATTACACTGTGTCATTAATTAATCGTTTTATCTTGATACCCTGACTGCAGCGGTTCTCAATTCTTTCTATCTGTGTCAATTTACTGATGCATTTTCTTTTCAGTTTACTTGCATTTCTTTTCAGTTTACTTGCTTTGGCGTTTTACCAGCATCAGCACCATCACCATCACCACACCACACCACCACACCACCACCACCATCACCACCAACACCCATATCCATCAGTATTATTATCATTGTATTTCCACCAATTTTCACTTTATATTCTGAAATCACCTAACGTTTCTGTCTTTGTTATCTTCATTTTTCTTGCTCTTTATCCACATTTGGCTGTATTATTGTTTTTCTTCTTCTGTCTAGCTGTCAATTTATATTTCTCTGCTGTTTCTTGTGTTTTGCCATTGAAGACGTAGTCTAATTTGGTAGTTTTTGACCAACCATAGTTGATATGCTAGCACCAGTGTTGGAGAACCATAGATGATATGCTAGTGTCAGGGTTGGAGAACCATAGATGATATGCTAGTGTCAGGGTTGGAGAACCATAGATGATATGCTAGTGTCAGGGTTGGAGAATCATAGATGATATGCTAGTGTCAGGGTTAGAGAACCATAGATGATATGCTAGTGTCAGGGTTGGAGAACCATAGATGATATGCTAGTGTCAGGGTTGGAGAACCATAGATGATATGCTAGTGTCAGGGTTGGAGAACCATAGATGGCATACTACGGTCAGAGTTGGAGAACTACAGCATTCTTTTTTTTAAACAGTATCTGTTGGTGTTATTGGTCTGCTGGCGGCAATGTTGGTAATCAGCAATCTCTTTCTTCGGTCCTTCCATATTGTACACATCTCTGTCTTAGAGAGAGAGAGAGGGAGAGAGTTATGGGCTGTAAAAACGTTGTTACGGCAGGCCTAGGTTAAACTTACTGCGATCCTTTGGATGACACTGTTTTGTTCAGATAAGTCCAGTCTTTCCTATACAGCTTTCTCTCCTGTACAGGTTTCTCTCCTGCTTTCAAAGAAACTATCTATATCCGTTTTAATTAAATTATTATAAATTCTGACCATGTCAGTGTCTTTGTTTTCTCCTTGTAACTTAACATTTTTGTTACTGCTTTGATGGAATGTAGCTTTTATTTCATCCATACACGTGTATATGATTTGTAGTTCTCTAAAGAGACTTGGGCAAAAAAAAATTTTTTTTTTTCGGCATCTTGCAAATGTATATAACTTCTGCTGTCTCTTTCCGAGAATGCTGCTGTCTTTCTTGCTTTTGATCTTCTCGTAGTTTTTTAAAATTGTATTGTGTTTTCTTGTTTTCATAGTTTCTCTCTCTCTCTCTCTCTCTCTCTCTCTCTCTCTCAGTCTCTTTCACATTCTCTCTTACTCATTCTCCTCTTCACTCTCTCTCATAAGCACACACACACACACTCTCTCTCTCACTCACTCTCCCTCTCTCACTCTTTCCCTCTATATATCTATGTGTATCTTTCTTTCACTCATTTATGCTTAATACATATATCCCTTCACTCTTTCCCTCTCTCATTTATATTCAGTGCATCTATTTCTGTAAATTTCTATATATTCCATTAGCCTTGGCTTCATTATCAGTTCCCACTCACTCACATTCGCATTGTCTTTATCCATATTACCTGTCCATGCATTAATATCTACCTGTCGTATTCTTACCTCGCGTCCGCCCAGTCTCTGCTAGATTTCTCTTCCCTGCTCCTCTCTAATTCCATTTTCTGTCACTTCATGCACCTCCCAGTCTATCCTGATCTTCACGCTATTCTCAGATCGTCCATTCTTGCCCTTTTACACCAGCAGGTTAGCTCCCTTAATATTTTCACTACAATCAGTCACTGTTTATAGACTCCGCCATTTTTACTTTACCTCGTTCTCTTTTTTCTCATTCTGTCTGTATTCCTCCTTTCATACGTTACTGCCTGCATCCAAGAGTTTTTTTTTAGTGCAATATCACTCTTCAAACTCGAAAGAAACTTTCAATATTGGACTCCGGAACTCACTTTCATCTTTTGGAAATGGGAGATAATATCAGGGAAAATGGGAGAGAGTAGATGCCCTTTACTCGTGTGGAAGCCATGAAAACTAAGACAAATTTTGCCCGTCAGATTAAAAGGTTTTTTTAAAATCTATTTATTTATTCATTTATTTATTGGAATATGAGAGGAGAGAATAAAGCAGACAGTGAGTTATGCACGAGAGCATGTATTCTTTCTTTGAAATGTCGACTGTAGGCGTTATTTTGACAGATGCGTTAATAACACCATTCAGTATTCATTTTAGATCGCCTCTCACTAAGTCGACTTTCATGTGAGGTATCACGCTCTAGGCATCCTCTGGCCGAGAATGTTGATCGAGAATAGCAACCACACATTCCACAACTCCGTTCTAAGCAGCAAGAATTGGGAAAATGCTGATTTTCCTCTTCCTTAAGAAATTGACACCGTTCATAATTTCACTAAGCAACTGATTGATTACATTCATAGTTTAAATAAACAACCGATTGATTGCACTCATAATTTCATTAAACAGCTGACTGATTACATTCAAAATTTCACCAAGCAGCTGATTGATTACATTCATAATTTCACTAAGCAACTGATTGATTACATTCGTAATTTCATTAAGCAACTGATTGATTACATTCTTAATTTCGTTAAACAGCTGATTGATTACACATATAATTTCATTAAATTTATTAAACAACCCACTGATTAAATTCCAAATTTCATTTTAAGAAAAAACGGATTGATTGCACTAATGATTTCATCAAAACAACGCATTAGTTACACTCATAATTTCGTTAGCGATTGACTGCATTCATTAATTTAATTACATAACCGATTGATTTACATGCATAATTAAAACACAGGATGATGGAGAGAAAAAACTAACGACCGATGTTACACTTCCTCTGCTACTTTTCCTGGGCCTGTGTGTGGAGTATATATAACTTTTGTTTTCTTTTTTTTTCCCGAAAAAGTTTGTCTCAGTTTTCCAGGTAAACAGCAGTTTAGCTGTGCAGTGCCATACAAGTATCATGGGATACAAAAATACAGATATAACTCATCGACAGCGGATCGCCTGCTGAGAATGTTTAGATTAGGGATCCTTCATTATCTGAGACACCATAAGCTTGTTGATTACCTCAATCTTGTTTCCTTGTTCAGTACCGTAATGTGTAATATTTCTTTGTCTGAGATGTGATACTTTTCCACTTCTCGCGAGAAGTGTTCTGTACTCGTTTTCTGCTAGCTCTTTCTCGTTGTACATTCTGCGTTTCGTGTTTGTTTTTCTTATAAATAATGAAACGAATATCAATCTACAAACTCGAAAGAAACGTTTGAATATTGGATCCCATCTTGTCGAACTCTGGAGAAATGGGAGATAATACCAGGGAAAATGGAAGAGAGTAAATGCCCCTGGCTGATTCACAAAAATTCCTTTCTTCAGATCGGTTTTCACAAAAGATTTCTATGGCTCGTTTTGCTAACTTCCCATATATATATATATGTTTATTCTCGCAACTTTGGATGAAACATTCACCATCTCCACTGACAGAACACATGTAACTAGCTATTTTTCATAACTAAGAAAATATACAGAGCTTTTCATTTTGGTTACTATTGTGTAAGCTTTTCTTTCTGTCTTTTTTCCTTTCTTTCGTTGTTTTCTTTCTTTTCTTTTCTTCTTTTCTTTCTTCTTTTCTTCCTTTCTGACTTCTTATTTTATTGTTCCGCTTTTTCTCTTTTATGTGTTTTTTTGCCCACACCTAAGATATCACAATATTTCCACACAAAGAGATACATAAAACAACGTGGATATCTTCAGATATAGATCATTTTTGTATTAGAAAGCAATATAGAACATCTCTGATAGATGTAAGGGCTTATAGGGGTGCAGATGTTAACAGTGATCACAATCTATGCATATGGAAAATAAAACTAAAATTGAAAAGCCAACACAAGAAATCAATACACAGATAAACAGCCACAGCCTACAAGAAGAGAATACTAACAGTAATTTCAATCAGGAACTTGCCAATCATTTAAAAACACCAAGTGAAATAGAGGAGATAAGTATAGATGAATTATGAAATTCTTACAGCACAGCCATAATCACAGCAGCAAAAGCAAGCACTGGACTGAAAAAAAAATAAATAGAAAAGCATGGATATCAGAAAACACATGGAAGTACGTACATGAAAGACGCGCAGTCAAATTAGACATGTTGAATGTAAAAACAGATCTTCGAAAAGATATGGCAAAAGCAACATACAAAGAAATAGACAAGAAAGTAAAAAGTTCAGTTAGAAAGGATAAAAGAGAATACATAGACAATATGGCGAAAGAGACAGAGAAAGCAGCAAAAACAGGAGACAGCAAAACTTTATATAACATACAAAAGAGGCTAACAGGTACTATTACATCTAAAGAAAGACTAATCCTTAGCAAAACTGGAACCCTATTAACATCAACTAAAGACCAAAACCAAAGATGGGCTGAAGACTTCCAAGAAATACTTAATCGACCACACCCAAAAGAATTGTTAAACCTTGAAACCAACTTACCAGCCCCACAACTAAATGTCAATCTAGATGAAATTAAATTGCATGAAATTGAAACAGCAGTGAATTTAATGGCTAACAAAAAAAAAGCTGCAGCTGAAGATGAAATAACACATGAAATGCTAAAAGCTATCAGTAGTGACAACATGAGACAACTACAGAGAATGTTTAACAAGATTTGGAAAGAAGAAAAGGTCCCTTCTAAATGGAAAAAAGGAATCATTCATAGACTTTAAAAAGGCATTTGATAGCAAACACAGAGAATTTTAAATCTATATGGAATACCATCTAAAATTGTCAACATCATTAAGGACTTCTACATTGGATATGTTTGTGCAGTCAAAACAGAAGGGATGAGTGAATGGTTCCAGATTGAAACAGGCGTGAAACAAGGATGTATACTGTCTCCTTTGCTTTTTGGAATTACAATAGACTTCATAATGAAAAAAATGCTGCAAAGGTATACACGTAGGAGGGACAGATATTGAAGAAGTCAATCAATTTGCATACCTTGGCAGCTACATAGACCAGGATGGTGACACCAGAAAGGAAGTTAGAATTAGAATTGCAAAAGCAGCATCGATCTTCAAGAATCTTGAGAACATATGACATTCGAAAGTTATAAGCACAAAAACCAAGTTAAGACTATTCAATTCAAATGTAATATCCACTCCCATTTATGCATGCTAAAACTGTAAAACAACTAAAGAAACAGACAAGAAATTAGACTCTTTTGAAAACAAATGCCTAAGGAAAATACTCGACATCAAGTGGAACGAATTCAAGAACAGTGCAGAGATAAGACAGATGCTGAACAATAACCAGTCTCATGGTTGATCAGGAAAAGGAGATGGACATATGTTGATCACGTGATGAGAAGAAACGATCAGAGAATCCCAAAACAAGCTATCAAGTGGAACACAACAGGCCAAAGAAAAAGAGGCAGACCGTGTGAAACTCTGAAGAGGACATTGTTAAGAGAGGCATAAAATCCCTTGATGAGGTTGAAAGACTCACCGAAGACAGGAAAAATTGGCGATCTACCTTGCGAGCCCTATGTGACGTCTAACGGCACGGGAAGTATATTATATATGATCATCTTTATCATCTAAGTAAAGATATCTTCTTCATATAATATATATATATATGAAGAAGATATCTTTACTTAGATGTACTTTGCTGTGTTGCAAAGTGCTCCCTAACGTGAGTCCGCACATGGGCATGTACAATAGCAACAAAGCAGTGTTGCTGGTAAAGATGATCATATTTCTTTATGGACCAATCAAAGCTTGTTTCTTTCGTGGAGGAGAGAAGGGATTTATGTTCTTGCAATGTTATTGCACAAATTATTGTTTATTTACAATATACTGTATCTTTGTTCAGGCGTGTATCAAAGGAGTAAAGTAATAAAGGAGTGGCATAAATCCCATACTGATGGAGTTACATAAGGAAGGAGTGATGCTTAGATATGTTTATGAAAAGTATATTTCGCGGTGGGTGGGGGGAAACAACTCCTTTATCACTGATACTCCAACCATAAACATATCTCTTGTTGTGTGCTGTGGTCTTTCTTTTATGAACACCTTTATCATTAATACCCCGACCATACATCTACCTCGTGATCTGTACGGTGGTTTTCTTATATAAACACTGATTCTGCATCCCTAAAACCGAACACCTCCAGTACATTAGGAATCTTTCTTCACATTATCCGAGACATCACACACATATCTTTTATTTCTCATTTTTCACAACCCTAAACCCCAAAACCTAACCCATTGACAACGCCCTCTATTTTTGATGTGGTCAAAAAAACATTAAACGAATTATGCTTATAAGCTGTAGCTTAACACAAGGTACGTAACTTCTTCGTTACGATAATATTCATGTTAAACTCCACTGAGACTCATCTCCAAGTTTTTTGTCACTCCTTCGTTATGTGAGTTCTTCGTTATGTGAGTTCTTCGTTATGTCGTTCTTTTCACATGTCGTTCCTCTGAGCTGCTCCCCAATTACACAGATCTTCCACCATTTTCTCTCTTGCTTTTTCCTGGGACAGTTCTAGTAATGAAATGTTTTAAGAAATCCACAAACCAGAATCATTATACTTCATCCAGCAGATACAACAATCCATTTATTACCCGTGCACTTCGCGAACACGCGGTGTGTCTTTTATAGTTTATTATTGTTATAATTCTTTAAAAGTCTGAACCGGGAAAACGTAACGAGAGAAATGCATTTTTAATTGCACGTGGGAGACAGCATCCCCCGCCAGAGTTCTGCAGCAACAATGAAATGTTCGCTAATAAATCTCGTTTTAACAAACGAAAGTGAAGTCTGGTGTCTTAAAAAATGACGAACATAGATTAAGCTAAAGGTGGTCATGGGAAGTCTGTACCATAATGAAGATTACATTCGAAAACTATTTATGGTATCAGAGTCTGGACTTGTTTCAGGAAGAAGAAGAAGAAAATATATTTGCAGACTTTCTGATAATTATGCGAAGCGAAAATTTGCCCGGCCGTGTTGTGACATGTTGATTTACACAAAAGCGGACGAGAACCGGACAAGATTTTCATCTTGGATGTGATGCAGATCTTTACCGCATGTCACCAAAACACAAGATACAGAACCCCACCCCCTCCCCCATTGATACTGACTGCAGAAAGAGCAAATAACTCAACTTCTTTTCTTCCTGGAGCACTGCACAAGAGCTTCGGTCAGTCAGTCATTTGCATGCCCCTTGCGGAACTTTGCCTCCCTAACAGCTCTCCTGTAGCCCTCTCGGTTGTAAGCAAGATGCTTTCCTGCTGATGCATCCATTTGCAGATTATCAACGATGTCTTGCAGCCATCTTCGCCTTGGTCTTTCTCTCTTTCTTTTCCCATTATGTACCCTTCCAAGACGGTCTTCTCTAGATCATCATGACGTTTAATGTGTCAAAATATATAAGTTTTCTCTGTTTAATCCTCTTTACTAGCCAGCCTTCTTCAATTATAAGTTTCTGTAGTATGGATACATTTTTTTCTTTTTTGTGTCCAAGTTATTTGAAGAGAGAGCTTACGAATAATTCATGTACAGATAAAAGAAAAAACTAATGTAAAGCTATACACCGAGCCACTGCGGTAAAACTGTAATAGCAAAATGTTGAAACTATTTTTTTTTTAAAAGTAGGAACAGCTTTATTAATTAGCGAAGACACAGTGCTCAAAAACTGTACTAGCAATGGATCATTATGGATCTTAAAATACCCATAATTTATAAACTTGAAAAAAAAAGTAGAAACAGCTGTATTACTTAACGAGCACTCAAAGTATTTGAAGTATACACGAAGCCACTGCAGTAAAGCTTGTGACAACGTGTGTGGGTGAATAGCTGATGTAACACTTTGAGGAATTTTTCTCTCGTATACATGCTTTTCTGCTCTCCGTTGTTCTGAGAGCTGACCAAGAGAGTCCTTGAGCGAGTTTCCGGAAGACCTCTGGGAGTTACCTGCCAATCGCATTTGCAAACTACTGTTCTGTCTATATTTATTTAGGTTATAGCAGGTAGATGGAGGGAAAAAACCATAGAGGGTAAAAGAAATCCAGAACATATACTCGAAATGTATCAGATGCACCCAGTGTTGCACTGCTGGACCTGATCTGATGGCTTTCAGCTAATATATGATTGTTGAAAAAATCTGCCTTGGCAGATTTAACGTACTACAGCACTTGAATGCAATAGAAGTGGGAAAAAGACGTTAATTTATATCTTGCTTGAGGCTTAGAAAAAGTATCTGTTAGGGAGGCAAAGTTCCGCAAGGGACATGCTAATAAATGAGTGAACGAACGACTAAGGCAATGGTTCTCTCTCAGGTCACAACATAAATGAAAGTCGCAAGGACTCTGATCTAGGTCGCGAGAAAATATGAAAAATACTGAAATAAAAACTGAAGAAAGAAAGAAAAAAAAGAAAGAAAGAAAGAGAAAAAGATTTACAAATCTTTGGAAGAGAAATCCTACTACTTCATGTTTTAAAGTCTAAATATAAAAATACCAACAAAAACAATTGCTCTTTTGTCTATTGAAATATTGTTTTATAAACAGATTGTTTTTCTTAATGTTGAGAGAATTTTATAACATTTTGAAAAATATTGGTCCAATGTTATATATAATTTTTGTGATAAAGTGGCATAGATGCATCATTCTACGGACATTATTAATTAATTTTTGTTGAATTTCAATATTTTTTACGAATTTTTTTTCATTGGTCGTAGCTCTCATAAAATTGCTGTTTTCAGGGTCGCCCCTCAAGCAGCCGAGAAACGCTGATCCAAGATCTTTCTGTCACTTGTTCTGGGTATGAGTGCCAAGACATCTATATCTGTATTTTTTTGGTCAAAATCTTGAAAGAAGCGATAACCAGAAGTTGTACTTAATGACACATGTTACTTTCGTGTATATTGTTCCGTGACAGTTGCTTGGCCGGCAGTTTGACGTCACTTACCTGTTCGTGACAGATGTAAGAACGGAAAAGATGCTTGTCAGAGCTCCGGATCCGTTATCACTTAATGTTGTTTTGTTTTTTTTTTGTTGTTGTTGGTCTTTGAATCCCAGAATGCGTTTAATAAACATGTCTGTATTATTTACCGTCGACCATAACTGAAGGTTGGTCACTTGATGAGAAGAAATGATCAGAGAATCCCAAAACAACCTATCAAGTGGAACACAACAGGCCGAAGAAAAAGAGGCAGACCGCGTGAAACTCTGATGCAGGACATTATTAAGAGAGGCCAAATTAACAGGCATAAAATCCTTTGATGAGGTTGAAAGACTCGCCGAAGACAGGAAAAATTGGCGAACTACTTTGCGAGCCCTATGTGACGTTTAACGGCACGGGAAGGATATAAGAAGATATAAGAAGATAACTGAAGGACTCAGGTGACATAGTCATGCCGTTTTCTTGTTGAAAATACGGGACAGATTTAAGCCGGAGTATGTGTGAACTCACGTGGTGCTATTACTCTGTTTGTAAGTGTCCATATGCTCAAGATATAATTGCAATACGGTGTATATGCTGGCGACATAAGATTGTTCAAAGTATGCGAGGATGACGTTTGACATAGCGGCTGGAATGGTGTTTTACAGCTATGCACATATGAGGGATAACTATAAGCGTGTATGGATTGAAGTGTAAAGCTGTTTCACATCTTATAGATACATAAGTAACATAACAGTATTAATCTGCATATTTCTGAACATAATGCCACGCATAATATAATTATTACGTATTTGAATATCAAAAAGATAGTTCAATCCATATATGGGTGTATTGTGTTACTTATATATATATATATATATATATATATATATATATATATATATATATATAATATATATATATATATATAAGGTAACATATAAGGTTATATAAAGTAACAACATTTTGTTGATTTACATTTAGTAGTTTAATTAATGTGTAGTAATTTTTGCTAACAGTATAACTGAAGAAGCTCTCAAAAATGTCTAGCCAGTCATTCAAGCCTGAGATCTCAGAACAGCGCTTAATGACATCTGAGTTGTAAAATTATATATAGTTTTATTTTACTTTCTTGGGGCTCAGAATTATCTAGCACCGCCATATACACATTTGCTCCTCGTACATGTATGGCACGAGCTAGTGGCGAGCGAGTGTGTGTACTATGAGCTATGTTGTAAATAGTGACAGCTCAACATACAAGAACATTTAAAAAACGAACATTTCACGCTGAATTTGACCGCGACTGAAGAACATGTCCAAGCATAAGTCATACTCCAAGATTTCACATATATACCCCATGTTCAATCATCTCTTCAGCTCTCATGTAGGCACATACCCTAAATACTTCCATATCTCCACCCTTTAGTTTCCACACAGCTGCTCTCTCTCCACCAATTCCGCCAAAAGCCCCTCTCCTGACCAAATTCAGTAACACCAACACTCACATGACCAAATGGCCAACGTTCAAATCGTCATCTGCTTATTCGTGTGTTGTATTAAGACCTGTAGCCCTAACACACTTGGTAACCATATGTTGCTACAGATGCTTATTCCAGGCAAAACATTCTCCGTTTTCATTTCCGGCATTTCGTGGGATTTGAACTAGTGACTGTTGCCTTAGAAACCAAACACTTAACTTTCTGAGACCTGCTTGATATTTATTAGTGACACAGTGACCACGTGGCGAAATAAAGAAAAATGACGAGCTTTGTTTAGAAATAAACATTGGAATTTCTAATGTAAGCAAGTATAATCAGAAACAGCGAAAAACAAAGGCGAAACTAGACTGAGTATGGACGTTTATAGAGAGAACCTCTAAGGGTTGGAATACAAAAGTCGCTGTATAAACTTAATAGAGAAGACTTGCAGGCATATGTAATACTGGGTGACTAGGTCACAATGAGAAATTTGTGGAACAGAAACAAAATAAGAGACAAAAGTTTTTAATGTAGACTGCTGAACAAAGTGTCTCAAGCCCACAGCCCGAGATGTGTCTCAAGCCCACAGCCCGAGATGTGTCTCAAGCCCACAGCCCGAGATGTGTCTCAAGCCCACAGCCCGAGATGTGTCTCAAGCCCACAGCCCGAGATGTGTCTCAAGCCCACAGCCCGAGATGTGTCTCAAGCCCACAGCCCGAGATGTGTCTCAAGCCCACAGCCCGAGATGTGTCTCAAGCCCACAGCCCGAGATGTGTCTCAAGTCCACAGCCCGAGATGTGTCTCAAGCCCACAGCCCGAGATGTGTCTCAAGCCCACAGCCCGAGATGTGTCTCAAGCCCACAGCCCGAGATGTGTCTCAAGCCCACAGCCCGAGATGTGTGGCTGGATCATAACCATCGAGAGTATCGGGTTTAGTGAGGGAATGATGAAACTAAAAGCCTCAGAATTAGCGGCAACAAGAGCGTTCTACTTAGTTCTGTATGAAACATGATGATGATTGGTGGGATTTATTTAGTTAATTTGCTCAAAAGTTGCAGCCATGAAGGAGGTGCCGAAACTGTCGTGTTAACCTCCTTTTCCTCTTTTATGTTTAGATCACATCGAGAAATTTGCCGAGCAGAAACAAATAAGATACAAAAGCTTTTAGCGTACATTGTCTTCTCTGTGTATTTTGTCGTTTACCTTTGTCTCACGTCTCGTCGTGTCATAAACTTGACACTTGGATGCCACAATAAAACGCCTCTTGAACTGCAACATAGAACATACAGAAAACATGAACGGATTTAAAACGCTGCGCTAGAGCAGCACCAAACAGGTGCGGAACCTTTGCGACTGTGTTAATCGTATTAGATTAAATCCAACAAATCACAGGTTCATAAATATTGTCACATCCAGGGACCACATTTCCAATATGCATTATTTATGTTGCCGACCACCAGTTTATGAGCAGTACGAGTATCGTAATGCCATAAGTATGTGTCTTTATTCAATATATGGCGTTGATAATGTAATACAACGTAACAGAACACAATATTCTATGGTTAGACCTGGGGGGGAGGGGCGGGAATCATAGACAAAGCAATTTTAGACGTGAGAGAACAGAAAAATGACCAGAGAATTACCTGGGACTTGAACCGCGGACTCCAGTAGGACCAGCAGCCGCATCAACATATCTCGCTACCCCCCCCCCCACCCCACACTGATAACGCAAGTGCTGACCATCTGGTGATGAGTCGAGTACCTCAGTACTTTGGAAACGACTGTCACAAATAATAAAAGAACTGAATATTACTTTCACTATTGTATTTTTGTTAAAGCAAGGTTTTACACTGACGCGTCCATGGATCTGTCAGCAAATCACAAAGAATTTAAGATCCTGTAAAAGGGCATAATGAACTGATCGAGCTGTGCGGCCAGCAAGTGACAATTGTGATCAAAATGATTTCTGAGAATTTTGTTGTACTCTTTGAGAACTAGAATTCTGTTAGTATAACTGGATCGTCTAATCTGTTTCTATCCTGTTCATTTGTTTACAAACAAAACTTAAGATCTGAACTCACCGTGTACGGATGAAAATACCAGAAATGGTGCATTTAGTTGATCCAAATGGCAAAAGCAAATCATAATAACCATATAATAAATACACAAAAAAATCCGCAGTGGAGTCAGCCAAAAAAAACTAATAATTAGCTCTGTATGACAAAAGTATAATTACAACAACTGAAATTTGATTCTTGAGAAGAATTCTTGGAATATCAAGAATGGACAGAATCAGAAACGATGTCATTAGAAATAAAGTAGGAGTCGAACCCGTTCTGAACTATATTAAAAAACAGCAAATAAAATGGTTCGGTCATGCGTCACGACTACCAACGTATACCACAGACAGCAATGTTTTACAGACCACACAAAGGCAGAGGAAGGGGCCGCCCATGCAAACGATAGACCGATGGTATAGCATGTCTCTGAACATCTCAGTGTACAAAGCCAACAGGCGAGCCATTGGGAGACAATTGCACTTCACCTCTACACCTAACAGTAAATGAGGAAGAACAAGACAAGACACGACAAGACATAATTCTCAAATTTCAGGCCAAAACTTTAACTTATTGACCATGCATTTCACAATATTTTATCGTGTATTTTAGCTGATTTTGTATTAATTGAAATCAGTCTCAAACAAACTGTGATTAAGTCGGGTTATGGCGGTTCAGTGGTTATTTAGTGGTTCTTCTGTGCGAACCATTGCAGGCTGTTAATGTTCTCTATTTGTTTACATCATATTGCACAAGTTTTACTACAGTATTCACTTTTAAATTTATTTCTGTAAAAACAACTGCAACAACAATTACAGATAAATCAAGCAGTGACACACTAGCCTCTCATGGCGAAGGTCGGGGGTTTGAATCCGGCCGGAGGCGCCCTGTCACCCAGCTGTAGAAATGGGTACCCGACTTCTTCTGGAGTTGGGGAAGAAAAGTCGGCCAGGCGTGATGTTGACCACATAATCCTCTAGTGTGCACACAGGTCAAGGGAAAAAAATGGGCACTAACGCCATATCGTTATGTGGCTCTAAGGCAAGACAGGGTTACCATTAGCTCACCTTATCTACTACCAGTTACGGTAAAAGAGAGGGGAAACTGTACAAAAGATCTGTCTTGCTCAATTTTAACATAAATAGCTATCATTTGCATGTGCTTTTTTTCATTTATTTATATATTTTTTAACTTCTTCACGTTGTGTTATAACTTCTGAAGTTTTTTATTTTCATCGTTCATTGTAAGACTATAGGATTCATTCATTTATTTGGATGTCCCTTGCGGAACTTTGCCTCCCTAACAGCATTACTGTAGGTCTCTAGGTTGTGAGCAAGATGGCCTGCTGCTGATGCATCCATTTGCAGATCATCAACGATGTCTTGCAGCCATCTTCGCCTTGGTCTTCCTCTCTTTCTTTTTCCCATTATGTAACCTTCCAAGATGGTTTTCTCTATATTATCATGACGTTTAATGTGTCCAAAATATTTAAGTTTTCTCCCTTTAATTCTCTTTACTAGCCAGCCTTCTTCAATTAGATATATGGGATAGTCACTTGAAAATATTCAGACTCGTAGACCATACATTGTCCTAACTGTGGCGAAGTGTTATGTTTTTGTTTTTTTTTTATGGTTCGGCCATAGAAAGTGAAGCGGTTCGCTTTCTATCTCGCTCCCATTATTCCCCTTGCACAGATTATCCAGTAACTATATTCTCATAAAAGTTTAATTTCTAGAAATTTATGTAGCGCTTCCCAGAGGAAATTTATTATCTGGTGGCGCACTCGAACACACCCTCCCCCTCCCTTACAATGTTGATTAGCCATTATGTTTACATCCTCTACAGGTTCCCCTGAAAAGCCCTATTTAAGCTCACTACCAGCCCACACCTCCTCTATTGGGCCTGAACATGCCTTACCCTGGGATGCCAAACGTACCAGAATGCTCAGTAATTTGATCGAAAGAACCAACAGAAACCTCAGAAATCTATGCACCGGATTAGGAATAGTTATAGCAGATTTATGGTGTTTATGTTTATTTATTCTAATCACCAGTGAATTTATTCAATGATCTTTCAGTATTTGAATGTTCCACAACGAAGTATTTTCTTTCTTGATCTTTCAGTATTTGGATTTTCTATAACAAAGTTTTGTCTTTCATGATCTTTCAGTATGTGGTTATTCCAAATTAAAGTATTGTCGTTCAAGATTTTTCAGTGTTTGACTATTCCATAACAAACTATTGTCTTTCATGATCTTTCAGCATTTGGCTCTTCCATAACAAAATATTGTCTTTCCTGATCTTTCATTTTTTGGCTATTCCATAACACAAAATATTGTCTGTCATAATCTTTCAGTATTTGGATATTTCATAATAAAGTATTTTCTTTCATGATCTTTCATGATATTCCATAACAAAGTAGGATTTATTTTCACAAGCGAAGATCATTTACAAACCGGACTACAAGGAGCGGATGAATTTGTTTCCTACCAGTCCTTTAAAAAAATAGTTCTTTAAAAGTAATCACAATTTAAACAAACTGAGGGAAATAAGCTTCAATTTTTTTTTTTAAACAAGGCATTGATGGTATGTTTCGGCTTGTTATAATATTATGCTATCAACAGAAAACGATAAGCAACACGAAGAGGAAGGATGGGTAAGAACTAAATATAACGAGGGAAGAGAGGAAACGTTTCACATCTCAGTAACTTTTAAAAAAGATGGTTAATTACTTTACTTAGACAGCTTCTTACTGTTTGAAACACTCAGTGTTTGTTCTTTCCCATCCTGTAGTTTAGTGCAGTAACGACGGACATAAATAAATATACAAAGTGTTAGCTAGTTGCGTTGCAAGCAACTGGCTGTTGTCAGTTCTGAGGTTATAGAACACGTGTTATAAATGTATTCTTACGCTATGACTAAAGAGGATTTAGTGCATTACGAATTGTAAGCTATAAACTAAGCAGCTTCAATTAAAGCTTTTCACGCGCGTTTTATTAGCTTTAATGTTGTTTTTTAGATTATGGTTTCATAGTTAATCTTTAAAGGGACCGTAATCTACAAGCAGGGCCAATGGAGAGTTAGGTCTGACTCTGAAGTTAATTGTTATCGACCCTTCTAACCACACTGCAGGATAAGAGTTAAATGTTTTCTTGAATTTAGGAAAACACATGGCTAACGGGCCCCTCAACACCCCGGGCCCCAGGGACACAATCCTGGCTCTCCCCCTTTTCGCCAGTTCTGGCTACAGCCAACTTGTTTCATAAGACCGTTTTCGCGACCCAGGTTTAGACAATATTACATCAGCGGGCATCATCACTGTGCGAAACCAGGCAACATCTCTGATGAGTGCAGTTTGGCGCGGGGCATCGGAGAGTGTATGCAGCCTCATTTCAAACCAGGCATGTAAGAAATGTCTGCCACAGCGCAGTAGTACCCAAGATCCATTCCCTCACTACACCTGATACTCTCGATGGTTATGCATCCAGCCACACATCTCGGGCTGTGGACTTGAGGCACTCTGTTCAGCATTCTACATTAAAAGCTTTTGTCTTATTTGTTTCTATTCCAGACATTTCTCGTTGTGACCTAGTTACCCAGTAGTACATATGCCTGCACGTCTTCTCTATTAAGTTTATACACCGACTTTTGTATTCCAGTCCTTCAACTCTTTCTATAAACGTTCATACTGTCTAGTTTCTCTTAAGTATATCCTTTGTTTTTCACTCTTTTTTCTGGTTCAACCTGATTACATAAGAAATTCCATGTTCTTATGAATATCTCAACAAACTGTCTAGGCAGGCGTAGTTCAGTTCTTGGCTTCCATTTCATTGCCTAATTGATCTCTTGACCTTTGGAAATGATCAACATCCATGGATATACGGAACTGCCGCATCCACGCGGTGATGTAACGTATCAGCAACCCGATGTGCAATTACCTCTCCGTCTGATAATTGGCCAGTTGTTGGGTGTATCTGTTTCAGAGTGATAAAGTCAGGTTTCTGTGAAATGTTTACTTCGTCTTTACATAAAGCTATCATTATGTGGGTTCCAAGCATACTCTTTACGTACAGTAATCGCTGCGTAGGCTCCTAGCTTACTCTTTAGGTACAGTGATCACCGTGTGGGCTTCTAGCTTACTCTTTTCATATAGTGATCAATACGTGGGTCTTTACGTACATCTATCATTATGTGGGTTCCTAGCTTAATATTTACGTGCAGTGATCACTGCGTGGGTTCGTAGCTTACACTTTGCATACAGCGATCATTGCATGGGTTGCTAGCTTACTATTTACGTGCAGCGATCACTGTGTGGATTTCTAGGTTATAATGGCACTTGCTGAAGGCGGCGTTTATTTTAATTAGATAATTGTTAGCTATTGTGGATCATGGTAGGCATAGTTTTTGCTCCATAACTTATCACGAGATTAATTATACTAGCATTGAATTTTTTGTAGCCGACCGTAGTAACAGCCAACAACATTTGTAGTGCGAGCTCGTCTCTCTCTGATAGCGTCTTTTGTCTTCAGCTCTGGACTTGCACTCCCTCCTCAAATGACGCTCCATCTTAAGCAGAGTCACTGTCTAAGAGGCTGGATCTTACCAGAGTTCTTCCCAGCTCTTGTGACTGGTGGGAAAATCTTTTACTAGTGACCGGTAAATACCTATATACAACAGTTAACTGTTTCCTAGCTTCCTTGCTAACAGTGGCTAAATTCAACATCTCCAGGGTTCGGCACGGATTCTCTCTCTCTCTCTCTCTCTCTCTCTCTCTCTCTCTCGTGATTCCAGTTATAGAAAACGCTAGTAACCAACCCAATTTTTGCTTGGATTCTAGTTTCAGAAAAAGCTATTGACCAACCCAATTTTTGCAGATATTCTAGTTATTAAGAAAGCTAGTAACCATCCCAAATACAAAATGAAAGACAAATCAGTACTGACAGGAAAGGGAAGTCGGGGGCGGTTGGGGGGGGGGGGGAGAATATTTAGAAAGGATCTTCAAGTGTTTAAAGGATATCTATATGTGGAAGAGCTGGCACAAACAACGCATTCTGTGTTGGACATGGCACCGACTATATTCTCGGAATCTTATAGCAGATTTTAACTTGTGTAGGGAAGGTAACAAAAACAAAAAAACCCCAAAAAAATTAAAATGGCTTCCAAACCAGCCTGTCTCGTAGAAATGAAATGGAAAGCAAAACGAATAGGCACTGACAGTGCGTACCTGCGCGCGTCTAGTCTGGTGCGCTGAACTCCAGTTCACTTCTTTTTGCTGTAAATTCGTTTGTGACGGGCTTGGGAACAAGAACTGAAGATCCTCATACAACCTGTAACGCTCAACATATTTCAAGTGTGTTTGTTTCGTGGCTTTGAATGATAAATAAACTGCATAATATATGGCAGATCGTTTCTTTTATTCTGAATGTTTAGAAATCTTGCAGCCGTTCTCATCTGACTTTTGATTTTGGTGAGGACGATAGAACAATGATGTGGAAGAGATATCGTGATTTTCTTTCTCCTTTTATTTATTTATTTATTTTTTTATTTTTTCATTTTTTCCCACTTCAACGTCTTGCCAGTGATTTAGTGTGTTAGATTTCTCATAAAAGGCAATGGCGATAGACCTTTCAAGTTAATTAATAAAACTGAACAGAAATGATTTCACCCGTAATTACTGTATATTTTATTTTCATGCACTCTAGAAATATACTATGAGAATCATCTCTCTTCCCCCCCCCTCCCCCCTCCCCAATGATATGAACTTATTATGTGATTAAAGAAAGTCTTTTTAAAATGATGAAAGCAGCGACGTAGATGAGGATTATAAAGATGTCCGTCTGTAAATCGATGACGAACCACAATAGCGCTGAACAGTTAAACGTTCCCACATCTCGCTGGCTGCTAACGAAAACCAGGAGGGTTGCTTTGGCCGCGTCTTTTGCAGGGACCTCCGCAGACAACTGTGTAAGTTAGCGAGTCAACGAGTGAACAAATAGAGAGGAGATGAACAACCGAATGATCTACTGAACATATCAGGTTGAACTTCCACCTCATGCTCCCTCGTGGTTATCGATAACACCTGCCCGCCGGGTAGATAACTGTAGTAAATGTCACATAACGAAGGAAACGTAACCTATTCCTCACGTTTTAGGTTTTAAGCTCTCTCTCCTCTCTCTCTCTCTCTCTCTCTCTCTCTCTCTCTCTCTCTCCTCTGCCAGTTCATCTCCCTCACGTACACTTACCAGATTTAGCACTTTAATCATAGCGTTAAACAATTGACATTGTCACCCTCGTTTATACTTACGAGATTCAGCACTTTAATTCTCAGTCAGTCAGCCATTTGCATGTCCCTTGCGGAACTTTGCCTCCCTAACAGCTCTCCTGTAGGCCTCTCGGTTGTAAGCAAGATGGCCTGTTGCTGACGCATCCAACTTTAAATTCTACCGTTACTTATTTCACATCACCCTTACTTATGAGATCCAGGACTTTAATTTTACCATTAATTATTTCACAACATCCTTACCTATAATTATGAGATCCAGGACTTTAATTTGTACCATTAATTATTTCAAACCACTCTTGCTTGCAGTTATGAGATTTAACACTTTAATAATACCCTTAATTATTTCGCGTACCCTTTGTTATTAATTATGAGATTTACCGCTTTATTCACACCGTTAATTACTTCACATCACTCCCACGTTTAATTACTACATTCTGGACTTTTATAAAAAAAACATTAATTATGTCTTATTCGTCCTTTGTCCCAGTGTTTTCGTTCTAACCTCTGCCACCGCCCCCTTATACTGTTTAGGTTTAAATTTAATTTCTGTTTCATAATTCAAATGCACTTTCCCGCAGTTTGGCGGTTAACAGTTTACTCGGAGGCCGTCGTCAAGTTATTATAATAAATCTGCGTCAATACGCTTCTTAAGATTTCAGCGTGACCTAAAGGCCAAATGGCCTGTCTGTGTTTTTTTTTCCTCTCGTAGTAATCTGCCTAGGTTTTTGTCATTTCTTATAATAATTCATCCGTGTTTTTCTCCTAGTATTCTGCCTGTTTTTGGTAATTTCTTATAGTACTCTTCTGTGTTTTTGTTAGTGTAATCTGCCTGTTTTTTGTTTTGTTTTTTTTTTGTTGGTCAGTGTAGTCTGCCTGTGTTTTTGCAATGGCAATCTGCCTGTGTTTTTTTTTGTTTTTTTTCACAGTGACCAGTCTGTTTTTGTCATAGTAATCAGTCTGTGTGTTTGTTAGAATATTATGCCCACATTTTTCTTAAAATAATCTGCGTTTTTCTCATATTAATTATTAATATTCCACTCATCGTCAGATGTGAGACTTCTGTTTTAACATAGACAAGAACAGATGTGCAAGACTTCTATGATGACATAAGACAAGAACTAATGTGTAAGACTTCTGTGATGACATAAAACAAGAACTGATGTGTAAGACTTCTCTGATGACATAGGCAAGAACTGATGTATAAGACTTTTATGATAACATAAGACAAGAACTGATGTGTAAGACTTCTATGATGACATAAAACAAGAACTGATGTGTAAGACTTCGACGATGACATAGACAAGGACCGATGTATAAAACTTCTATGATAATATATGAGAAGAATTGACACAAAACAAAAACTAGACATGAAATGAGGTATAAGACTTCTATGATGACACAAGACAAGAAATAGACATGAAATGAGGTAAAGACACAAAATAAGAGGCTGGAGTATTAAACTTCTATGGCTGGCGATAATCTAGAGAAAACCGTCTTGGAAGGATACATAATGGGAAAAAGAAAGAGAGGAAGGCCAAGGCGAAGATGGATGCAAGACATCGTTGATGATCTGCAAATGGATGCATTAGCAGCAGGCCATCTTGCTCACAACCGAGAGGCTTATAGGAGAGCTGTTAGTGAGGCAAAGTTCCGCAAGGGACATGCGAATGAATGAATGGCTGGCGAACTTGGCATTAAACAGGCTTATTTACTCCTTTGTTTCTTTAAATCTAATTATATTTCATGAAAGAAGTTAGCTTTGAGCACTAAAGGCAAGAAACAAATAGTGGACTAAGACGACAAACGAAAATCAAGAAGGTACCCATGGGTTTCATTTTTCTTACAATGACAAACTTGGGCAGGAGATCGCAGATTGCTCTGCCAATATTCACTGAGTGAGTTGCTAACCCTTTTCTTACTGTAGGTCACACATCTGACTTTTTTACAAATTTAAGACAACTACTTTCATTTTGGAGAATAAAATGTTAAATTCCGGTGAAAGTTCAACGCAGGCATTACATTATTTTCTAGTGTAAAACAAAGCAGATCGGTTTATTATAAAGTTGCTTATGTGGGGTTGGAATTTGTGTGTTCTATTATTATGCGTTAGAGAGAGAGAGAGAGAGAGAGAGAGAGAGAGAGAGAGAGAGAAAGCCAAAAAAAAACAAATCTGTTGAAAATTGTTTATCTGTTCCCCGCCTCTCTGAGGCTTTCATCGTGGAAGAATACCTCGCTGGCTTAACAGTGACACAGGCTGTTAATATGCAGTTAATGTGATTCCTTTAAATTAAGGTTTGACTTCCATACTAATCTGGCATCCAACTCTGGTTCTCTTAGAGCATGTGCAAGTGATTACTTGCTCACTCCTACGTTACCGATTACTTGGATTCATTCACTTTCATCCCCGACATGATTCTCATATGTTCAATTCAGCATTTGTTTACGTCCTTCCTCATCTGACGGCCGCTGTGTAAAACGCGCAAGAGACACTCTCCAAATTCGAAGATAATTTTCCAACACATTGCGCCACATACCCAGTTTTTACAGCCGAGTGGACTGGATCGTTGAGCATTGGATAAAATCCCTCTTTGATTCGATCACTCTTAAGCTGTGTGAATGTGCGTGTTTCATCTAAGTCAAGTAAACAGAAAGGAACAAGTCACCATCTTCCGTCTCCGAACAGGACACACCCGACTCCGAAGTCATATGTATACAAAGTTTAAGGTTGGTACTACTAATCTATGTACATGTGCCCAGGTGCCCCAAATTGTGGAACATATCCTCCAGAACTGCACCAACTTTGAAACACTGAGAAATAATTACTGACCCAGTGAAACCACTAAAGAAGATAAGCTCTATGGTTCCATACATGAATTACAAAAAACAGTGAAATTTATCCAAGAGACAGGACTGCAGATATAGACAGACAGTGCGAACGAAGAAGAAGAAGATCTAAGTCAAGTGTTAAACTTTGTAGGAGAATATTCTTTGATGTCACATCGATGTTTAGATGATTCGAAATCCCAACGGCAGCATCTTTCTTTGATAAATTAGTGAGATGAATAGAGGACATTACTGATGCAGAATCTGACAGGTTTAACTGTCCATAGTGTGAATATTGTCACCCTGTAACTGCGAGCTGGTGTTCTTTGCAGCCGATTCTGTAGTGGTGTTGAGGAACAGCATGGTATCGGCGTGAGTGTGGGTTATGGCAGCTACTTTTTCAGTCCCGGAGTACAGCTAAAAAGTAAGGGGTGTGCAATGTTTCTTTAGCAGACTCCACCACCATGGGGACTATGGCGACCCCTGCCCCGTTAGCCAGGCTAGGCCTGTTACTGGGTGTACCAACGGAGAGGTGGGGGCAAGGTCTTGGTCAGCTATGTTTCGCTAACCCTGACTCTAGCATATCAGCTATGGGTCGCTGATTGCCTCATCGGACAGGGTCTTTCTGATTGCGTCATTGGACAGCGTCTTTCTGATTGCCTCATCGGACAGCGTCTTTTTGATTGCCTCATCGGACAGCGTCTTTCTGATTGCCTCATCGGACAGCGTCTTTCTTATTGCCTCATCGGACAGCGTCTTTCTGATTGCCTCATCGACAGCGTCTTCACCCCCATGTGAATATAAAGCTCTAGTAGAAAACATAAGAAGCAGAGGTGTAGAAACACGGAAGAAGACGTCACTGAATCTGAATGAAATACAACGTGACCACGCAGCTCTCAGCAATCAATAAAGAGAGCAAGTCAGGCAGTGAAGTTGACCCTGTGATGCTTAAAGTGGAAGAAAGAGAAGGAAACACTACGCTCTGTGCATTCCCAATTTCGTTTCACGAAATCTGCTTTCCATTATGTCCTGTGTAGCGCGGCGCAGACGCTATAAGCCACCTACTGTTTTAGCTGCAATGAGCCGCTGTTGAGGAAGCTGAACAATGTTGATGTCTAAGTCCATAAACATAACCCCCAAAACGTTATCTGGAAATAGGCCGCTGATGATTAGCAGGAAGGTATGGGGCGGTAGTTCTCAACATGAGCGAGACTTGCCTTCTGTGTTTGTTATGATGATGAAGGAGAGCAAGGGCTGTAAGGATTCCATAGATTGAAGATTTGTATTTAGTTACATAGAAGTCATAATTGTTCTTACTGCAGTCTTCAAGCTAGAGTCTATAAGACAGTTATAAGTGTACTTACTGCAGCTTTCAACCCAGAGTCTATAAGACAGTTATAAGTGTACTTACTGCAGCTTTCAAGCTAGAGTCTGTAAGACAGTTATAAGTGTACTTTTTTGTGTCCATGATATTTGAAGGACTCTTCTGTAGCATTTACATTCAAAGACATGTATGTGTTTCTCAGCTGTTTTGTTAAGTGTCCAGGTCTCATAGGCATATGTTGCGATGGGGAAGAGGCTAGAGTTCCCTAAAAAATAAACTTCATCTAATCAGAGCCTAATATGGTGTATATGCCCACAAGCAGACACACAGATATACACAGCCACTGTCGCGGCGCTGTAGGATCTACGATTATAACAATAAATTTGTTAGGGAAAAGCTTTATTGCAAGAACAAAACAAACAGTGTTTGTCTCGTTGCTACAGTAACATGTTTTCCAAGCTTTTAATAGTTACAGTTAGTGTATTTCTTGTCGCGCCTTTAACACTTATTTGTAGCTCTTATTCCGTGTTTCTTTCACATGTAATTCTGCTAACAAGTTTCTGCTGCCTTTGTTTTTTTTTTCTTTGCTGAGTACAGTTCGGGTTTGTCTTGATCGTTTGTTCGTTTAGTTGGTTTTTTTTTTCCTCAATATTCTGTACATGGTCCGTTACTCTCCATACTCGATGTCTCAGTATTTATGTCATTTAGTCAGTATGGTCTTCAAGTTTCTGTGTTTATGTTGTACTTATGTTTCCTCGATATCAGTCAAACGTTTTTTTTTCCTTAATTTTTGTTCTCGCTAGAGGATATACACCACCATAATGGCAAAAACGCTGGAAAAGAATTGGTCTTGTGCTCCGAAGAGACCCCAGGAACATTGCTAAAACAGAAAAAAAAAAGAGACCGACCAAAGGTTACCTGGCGAAGGACTGTAGAGTGAGTAACATGCAGCACAGCTGGGACACAATACAAAGGCGGGGCCGCAGACCCTGAGAATTTGTTGCTGCCCTGCAAGACACTACAGGGCGTTATGGGTGATGATTGCTTAGCCGATCGCCGAACAGGGACATGGATTTGTTCTCACCTTGTCAGTCATGTGTCCTGAACAATGTAGTTTAACCCTACAACAACCAGGACACATAACACTGGAACAAAACGAGCACAGAGGGAACATTCTGGTGATTAGTTTGTGTTAAAGAAGTACAACATGGCATGAAGTACTTCTATATTCTCTTTAAAGGTAGAGGGGTATTACAGGAAATGCTTTGTATGGGCATTGGGAATCAGTTCTCCATCAGGTAATGAGACCGCGCGAGCGCGCGGACAGACACACGCACACATCCCCCCTCTCTCTCTCTCTCATGAGTACAGTTATTTAATTTTTTTAACACTTCACCTTCTCTAACACATACACAATCTCACACACACATTCACATATTAATTTACCTTGCCCACTGCTGCGGCCGCCATTTTTGTGTCTATGACAAACTCTTCATTCGTCAGAAGGGACTTGGAAAATGACATTTATTTGACATAAGTAAACAGACATTTTATTCCTTCCCTTCCCGCAAGCAAGCACGCGCTAAATGCGTTTCTCATGTCCTGTAAGGAAGTTTTCTTGTAATAGCCTGCTTCCATCATTATATCGTTTCATTAGTCGTATGCCTGGTTGGATATTACTTTGGCCAAAACAGAAAAGGAAAAAAAAAAATGGAAGTGGCATTCCTCTAGCGGATCCGTCTTCTAAATCGTGAGTGTCAAATTCATTTTCTACAGCGGGGCGGCGTTTGCTACAGCTGTTATCTGGGCCGGATTGTATTTAGAATAGCCAGTTTTGTTTTTGTGTTTTCTACAAGTGGACTTTTGCAGGGAGATTTGAAGGAGGCTGAGGAGTGAGAATATATGAAATACAAAGGAAAAATAAGTTGGTTCGCTAATGTGATAAAATCAAGATAATCTTAACACTTCATACATCTTGACATTAACATCGATTCCTGGATGTTCCGTGAAGAGTGTCTGGCGAGTTGCATGTCTATAGGGCTCTGAAGTTCTTACCTGCTTTAAGGGTGGGCCCAGGAGGTTTAGTGGAGGAGGGCGTAGTTGATGAAAACAGAATGGCTAATCAATATAAAAAAATATGTTGGGAGGGGTTAAAAAGGTTAAGGTACAATCCTCGTTTCCACGACATTAGAGCATATTGGAGATACGGTGTTAGGTCCGTATTTCCAAGAGCTTCGGCACATGAAAGTATGATATGGTCAGTATCACACGTCTAGCCTCGTTTACTCTCCCAGATTTCTCTGGTGCCAATTTTCAAAGGCTGGATGGGCCTCGGGGCCATATTTGGTGTGGTGCTTACAGGGAAAATCCCATATTTGAAACCGGCACCACCAGTCGGGATTGGGAGTGGGAAATAGTTAAAATCACTATAGAGATTCTTCTCTGGGGGGCTCATATGAATGACCTCATTAACATGGCCAAAAAAAAAAAAGCGTGACTAAGACTGTCACAGCTCCACACTGTGTTCTCAGTAACATGTTAGCGTACAGCTGCAATCTGGGCAACTGGTTGATGTGGGACGTCAGCCTGGTCAGTTGGGTGACGTGGGACGTCAGCCTGGTCAACTAGTTGATATGGGACGTCAGCCTAGTCAGTTGGTTGAAGTGGGACGTCAGCCTGGTCAGTTGGTTGATGTGAGACGTCAGCCTGGTCAACTGGTTGATGTGGGACGTCAGCCTGGTCAGTTGGTTGAAGTGGGACGTCAGCCTGGTCAGTTGGTTGATGTGAGACGTCAGCCTGGTCAACTGGTTGATGTGGGACGTCAGCCTGGTCAGTTGGTTGATATGTGACGTAATGGTGGCGGAGTCGGGACTCCTGGGAGTGTCTGATTAAAGAAATATGTCACATGACCCTTCTCATTTGAAATGATGCCTGCTTTAAAAAAAAACACACACACACAACACCACGAGTTTAACACTGAGGGAGAGAAAGGAAAAAAAAAGAGCGTTGGACCTGAATATGATTCGGCATTAAGCACGGGCATAGAGAACATTACTAAAGAGGTCAAAAGACAAACATGAAAATGGCTGGGCCGCATACCACGAACGGAAGGAACAAGACACCTTCATACCGCCATGCCGTGGACACCTCGAGGGAAAAACAGAAAGAGGGGCAGACCATTTGGGACATGGAGATGCACAATACAGGAAGAACTAAAGGAAACCGGAACGACATTGGTTTGAGGTATCCAGACCCGACGTTCTCAAGACAGGATTGGCCGGATAACCTTTGCTTGATGCCTTATGCTCCATTGGGAGTACAGAGGGCTGAAGATAATTAAGCACAGGATAGGTATTCCTTTTTTTTTTCTTCAAATTCTTCTTGCTAAATCTGGAAAGCATCAAGACTTGAAGTCATCTTTTTTATCATAAGAAGGCAGTAAATCATAAAAAAATCCCGCCTGTTTATGTAGTCCGCAAGTAGCACCCGAATAAACAATTTTGATCTTCGTAAGAAAAAGCTGGCCTCGTCTTCAAACCCCATCCATCAACAGGTTAACAGTCAGCGCCCTCTACCGGTGAGGATGGTGATGGCTGAAAACAATGACCCCTCGCGCCCCCACCCCCCATCCCCGCGATACGATCCTACATTCCCAGGGGCTGGCTACTTCGTCGGCTGGCGGGAATTAAGTATGCCGAGTTTTCGGTTAGAAAGGTATTTCATCCATTCATCACCTTTTTCTCACCAAGAGGTGAGAGAGCGTAGCTTTCTGTTAATACGGGAGGGTGTTTAAACAATATGTAGCGTCTAGGCTAAGGCTGGAGGAAAATGTATGAGAGGAGGGTTGCGGGGTGGGTGTGGGATGGGGAGAGAGTAACTGAATATGGAAGAAAGAGAGAGGTAGTTAAACGTGAGCAGAGAGAGAGAGAGAAAGAGGGAAGAGAGAGAGTGCTCATGTGGAAGAAAGAGAGAAGTAGTTATACGTGAGGAGGTTAGGGAGAGAGAAAGAGAGAGAGAGAGAAGAGCTGAGTAGTTGAATGTGAAAGAAAGCGTGATAGTTAAACGTGAGGGAGGGAGAAAGAAATAGAAAAGCGAGATAGAGAAGGAGAGAGAGAGGAGAGAGAGGGAAAGACCGACCTGAGTACTTGAATGTGGAAGAAAGGGTACGACAGTTAAACACGAAGAAGAAGAAAGAGAGAGAACGTATCATTATCTCTATGTGATATAACCGCATATAAAGCCAGTTACAATGAATTTCAAACACTGCCTTCCTCCGTCTTGGTGCAGAAAAAGCAGAAAGTAATTGTCATGTGTGTCTTCTAGATGTTGTCCACACATGTTGCCAGCTGTTCAATTTTCTAGATTCTTCCTTCTAAAATATTGTTCTTATTATCACGTTGTTATCATTATCTCTACGACTTACGTGTAGTTCCACCATCATTACTCTCTCTCTCTCTCTCTCTCTGAACCTTAAGTGCCCAGGGCACATCATGAAATTCCGCAAGGGTTTTCCACAAATGCCTGTCCTTTGCCTTTTTTCTGCTTTTGCCCAGGTGAGCCCTCTATTGCTCAACATCCTTTCTGTTCTTCTTCTCCATGTCTCTTTTGGTCTACCCTTTCTTCTGTTCCCCTGTGGTGTCCATCTTAGTGCTATTTTTGGTAGTGAGTTGTTAGTCAGTCGGAGCACATGTCCGAACCATCGCCAGCGTCTTTCCTCAATAATTGCTGTCAATTATTACTACACATACTTATTTTTTTGTCACCCGAAGAACTTGTTTTGTCTTCTGTGGTCTCGGTTTAGATTTCCATTTTCTGGTCCAGAATTCATATATTTACATTGTATGGCAGGTCAACACAAACATATTGCCTTGGGGCCTTAGATCATGAAGACATTTCAGGAAACTTTCATGCACTGGCTTTCTTTCCTATTTTGTTCTTAAATTATTTCTTTAATGATACAGAACAATTGTTCTTATTACATGCTACACAGAACATCAAGTTACTTACTTTACTTTATCTTTCCTCTTCTACCGTGAGGTGTCGAGTGGAGATGCAGTTGGCTTCTTTTGGGTCATATGAGTGGCTTCAGTGATGTTCATGCCATGATTCGTGTTTCTATAACTCCATCCATCTATCCATCTTCTCTGGGGTCATCCTCTTGATCTGTGTCCTCTAGTTCTTTGGTTGAAGGCCCTCGTGGCTGGCTGTGTATGTGTCGTTCTCATTAAGTGGCCAAACCACTTAATTCTGTGTTTATCTATGTATTGCTTGGCGACATCCTGGGCGTAGAGAGACAGATGTAAGATATGACCACAGAGACATCCTAGACGTAGAGAGACAGATGTAAGATACGACCACAGAGACATCCTAGACGTAGAGAGACAGATCTAAGATACGACCACAGAGACATCCTAGACGTAGAGGGTTAGATGTAAGATACAACCACAGAGACATCCTAGACGTAGAGGGTTAGATCTAAGATACAACCACAGAGACATCCTAGACGTAGAGGGTTAGATCTAAGATATGACCACAGAGACATCCTAGACGTAGAGGGTTAGATCTAAGATATGACCACAGAGACATCCTGGGCGTAGAGGGTTAGATGTAAGATACGACCACAGAGACACCCTGGGCGTAGAGGGTTAGATGTAAGATACGACCACAGAGACATCCTGGGCGTAGAGGGTTAGATCTAAGATACAACCACAGAGACATCATGGACGTAGAGGGTTAGACGTAAGATACGACCACAGAGACATCCTGGACGTAGAGGGTTAGATGTAAGATACGACCACAGAGACATCCTGGACGTAGAGGGTTAGATGTAAGATACGACCACAGAGACATCCTGGACGTAGAGGGTTAGATCTAAGATATGACCACAGAGACATCCTTGGCGTAGAGGGTTAGATGTAAGATACGACCACAGAGACATCCTGGACGTAGAGGGTTAGATGTAAGATATGACCACAGAGACATCCTGGACGTAGAGGGTTAGATGTAAGATATGACCACAGAGACATCCTGGACGTAGAGGGTTAGATGTAAGATATGACCACAGAGACATCCTGGATGTAGAGGGTTAGATGTAAGATATGACCACAGAGACATCCTGGACGTAGAGGGTTAGATGTAAGATACGACCACAGAGACATCCTGGACGTAGAGGGTTAGATGTAAGATATGACCAGGACGACATCCTGGACGTAGAGGGTCAGATGTAAGATATGACCAGGACGACATCCTGGACGTAGAGGGTTAGATGTAAGATATGACCAGGACGACATCCTGGACGTAGAGGGTTAGATGTAAGATATGACCACAGAGACATCCTGGACGTAGAGGGTTAGATGTAAGATATGACCAGGACGACATCCTGGACATATAGAGATGGATGTAAGATATGACCGTGACGACATTCTGGACGAAGTTGTGCAGAATATATAAGGAGAAAACTATCTTGTTGATATCATTCTCTATATTTTCATCTGGCATGGTTTAATCCAGCAGGACACGTCGTAAACAATCTTAGATAACATGTCTGCAAAAAGATAATATTAACAATAAAATGTGTACAATTTCCCGTGACCTGTTTCAGAATACAGCCATCTTGACGTGGTAATGGACAGATGAATCAGCAAGTGGATCTGAATCACCAGCTTTCCTTGTGTGAAAAATAAATACCGATATGCCTGTTCGGTTCGCCAGTTCAGAAATCCGATTCGGAGATTTATTATTTTCTAAATTGCTTTCCTAACTTCTAATGTTTCAGTTTTCTGAGCTCGTGGAAAATGCCATCATGAAATCCATGACATTGTTATTGTTAGCTATAAAAGATTTATGACATATTTCATAACTATGCCCGAGGCTGATAATGCGTTTCGTTTCACCTGTTTCCTCCGTTCACTTTTGACGTTCACCCACGTGCAATGAGATAGCTCACCTTGTGTGTTTCAAATTACAGGTGGGCGGTGGGATATCGAGTCAAGGGGTTTCTTGGGGTGAAGGATAATAATGGCGCTTTTCGTCTTAAAAGTCTGTTTTGGGGTAGATAGATGTTAGCAATGGCACCTCCACTGAGTGCGTCCCCGGCTTCGTTGGAGCAGTTAGCACGGAGATTGTCTAGCAAATGTTGCTGTAACCCCTCATCTCAGTCTGGAAATGTGTTCTAGAAGAAGGGAAAGATCCATTCGCCTGAAAATTTAGAAAAGTTGTAAGAGATGCCATGTGATGGGCAAGAGGGATACGAGGCGAGATTAAGACTGGCTTGTGGCACGGAAGGAACAGCATGGGTGGGGGGGGGGTGGGTGGGAGTAGCTGCACCATCTGTATTTGTTACGTAGTAGCACGAGGAAGAAGCGGCTGTGGGGAGCGAAGAAGACTATCAGAAGAACTGTCAGGGCTAGGAAACCACAAACTACAGCCGGCTGAGACACCACCCCCTCCCCTCCACCCCCAACCCCACCTCACTTCGATGTTGCGCTCATTGAAACAGACTCAAGTTTTCTTTTGCTTGACTGTGTGGTACTGGAAGTAATTTGTGTTACTGTGGGAAGCTTTCTTCTTGTATGCACTCTGGGACTCCAAACACTGTTCTTTACCCAGCTTAATGTCTGTGCTCCAACATCCACAACATCAGCCACACAAGACCTAAGAACTGCGGTTTTACGGACGTCAGTAGCAGCAAATAGTAGCTACAAGTGCTTCAAAGACAGTAGTCGCACACTGGAGGACGGTACACTGTAGTAATTTCTGCACGTGAATTAAACAACAAGGAGACATTGTTTACTGTACATAAGTGGTAAAACAACTTCATTCATAAAACAACTTCGGTCGTTCATAGCAAATTTAGAGTGAAACATGGAAGCAAAACTGGACCTGCAGGTCAAAGATCATCGAAGTCAGCCATTACTCTGCTTTTTAATAAACATTAAACATTGGAACAATTACGGTATTTCATGCATGTTTGGCATATACAGGCAAAACAGTTGGTCGTGTACAAGGCTCAGGAGAGACCAGTGCCTGCTATGTGTACTCCAGAGTAAAACAGATTCTAATTTCTAAAATAATGCAACGAATGTTGAAGATGAGGAACTGTCAACTCGAGGCTACCGAAAACCCAGTTCTGCGCTTATCAGAGCTTGTCTAAATGGAACATTTCAAGAACAGGAAAAAAAAAACCCAGAGTTAGTGGAACGGATGAAACTAATAATAATTTTTTTTAAGTTAATGAAAAATACTGAGTCAAGATAATTCAAGCGTTTTCTAATAACGAGCACAACTTTCGAAAGTCATTCTGGAGTAGATATGAAAAGATATTACCATGCCGACATCCTAGACCAGATATTAAAAGATATTACAGTAGCGGCATTCTAGAGTAGATATGGAAAGATATTACAATGGCGACTTTCTGGAGTAGATATGAAATACATTACCATGCTGACATCCTAGAGCAGATATGAAAAGATATTACCATGCCGACATCCTGGGCGTGAATATGTAATATGTGACCATGAGGGCATTCATTCACTCATTCATTCATTTGCATGTCCCTTGTGGAACTTTGCCTCCCTAACAGCACTCCTGTAGGCCTCTCGGTTGTGAGCAAGATGGCCTGCTGCTGATGCATCCATTTATAGATCATCAACGATGTCTTGCAGCCATCTTCGCCTTGGTCTTTGCCATGAGGGCATGCTGGACGTAAAAATGTAAGAAGTGAGCACTGACATTAAGTCAAGACAACACCGCAACTAGATGCGGAACGTCAAAAGACAGGAGGCTGGCCTGTCTCGGTGCTTCATGGGTGAAAGATGAAACGAGCTGGGAATCTATCGCAACCAATACGTGGAGATGGCACACTAATGAGAAGAGTCAAATTTGTCATAGACAAAATAACATCATAGAGAGTAATGGTATTATAGCTGCAGCAATGGCTATAACAAATTAAATAAGGATTGTTATAGTTATCGTCACGGCAGTATTTCATGATAAGATAGAAAGTGGCAGAAATGAAGTCTAAAAATAAAAATTTAAATTAAACAAAAAGTTTAAAAAGAATCACTGGAAAATGGGATGAAAAAAACAGGCGTCAGAATGGTGATATAAATTGTTTTCAACATCTATAATTAATGGACTTTCCTTTAAAAAAATCATATCTTCGTTTTGCGCCTTGCACCAATCAGTGTCAGAAAGGTCTACATTGCCTTCAGACGTAACTGACACGGCGTTCGATGACATCTCTGCTACGGCAGCCAAAAGATGCTGGCAGATGAAACGGCGATTACTGAAGAAAAGCCATTTCTCAAAAGTACAAGTCAAAACACCCCTGCGGAACTGTGAAATAAATCATTTAGTCGAACAAGAGAGATTAAGGTAGACGAAAACACAAAAATGTAATACCCGTTCTCATTCATTTACCTGAAACTCCGGAATATGCGAACAGATGCTATTTAGATAGAATATCTTCAGCGATAACACGATTGCGTGCTGGTATTTCTCAACATGGTTTCTTCGCCAAGAAAATTCCTAGCCAGACAGAAAGCATTATTCAATAAATATTTTAAAACGAGAAGAAAGAAATAGTATGATGAATAGAGCGGATGTATACGACGTTTCACATACTCTGCAACTGACTATAAATATTCCTGAATGAGTTTCCTTTATTCGTGTTATTTCATAGTCTATTTCATGTGTTTTACGCATGATTACTGAAATACATGCATGTAAATCATGCTGATTCTCTTACAGTGTGCCAGGCCTCACGGGTTTTGTTTATATGGGTCTGAGGGGATGTCTGTAGATCTTCGGAAGCCGCAAGTGAGACAGTTTTATTAGCTTTTGTATCTGGAATGGGATAAAGAAAGATGATAGTTGAAAAAGACAGCGGGTCTCTCTCTCTCTCTCTCTCTCTCTCTCTCTCTCTCTCTTTCTCTCTGCAGCGTTTAAAGCAGAGAATGGTAAGATTCTTAATTTCAGAGAAAGTACTCATTTTCGTTTTTAAATTATTGAGATAAGTTGAATAGAATTTCTGCATAAGTTTGATGGTTTTCTTGTTCTTACGTTAGCAGGAATGAAAATTAGAGGCAATAATAACTAATTGTTTGAGAGAAGCAAAACATCGGCATACGGCCTATGTAAGCAACTGGACATAAAGGGACAAGCAACTGGACATAAAGGGACAAGCAAGAGCAAGTGCATTAAAAAGCCTTTCAGAAACAGAAGAAAAGGCCTCATGCTGGCTGTGAAGCATGCGAAATAAAAATACTGAGAACTGAAATAATTTTAGTTCTCATATCTAATACCGGCTTAGATGCACTCCGAGGCGCACTGCCACTTGGAGGACCGTGATTCAAGCCTGGAACAGGACTTTTTTTTTTTTTAAAGTGAGAAAGAAAAGAAAAAAAAACAACTCACACACCCCTGGGAGTCATGACCCACCCCCAACCCCTCAGAGTGTCGACACACGTGTCTGAGGAGGAGATGGGGGGGGGGGGAGGAACACTTCCTCTGATGATCTAGAGAGTTATGTTTTTGTTCCGCTTTCCATAGTAGAGAGTTTCCTGCATAATGTTAGATAAATTGAAAAGATAATTTTAAATCTGCCTTGAACGTGGAGTTTTTGCTTGCTTCATTGAGACCTTACATACGGGACATTCTCTTCATGCATTGCTTCTTTCTGTTACATAGAGATTTTGAAACAAAAAAAAAAAAAGATAAATTCCAAACTTTCGTAATACTTCTTCGACCTCTTTTCTGAAAGCTTGTTATGGAAGTTTGTGTGTTTTAGAAGATGTTGGGGGTTGTGGGGGGGGGGGGGGGGGGGGACGGACAGAAAAACATCAACCATGTTTTGAACAGATGACAAGAGAAAGACGCAAGAACTCACTGCATGGTCCTGACAAACAAGCAGCATCAGTGAGAAACATCCCAAAGTAATAAATGATATAAGGTAAAGGCAACCCTGTCATGCCCTAGAGCCACATAGGGGATATGGTGTTAGTGTCCATATTTTCCTTGACCTGTCAGCACACTAGAGGGTGATGTGATCAGTATCACACCCGGCCGCCTTTCATTCCCCATCTCCAGAAGAAGTCGGGTACCTATTTCTACAGCTGGGTGACCGGGGGGGGGGTGTGTGTGTGTGTGTGTGTGTTGTCCCTCCGGCAGGATTCGAACCCATGACCTTCGTAATGAGAAACTAGTGCACTAACCACTTCGCCACTCGGGCGCCCAATAAATGATACAGGAAACCGAAAACGCCAGGTTAGGGAGTAGCCATATGGTCACCTAGTCATCGATTACTAGCAAATTATACGGCTTTTTATTTTGGTACAACGTGAATGTCGTTTGGTGTACATTTACCTTGGATATAATTTGAAAGCATCTCTTTAAAAACGACAATGTCACACTTTCAGGTAGCTTTTGTGAACACATAAAGAGAACTAAGTATAAAGATACGTACTAAGTTACCACAGCAAAGCGGTGAAACTAGCTGAAATAAACTGCACTGAGCTTTTCAAGCAATCTGTCACAATGTCATTTCTTCATTTTACCTGCATATTCACGCACATTTACGTGTAAAGACACATACATCATATATTCATGCAAACTACAGACCTACAGAACACAGCGACTAAGAAGAATATAGAGAAATTTTCCCAGTATTACTTTGCTTCAAAAAAAAATGTCGGTGTTGTTTTTGCATTTGTAATCTTTAAATAGACTTTCCAACCTTCCAATCAAAATTGTGTGCTCAACTTTATCATTTAGCCATTGCTGTTGAATGCATAGTTTTAAATATTAAAGATTACTTATTTCTTTCTCGAATGCCAAAAAAAAACCAAAAAAACTTCCTTCTCATGACTCTTGTTTTAAATGCGACCAAGTGTAAATATGACGCAAAGAAAGTGACAGAAAACGGCTGCCATGTTTTTATCAAACTCTTCTGTCAGCGCAGAAGAAGCAGAATTTGACAATTCATGGAATCTTGCTGGTATGTTGAACATGGATTCAGTCTAAACTTAAACAGAGCAAAACGACGACTAGAGACAACTTAAGTAAGAAAATGGTACCTGCAGAATAAGAATAATTGAAATATTTAGATGAAAGTACCAACGAGATTCTTACGTCAGTTCTACGGAGTAGTTGCCAAAATTCTACGGAGTGGTTGCCAAAATTCTACGGAGTGGTTGTCAAAATTCTACGGAGTGGTTGCCAAAATTCTACGGAGTGGTTGCCAAAATTCTACGGAGTGGTTGCCAAAAGCCAGCGCGAGCTCACGCCTCCTGTGGTACGTGCTTCATGGCCTTAAATCACTACAGGCAGGTGATCCGTAAGCCAAAACCAGCAATGGTAGGCGACCCATGACCCATGAAAAAAGGTGCTTAAAATGTTAAAAGTGTTTTAAAAACATTAAAACTATTTCAGTGCCTTTAACGTAAACGTAAATCTGCTACTAATCACTAAAAATTATGTATAAATGTCATTATCCAACATTTATCATGGTATCTAGTCTCTATCCTAACTCAGATGAAGTTGTGAACCATTGGACTACAGAATGCGTAAGTTTGCAAGTCTGCATTTCTTCTGTCCTCGCAATGAAAATTTTTAGACCCGAGGTTTAGAAAAAAAGTAGTTAACAGAGTGAGTGTGTGTGTGTATGAGTGAGTGAGTGATGAGTGAGCAAGGAGTGAGTGAGTGAGTGTGTGTATGAGTGAGTGATTGATGAGTGAGCAAGGAGTGAGTGAGTGAGTGTGTGTATGAGTGAGTGAGTGATGACTGAGCAAGGAATGAGTGAGTTAGTGTGTGTATGAGTGAGTGAGTGATGAGTGAGCAAGGAGTGAGTGAATGAGTATGTGTATGAGTGAGTGAGTGAGTGTATGAATGAGTGAGTGTATGAGTGAGTGAGTGAATGTGTGTATGAGTGAGTGAGTGATGAGTGAGTGAGCAAGGAGTGAGTGAGTGTGTGTATGAGTGAATGAGTGAGTGAGTGTGTGTATGAGTGAGTGAGTGAGTATGAGTGAGTGAGTGATGAGTGAGCAAGGAGTGAGTGAGTGAGTGTGTGTATGAGTGAGTGAGTGATGAGTGAGTGAGGGAGTGTGGGTATGAGTGAGTGAGTGAGTGAGTGTCTGTGTGTGAGTGAGTGAGTGATGAGTGAGCAAGGAGTGAGTGAGTGAGTGTGGTGTGTGTAAGACATAGTGGGTGAAGGAGAGGGGGAGGAGAGAGTGAGTGAGTGAGAGAGAGAGCGGGGACAAAGTATGAAAAATATGTTCATAAAAATCTTCAAAATATCAGTCCTCTTTTGGCATTGTCACACAGAAGCATGATGGTTTCTTTAGGGTTCATCGACGTGCGGACAAAATTTGATGCAAATGTAAGCGAAGTAAAGGAATAGTACTCAAGAGTAAGAGGATTGTCTTAAAACTGAGGAAGGGATTATAAATATCTGTGTAATAACTGAAGTACTTTATTCAGGAAAAAAACAAGTAATCGACCAATCTACAAAAACCCAGATCAATAACGATTACGACACGTACTCGTTTGAAAAACATTACTTTCTGCAAGTACCGAGAGCAAGCATCGAATACACCAGGAAACAAGAGTGAGGATTATAAACATTGCAAGAAATCTAACTTTGTTGTAAATATCTGACAGACAATAGTCTGTTATATATACAGCTTAATAGTTATATGGGAGTTTCTGTTATTAATACTCTGAGGTGATGCGCATTTGAAACATGAGAGGTTTTTTTTTAGACCGTTTTCATTGGTGTCGCTATTTTCATGACCTTCTCTCTTCTGACCAATGTATGTTTGCTTTCACCATTTTAAAATAACCGTGTTCCAATTTCATGTGGAACAGCAGGCAACAGAGTCACACAAGAATGTTTGCTATGTGCCCGGAACCGTCATATTTTGCTTTCACAAATCTTTCAGCCACAACTGTGGATGTTCATCTAATTCTTTTCCAGCAAACACGCACGAGTTTGGCAAGCTTTTTACTGTAACTTGTTCAACCGATCTTACAAGCAATCACGGGCGACGCTTTGGTTGCGAATTTGTGATCACCTGCTTTTATTCGCGACTACTGAAAATGAAGCAGATATCTATCTACCTGCTTTGTCTGAGATATCTGTCTGCCTGCTTTGTCTGAGATATCTATCTACCTGCTTTGTCTGAGATATCTGTCTACCTGCTTTGTCTGAGATATCTGTCTACCTGCTTTGTCTGAGATATCTGTCTACCTGCTTTGTCTGAGATATCTGTCTACCTGCTTTGTCTGAGATATCTGTCTACCTGCTTTGAGATATCTATCTACCTGCTTTGTCTGAGCTATCTATCTACCTGCTTTGTCTGAGATATCTGTCTACCTGCTTTGTCTGAGCTATCTATCTACCTGCTTTGTCTGAGATATCTGTCTACCTGCTTTGTCTGAGATATCTGTCTACCTGCTTTGTCTGAGATATCTGTCTACCTGCTTTGAGATATCTATCTACCTGCTTTGTCTGAGATGAAAAGTGCAAGTATATATCTTCAGTGAAGCTCCGCATCTGAGGTCAGCAGTTGCCATCTGCCTGCTTCAGCACCGTCCACATGGACGAGAGACGATGCCAGATAATCGCGTAACATAAGATTTCTCATATATCGGCATATAAGGGGCAGGGCCGAATTTCAGTGAGTTATGTTCAAAAGACGTGGATAACGTGTTTCTACAACAGCTGAGCTGGCGGATAAATTTTTAATGCAAAATAGGGGCCACAAGCAGAAAAAAAGTTGAGAAACCCTCAAAAGATAGAGACTGCATTTACATCTCCGACTTTTCCAATACCAAGTACTTCCTCTAGTGTTGTCATTTAACCACGGATGCTGGATCTGTTTTCTCTGCCTGATCTGTGGATTAAAGCATTAGGACAGAGAGCAATCTCCAAAACCGCGTCAGAGCTATGAGAATAAGACAGATGATTCCGTGTTATTCCAACAGAGTAATAACAAATTCTAAATCCCATGAGTTTCTCCTGCGTTTATTCTCAAAGTTTAATCTGCCTATACATTCATATGGTCCGCGATTTGAAAATTCCAGAACATAATTTATTTATTTTCTGGGATCCGATCTTGGCATTTCAGAGCACAAGATTAGATTTTAACACCATGTATTATCCCAAGGATGTTTTGAAGATTTGTGAATAACTGCGTCGCTACAGAACTTCCCTGTACGTTCCTGAATTGTCAGGGCCACATTTCATGCATCGTGAACCTCTGTACGGTTTTGTCTTCTACGCAGCCTGTGAACCTCGCCTACCATCCAGATATAGGTTCTCGTTGTAAAGGACGTAAAGGCATGCATTTCTGCGTTTGTAATAGTACTTTGGAATGTCATAATATAAAGGACGTTTTGTAGCAACAGAAAAGTATTATCGTAGCCCAAAAACGTAGATTAAAGATCTTCATCAAGGTACAAAAGTTACTTTAAAAATTTTGAAAAATATGGTTAAACAAACAAGGCAGTATTTCCTTGAACAGAATAAATTCAGTATTAATAACAGGATAACTGTATTTAGATCCAGTAGTTACTTCATGCTCCGTGTGCGGAGGTTTCTTGAAGTTTTTTAAGACATAAAACTTATACGCTTGAAGACAGGCTGAGACATGGTAGATTCTAGATCCTGTTAACTTTGCAGACATTTTAAATTTAACCATGGCTTAGTCCCACGAACTCTGCAAAAATCGTTATTTTGGCGTGACTTGGTTGTGTGTCCCTCAAATTCTGCAAAAATGTTTAGTTTAACCATGGGTTGGATGTGCGTAATTAAGCATGAATTTGTTGTTCGTTCCATGTTTTATATCAGGCGTGACAGCACAGGCGCTCCGAGCAAAACAGAAAGCTTATGAAAGTGTATCAGAGAGAAAGGCAATATCGGGTTAGTATTCTCGAACAGAAAACCAAACATTAGAAATATTAGAGAGTCAGCGCATTTAGCGTCATTCAAGGAACTCTTCAGCTTGATTCGATTAGGCAGTGGTTTTGAAATGTGGTTTTAGCATGATGTTGTATGGTTCATCATCATCATCAGTCCCCTGTATTCCCAATGGAGCATAAATCATCAACAAACGCTCCCCAGCCAATCCTGACTTGAGCAAGTCGGGCTATCTCGAACCATGTCTTTCTCTCTTCTCTTAGTTCTTCCTGTGTTGTTCGTCTTCATGTTTCTAATGGCCCTGTTTTCTTTTTCACTGAGGTGTCAAAGTCAAGGCAGTAGACAGGTGTCTCTTTTTCCACGTGATTGTATGGTTATCACTTAAGAAATAACAGACAAAGCAAAAAGTGAGAGAAAGAAAAAAAAAGAGAATTCATGAGACTCAAACCACTGACTCCTGCGGTGCGAGCAGCAGTTTAGCCACGAGAAACGACACACTATCCAACCGTGCCATCTTGTATTCATTAATTTCCCCGTGAGTCGCTAGAACCCCGCTATATTTTATCAGATGAGTTTATTTTGGGGTTGTAATTGCCAGAAATTAGCAATTTTAGCAGCAATAAATATACATGGACACGCTGAAAATTGATATCAATTGTCTCTGTATATTATCTCTTTTTTATCTCTTCTCCAGCCGTCTCACCCAGCCCATCCTACACCAAGGTTTTCCTAGCCCCAGCAGAAATCCGATTGTGTTTGTTGAAATATTCTCATACTATGATATTCTCATTATGTGCAATCATATTATGCCCGGCAACTGACCTATAGTCAATTATGTACACCAAGCCAGCTGTCGTGCACGGATACAAATGGGAATAAATGGCGTATCAGTCAAATGTCGAATGCGGTAAAGGTTAGAACACACAGTTTAACAGACAATGAAAAATGATTTGACCGTTTATTGTCAATTAAGGTGCAAAGATTCTCAAATATAGACCAATAAGGTCTTGTGTACTGAGGAGGGGAAAGACTTTTTTCTTGATTCTGTTAACAAATATGGCAGGTCGGTTACGGTAACAAATGTTACACAAGCGCTTGGTATCTCTGAAACTGTATGCGGATCAGGGAAGCTTTAAGCTTGTTTCTACCAGTTTCCTAAAGTTTTGAAATCTGAACGCAAAGATCTTGTTTTTGGTTTCTCTGTTTTAGCAGTATAACTATGTACATGTGCGGAATGAATTTTCTTTCTTTCTTTCTTTCTTCTTTCTTTCAAGATTCACGCTGAAAACGAATATACTGAATAAATACGAGGAGAAGTTCGTATTCTGATATCTGTCTAAAAGCACAAGAACTGGGCACAGGTGCCCGTCTAATGATCTGTTCTTTAATCTCTCGGCTTTAACACTCAGGCATTCAGGTTCAGTTCGGTTTTAGTGTACTAAGCAAATAGTCAGGGGCAGATTATCCTTTGGACCGAGCAGGCTTAAGTCCAGAGGCATCAAGGAGAACAACCCTGAAAATATAGAATTTTATTAATTTTATATCTGCACTTTCTTCTTCTTCTTCTTCTTCTTCAGTAGTCTCCCTGGACCTGCGAGCTGGTGTTTGTTTGTTTGTTTTGCAGCAGATGCGTTGAACACACTTAGTCACAACATAGTGTCGGTTTGGGAGCGGGTCATGTCAGCTATTTTTTTCAGTCCTTGAGTTCAGCTGAAAAGGAGTGTACAATACTTTTTTTTTTTAAATAGGCTCCATCACCAAGGGGACTGGCGATCCCTGCCCCGGTAGCCAGGTTAAGCCTATGGGGGGTACCAACAGGGAGGTGGGACAGGGTCTTGGTCAGTTATGTTTCTCCAACCCTGACGCCAGCGTGTTATCTATGGCTCGCTTATTGCCAAAACGGCCAGCATCTTCTCCCCTTATATCTGGTAGTATAGCTCAGAGGGGGCAGGGGCCCTTACTAAGTGTAGCCCAAGGGTTAAGGTGGTGGTTAACCCCGGTATAACTAACTAGAATGACCTTAACGCAAAGCATTTACCTTCTGTTCTCACCCGCGTGTTTAACTGCATAATTTTAACTCTTTAACGTTCGACACGCGCTCAACGATGTCATTTAAACAACGTATACAACCGACTGTATTTTACACTCTCACACATTCATTACAGTCTAATTACATCTGTAGCTTCTTCTTCTTCGTTCGCTTCTACCACCAAGACCGCCCCGTGGTCCTCCTGAATTTACTCTTGTGGTCCTCGATAGGTCCTGTGGTCCCCCCTGTAGTCCCCGAAAGGACCACAAGAGGTTCAGAGTATCGCAGGGCTTGAGCCTGTATTCTTGGTGCATCTCAGAAGCGGGAATGCATGACACCGTGGTTTTCACTGCACCAGTTTAATCTAGAGTTGGTCTTTCTCACCGGAAAACATCGACGTGTTTTTGGATATCAGTATATCCCCGCTGGGTGAGAGGTGGTTGGCCCATCCAGCCTAGAGTTGGACTTTCTCACCGGAAAACAGCTGTAGGAATTTTGATCCAGTCTATAGGTTACATCGACTAATTTTATACTTATCAGAATCCCAGATTTTATTACAAAGTAAGACTGTAAGATGTGACCAATAAATTTTCATACTGCCGTAAGTCATAATTTATTAGATTTTTTAAAAGATAAATGTGAAATATACGCATTCTCTAAACCCCTGCGCCATCTTTCATATTTGAAGGGGTAGGAAAGGTATTTCCATACATCATGACTAACTTAAGAGGGTTAAGAAAAGAAGAAGGGAAAAAAAAAACCCCCAGTTTCTGATACGTTATGGAGGTAGTCGGCGCTTAAGCGTATCTCTTGCATCTCGGTTCGTTCTTCGAATTCATTTGTTACTACCGTCTGCCGGGGCTGGGGTTTTGTTTTTGTTTGGTTTTTTTTTCCCCCACAAAATTCATTTCTTTTACCGTAGAAGATAACTGTTATCAATCTTGTGTCAGCTGTACTCTGTTGGCAAACAAAAATATATAGTTTGGCATCTTCATTTTTGTCGGCAATTTCCTGTAGGAATGTATTGAATGCGTAAAAAAGTAGTTTTTGTGTTTTTTGTTAAAGCCTCTGGCGCAGACAGAAATGTTGAAATGATTGCTGATATCACAGCTCATGAGCTGGTTTTCGTGCGTTCTTCTTGTTTATATAGGATCTTTCTCTATCTGTGGGGCAGACAGTATTGTGATCTGAAGCCACCAGTACTGTGACATAAAGCCTCCAGTATTTTTATCTGAAGCCTCCAATATTGTGAACTAAAGCCTCCAGTGAAGTGACCTAAAGCCTCCAGTATCGTGACCTGAAGCTTCGGTAATGTCAATCAGTTATTTTGCAAGTCCCCTGCGGAGCTTTGCCTCCCTAACAGCTCTGTCTCTCTCTTTCTCTCGGTTTTAAGCAAGATGCCCTGCTGCTGATGCATCCATTTGCAGATTATCAACGATGTCTTGCAGTCATTTTCGCCTTGGTCTTCCTCTCTTTCGTTTTTTCATTATGTATACATCCAAGACCGTCTTCTCTAAATTATCATGATGTTTAATGTGTCCAAAATATTTAAGTTTTCTCTGATTAATCCTCTTTACTAGCCAGCTTTCGTCAATATTAAAATCTTCTAGTATGGGTATATATATATATATATATATATATATATATATATATATATATATATATATATATATACTTTCCGTGCCGTTAAAACGTCACGTAGGGATCGCAAGATTGTTCACCAAGTTTTCCTGTTTTCAGCGAGCTTTTCAACCTCATCAAGGGATTTTATGCCTATTAATTTGGCCTCTCTTATGTCCTCTTTAGAGTTTCACGTGGTCTGCCTCTTTTTCTTCGGCCTGTTGTGTTCCACTTGATAGCTTGTTTTGGGATTCTCTGATCGTTTCTTCTCTCTCTCTCTCTCTCTCTCTCTCTCTATATATATATATATATATATATATATATATATATATATATATATGTGTGTGTGTGTGTGTGTTCTTTTTTGTGTCCATGATATTTGAGGAACTCTTCTGTAGCATTTACATTCAAAGGCATTTATGTGTTTCTCAGCTGTATGGCATATGTTTCGATGAGTAAGATGCATGCCGTTAAAAATCTTATTTTTGTAATTCTGTCTGTTCCTCTCTACAGTTTCTTTAGTTGTTTTACTTTTTGAAGAGCGATAGATATCCTCCTTTTAATTTCCCTCATTGTATCTCCATTATTAGTTAGTAATGATCCAAGATATTCAAAACTCTCCACCTCTTCCAATTTTTCCTGATTGATATATATTTCGGCTGCCTTATTTATTTTGTCAGTTGTCATCAGTTTAGTTTTCTTCGCATTAAGATAGAGGTTCTGCTCTTCACTGCTCTTACGGACTGACATAATTAATTTTTCCATTCCTTTTTGTGCTGTGGACAGTAATATAACTTCGGTAAAGTACTGCTGATAAAGACGCTGCATCAGACTGCTAGCCTACTATGTTAATTTTCTTAGCTTTTGAGTGAGTTTTCTTGTTTCTTCTACTTTCGCCCCCCTTCCCAAAAGCGCGTTTGTTGCGTTGTGTCGCGATTTGGATCTTGGCTGTGATATCTGCGTCTTACGGCCTCCTCATGTCCGTCTTTAACATGGCATATGTTAGGGTTTTCCTTCCCATTCTATTCCTGTCTACTCGACCTGTCTGTAGTCTTTTCATAGAGGGGACTGTTATGAGGTAGAAGAAAGATCCTGGTTGGCTTCGGCTCGCTAACACTGACGCAAGTAACCAGTTATGGGCAGTTCAGTCAGTAGCCACCATTAATACTGCTTCAGCCCACTCCACTCCATAAACGCACCCAAGATACTGTTTCTTTCAAAAGGCTGTAGAATTTTAAGTATCAGAAATTTCAGTTAACAAACTTCCTTTTGTCCAGGGATTTAAAATACGCCAGGCGTGGAAGTCCCAAAATCCTGTAAAATATATTTCATGTTTTTTTTTTTAAACTTTGTTCTGAAAATAATACAAGTCCTCAGTTTCAAAAACGGCATTACATCTATTGTACACAAAATTCTCTCTCTATATATCTCTCTCTTATATATATATATATATATATATATATATATATATATATATATATATATATATATATATGAGAAGCATGTTTGTACAATGTCTGGAATAGTGTGAAAGGTGCATGATAAAAGGCAGAATGTCAGACGGGCCTGCGTGCCCAATTCTTAACACTTTTGAAATAAATATCAATCAATCAGTCACTCTCTCATTTATGTAATCATTTAATTGTTCCTTCGTGCTTATTATGCTCATTAACAAATTCTGAATGACTGTGACTGAGTGAAAGCTGTATGATGAAGGGCAGAATGTTAGACGGGCCTGTGTGCCCAATTCTTAACCCTTTGAAAATAGAGTAAGTTCTCTCCTTCCCTCTCTCTTCTCTCTCTCTCCCCTGTCTGTCTCTTCTCTCTCTCTCTCTCTCTCTCTCGTCTCCTTAATTTCACAGTTAAGTCAGTTTCGTACTGTAACATCAGCTCGGTAAGTAATGGGAAATATAAATTTACATTGGTCACATTTTATGTGTTTTTATCCTTTTTGAGATAGTTGCCGTTTACGAAGACTGTCGATGGGAATAAGAAGATACTGACTGGGAATAAGAAGATACTGACTGGGAATAAGAAGATACTGACAGGGAATAAGAAGATACTGACTGGGAATAAGAAGATACTGACAGGGAATAAGAAGATACTGACTGGGAATAAGAAGATACTGACAGGGAATAAGAAGATACTGACTGGGAATAAGAAGATACTGACTGGGAATAAGAAGATACTGACAGGGAATAAGAAGATACTGACTGGGAATAAGAAGATACTGACTGGAAATAAGAAGATACTGACTGGGAATAAGAAGATACTGACTGGAAATAAGAAGATACTGACAGGGAATAAGAATATACTGACTGGGAATATGAAAATACTGTGGATAAAGAAATACTTCTTCCTTCATGCTCGCCCTCTTGTGGACTAAAATCGTATTTGTGCTGGTGTGTTTACTGTACTGTGTTACTGGGGCCACTCGTTAAGCCGTGTTGTGCTGCCTGGATGTGCACGCTGATTCTGGTTTGTACCTATTTGGAAATCGTGTTTGCTAGATTTGTTATGCGCATAATTCCAGCCAACTTCACGTTTCTGGATTCGCTACTCACTGACTCCAGTCATTCTTCACTTTCAGGCTCTTACAGCCCTAAGTTGGCAATAGATACAGAAGTCAAGCCAGCCCTGCGTATCGCTTGACATGAGGATTTATTGGTGGAATTGATGATAATGCTGATGAAGATGACAATAATCTGACTGCCGGCAGGTTACCCCTGCCATGTGGCGAGTCCATTCATACTAACAAAAGTCCAGAACAGATATAACGTCCATATACTGCACGGAAACATCACACAAAGCGTCCGCACAGGTACATATTCAAACGAAGACTAAATCGTTCAGGCTTTCTCACACAATTCTCAGTCACGGGATTCACAAACCACGTGACCTTCTGGACGTTCAAAATAAAGAGTCATAAGGCGAGAAATGCCCTTTCTGTAGAGCAAAGACAAATGATCTCCAAACTAATCGCAAAGTAACTGCACAACACAGGTTCTTAACAAGTTCACACATTGATATTATAGATGTCCTTGACCACAAGACTAATAATAACAGCCTGTCATTCCACATACAGCACAAGAAATGAACATATTGTCACAACGGAGTCTCCAGTTTATAGTTTTAAAAGAACAAAAAAAAAAAAGCTTTAATATGAGAATAAATGTGGATGACGAGATGAGGGATGAAGTCAAGAAAATCAAACAATATAAAAAAAAAACACACAGTGCCAACTGTCCAAGCAAGGGATTTATCTCACCATAGGAACAAAATGTGAATCAGGACATACTTACAGACTTCAATTCGAATCAACACACTGTTCCAAATACTTAAATCAATATCCACAAAACATTGTAACACTTCCATCCTAAGTCCTACACTAACCAGTAGGAGAACCTCTCCTGATATCACAAAACTAAAAAAAAAAAAAAACTGCTAAATAACATGGTCCAACACTCCTACACAAAAATATGTACAATCCTTTACATGACTGGACCATTACTCCTACGACCAACTACAACGAATAGTGGCCCTAGCTGTCAACCATGTCTGGAAAACTTTAAATCTGACTATCAAAAATTATGCTATCACTTTATAGCACCTAAGTCTGCGCCATCTGTGTTTGAGTCCTCTGTCTGAGCCCTATCCTATGTTTTTATATTTCCCGGCTCCGGTGTGAAATCTCGGGATTTTCTTTCATTCATTGTTTCTAGCTCGTGCCAGTTACCACGCACGCAGTTAGGTTCTAGAAAATTCTTCCTACCTTTCTCATGATAGTCAGACTTTCAGTACTGAACTCTCTCTCCTCTCTCTCTCTCTCTCTCTCTCTCTCTCTCTCTCTCTCTCTCTCTCTCTCAACCTTAAGTGCCCAGGACACATGGGGCTTCCGCAAGGGTTTTCTCAACATCCTCTCTGTTGTTCTTCTCCATGTCTCTTTTGGTCTACCCTTACTTCTTTTCCCATGTGGTGTCCATCTTAGTGCTATCTTTGATAGTGAGTTGTCAGTCATTCGGAGCACATGTCCCAACCATCGCCAGCGTCTTTCCTCAATAATTGTTGTCAGTGGCTTCATCTGCATCTATGCCAACAAGATGTTATTTCTTATGGTGTTTGGCCAAAATATTTTTCTAATTCTTCATACACATTTAGTCTGGATAGAATTCAACTTGTTTTCTATGGTTTTGGTGATTTTCCAGCATTCACTTCCATAGAGTAATACACTTAGAACATTACTCTTAAATATGTCTTCATGCTTAGTTTTTTAGATTTTCATATAATCTGCAGCATTGCAAAAGCCTAGTCTGCTCTAGTAAGTCTGCTGTTGATGTCTCTCCATTTTCTACTCTCTACTGCCAAGATATACATATTCGTTGACCTCCTCCACTAACTTGCTATTTACTCTGAGTACATTTCTGTTGTTCACATTTTGCTTCATTAACTTTGTCTTTCCTACGTTGATCTTTAGTCCTATGTTGTTTGCATTCTGAGTTAGCTTGTTTATTTTTATCTTGCATATCTTTGTGACTGCTTGATAGTAGACAGTTGTCATCCTCAAAGTCAAGGTCCTCCAGCACTGTGTCAAGGGTCCATTGTAATCCTCTGCGTCTGTCTGATGTTGCCTCTTTCATTAACCAGTCTACTACCAAGATAAATAATGTTGGTGATAGTACACATCCCTGTTTGTACCCTAAAGCTTCTGGAGGTATGTTCTCCACAGATCACTTTGCACTGAAAACCCTCATATAGGGCTTTGATTACATTCACTATCTTATGGGGGAGGCCATGTCATCTTAGGATTTTCCACAGCGCATCTCTGTTGACACTGTCAAAGGCTTTCTCAAATCTATAAACAGTGCATATGTTGTGCTGTGTCATTCATCTGCCTGTTCAAATATTTGTCTAAGTACAAATATGTGGTCTATACATGATCTTCCTTTCCTAAATCCTACATGCTCTCTCCGAAGTTTTCCCTCAAATGCTGGTACAATTTTGTTGATGAGTATTCTGCAAAATACTTTACTGATGAGTGGCAGTAGGGTAATGCCTCTCCAGTTCCCGCAATCTGTGAGGTCACCCTTCTTTGGTAGTTTTACTAAAAGGTCAGTTTTCCACTCCTCTGGAGCTTTTTTCTAGATCCCAAATTTGTTGTAGTATCCGGCAAAGTTGTTTTGGTGTTTCTGTTTCTTCTGCTTTCAACATCTCAGCAGTCACTTCATCTTCACCTGGTGCCATGTCTAATTTTAGCTTATTTATTGCCTCCTTTATTTCACTTATTGTTATTGTTCAAGTATTGATGTTTAGTTTCGTTTTTGCTTCAGCTATGTCTATTATTTGTGCTGCTTGTGTTCCCGTAACAACGTGTCATTTATTTTATTAGAGAAGCACGAGAAAAGAGTAGAACTCTAACTCAAAGATGTACGAAAGCTCCGGGTTCATATCCCGTATTCTTGTATGGCTCTGTTACCGACTCGTCCCAAATGAAAATGGAACTAAGTTAATAGAAACAGTGATAGGACACCGATACATTTGGTCAGAAGAGAGAGAAGGTCGTGAAAATAGTGACTGCCATTCTAAGACAACTAAAGGGAGAAGGGAAAAAGAAAACTTCACTTGAGATCATGCTTGTAGGGAGCAAGAAGGGAATTTTCTTTGAAAGGAGAATAGGAAGCAAGTGAAATGATATGAAACTTTGATTCAGAGTTCCTTCTTAGAGACACATGTCTAGATGATATCAATGGGGGTTATCACTGCTTTCGCCAGAGAGCCCCGTGAACGGTGAATCTCCACGGGGTTTCTGTTACTTTGTCATCTGGAAGATGAAGGTCGCGTTTATGGCAAACAACCCTAGAGGCAACCATCAGGACTGGAAACATAGTGTTTAATTCAGAACCAGCCAGAGGGGGAACACGCTCATTTCCATTGTAATCAAAGTACGATCAAATTTTATTAGGACAGTTCGTGTATAGCCCAGATTTCGGCCCCATAATATTCTCATTTCTCCAGCAGTAACGTGTGTCACAACAACTTTAAAACAAGTGAGAAAAATCTTGTGCAATGCAGGTCTGTGCAGGAACATGAGAAGAAGGGTTCTAAAATGCTAAACTGAGCACTCCTGCTCTATGGAAGTGAGTCAAGAACAGTGTAAAGATCATTAGAGACAACAGAGATTTGGTTTATTAGAAGAATTTTTAGAGTACCATGAACAGTTAAGATGACGAACAGGAAAAGTGGAAAGAAACATAACTAAATCCATAAGAAAACGACAGTCATCATTCATTGGACATAAAGTGAGAAAGAAAGGTCTTGAATACATCATTCATAACAACAGAAAAGATAAATGGGAAAAGAGGCAGAGAGAGGCCACGAGGAAGAAAAAAAATCTAATTCTATGGCACAGTAAAAAGTCTGCAAATGAGCTAATGGAACAGATCAAGCACTGAAGCCTATGGGTAAGACCCTCAACGCTTGTTTGCATAGCACCTTATTATTATTATTATTGTTACGTTTAACCAAGAATGTATTGGGTCATTTCTGACCTGTAACATTGCAACCCATCACTGCAGTCCACAAAAAAAAAAAGTCTATCATTTATAGAAACTCTGTTAGCAGCCACCGGCATTCTTCATGGAAAATATGAGCCTTCTTTTTAAACTTTGCAAAGCAGAAGGCTAACCTATGCGAAAGAAGAACTTTGGTTTGAAAAGTTTTAAAGAAATTGCTGCCTAATTTTGTATTTAATTTCGTAACTTCGCCGACATACTCAAACATATTGTAAAAAAAAGAAGCAAAATAAAGAACTGCAGTAAATTTATTTATATAAAAGAAACCGAAAAGAAGACATGTTTGGGACTACTCATATAACCATCGTTAATGAACTTTGCCTTGACTTCGATAAACCAGAAGGTCGCAAACAAACAGAAGTTAAAATAAGAAAATATCCAGTCTTTCTGTAGGGGATGCGGATCTCAATGTAGCGACCTGAAATGGGACTAATTTGGATTCCAGACAGAATATCATGTGTCTGGTACGAGGGACATTTTTCCCACGTGACCTGTTAACCTATTTGTTTTATGATTGTAGGCTATGCAGTAGATCGACCCACTTGTTTTATGACCGCAGTCCTGGGAAGGATCTGCTGGCCCTTAAGCCCCCCTAGTGGGCCGTATTTTGGGGGCTATGCTTCTCATGGTCTGGGAGAGATACCAGAAGAATGTGATTTTTAGCCGAATCTTCCCATCTTTCGCTGGATGGACATAAATACGCTAGCATAGTAAAGATTGATATGGGAAACCCGCACCTGATAAAGCGGGTACTATAGTTCCAAATCGTTTCTCAATTTATTTCGTAGATGTTGGAGTTACTACTGCAATTTTTTTTTAAACTCCAACTGTTGATAACATTCTGTGTTATCATTAGCTTCCCTCCCCCCCCCCTTTTTTGCATCTGTTATAATTTCGTTATTGCCACTGCGTAGCATGTAGTGATTGTTATTGTCAACGCTGTTTTTCTTGTAGTTACACTTTTATAATTGGTTCTTTTGTTCGAAAAGCCCCAATGTCCACCCAGAGAAGCCTGGGAAGGTAAATGCGACCAGCCTTGACGCTGACCACATCACACTTTTCTTGTGCCGAAGATCGTGGAAATGCGGGCCTAACATAGCATCGCAGGTGCGCTTTTAATGACGTAGAAACGGGGATTTTACCTTTTTACTTTCTGTTGTTCATTTTGACGCTGCAGTTTTTCTTTTACCATTTTTCTTTTTGCCGTTATTTTTGCCCAAGTTGTGTATTGGTATTGCTTTTCCCCTCCCAAGACTGCATTTTATTTTGTTTCTTTTTTTTTTTTCAATTTTATTTTTCTTTATATCACTTGCATCTTTCTAGCTTTCATTAATTCGATACTAATACTGTTCCCTTTTTTATAGTATTATTGCTTATTATTTTTATATAATATTATTTAATTATTACTGGCGTTATAATCATTTCAGTTTCATTGGTCTGCGCTTTTATTTGAGGTGGCAGCTGGGAGTAGCGGCTGAGCTGATGAGGGCTGTTCTTACCTTGATGTTTCCGAACCTGGCTGCTCCTCTCTTTTATGCTGTTACTGGTGTCTAACTTTCATGTTCATTGCCTGCATGGCAAACAGTTCTTGGCTGTTGTTTCTATTATTTCTCAGACTATTACTGCAGCTTGCCTAGATTCTGAAAATTCAGTAAAGACTTCCAAGAGACGGTGTTCTGAAACTCGAAATGCTCATGATGTGAAACGCTACAGTTTAATGTCCTTTAAGGATTATTTATTATTTCTTATAGCTCGAATTCTGAAAGTGACGGCAGAGTACCTTCATGCAGGAGGCACTGACAAAGACGCAGACAAATTTACACATAAGGCCTTCTTCAGGTTAATAACTTCTTGGACACATCGCTCCAGTTACTTGGAGTCTGCCGACCGAGAAGTTGAAGTGTCCAGATCTCTTTCTTCACCGCGGCTTTCCAAATGTACTCTAACCGGTCAAAGAGTGGGTCTTTGGACACCTTTTTTTTTTTTAACTTTCTAGTCCCATTACTGGAACCTTTCATGAGTTTGCGGTTCTCGCTGTGCTGTGTCCGTTTTTTTTTTTTTAACAAAACATTGGATTTCTTTCATGTCTGACGGTGAATCTCAGCCGTCTTCCGCTAGTGTTCCCCTTGGCAGCCTATTTTCATAAATTGTGCCCCTTCTTAGTCAGTCAGTCATTTATATGTCCCATGCGGAACTTTGCCTTCCTAATAGCTCTCCTGAAGGCCTCTCGGTTGTGAGCAAGATCCCCTGCTGCTGATGCATCCATTTGCAGATCATCAACGATGTCTTTCAGCCATCTTCGCCTTGGTCTTCCTCTCTTTTTTTCCCCAGTATGCAGCCTCCCAAGACGGTTTTCTGTAAATTATCATGACCAAAATATTTAAGTTTTCTCTATTTAATCCTCTTTCCTAGGCAACCTTCTTCAAATATTAAGCTCATGTAGTATGGATATATTTGTTCTTTTTTTGTGTCCATGGTATTTGAAGAACGCCCCTTCATAGTAGTAAAACTTTGTTACTATTAAAGTTCCTGTTTTTTTTTTAAAATCTGTTGTCCGCTTTTATCCAACTTCTTCTCGCTTGCCCCTAAACGTCCTGCCTTGTACCCAGAGGGGTACGCGTTTCCCAAGGTGGGAGCAAGTGATGTATGGAATGATGCCTCCCTTTCAGACAACTTGAGAACTGCTATTCTACAATAAAGTATATTGTAACAAACACGTGGGCAAAGGGGAGAGGTTGAAACATTACATGAGACTTTTTCTCCCTTTGTCTGTCTTTTCACACAAGCTGAAAGTGTAATCTTCTTGGCGGTATCATGCTTCCTGGTAAGGGCCACTGTCTAGGCTGTTATGACAGCCTGTTGTTAAGATCACAGTGTACAGAAGAGAAGAGAAATTATGCCAGTGCTCAGAGACAAGGGATACACATGGAAGGAATCAGAGAATAATTCCAAGAATAGGGATGACTGGAGAGCCTTTTATCCGTGGCCTATGCTCTCAAGGGAGTGAAAGGCGATAATGACGATAATGTACACATTTAAAGAACCTATATCAGTTTTAACCGATTTAAGATAAGGAATCTTTTTTTTTTAAAACATCGTTACCTGTCATTTCAAGACAAATTCTGCCCTTTCATAAATCAAACAACATTTAAAAATACATATTCCCCAGACCTTTCTCTCACCTTCACAGCTGTTTATACGGCTCCGTCCATCAACTTCACGGGTCAGAAGAATATAACTTGCAGCAGTGTTTTCTTCCATTACATCCCAGCATACGTGTCTAACATTGCTTGCGCATATTCCTGAAATATGGAACATCTTGAAAGTTTATGTATCTTCCAGCTCCCTGCACTGTAAATCACATTTCCTACGATTGACTTTCACATGGCACAACGCTCTTGGCCAAGTGTCTTTCATTCAGTTCAGAAACTGATTCCGTTCGTGCTGTGCTGCTGACGTTAATCAGTGACAGACAAGATGGGATCGGTCCAATACATGTATCTTGCGTTCGCCCCAACTCTTTGACATTTTGTGAGGTCTGTTTTGTTCCTTTGAATTTGAACATGTTTGTACATATGGCTCCATCTGTGGCGCACCTTAAGCTAGTGCCAGAAATCACGAGCTAACGGGAAGGAAAGATATTTTTTTGGAGGGCATACAACTTTTCACATGTAGTGGACAAATATCTTTCAAGGAAATACGTTGAATAAATCATTTTAAAAAAAATAACCGTTTGGCATCTGAAAGAACAATCAGAAAAAGTTGGACTAAAGATAAATCAGGTGAAAATTGAATACGTGAGGACATCAACATAAACATGAAGATCATATACAATAAGAAAGTATAAAGATTAAAAGAACAGATACCTGTAAATAACTGTGAACAATATTCAATAGCTCCAACATTATAAAATATGTGATAAGGGCTAGAATACAAACTGGAAACCAGACACACACACACACACATATATATATATATATTGTAACAATTGTTAAAGGACAATATATATATATATATATATATTGTCCTTTAACAATTGTTACAATCATAAATTCTATCCCACAAGACCAAACTAAACATATGACCATAAACATAAACAGATTGGACCATTTGTACCGTACTGGCCAGAAACATGGAGTGCAGCTAAATAAAATGAAAACCAAATAAAACATTTCAGAATAGAAATCCTGAGAAGAATGTGTAGACCGGTGAGAGACCCTATAACACAACAATGGAAGATAGGAAGTAATAAATAAATCTACACTTTGTTTAACTCTCCGCTTATAACAGCCATTATGAAAAATAACAGACTGAGGTGGCTCGGAGATTTAGAGAGAATGGAGAAGGATAGACAAAGATGGCCTATTCAGTAGTGATCTTCCGGTGAGAAAGTCCAACTCTAGACTAAACTGGTGCAACGAAAACCACGGTGTCACGCAATCCCGCTTCTGAGACCCACCAAGAATTTCAGGATCAAGCCCTGGGATACTCTGAACCTCCTGTGGTCCCCTCGGGGATCTCGTGTGGTCCTTTCGGGGACCACGGGACTTAACGAGGACCACAGGCGTAAATTCAGTAGGATCACAGGGCAGTCTTGGTGGTAGAAGTGAACGAAGAAGAAGAAGAAGACAGTAGTGATGACGGTGGAAAGTCCAAAAGATGGATCCAGACAACGATGACAAGACAGCCTAGAAGAAGATGTATACACTTGTGGAATCAACAGTTTGCAAGAAAAGATCATGAAGAAAGAGGAATGGAGACGCGCCTTGTCTGCAGCAGCGAACCTCAGTGGCTCAGAAAGCAGCTGCTCAAAGAAGAAGAAGAAGTTTAGCCCGGAAACTTTTTCACATTAACTCTACAGCACAGAATAGCCTAGACTAGAATTTTTTTTAAAATCCGCTTTAGACTTTGTAAAATAGAAAGTTTATGGTTTAGACAGAATTCGCTAGTACGGGAAAGACTAGATGGTAGATACAGAAGCAAGCTTCGGGCGTAAAGATAGAAAGTTTCGTGATATTTAAAGTGATAGCTTTACTACTCGTGTGTTAAGAGCCACGAGTTTCTCACCATCTAGTAGGAAGGAATTTGTTTTAGCTCTTACTCCAGCTGTTCAAGAGTGTGTTATTCTTGATACTGTTTCGTGCAAAATATTAGTGTGTTATTCTTGATACTGTTTCGTGCAAAATATTAGTGTATTATTCTTGATACTGTTTCGTGCAAAATATTAGTGTGTATTATTCTTGATACTGTTTCGTGCAAAATATTAGTGTGTTATTCTTGATACTGTTTCGTGCAAAATATTAGTGTGTTATTCTTGATACTGTTTCGTGCAAAATATTAGTGTGTTATTCTTGATACTGTTTCCTGCAAAATATTAGTGTGTTATTCTTGATACTGTTTCGTGCAAAATATTAGTGTGTTATTTTTTATACTGTTTCGTGCAAAATATTAGTGTGTTATTCTTGATAATGTTTCCTAGACAATATTAGTGTGTTATTTTTTATACTGTTTCCTACACAATATTAGTGTGTTATTCTTGATACTGTTTCCTACACAATATTAGTGTGTTATTCTTGATACTGTTTCCTAGACAATATTAGTGTGTTATTTTTTATACTGTTTCCTACACAATATTAGTGTGTTATTCTTGATACTGTTTCCTAGACAATATTAGTGTGTTATTCTTGATACTGTTTCCTAGACAATATTAGTGTGTTATTCTTGATACTGTTTCCTACACAATATTAGTGTGTTATTCTTGATACTGTTTCCTAGACAATATTAGTGTGTTATTTTTTATACTGTTTCCTACACAATATTAGTGTGTTATTCTTGATACTGTTTCCTAGACAATATTAGTGTGTTATTCTTGATACTGTTTCCTACACAATATTAGTGTGTTATTCTTGATACTGTTTCCTAGACAATATTAGTGTGTTATTCTTGATACTGTTTCCTAGGCAATATTAGTGTGTTATTCTTGATACTGTTTCCTAGACAATATTAGTGTGTTATTCTTGATACTGTTTCCTAGACAATATTAGTGTGTTATTTTTTATACTGTTTCCTAGACAATATTAGTGTGTTATTTTTTATACTGTTTCCTACACAATATTAGTGTGTTATTTTTTATACTGTTTCCTACACAATATTAGTGTGTTATTCTTGATACTGTTTCCTACACAATATTAGTGTGTTATTCTTGATACTGTTTCCTAGACAATATTAGTGTGTTATTCTTGATACTGTTTCCTAGACAATATTAGTGTGTTATTTTTTATACTGTTTCCTACACAATATTAGTGTGTTATTCTTGATACTGTTTCCTAGACAATATTAGTGTGTTATTCTTGATACTGTTTCCTAGACAATATTAGTGTGTTATTCTTGATACTGTTTCCTAGACAATATTAGTGTGTTATTCTTGATACTGTTTCCTAGGCAATATTAGTGTGTTTTCTTGATACTGTTTCCTAGGCAATATTAGTATTTTACTCTTGATACTGTTTCATGCAAAATATTGCCGCAAGACAGAAAATTGTGTAAATATAATTGTTGTATATCTTGTCATTTCTTTCTTTCTTTCTTTGAGCAAGAAAACCGCCTGAATGAGCATAAGCACAAACTAAAGTTCCAACATACGCACGACAGCCCAAAGATCCCTCACAATTCAAGGTTGGGACTTGTGAGATTCCTCAAAGTTGGTTTCTTTCAAATGATCACAAACTATAGACGTTCAGTCGAAAGATTCCGAAACGTTTTTGTTAAAAATGGAAGATATCTGATATTCTGCTTTTCGACTGAATAAATTACAGTACTGAGATGCATAAACACTCTTCTTTCTTCTCCTGTTTATTACAGCGTTGTATGGCTATGTAGAACTGGTTATATTACAGTAATGTGGCTAACTAGAACTGGTTATATTACAATGATATAACTAAGTATAACTGGTTATATTTGAAGGACTTAGTGTTTTGGAGAGTGTCTTTGTGGGGAAATGGCTAGTGCACAAGTCCATAGTTTTTTTCAAACGGTGAGCCAGTCGCGTAGTGGTGTCCAGAGAAAGAGAGACAGAGATGTTCTGCCAAATTTTTAGAGTAAAAGAAAATCTTTTTCCACCTCATTTTGTGTGTGTATGTTTTTTTTTATTTATAAGATAAAATCCCGCTAGAGAACCCACATCAATTTAGCTAATAGTCCCAGTCCAACATGAGTTTAAAAGGCCAGAGATCTCTGCCTCCAAGCATCTCATATTTCACGTTGAAAACATTGGCTTGTATAATAAAACATCAAATTAGAGTATAGTCAATGCACTGTGTGCACTCTGAACTGCAGCAGAGAACAGAACCACAGGTGTGCCAGGACAGGAATTTGGTTTACCAAATCAGCCGCATTCTAAACAAACAAACAAACAAAAACTTGAGAAACACTGCACCAGTCTCTCATAGCGAAGGTCAGAGTTTCGAATCCGACCGCGGGTTCCTATAGGGTCACCCAGGTGTAGAAATGGGGTCCCTGGCATATTCTGGAGCTGGGGAAAGAAAAATGGCTAGGTCTGATACTGACAAGGCCACTCTCCAATGTGTCGACAGGTCAAGGAAAACATAGACACTGACGTCTTATCTGGTAGCTGCTTCCATGGCACAACAGAGCTAGTTTTACCCCTTTTTTTCCTCATGTTTAGAAACAACCATTGCATTTTGATATTCCTGAGTATTGTAAAAAACTATTCTATATTTTAAGTAACCATCTAACATCTTTTATTTTTATTTTGCGTCCCCACAGAACACACTAACACGAAGCTGCTCATAAATGGCATTGCACTGCCTGTAAGTTGTTGTTTTTTTTTGGTCAAAATACCTGTAACTTATCACACACTTTTAGAGAGTCATTAGCAGCGTGCACTCCGAGTTCAGGGCAAAACGTTAAGTCCGTGCTGATTTTGGTCAGCATTCAGAAATCAAATCCTCCGCTAGATTTCTGTGACAGCTTCCATGACTGATTTCCACTAGCGACTTCATCAATGGTTCGCCGCGGTCTACGCGAATAATGTAGCGCACGTTCTCAATTATTTCTTGGCGTTGAACTGGACACTGATCGAGCTGAGCCCTCGTCACCATCAACCGATATTCCACCCACTTAAACCGGGAAAACCATTCAGATGTCTCGGAACGGCTCACAGCCTATTTCCCCAAAAGCCGTCTTCGACATATGACAGCATTCTGTTGCCGTTTTTCCTAAGTGGAAACAGAACTGGATGCAAGCGCACTGCTAACGGAAATCCGCCGTCGCACATCGCAGAGAGCACTTAACACGTGTTTAAAAATACTCATGTTGCGTCACTTCCGTTACACACAAAATGTCCATTTTCAGCACACTGGTCAGTCATACATAGTGGTCATTGATCATAGCCGGCGTTGGGGCGCTCTTTGCAGCCGATGCTGGGAAGATGATGAGGCAAACTATAGTGTCGTTTGGGAAGCGAGTTATGACGGCTATTTTTTGTTTAGTCCCTGGATGCAACAGTGACAATGTGAATTTCATGCAAGAATAAACAGATGCCCTGTCGTCACTAGCTAGCAAAATAGGACTTGAAATTAGCAAAGACAGAACAAAAATAATGAAACTTCGTATTAATCAAAAAGAAAAAAAAATATACGTAGAAGGGACAGCAGTTGAAGAAGTCAACCAATTTGCATACCTTGGCAGCTACGTAGCCCAGGATGGTGACACCAGAAAAGAAGTTAGAATTAGAATTGCAAAACCAGCATCGACCTTCAAGAATCTTGAGAATACATGGCATTCAAAGGTTATAAGCACAAAAACCAAGTTAAGACTATTCAGTCAGTCATTTGCATGTCCCTTGCGGAACTTTGCTTCCCTAACAGCTCTCCTGTGGGCCTTTCGGTTGTAAGCAAGACGCCCTGCTGCTGATGCATCCATGTGCAGATTATCAAGGATGTCTTGCAGTCATCTTCGCCTTGGTCTTCCTCTCTTTCTTTTTCCCGTTATGTACTCTTCCAAGACGGTCTTCTCTTAATCATCATGACGTTTAATAAGTCCAGAATATTTAAGTTTTCTCTGTTTAATGAGTTTAAAGACTATTTAATTCAAATGTAATATCCACTCTCATTTATGCACGCGAAAGCTGGAAAACAACTAAAGAAAGAGACAAGAAATTATACGCTTTTGAAAACAAATGCCAAAGAAAATATTCGGCATTAAGTAGAACGAATTCAAGAACAATGCAGAGGTAAGGCAGACGAGAGAACAACAACCAGTCTTATGGGTGATCAGGAAAAGGAGATGGACATATGTCGGTTACGTGATGAGAAGAAACGGCCACAAGCTATCAAGTGGAACACAACACGCTGAAGACAGAACTCGAACACGTGAAACTCTAAAGAGGACAATGTTAAGAAAGACAAAAATAGTCGGCATAAAATCTCTTGATGAGGTTGAAAAGGTCGCCGAAAACAGGAAAAGTTGGCGAACTACCACGCGAGCCCTTTGTGACGATTAGTGGCACGGGAAGAATGTAAGATAAATGCAACTAAGAAGCAAGGGGTGTACAATACTCCTTCAGCAGATTCTACTGCCATGGGGACTATGGTGATCCTTAGTTAGATCCGTTAGCTTGTAGCTGGAGATACCATCGGAGAAATGAAATAGGGTCTTGGTCAGTTATGGTTCGCCAACCTTGTCGCCTGCGTGTCCGCTACGGATCGCTTATTGCCAAAATTAACAGCGTCTTCGCCTCTTCCCCCACCCAACAATATATATATATATATATATATGAGAGCCAATAACAATGAATTGAATTATACTCAAATATAAGACCCGATGACCAGTAATTCTGCTATGGAAAAGATTTTAAACTTCTTAAATTCTTTTAAAGATCATTATTATAGTTTTGGAAACAGGTAGCTACAGTTAGGTCAGTTGTTATTTATTTTCGACTATGAAAACGCAGAATTTGTAACTGAGTCTTTAGTTTCGGGAACCAAACTCTAATGGGTCTGGAGCGGGAATCACTGAAGATATAAAATCCACTGAACCTATTGCGCTCTCAAGCGACACAAAGAATATTTCGATAAATGTCAGGAGTCAATGTCAACATGAGTAATTAGTCGATGAAAAGAAGCTGTAAGAGTCATGGCACCGTCTTGGCCTACACCAGGTACATCTATCTTACATTTGTCTTGTGTCTCATTGGTGGCGCCATGTCCACTTTACCAGCAATAAACATTCTCTTTACTTTTGTCATGCTAATTCCGACCCGTATGAATAGCAACCCGTGGCGCGTAAAACCTTGTTCGATGTTGATTGTTTGCTGGTGTTGAATGGGATCCAGAACAAATATGTAGCCTGTAGCGATTCAAGATCCCGACCGATGACTAACCACTGAACACATATCCTGGGGCCATTAGGAATCGTTAGCTGTGACTAATCACTAACTCTGTCGTTTTGGTTACAGATATAAGGAAACAGGAAAGTATTGGACACTTTAATGTCTTTCGTTGTTTACAAGAAGGGTTAGGTTGGGAACGAATGTTGATCTTGCGGAACTAAAATTCTGACTCCTGGTCCGTGGGTTTCATCTGCAGTCGTTTCTAAATCTGGAAAGAGGAATTAGCTAACAGAGATGGAAGGATTTGGGGGGGGGGGGGGAAATGACCGTAAGGATAAGATGTCAGTGTTGGAGAGCACAGATATGGAAGGTTTTGTCTTTGTACGTGAACAGAAAATGAAATATTTCAGTCTAAGTTGTCTTCATCAGAGAATATAGAAAGGCAGCACAAAACCAACAAACCATGGAAATAAATCAATGGAGAGAAATGAACCCGGGCCTCAAGAAAGCTGGACTGGTCGCTAATGCAAGGCTTTCAGACTTGTCGTTTTGGTTCTGTGTTATCATCAGTACATGCAGTAGCCCGGTTTCCACTCTGCCACTACGTTCACAGCAGAGACGAAACCACAGATGCACATCAGATGCACTCACATTATTACTTCGTAGGTTAATATTTGTTTGGAATTTTGACTAATTTTATGCTTTCTTTTCTAAATAAAACTTTTCAGTAAGAAGAAATCCAAGGTAAGTAACGTTGCTGAAGTCTTTTTATAAAGAAGCTGATGTCTTTTAAACGGTTTGTTATTATAAGTGATAATTCTCATTTGGAGGAACGTTCGCGTTAATTATTTTCCGTTTCAATCGAAGGGGACATATTTCAGATAGTTATGGAGCATCAAGAAAATACTAGCTTGACATATTTGTTTTCCATTCTCTTTCAACGTGGCGGTTTATAATTAGTAATTACTATTACTTTTTTGATGTGCACATGCTTATCCCAATTGTTTATTTGATGGTCATTTTGACTGAATAAAAGTGAACGATTTTTCACTGCTACTGTCAACGGTTCTCTCTTTCTCTCTGGCCCATGCCAGTCAGGCTTTGGTCGTCATTGATTTCCACAAGCATCACTCCTTTGCTGGTTCTGTAAGATGAGTGTGGGAATGTGCTCCATGCCACTCATCCGTCAAGTTTCTTTGTTTTCCTCGGTCCCTTCGTCCTTCTAGTTTTTGTTGCCACTCTTTGTTCCAGTTTGCCTCTTCTCAAAACATGTCCTAGAAATCTGGACTGCCTTGTTCTGAATTTTGCCGTAATTTCTCTCTTTTTACCAAGCCTCACTTAGAGCCTCTTCACTTGTTTTCTTGCCTGTGCTTGGTATTCTCATCATTCTTCTTAGGAACCACATCTCCGCTACTTCCAGTAGATTTTCAGTCCATGCTTGGCATCCATATAACAATACGGGTTCGATGTAGCACTAAATAACTCTCTCGATGGTTCAGGTTTCATTTTTTTAAGCACGTTTTAAGTAAACAGCAAAACAAAAAAAAAAGTTTCATAATAGAAATAGAAGTTCTAGAGAAGATCAGCAGGGAGACAGGTAGCTCCCGCAGAGGAATTTCAAGTCTATTTTTTCTAATGGAAAATAATTCACGTTTCAATAATTACCAAAGTAAAAAGAACGTATAATGGTGGCAGTTATTTCTGAATGATGATTTAATATATCGAGGAAGATTCAAGGGCAGCCTGGATTGAAAAGAGAGGATTGTGGAACCTGGGACGCAGAGAACCACTGCCCTAGATATTGTCTAATCATAATTAGGAATGAAACTTAAACGATTCAGACCTTGGATATGTTACGGGAGAGTTTATGCTCAAGTACAGATACTGAAACTTAAAAAGTCAAGGATTTATGGGTGGCGTGAATCTGCTGCGATTTATGAAATGAACAACATTTACAGTCTCAGCTTTATAGCTGATAATGTATTGCTTGTGTGTACTGGTAAGCTGTAATGTGATAACCCGTCTCAGTGCTGATCCTGTTTTTGTTTTGTTTTGTTTTTTGTCTTTCTTTAATCCTGTTTTTTTACGCGATTGTTTTTTTTTTAAGAAATAAATCAGGTTCACTGCAAGTGGAGAGGTTTTTTTCGCGAAATATGTCAGGTTCATTGCAAGTAGAGGAGTGAAACAAAATCACGGCGTGAACATATTTTCTGTACGTCACATGAACCGAAATATTGCATATGCTTTCATCATTTCCTGTGTTTTGAAAGATTTATTATTAGAAAACCTGAAGGTAGGTACAGTATTTGACTTGGCAGGAGAGAACAGTGTGATGTTTACTGTGGAAGTGTTTGTGTGTGTGTGTGTGTGTGTGTGTGTGTGTGTGTGTGTGTGTGTACTAAAATTGATCGTTTCTGAGCTCATTCTGGGAAGATCGCATTTGCACTTAGACTGGTTCGTGAGGTTTCAGTCGTATTTATCGGGGAGGATGGTCAAATTCTAACTCTTTAACTCTTTCACCCTGGAATTAATTTCCATGCTCGGCCAGAATAAGTTTGGTAGAAGGAAAAAGGAAGTATAAATATATATATATATATATATATATATATATATTGGGCTTTATCATCATCATCATCATCATCATCGCCTTTTACCCCATTGAGAGTATAGGCCATGGATAAAAGCACTCCAGTCATCCCTGTTCTTGGAATTATTCTCTGCTTCCTTCCATGTTCATCCCTTGTCTCTGAGCACTGTCATAATTTCTCTTCTCAAAGTAAGTCTAGGTCTTCCTCGTTTTCTATTTCCTTCAGGATTCCACGTCAGTGCCTGTCTTACTATGTTGGTGTCGGGTTTCCTCAGAGTATGGCTAATCCACCTCCACTTCCTAGACATGATTTGTAGGTTCACAGGTTCTGTCCTGTCCTTACTTGCAGTGTTCTGCAAAAGCTTCTACTGATACAAATATGGTCTATCTAGTTCTCAGTGACACCATCTAGTGATACCCACGTGGCTTTGTGTATAGTTTTATGTGGAAATATACTTCCTCCAGTGATAAAGTTGTTGAACATGCATAGATGTGCTGTGCTAGCCTTTCTCCATTTTCGTTCATTATTCCTAATCTATTTTGACCCATTACTTTCTCATAACCTGTGTTGATCTTACCTACCTTTGCATTGATGTCCCCCATTAGAACTGTTATGTGTTTGTTGCCTTGTTGGTCTAAGATTTCCCGCAATGTGTTGTATAATTCGTCCTTTACTACCTCTTCTACATGATTTGTTGGCGCGTATACCTGGATGATATTCAACTTAATATCCTTCTTTGTTGAGAAGCAGGCTGTAATTATCCTTGAGCTAACTGCCTCCCAGCTCATCAATGCTCTCTTGGGGGGGGGGGGGGCTCTCTGGATAGCATTAGTGCCACGCCCCCTAAGTGTATTGCATCTGAGTTTTGGTGACCTGAAAATAGGGCCTTTTTTACTTTGCCAAAATATTGCTTATAGCTTTGATTCTCTCATTCTCTCTCTCTCTCTCTCTCTCTCTCTCTCTCTCTCTCTCTCTTCTTGAATGTCCTCGCCGACAGGCGTAGAACATCATGTTCTTTAATTCACATTGTTTGGTTTGGAGTAAAATACGTAGTTACGTCTTAAATATCTTTTTTTTTTTTTAAATTTGTCAACGTGCTTTTGTGAAATAAACGACAACATGGCGGACTTCTCTGATGAAGACGATCATAAGAAATATGGGACACAATAAATTACTTGGTTGATATTAAATGGCATGTAATGTCATGTAATTAGAAATTATAATGTAGTAAGAGATCCAGTTCTTGTTGCTCGGCATTTCAGCACGATATATTCACATGGGACCGGCTAGCGTAGTGGTTAGACCACTCGTCTAGCAACCGAATGGTCGAGGGTTCGAATCCCCAACTGAGCGCCATTTTTTCCGACCAGTACGGCGCCGAGATCGACCCAGCTTCGTAAAATTGATACCGGAGAAAATCTGGCGAGGTAAGGAACTGGCCACCCTACCTCATACGCTGATGGCCCAGCATAATGAGGTCTCTAACGCTTCATCCCTTACGGCATCTGCTATGAGACTATCTATCTTTTACATTCGCAAACTGCCCAGTGTTCTTGTGATTTTACTTAACTACCGTGCAAGATCTTATATGAGGAACTAAGGCAAGCGAGAAAGACAAGGCCTGAGGTCTCACGTCTCGCTCAAATAAGATTGGCTGGGGAATTTTTGCTGATGATTATGCTCCATTGGGAGTAAAAAAGACTGATGATGACCAATCAAGATCTACTATATTTGATTTTGTGTTGTTTTGTTTCAGATCATTCATTTAATCTTATAATTTACAATTTGCCATGTCCGCTGAGAGTTTGTGGCTAAATGTGGCTAAATATGGTTTTAGAACGTTGTGCCTAAATTTGGCTTTACAGCGTTGTGGCTAAATGTGGCTTTAGAACGGTTGTGGCTAAATGTAGCGTTAGAGCGAGGAAACTATCATATATTCTTCGCCTGGCCAGTCTGGTTCTGATACAAGATTAACCTTGGCGGCTTTTGGATGCGCCGTGCGGTATCTCCATCAGCATCAGGAGCTCTGTCAACAGGCGTGGGTTATCATGATTGTCTACAATTTGCAGGGTTCGCAGAGTCACAAATCATGTGTTTGGACCCTGTTTCTCCCCTCATCTCCCCCATGTCACGTGCTTTTTCTCTACTCACTTTTATTTTTCATTATCATCTTCTGACGAATGTTTTTTTTTCACGAATATAGTTTTATAAACTCTGCTTGGGAACGGCTAGCGTAGTGGTTAGAGCACTCGTCTAGCAACCGAATGGTCGAGGGTTCAAATCCCCAGGTGAACGGGATTTTTCTTTCCAACCAATACAGCCCCGAGGTCGACCCAGCCTCATAAAATGGGTACCAGAGAAAATACGGGAAGGAAAGGCAGCGAAGAAAGGAACTGGCCACCCTACCTCATACGCTGATGGCCCAGTATAATGAGGTCTTTAACGCTTTATCCCCTACGGCATTTGCTATGGGACTATCTTTACCGTTATCTTTTAAACTCTGCGTAAGTTCTATAATTTAAATCGTTTTCAGTTACCGCAAAACGGTAATGTTTTAACTCTTTCATCCCAAAACGGAGTGTTTTAACTCTTTCACACAAAAACAGTGTATGTTTTAAATCTTTCACCCCAAAACGGTGTATGCTTTAACTCTTTCATCCGAAAACCACATCATCTTTGTATCCAGTGTTGTTTCATCGGCTTCTGTTGTTCTTACTTCTCATAAACGCAGAGAGATAACTTTTGGGAAAGCTTTGTAAGCATTGCTTATAGTTCAAATGCGAAAGTTAGTTTCTTGTTCGGGCAAGATTTTCTCTGTCAAATAAACTGTGAGATGATAAATACTGAACACAGTGGACAAGCATGAGCATGACAGTTGCTTTCTGTATTGTTTTGTTTTTGCTCTGCTGACTACTTTGTAACTCTAGAGTTGCTGGTCGTCCGATCGTCACAAGTAGTCGTCATCGGATCTAGAAAATAGATATATTGTACAGCAAAGGAAGTAGTTTTCATTTCCATTTTAAGCAGTTTAGTTTTGTTATATATTGTTATTATGTATTTTGTCTTAGTTATTTACATCTTCTTACATCATACATTCTTCCCGTGCCGTTAAACGTCACACAGGGCTCGCATTGGTTGTTTGCCTTGTTTTCCTGTTCTCGGCGAGTCTTTCAACTTCATCGAGGGATGTTATGCCCACTAAGCTGGCTTCTCTTAACAATGTCCTCTTTAGAGTTTCACGTGGTCGACCTCTTTTTTCTTCGGCCTGTTGTGCTCTACTTGATAGCTTGTTTTTGGTGTTCTCTGATTGTTTCTTCTCATCGCACCTCCTACATTTTTTTTTAATGCCCGCATGGGCTTTGCTAGATAATTTTAACACGTGTGTGGTGAGGGTTGTTGATTAAAATAGCCAAACGCACCTCCTACATATGTCCATTTTCTTTTTCTGATCACCCATGAGACAGGTCGTTGTTTTTTTTTTAGTTATTTATGTACTATTAATTGCTTTGTTTTTATGTGGTTTTTTAAAAGTCTAATTTGTCTCAATATTTCATTTCTTATTTGTTTCATTTATGCTCTCTTATGCACTTACTCGGTTAAAAAAAATAATAATTAGTTTATTATAAATGCTTTCAGAAAAATGCTTCACCGTAAATTTCAATATTTACGGCAATCTGATACAGAGCTTGAAACCTTACAAGAGTTGTCTATTTTTTTGTTTTTTTTTGTTTGAGTCCTTGTCGTGGCTAATGTTCATTGCAGGTTTTATTATATTTTTCTGAGCAATTCAGAGTTATGACAGAGAGACAGACACACAGGAAGGCAGGCAAGCAGACAGGCATAGATAGATAGATAGACAGACATACAGACAGACAGACAGACAGATAGATAGATAGATAGATAGATGGATGGATGGATGGATGGATGGATGGATAGATAGATAGATAGATAGATGGATGGATGGATGGATGGATGGATGGATGGATGGATGGATGGATGGATAGATAGATAGATAGATAGATAGATAGATAGATAGATAGATAGATAGATAGATAGATAGATAGATAGATAGATGTTTGTAAATTAAGCCACAAAATCACACAATGATAAATGACTCGGGTACGGGGCTGTCATGTTCAGGTTGGAATCTGTATACCTGTGAACGGAGGTAGCCAACATTCTGGTATGCGCTGATGCTTTAGGGGTGAGGAGGGAGAGGGGGGGGGACATAAAGGGAGGCCTTCTGGAAGTTTCACATCCAAGATTGCTCTGCCCGTTTGCACCCCCTCTTGAAGAGGTGTACGTACGGTTCGGCTAGGTGGCGCCACTGACGTATTATAGTTTATGACTAGATGAGGCCATCTGACAAAGCTGTGTCTTTCCGTCGACTTTTCTGACGGCTATTCGATATTCTAGATGGCAAGGTTTGTCTTATCTCCACATCTATGCGCGGTCTTGTTTCCCCGAGAAATTTTCATATTAAGTTACCTGTGGCTTTCAGAGATTTGTGCCAATACATTTTTTTTTTTTAACTCCGAGATTGTGCTTTAATACTTTAAGAGAAGCGCTTGGTCAAGTCATTGGACTTTTTAGTGGCTGTGTGTGTGTGTGTGTGTTTGTGTGTGTACGTGTATTACTGCCGGAACAGCCGGGGTCTGCCGAGCGAAGCAAGATTTCAGATCCTATCATAGAATTTTATGGAGGGAGTTTTCCTCCCCCTAGGAGCTGTCTATGAAAGGGAATGATCCTCAGGCCCCCATTGTCTAGGAAATATAGACGATAAGAAAACCTCCAATGTATAAAGGTCACGAAAAGTAATACAAAGAGAACAGGTTCTAGGGGAAAGTAATACAACCAGAACGGATTCTAGAGAAAAGTAATACAACGAGAACGGGTTCTAGGGAAAAGTAATACAGCGAGAACAGGTTCTAGGGAAATGTAATACAACGAGAACAGATTCTAGGGAAATGTAATACAACGAGAATAGATTCTAGGGAAAAGTAATACAACGAGAACAGGTTCTAGGGAAAAGTATTACAAAGAGAACAGATTCTAGGAAAAAGTAATACAAAGAGAACAGATTCTAGGGTAAAGTAAGGCTTTCCAGGAAGAATAAACATCAGATTATAAAGAGTTAGAAAAAAAAGTGTGAAGATTGATTAAGGACTGGGATTGTCAAAATTATTTAGTTTTTTTTTAATTTTATGTTTTAAAGCTTTCGACTTCTTTACTAAAATTATATAGACTATTTCTTTGTTTAAGTAAATATTTATGGTTAAATTTATTATAAACTAATCTGAAAAAAAACCTGCTGTTGACGATATTAAAGATTACTATATTCTAAAGCTTCTTTATCCTTCTACTTATTTATTTTATTATGTCAAAGACTGATTGGAACAATACGCATCCATGATCAGGATACAGAGCAAGGCAGCCGAGATTCAGGGCTAGAAAGAGAATATGCTAAACAGATTTAAGTTCACTAAGAGAAACATAACGTTAGGCTGGATAACAGTTCAAAGTTACTCACAGATGAGCTGGCGACTGCAGTAAAACTGGTTTTAGTATAGCTGAGACGGTTAAAGGTGTATTGTGCATTCTTACAAAAAGTAAAAGATAGAACGATTGCACCATTTGTGTTTTGTTTATTGGTTTGTTAGTTTCGTTGTCCTTGATAAAGGCATTTTGGCCGAAATAATAGTTTTTTTACTATTTGTTTCACATAAAAGAAAGAAAATGTCGTGTTTGTGTTTATTTATTGTTTTGTTATTTCATTGTCCTCGATGAAGCCATTTCGTCGAAATATTGGTTTGTTACTGTTTGTTACACCTTTATACGTGCACACCTCGTATCTTTTGCCTCTCCTTCTCACCATATATATATATATATATATATATATATATATATATATATATATATAAAGAAGAAGTAAAGGTGAGAACTACAAGTTAAAATTTAATTTTTTCAACTACAAGATTGTAGTAAGTTCGTACTATTTGATGTTTTCAACCTTAAATATTAAAACAACCTCTACATTCGATGCTATTCATTGATTTTATTTTTTTTAATAGACTTATTTCTTTATGTTTTCTGTGTTGTATTCCGCAATATCTTGAAAAATGTTGAATCATTTAACACGTAACATTAAACATTAATTGTTTTGTGAATAGTAGCAAAATTATGTCTTTTTAAAGAAACTGAAATAGTGTTTGTTAATTTTTTTTCAATTTCACTTTTTTGTTTTAAATGTCTTTTTCGCGGATCTTGGGTCACATACTTTTACCGGATGAGGGTCGAACTTAAAGGAAGAAGAAGTTGGAAACCGTCGTTTTAAAGAATGCCAAACTTAAGAGGAAACAGGCAGAACTACATGTATCGAAACATGTGCCCATACTTGAGGTGTGGTCTTCAGTCAGTTTTCTGTTAAATTTCAGACTAGGAATCTCTTCCTTTCGTCTTAGAGGAATTTCCTGTTGTTAACGATCTGTCCTGTTGATGATCTATCTTTGTTGTTAAGTATCTGTCCTGTTGTTAATTGCCTGTCCTTGTGTTAGTTATCTGTCTTCGTGTAGCTGAAAGTCTGGGGATCTACTTGCCAGCTGATATAGAGCCGTGGTGTCAAACGGGAAAGGACACTTCAGTAATATTCTTTAATTCTCAATCAGACTTAAGAAATAGGTTTAACTGTTTTCAGCCAGCAGTCCGATATTTAACAACTCATGTGTTTCTCGAGGCTAGGCGGCTGCTCGCCCTGTCGGAGTCCGAGTTTCGAGTCCCAGCTAATTCTCTTGTCATTTTTCGCTCTCTTATGTCTAAAGTCCTTTATCTATTATTTTTCAAATACTAACTGTGCTAAATCATTTTACTGTGCAAAAAAGAGCAATTCCTCATATGCTCTGCTTAGAGGGAAAATTGTTAGAAAATTCTTAGAACCAGAAATTCGTGATATCTGAGTTTGTTTTATTGAAATTTATTATCAGTGTTTGTATGGGTCATTATCAAAGACACCGAAGAAAGAAAAAACCATTGAGGAACAAAAATAGCAAACGTGGAAGGTGGAAAGAAACAGGACATGCTATGCATTTCAGCTTGGTGTTTCTTTATACTGTAACGTTGACAGTACCACATACTTTCATGGATTATATAGAATTTGACTGGTGTCCCCCCCCCCCACACACACACACAGCAGGATGGTCAGTCTTGTTTTCCCGTTTGAAACTGGACGAACACCTTCGTTGAAACTTGTGGCATGAAGAGAAGCGATCCATCAAAACACGACTAAGTCTATCTGCGCCGCCTTTCTCTGCCTCCCGTAAAAAGACGCCAGTGTTTTCAAACAACACGCGTCCCGCCGCTTATCACTGCGATGATAAAAGCAGATAACATATTTCGTCGGTTTCTTAAAGAACACTTTGATCTGAAAGACCGTCACCTGGAAGTTTTGGACGAGTGGGGCCAGTGTTTGCGTCGCTATCTTTTAATCAACATTCGCAGTCGGAGAGAAAGAGGCTCTGCCCACAAGACACAGACATGAGATGAAAACTAGAATATGAATGATTCACTAGAATTTACACATTCCTATATCCTGGGTTTTTCTGTACAGATTAGACGGGTTGTAAAATCTGAAAGGTTCCTGAGAGTTCCAAAAAATGTTCTACAGATTTCTTTGTTCTATGAATCGCAATCTCGAAACAAGGCAAAAGTGCGTGGTCAAATCTTGAAAAGTAACATCTAGTCGAATAGGGCCGTTCAGAGCACACAATCTTACATCTTACATCCTTCCCGTGCCGTTAAGCGTCACATATGGCGCACATGGTAGTCTGACAAGTTTTTCTGTTGTCGTCGACCTCTTCAACCTCATCAAGGGATGTTATGTCCACTAAACTGGCATCTTAGTTTGACGTGGTCGATCTCTTTTTCTTCGGGCTGTTATGTTCCATTTGATAGCTTGTTTTCGGATTCTCTGATTGTTTCTTCTCATCATATGACCAACATATGTCCATCTTCCTTTTCTGATCACTCACGAGACAGGTTGTTGTTTGCTCATCTGTCGTATCTCTGTGTTATTCTTGAATTCGTTCCACTTTATCTTATCTTATATCCTTCCCGTGCCGTTAAACGTCACATAGGGCTCGCAAAGTAGTTCGCCAATTTTTCCTGTCTTCGGCGAGTCTTTCAACCTCATCAAGGGATTTTATGCCTGTTAATCTGGCCTCTCTTAACAATGTCCTCTTCAGAGTTTCACGCTGTCTGCCTCTTTTCTTTTGCCTGTTGTATTCCACTTGATAGCTTGTTTTGGGATTCTCTGATTATTTCTTCTCATCAAGTGACCAACAATATGTCCATCTCCTTTTCCTGATCACCCATGAGACTGGTTGTTGTTCACTCATCTGTCTTATCTCTGCATTGTTCTTGAATTCGTTCCACTTTATACCGAGTATAAATAAATATAAAGCATACAATGGTTTACGCTTGATTCAAGAAGGCCTAGGTGCAGTTTTATGGCAAGGTTTCCCAGTCTGAGAACCACGATGAGTTCTGTCCCTTAAAGCCAGTGGTGGTCAAAAGGCAGCTCACGAGCCACGTGCGGCTTTTTGACGTATAATATGCGACTTTCCGAAAATAAGTTGACCGATCTCTTTTCTATAACACAAATAATATCCAAAGGAAAAAAAAATCAAACTTTATGAATTATTTGTGGTGGTTCCAGGTTCAAGTCTCAGCGGTGACAATTTTTTAGTTGTACACATAAAAAAATTTTTAAAAGCCCCGGGGTTGACTCAGCCTCTAAAAATAGGTACCAGAGAAATCTGGGAAGGTAAAGCGGCCAGGCGTGATAATGACCACATCAGACTTTCATGTGCCGAAATGCTTGGAAATACAGGCCTAACACCGTATCCCCAATATGCTTTAATGGCACGGAAAGGGGGATTTTACCTTTAGCCATACCTGTAATTACTGATCGGTATAAACTGCGAGTCCATTGGATTAATGTAGAGTTCATGGTGAGTATATAAATTTAAAAGTTAAATTTAATGTTAGATTTCAGTAACAGGGGGATTAAAGAGATTTATGAGCAGCAAAGATTAAATAGGAATTCTGCTGGAGAATCAGTAATTTTGTAAACCCTTGCTGACAACGTACAAATAAAAGTATGATAATGCCTACTATTACATACACGTATAGAAATACGTGTATGTAATAGTACGCATTATCATACGTTTATTTGTAAACAAAGAATTGTTTTTGTTTTTTTATCCACATTTTTAAAACAAATGTTTGTTGCTCGTAATTGTCTTCACCGCGGTCAGAACGTTCCTATATCCATTCGACCGCCGTTTCCACATCTCAGAACCGATGTCACAGTCAGCATAGACACTACAAACGCTTGCATGAATATGCAGTGTCAATTTTTCCTAGAATTTCTATCCAGGCACCTGCCGTCTGGCCCACATTTTTTTTTTTTACAATATCCTACTGCTGACGTGCGTAACAATGCACAAAGACGTTCGGCTCCACTACCAAGAGACCAGGGGAATTTATTGTCCCGAAAATTCACTTTTCAAGTGGAATTCAAACCCGCAGCTTACAACAACCGAGGCGAACGTCCTACTCCGAGACCACGTAGTCCTACTTTTGTAACAGAACGTGTGTGTAAGAATGAAAACACGTGTGAAATATTTGTTCATGGCTTGTGACTTTCCTGTGTCTGAAATTTATCTCACATGGCTTTTATCTTAAGCAAGTTTGATCACTAACCCCCCCCCCCCCCCAAAAAAAAGGGCCAAGTTTCGGTACAGTGGTATAACTTATTTCCAAAGATAAGAGAAATGACGATCGGAGTAAAACTGATTCTACAAACAAAGGTAGACTAAGTTGTATTTGGATGATTTCTAGTACTGATTGTGAAGACAATGTAACAAGTTTTTCAGCATTCCGACACAGCAAGTTGGAGGACCTCTTGCAGTCGAATTTCCATGAAGAGATGGCACAAGATGATGCAAAGGTGCATCACACAAAGGTGCCTCAGAACAGAGAGATAGAGAGAGAGACAGAGAGAGAGAGAGAGAGCACGTTGAAATCAAGCACAGGGGCAGCATTTTATCTTTATCTGTAATATGTAAACAACAATGGCACAATCTGTTTGAGACATTCGATGTAAATATACGGACTACAAACGGATTCAGAGGCGATGCTTCTGTCTTGTTTCCAGGAGAGTCTCAGGAAGGTAGCAAAAGAGTTCTGTTTGGCTTACTTTGATAATAGCTCCATGATTCTTTTATTCCGCTTCCCTTTTCTGTAGCAGAAACGTCAAAAACTGTAAACTTTAGTGTCTCAGAAAGTGGGAATGGAGATTTTAGACTTCATTTTAGACAATTGTGTTAGGTATATTGTCATCACAACCTTTTCCTTGCTCACCACCGTCCCACAGCGCACCTGTGAGAACATCCAGGAGGTCGGTGAGGGGTGGGGGGTGGGAATGAAAAGACAGGAAGCATCAGAACAGACAAAAACAATCGAAAAAAAAGTTCCTGAGATCGCAAAGGAGCTAATACAGGAGATACGGGGGTGGGGGGGGGGGCGGGGGAGAGTCCGAAAATATCTGGTAACCATCGGTCAAAATGTAGGGCATGCGATGAGAAGAAACAATCTGAGAATACCAAAAGCAAGAATCAAGTGGAGCATGGCAGGCCGAAGAAAAAGAGGTCGACCACGTGAAACTCTAAGGAGGACATTGTTAAGAGAAGCCAGTTTAGTGGGCATAACATCCCTTGATGAAGTTGAAGGACTCGCCGAGAATAGGAAAACTTGGCAAACAACTAATACGAGCCCTACGTTTAACGGCACGGGAAGGATGTAAGATGTAAGATGTAAGAAGTAATATGTAAGAAGTAAGATGTAAGATTGGTCAAAATAGTTTTTCAGGGAGTGAAGACGCTGTCCGCTTAGGCAATCAGCGAACCATAGCTGATATGCTAGCGTCAGGGTTAGCGACCCATAGCTGATATGCTAGCGTCAGGGTTAGCGACCCATAGCTGATATGCTAGCGTCAGGGTTAGCGACCCATAGCTGATATGCTAGCGTCAGGGTTAGCGAACCGTAGCTGATATGCTAGCGTCAGGGTTAGCGAACCGTAGCTGACCAAGACTGCCTCACCTCTCCTTTGGTACTCCCAGTAACAGGTCTAGCTTGGCTAACGGGGCAGGGATCGTCATAGTCCTCATGGTGGTGGGGTCTGCTAAGGAAGCATTGCACACTCCCTGCTTTTTAGCTGCACTCCGGGACTGAAAAGAAAATAGGCTGCCATAACCCGCTCCCAATCCGATACGATGTTGTGCCTCAACATCTTCACAGCATCGACTGCAAGGAAAACCAGCTGGCAGTTACAAGGAGATAGCTCGAGACAAGACAAGAATACAGATTGCTAACAAGTGTATTGATAAAGTATGTGGTAAAGGTAGACTTGTCATACTACTGAGACATAGCGCAGATCTAGTGTTAGGGAATATATTTTCCATGAATTCGCCCTGTCATACTGTTGAAGCATATGATAGTACTGACTATATTTTCCATTTGTTATCACTGTCACATCATTGAGGCATAAAGTGGATATCTTATTAATAAATTATATTTTCCTCTAATTAGGCCGTATATGGGATAAAACGGAGTCTTATATGGTGTAGTGACTATAATATCCATGAATTAGCCCTGTCATACTGCTGAGTCATATAGGGGTTATGTTGTTATTAACTATATTTTCCTTGGATCAGAATGTGTCCTACTGTTGAGTCAGCGCGCATATTTCCAGTTAAATGTTGGCGCACTAGAAGGCTTTGTTAAATTAGAAGAAGTAGATATAGCCGAGATAGTTTTTATAATTTAGATAGATTTTAGAAAAAATATTTTGGCCAAACACCATAAGAAATAATATCTTGTTGGCAGAAATGCAGATGAAGCCAATGACAGCAATTATTGAGGAAAGACGCTGGCGATGGTTGGGACATGTGATCCAAATGACTGACAACTCACTACCAAAAAAAGCACTAAGATGGACACGGGGGAACAGAAGTAAGGGTAGACCAAAAGAGACACGGAGAAGAACAACAGAAAGGATGTTGAGCAATAGAGGGCTCACCTGGGCAAAAGCAGAAAAAAAAAGGCAAAGGACAGGCATTTGTGGAAAACCCTTGCAGAAGCTCCATGTGCCCTGGGCACTTAAGGTTCAGAGAGAGAGAGAGAAAGGGGGGGGGATTTTTTTCCGACCAGTGCGGCCCCTAGGTCGACCTAGCCTCGTAAAATGGGTACCAGAGAAAATCTGGGAAGGAAAAACGGCGAGGAAAGGAACTGCCCACCCTACCTCATACGCTGACGGCCAAGCATGAGGTCTCTAATACGTTATCCCCTACGTCATTTGCTATGGGAATACATTTACATTTTTAAGAGTTATATACAGGTATAGTGTGTCTTAAAAATGACAGAATAGACTCAGACCAGTACAAGGCTTGAAATATATGTCAAAACAGACCGTGCAATTCGTTGTCTATAATCTCTCTCGTGGTTCATAAATGTTTACGATTAGCATGCTTGTGTTTGATAGTTCTTTTGTCTGAAATGAAAGGTCGTAGAACAATTTCTATCTGGAACAGCGCCTGTCAGTTTGTTTATTCTTTTCACATGGCAGATAACATGAAAAGGATGATAAGCTCACAGCAGGCCCTCACAAACACTCCCACGACATTTATTATTAAGATTTTTTTTAAAAAAACCTTCGCGTATTTCTGGTATTTTCTGTAGCCCCAGATTTGCTACGGCGATCCTCACTTAACTTTAGCGTACTCCAGTTTGAGAACCACTAGTTTAAAAACCCGTTGAAGATTTCTTATGCTACTAATAAGAGCTTAATGTAAACCACATTTCATATGCGTATTGATATCTTCGGCCTTCAGAGACAGAACAACGCCATGGCATTATAAACCGGGATCCGGACTGTGTCGCAACACCCGCTGCGGTTGCCAAACTCTAAACAAAGAGTCTGGGTGCAACCGGGTGCTTGTGAAGATCGGTTACATGCAAAAACTAAATGAGTCTGACAGGTATGACTGCTGGCTCCGAGGGGGAGGGGGTGGGGGAGAAAATCGCTGTTCCAACCTCCAGGTCATAAACAAGTGCGCATCCCCTGTCTGGCGCTGAGAAGGGCACATCGCCCTTCCGAGATAAAATATGAAGTTCTCTGGTTTTGGCACACATGGGCTAGCGGTAGTCTGGATTCAATATCCTATCTCGTAGATCGCTTATGACAGAATGTTTTTTTTTTTTTTTCTGAGATTTAATACCCCATGAATCTGTCAAATGTCAGATTTACTTTGTAATATCTAAACAGCGAGATCCTGTAGTTCGTCCCGACACCTTTTCAGTAAAGCTGTTTCTTTCTGTCTTTTGATCACTCTCTGCACTTTTGTTTTTGCATTGTATGCTGTGATTGTTTTAGAAACACCATAGGAAGTGCGATCATCAAAGTCAAGTCAAAAAGTAATATTAATTTTACTCTTAAAAAGATCTAAATCGTGTAATGCTATTTATATATATATATATATTGTATATAATGATAATATAATGGTAAATAATATATAATATAATATATATGCCATCCTTCTCTAAATGTATGTGTAGGGAAGACATGTCGGCCATTTTGGAAATATAACATCGGCAGACCAGATCAAAGATGGCAGCTCCCTTGGAAGCATGCGCGAGAGAAGAGCAGTTATTTGTTTCTTGGGTAGTGAGGACGAGCAACCTGCAGATGTTCATCACAGAATGACAAGGCAGTGTGGGGACATGTATGTGCCGTTTCAGCAGGTATACGAAATGCACAGGAAGTTTATAACCGGGGTGTCAATTTCTTTGTTGGATGCAACTGGCTTCGATGAACGCGTCACACACCGCAAACAGGTTTGACGCTAACACCAAAAAAAAAAAAAAGGGTGACGAATTATACAGGAAAACAGGCAGGTAACAGTTGATGAGGTGGCTAGAGAACTGAAGTTTAGTCGTGGTTCGACGCACCACATCATTCACGAGAAGTCTCTGCTAGGTAGCTACCAAAACACCTCACTCTCGATCTGAAAGAACCTCGCAAGTGTAACTCTTTAACGATGTTAGGAAGCTGACGGAGATGAGTTTCTACTATATGTAGTCACTGGAGACTAGTGCCTGATGGGTTACTTCTAGCCAGAGACAAGGCTACCACTGGAAGGAAGTTGTGGCATTCTTCCTCACTTTTTTTTACAGTTTGTTCAAATAATAAAATATGAAGGTTACTTTTTTACAGTTTGTTTAAATAATAAAATATGAAGGTTACTTTTTTACAGTTTGTTCAAATAATAAAATATGAAGGTTACTTTTTTTACAGTTTTTTTTTTCAAATAATAAAATATGAAGGTTACTTTTTTTACAGTTTTTTTTTCAAATAATAAAATATGAAGGTTACTTTTTTTACAGTTTGTTCAAATAATAAAATATGAAGGTTACTTTTTTACAGTTTGTTCAAATAATAAAATATAAAGGTTACTTTTTTTTACAGTTTGTTCAAATAATAAAATATAAAGGTTACTTTTTTTACAGTTTTTTTCAAATAATAAAATATGAAGGTTACTTTTTGACAATTTGTTAAAATAATAAAATATAAAATTTATTTTTTACAGTTTGTTCAAATAATAAAATATGAAGGTTACTTTTTGACCCATCCTAACTTTACCAGCGTACTTTTCTCGCATATAAATTTTCTCAGCCACTTTGGAAACGGTTTCCATTACGTATTAAGCATCCGTTTTCCTACTCGTTCTACAACCTTTCTTCCTACAATATAAATCCATCATTACGTATTAAGCATCCGTTTTCCTGCTCATTCTACAACCTTTCTTCCTACAATATAAATCACTCCCATTTCTAGTTCATCTGCAGTACCGTTATCACATTTTATCTACATCCTTTCTTTCTCTGCATTAGCTTGCGTTTAGCTGCTTCCTTCTCTCTTTCTTTCTCTCTCTCTCTCTCTCACTCCGTCAGCACATCCAGTTTCACCTACAGTTTTCTATAATCACACACACACCCCACACCCACCTCATCTAAACGCAGATCTGGTATCTTATATGTATCTTATATCTTACATTCGTTTCCAACATGCGTACTTTCACGTCCTCACTTCTGTATGTTATCTTGGGACATGATACAGTACTCACAGGGATTTTCTTCTGTAGCTGTTCTCCGCTCCTCTGCCTAAGTTCGGTCACTCAACGCTCTCCTCTGATTCCCGTCTACTTTAGCGTCCCATATCTCATTTACTCAAATATGTTGTTTTCAAACATTTTTCTACTCTCCTCGACATTGTCTCTCTTTTCTATTTTCTCCATATGTTGTTGTCAAAACATCTTTCTTCTCTTCTCGACATTTTCTTTTTTTTCTCTTTTCTCCATATGTTGTTTTCAAAACATCTTTCTTCTCCTCTCGACATTCTCTTTCTTTTCTCTTTTCTCCATATGTTGTTTTCAAGCATCTTTCTTCTCCTCTCGACATTCTCTTTCTTTCCTCTTTTCTCCATATGTTGTTTTCAAACATCTTTCTTCTCCTCTCGACATTCTCTTTCTTTTCTCTTTTCTTCATATATTGTTTTCAAACAGTTTTTTTCTCTCCTCGACATTGTCTTTCTTTTATCTTTTCTCCATGTGTATTGTTATTTTCAAACATCCTTTTTTCACTCATTGCCATTCATCGTCACTCACTTTTATTATATTCTCTCCCCCCCCCCCCCCATATCTCCCTTCATACCTTTCTCGACTTGCTTATCTGTTCAGACTCGATTTGGCCATTTTACTCCACCATATTTATGTATATATATATTTCTCCAATTTGACTAGATAGCATTTTTAAAAAATTTCCTTTTCTGCTGCTTCCGTCATTACACACTGAAAAATGACACAATACATACCGCTATCTTTAAAAAGGCATACAAGATAATGTAACTTCTCCATTGTCGTTATTCTATTTTTGTTCATTGTCGAGTAACACGGACGGTTTCTGCTAAACTACTCTTCAGTTTTACAGAATTGTTCTTTTGTAGGTAGTCGCTTTATCTTTCGCCTTAGCCACAGACAACTGTGTACGTAGTGGCCTTTTATCATGTAAGTCCACATTACTTTGGTGTTTTATCATATATACCCACATTACTTTCGTGTTTTATGCCCACATTACTTTCGTGTTTTACCATATATGCCCACATTACTTTCGTGTTTTATGCCCATATTACTTCGGCGTTTTCTGTTGGTTATCAGGTACATAGCATCTGAAACTGTCTCCCCGTCTCTGGAATGCGGGAGAGGTTTGTTTGTTTGTTCTTTTGCGTACTTGTCTGTATGTATGTATGTTTTCTTTCTTTCTTTCTTCCTTTCTTTCTTTTATTTTCTCATGTAAATCTAACCTCACTGTATGGGTATTTAATCTTCTGCAGGTACCTTGGCGTTGCCAGCTCGCGCAACATTATTCCAGAAGAGGTGCGCCACAAGCCGGATCTAGCCTGCTCCAACTTGGAGTTCCTGCAGCCTCATCAGAAGGAGATCTGTAGCCATGACGTTAAGCTCCTGGAAGTGATACGCAAAGGCGCGTCCATGGGGATAGAAGAATGCCAATTTCAGTTTCAGGATCGAAGATGGAACTGTACTACATACAACAATACCAGCGTGTTTGGACCAGTACTAAACATAAGTAAGTCTATGGCTGTAATATATGTAAAATATGGCACCTGAATCTGGTAAGTAATCTTCAACGCTTGTCCGATGAGGCAATCAGCGACCCATAGCTGATATGCCAGCGTCAAGGGTAGCAAATCATAGCTGACCAAGACCCTGCCCCACCTCTCCGTGGTACCCCCCAGTGACAAGCTAGGCTGGCTAACGGGATGGGGATCGCCATAGTCCCCATGGTGGTGGAGTCTGCGAAAGAAGCGTTGCACGCCTCTTGCCTTTTAGCTGTGCTCCGGGAATGAAAAAGTAGCCGCCATAACCCGCTCTCACACCGATACGATGCTGTGCCTGAACATCTCTACAGCATCGGCTGCAAAGAACAACAGCTCGCAGTTACAGGGAGTTCGAACAAGTACAAGGTTTATAAATTATACTTCTGAATAATAATAATAATAATGGTGGTGGTGGTGGTGGTGATGTTGGTGGAGGAAGAAGAAGAAGAAGAAGCAACCTTTAGATCTGAGAACACGAAACAGGCGGATACAACAAAGTTTTAAATTTCATGTGGGTTCCGTACTGTTTTGGCATATTCCAGATAGAGAACAAAGTGGTGACACGCCTTTCGCCGTTTGTGAGTAGTCTGTTCTTTTCTGAGAATCTTTAAGAGTGAGAGAGGGGGGAGAAACCAGGTAGGAAAACACTGTCAGAATTATAAAACAAATCACGTCTTTTGTTGTTGAGAAAATAGACATTTTTTTTTTTTATTTTAACCTCAAAACTGGTTTCTGCTTTGTGTATGAATTTTAAAAAAATGTCCGAAGTACTTGATTAGTTCATTTAATCATGGTCAAGCAGCGGAGGATATGTTCAGTGGGAGATCAGATATCACATAAGTCTGAGTTAACACATGATAACTTCCATATTACCGCAAGAAAATCACATCCTAGCCTATATTTTCGTATATATTTTTGAAGCAGTTCAGTGTATAGCGAATTGTGGATCCTGTTTCTTTTTCTTCGTCGTCATCGTTCCATACATCGACGCCAATCTATCTCTCTCTCTCTCTCTCTCACGCATCGCTTTGCCCGACGGAATTGTGTGGCCGGCAGCTCTAGAGGATGTGAAGTGGTGGCTGTTTCTCTCTGCCGTAGTGGTTGCTATTGCTCTCTCTCTCCTCTCTCCCTCTCTTTCTCTCTCTCTCTCTCTCTCTCTGCCGTAGTGGTGGCTGTCTCTCTCTCTACTGAAGTGGAGGGTGTTTCTCTGCCGTAGTGGTGTCTGTTTCTCTCTGCCTTAGTGGTGGCTGTTTCTGTCTGCCGTAGTGGTGTCTGTTTCTGTCTACCATAATGGTGTCTGTTTCTCTCTGCCGTAGTGGTGTCTGTTTCTCTCTACCATAGCGGTATCTGTTTCTCTCTATCGTAGTGGTGTCTGTTTCTCTCTGTCGTAGTGGTGTATGTTTCTCTCTGTCGTAGTGGTGTCTGTTTCTCTCTGCCGTAGCGGTGTCTGTTTCTCTCTGCCATAGCGGTGTCTGTTTCTCTCTGCCATAGCGGTGTCTGTTTCTCTCTGTCGTAGCGGTGTCTGTTTCTCTCTGCTGTAGCGGTGTCTGTTTCTCTCTACCATAGCGGTGTCTGTTTCTCTCTGTCGTAGTGGTGTCTGTTTCTCTCTACCATAGCGGTGTCTGTTTCTCTCTGTCGTAGTGGTGTCTGTTTCTCTCTGTCGTAGTGGTGTCTGTTTCTCTCTGTCGTAGTGGTGTCTGTTTCTCTCTACCATAGCAGTGTCTGTTTCTCTCTGTTGTAGCGGTGTCTGTTTCTCTCTGTCGTAGTGGTGTCTGTTTCTCTCTGTCGTAGTGGTGTCTGTTTCTCTCTACCATAGCGGTGTCTGTTTCTCTCTGTCGCAGGCTCCGCTGAGCCATATTTCAGATTGTGATGTTATAGATGATCTCAGGCTACAGTGTCCTGTGCTCAGTCGGAAAGGGTTCTGTTTGAAGAACAGAGATGGCAGAAAACCTTCTATCACACAGCACGGCAAAACACACTGATACAGTGCTGCAGAAATGGTGATTCAGAAGTCTTAGAGTTTGGGCTGTTTGCAACTTCTTTATCCAGCATTGTTAAAATGCCATGATAGCGGGTATTTCAAACAAAAACAAAAACAAAAAAAAAATGAAATGGCAAAAGTCCTTTTTGTCCTCAGAAATCCACTTTATAAGACTTAACATTTTTATTGTTAAAGACCTGTAGGGGATAACTAATAGAATAACTCTGGCTAAGATAATGTTCCAACGATGAAAGGTATTTTGTGCAACAAATTACTGCCATTGAGTGTAATGAAGACGGTCCTGCAGTGCTACATAGGACCAGTTCTGATCTATGGACAGTTACTAAAGAGATGTAGCAACGTTTGGGAAAGCGCTTTCTCAGAAGAATGTTAAAGACACCATCGAGGGCAAGAAAATCAAAAGAAGAACTTTTGAGAGAGACCGACTCGAGAAGACACAGTCAAGAAAAGACGGTCTAAATAGGACATGTCACGAGAAAAAGCAAACGAGAACACATCGTGACAACAGGAAAGTTAGAGGGAAAAAGAGGCCGATGCCGACCAAGAGAGAAAATCTTGGATGGATTTGGCAATGTGGCATGGAAAGAGGGCTGATGGAGGCGACGTAAAACATAGAGCTGTGACTGTGGACGGCAGTAGGCGCGGCATGTGATAGATAGAAACTATGTTGATGTATTACATTTTCTCAAAGAAAGTATGTTGATATATGAAATTTTCTCATTTATTATGGAAGTTAAAAGTTATGAGTTAGAATATATACAAGCTTATTCTTCTAAGCATCACGTGATGCCCTATCACCTCATGGTGCTGGTGTTCCATCAGAAACTTGCGAACCAGTTGATTTATATTCAAAACTACTACCCATCAGCGTCAACTTTACGTTAAAAAGTCATATTTCTATCCACGTATTCATTACGTTGCGTAGATACATCAGATCTGTGTGTGTGTGTGTGTGTGCGTGCGTGCGTGCGTGTGTGTGATTGGTTTTGATATTAAAGTATATCTCATTTTCTGCAATTCTTGTGACTTTTTTTCGTTAAAAAGAGTAAACACTCCACAGGTTTCCTCAAGCTCATCTAACGAGACATCAAAGGGTCTTTCAGTGCTCATTCAGTGAGAGAAATCCTATAGGCGATCATTGTTCATTTCTTCCTTAGTCTGGTCCTCATACGGCGAGTGCGATTCAGACAAGTTTCACAAGCAATTACCTTGAGCAAATTTAAATTCATTCACTATCGTCACATCAAAGATTCTCCCTGAGGAGTTCTAAATGCGTTGAGTTGTCGAACCTTGCGCATATATCCGCTGTAAACAATGGACTTTGGCGCTTCAAAAACGTCTCAAGAGGTTTTATTTCCAGTGTCCTCAATACTAGGGCAAATAGCACCATTGAGAATATTCGGTAAACGCACAGCAGGAAGAGCGGTCCGTACGGGGAAGACTCATTTTTCCAGTTTTCATATGTTAGCTCAGAGTCAGAACAGTCCAAACCCTTATAGCGCCTCTTGTGGGTCATTCGTATAGAGTAAATCTGCGTGCGTGTTTGCTCGAAAACCGATTCTGAACAATAATCTTGACCCTTACAAACAATTCTGGAGTAACACTGAGGTTTTCAGAAAGAGACCCAAGTGTATGCCCACCCAGACACTGATACGGAAACGGTGGTGAATTAATGAAATTGTTTTGCGCGGGAGAAACCGCGGCGGTGATTTAGTGTATGAAACAGACTCCTCAAATGACAGTAGTTGTCTGTTTGCCCATGTGTTTAAGCGAAACAGGATTGCTGGATCAAAAAGTCTCCTGGGAGATTTCATTTGCCCATCTACTAGAAAGGGAAGCTGTGTTTTCCATGCTTCCGACGGAAACTTGTGAGCACGCACCTTGCCTTGGTCTGAAAAGAATGGCTGGAAATCTGCTGTCCCCAAAGGTCCATCTTAGCAGGCAAACACAGTCTCGCCCCTTCTTAACAACTTCCCAGGGAGAATACGCCCCGAATAAACACGAATTTGCTTTCATTCCGTCGGGGCTTCTCAGAAACTGCAAGATACAAAACTCAATAGCCGGGACAGTTGCCAGAACCCTGGTGTGCTTTCCTAATTCAGACGCACGCCTTCCCATTGTCTCTGATGTCTGGTGGTTATTTTCATCATTATTAATGCCATTTCTCTTCTCCACTCGGTTCGTTCAACCAAAATGAGCACCGGAAACAGTTCAGGTGAATCATTCCGCACATATCTGCCGGCATTACCAGAGTCGTGCTTTTATCAGATCCATATGGGTCAAAGGTCGTGTCTGAAACTGAGGTTTCCATTCAGTTTGTCCAACCCCCAGAGAAGGGCGTCTTCTTGGTTACGGAGGCAGGGAAAAACCTAATTTTGGGGGTGGGTAAAAAAAAAAAAAGAAAGAAAGAAGAGATCGCCCGGAGGAAGGGACCGACGGAGGAAGAGGAGGTGAATGTGTAATAAAAGGAAAACAAAACATTGATTTCAAAAGAGCACAAAAAAAAAAACCTGACAAACCCAGTGTTTCTTTTCTTGAAACAACGAGTAAAAATCTGTCTCTCAGTTGTTGACGGTGTTAGTGGAATAAACATGGCAGGATTCGTCTGTACTGTGCAGATTTCGTTCCCCTTTCCACTGCAAGAAAACCTTGGCTCCTTTTAGACATTGCCTTATTCTAAGACAGTCAGTCGTGGAACGTTCTGAATTATTGTTCAGACGCTCAGTATCTGAGATTTGTGCCGCGCTTTGTCTTTTTTCCACGTTTGAACTTACGAGCCACTTCAAGTCTGCCCTTTGTTCTCACACAGAACCGCCTTTCACGGGCCAGTTGGCCGTGACATTTTTAGAAAATTTCAGGGTTCATTAGTTTCTTCCTACTACAAATAGGAGACAGGGTCTTAGCTTTCCAAGATGTTCTGTGCGTTCATATTTATATATAGAATCACTTAAAACACAGCAGCTGATAATGTGCATTATATATATATATATATATATAAAGTAAGTGTGCAATGCTTTAAAAAGCACAATGAACGTGCTCAGGTGATGACTGAAATAAAATTTGGCATACATTATGTTTGATTATCCAATAACAGATAAAATGATAACTTTCAGGCCAGTCACATGTCACAAAAAAGTAAAAAAACGCTCACCTAATGTGGCTCACCACCCAAAGAACAGAAAATCTAGGTTTCAATGTCGTGTGTGTCCTCCTCGGGCAGTTATCACTGCTTGACACCGCCTTCTCATCGAACCAATGACACGTTGTATCAGTTGCTGAGACATGTTATTCAATTCCTCTTGCAACGCTTGGGCTAATTCTTGGTGGTTTCCAGGACAATTGTGTCGACTTCGCAACCTGCGGTCCAGTTCATCCCAAATGTGCTCGATAGGTGACAGGTCCGGTGAAACTGCTGGCCATGGCAAGACAGTAATCTGATGTTGTTGAAAGTAGTCCCTGACCACACGTGCGACATGTGGACGAGCGTTATCCTGCTGTAGTATCAGGTCTTGTCCATTAGCATCCAGAAAAGGCATTACGTGGCGTGTAATGATTTCGTCCCTATATCGTAAACCTGTAAGGTTGCCATTGAGGAAGATTAGGTTTGTTCGGCCAGCATGGGAAATTCCTCCCAAAACCATTACACTGCCTCCTCTTCTCCTATCCACCTCTAGCACACAGTTATTCGCAAAGCGTTCTCCTCTTCGCCTGTACACTAAAGCAAGCCCATCATGGCCTTGAAGACAGAATCTGGACTCATCAGTGAATAGGATCCGTCTCCATTGATGATAAGGCCATGCCACATAGTGCCTGGCCCAGTTCAAGCGGGTTTGTCTGTGGCGAACTGTCAGTACTGGTCTAACTGCAGGCCTATGAGGTAAGAGATTTACCTCTCTGAGTCTGTTCCTCACTGTCCTGCCCGACACACGTCTTACACCTGGAATGTTGCAGGCAGTCCATGTTGCCTGGAGAAACCTGTTACGAAGGTGCATGAGGTGGATGTAGCGGTCTTGTGCAAGGGTGGTAACTCGTGGTCTGCTGCTTCTATGGCGGTCAGCAACGGAACCATTTTGGTTAAAACGACTTTGAAGGCGTGATATTGTGTTTCTGTGAGCATTAAAATGTTGAGATACTGCTGCTACTGTTGATCCAGCAATTAACATCCTAACAGCTGTTTCTCGCTGATGTTCATTCAATCTTGGCATGATGAAAAAAGATGTTTATGTTGGAATTCCACTACTTATTTCTTCAACGATTACGTGAAGAGATCTCTGAGAACAGAATTACACACTTACCCTCATTTTATCCGTGGTCAGTAACCAATCATGGATCACGCACATGATTTCACTGGAGCTGTGGTTATTTCCCCATGAATAGTGCGATCAACTTCGTGCAGCACGGGGAAGTGGACAACACTCAGACAAAACGTCGTGCCAAATCTGATTTCATTTCACTCATGACAACGTGATTGATAAGCTTGACACCACTGCACACTTACTTTTTTTCGTGAGTATATATATATATATATATATATATATATATATATATATATATATATCGGAAACAGAACGGTAGTAGATTTTATTTATATACTTTAAAACAAAAGTTTCAGTCGAAACATTTTGAGAAACGTAATTGTTGTGATCTAATTACCACGATAAAACATTTTACATAAGAGGAACACATAAACAGTTTTACATGATGATTTTTTTTAACCTCAAGTAATTGTGCGTATGAAATCGTCAACAATAAACAACAGGGAGCGTTTTCATTGGTTTAAAATCTGACCAATCGTATCCGACCAGATTAACGGGGTGAAATGTGTATCTATGTATTGTAGATTGCTTGGCTATCTTTAGTGACGCAAACTAGGCTGGAATGAAGATGAGGCAGAATGCAGACTTTTAGTTCAAGCAAACTGAAAGATTATGTTCGTATATATTGATTCAAATTCATCGATATAACACCGCGTGATTAACTCCACGACAAAGGGGGGGGGGGAACTTTACGTCTTTACGGTTATGTATTTGGTGTCATTATATTTACTGCAGGAAATCGGTTCGTGGGTGGAACATAGGGCGCTTGGCTTTTGTAGTATCCTTACATTGAAAGCGCATCGCTCGAGGTCTAGATGGCTTCCTCTGTTTAAGGGGAAGGAGGCCAGAGGGTTTCCTCTATTTCAATAAAAGAGGGGAGGGGACAATAGTAAATGAAAGGAGAAAGGCTGATCAATAAGATAAGGTGAGCTTGAGAGGTGTCGCACTACTTGATAACATTCCTTTCTGAACCCCTGGTCTTTATGTGACATTTAGTTATGTGTCACTTTCTTTGTCTAATTCTTTGGTGCTTTATTTATTTTCACGGTCCGTTCCACAGATCTGTTTCGTTTTATCGGTCATCAGATCCCCCCGGGCGCGGGAAGTAAAGACACTGTCCGATTTGGTGGTAAACGACTAAGGTTGGCGAACCGCAGCCGATCAAGACACTGTCTTTCTCCGTTGGTAGCCCCGGTAACAGACCTAACATGGCTAACAGGGCAGAGATCGCCATAGTCTCCGTGGCGGCGGAGCCTTCTAAAGAAGTCTTGCACGCCCCGTGCTTTGTGGTTCCCTTTAGGGACTGAGAAAATACTCACCATAATCAACTCCCAATCCGACACGATGCTGTGCTTCAACCAGGAAGAAGAAGAAGAAGATGATGATGATGATGCTGAGGAGAAGGATATTTTCTTTCCTTGCATAAATGTAGGCTATAATATTCAGGAAGTAGAATGTAGCTTCTTGTCAGTTTCCACCTTTTCCCGGATTCTAGACTGAGTTTGCTCTGGTTCGTATACAGTACATTTGCCTTCATATTCTGACTTTCTTCGCCAAAGAATGGGCCTCGTTGAGATTTATGGACACATGTTAGCTGCATGTGCTTATGTTTTTTTTTTTCTTTTCTTTCTCGAATGTTCCCCCTCTCTGGACTTGTCCTCTGCTGGTGAGACTTAAATCTATGTGATGCATTTTTCCTTCAGTCACAGACGTCCCTGGCTACAGGCCAAGGCTAGTGTGCCCCACACTGCATGCAGATATTCTAGATCTTTGTAGGCTATTTTCTCTAACACTGTATATCATCCACTGGCATCTGCTTCTATAGTTATAACGTTTCACGATACAAATATTCATTTTGTATGATTGACTTGTGGGCAATAGTAGTGTTGCTACTAAAGTATCATTTACCTTACTTTCGAACTAACTGTTTATGACTTAATGATCTGAGAAGACTATCCCGTGTCCAATATAAATGCACAACTGAGTTCTGGAGTACTGTCACCCTTCAGGAAGGACTTATGATCATTCTCGAGTTATTTATTTTTGTTGTTGTTGTTGTTGTTGTTCTGTTTACTTGGCCTTATCAAAGCCATTCACATTTTTCTCAATTTACATAATCTTCTCCTGATCCACTCGTTTCATCATCACTGGGGGGGGGGGGGGGAGGCAAACATGTTACTTCTCCTTCCTCGTCGATCCGTCTCTCTCAGCCGGGGGGAGTTTCACGCCATTATCACTGTGTGCTATCCTTCCAGTTGATGGTTGACTGCAATGAATTTGTCTTCTTTTGTTTTCTTGCTTGTTGTACCCCCTCCCCCCTCAGAGAAACATATTCCGTTCTTCTGCACACAGGCGTTTCAAGGAACTGAATTTTAAACGTCATTTTTGTTTTAATTTTAAAGACATCCTGTCATTTAATTTCCCGTTTTGAAGACGTGTTCGCTGATGTCCTCAGGTCCCATTTGTGGTAATATTTTTATAACACAACTTTCAGGGAACTGTCATGTTAGCCACTTACAATTCTTCTGAAAGTAATGCTTGGTCCAAGACACTTACAGTTCTTCTGAAAGTAATGCTTGGTCTAAGACACTTACAGTTCTTCTGAAAGTAATGCTTGGTCTAAGACACTTACAATTCTTCTGAAAGTAATGCTTGGCCCAAGACACTTACAATTCTTCTGAAAGTAATGCTTAGTCTAAGACACTTACAATTCTTCTGAAAGTAATGCTTGGTCCAAGACACTTACAGTTCTTCTGAAAGTAATGCTTGGTCTAAGACACTTACAGTTCTTCTGAAAGTAATGCTTGGTCTAAGACACTTACAGTTCTTCTGAAAGTAATGCTTGGCCCAAGACACTTACAATTCTTCTGAAAGTAATGCTTAGTCTAAGACACTTACAATTCTTCTGAAAGTAATGCTTGGTCTAAGACACTTACAGTCTTCTGAAAGTAATGCTTAGTCTAAGACACTTACAGTTCTTCTGAAAGTAATGCTTGGTCTAAGACACTTACAGTTCTTCCGAAAGTAGCGCTTGTTCTAAGACACCCTACAGTTCTTCTGAAAATAATGCATGGCCTCGATCTTGTAAGAAGTAGTGTTTCTTTTCGAACATTCTGACGCCAATTGTTAGAAGCTCACTCGGGACTAAAGCGGCTCAACTGGAATTTATCCAAAAAAACATCCACCCGGAAAGACTGACACATCCGCAGCAGTTTACCTGTACGGAAAACAAATTGCCCTTCTGTGATAACCTAGAAAGGTGCCGCGTTCTGAACGGCACTGCATTCTCCTTCACAGCTGGAGATCAATTTGCTTCTTCAAGTGCAATTTCAACAAACAGTCACGTTGTTATTCGTGTCAAACACGACACAACGAAAACCATTCTGGGTAGGAGTCTATGGAAACCGCATCAGCATTTGTACGCTGTTTATTATTATAGTTGTGAAATAGGAAAAAATATAAAGGAGAGAGGATATTCTTTTCCATCAGTGTTTCTGCCTTCGCTCTACATATCAGCTTAAGCTTACTATATCTCGGATCCGCTTGTTTTCCGTTTGTTTTGTGGGCCGTGCTTGGGGTAGACGTAGACGCGCACAAAAATCTCTTGCCGTGTTGCATAAAGATTCTTTCAGCCTGCGTCTCTCTCACCTGGATATCGCCTCCCTTGTTTGACAGCCATGATGTCAACACAGCGGTCCGTTTCAGTATTAATCACTGGCTGGAAAACCCATATATGCTGAATACGCCGCCCACATCCATCAGCGTGTACGCTCACACAGTTTCGCTCAGACCAAACATAGATCATCCCGTACGAGATCTGCATTTCTTGTGATTCTGCCTAGTACCATCAGGGGAAAGGTAAAATGCCAAGAAACTAAAGAACTACTAAGCTGTAATATAGGTGATCTGAGATGTTTTATAGAAAGATAGACAGAGTGAGGAAACGGGGCAGAAACAAGAATGACAGAAAGAAAAATGAGCTCCTATAAATGAAGAACACACAACATCCAATATTTCGACGAAAGCTGTAATATGCATACCTTAAAACATTTAGAAACATAGTTGAAGTCATATATATCAAGAAAGTAATAAAAACTCAGTATAATAAGCTTGAGATATGTATTGAAAGTGACATATTTTTGGGAAAAAATATATATCAAATCAAAGCATAACCCTTAAAAGAGAAGTTCTGACTGTACAAAAAGTTCCCGTGAAAATTTGATATAATGACTGTATGCAAAGTTGCAGTGAAAACTTGATATAGTGACTGTATCCAAAGTTGCAGTGAAAACTTGATATAATGACTGTATACAAAGTTGCAGTGAAAACTTGATATAGTGACTGTATCCAAAGTTGCAGTGAAAACTTGATATAGTGACTGTATCCAAAGTTGCAGTGAAAACTTGATATAGTGACTGTATCCAAAGGTGCAGTGAAAACTTGATATAATGACTGTATGCAAAGTTGCAGTGAAAACTTGATATAGTGACTGTATCCAAAGTTGCAGTGAAAACTTGATATAATGACTGTATGAAAAGTTCTCGTTGATGAGTGCTGTCATGTTATAGATGAACTTCACTCCCAATCCACGAATTGGCAATGGAAGGATTTGAAAGTAGCGAGTGTTTCCTTTCAAGAGAGAAAAGAAACAAATCCGAGAGAGAGAGAGAGAGAGAGAGAGAGAGAGAGAGAAAGAGAGAGAATTCGAAAGGTATCATGGTGAAAATTTCAACCTGTCGTTTGTGCTTTAGATACCAGCTGTGTTCTGTATATCACGGTCACATCAGACAGCCGAGACGTATCTCTCAATGGAAAACCCGATCGACTGCTTAATGTTGCCTGAAACTCGTGCGTAGTACACTTCTTCTTGAAGAAGTACCTGTGAAGTTTAGCTCTTCCACAGATGGCCCTGTGTCGTGTAGCATAGATGTCAAGTGGAGCAGGGTTTGGAACTTTCAAAAACTTCACAGAGTTGATGTAGGAATCAGTCTTTTGCAAAAAGCTACAGCAGACTGGAGAACATCTGCCCACTGGATAGACATTATTTAGAATTTGAACAATGCACCGGTGAAAGTATGCAGGCGAGTTTTTAAAAATAAACTCAGCTATGCTCAAGACCCGCTGTGCTTAAGCCCCGCTGTGCCCAAGACCCGCTGTGCTCAAGACCCACTGTGCTTAAATCCCACTGTGCCAAAGACCACCTGTGCTCGAGACTCACTATGCCCAAGACCCGCTGTGCTCAAGACCCACTGTGCTTAAATCCCACTGTGCCAAAGACCACCTGTGCTCGAGACTCACTATGCCCAAGACCCGCTGTGCACAAGACACAGAAAAAGATACTGGCATTCGAAAAGTCAGTAAAAGCCAATTAACCTAAGTGGTCAGAGTAATAAATGTAAGAGAAAAAGGGGTGCTAGTTGGCTAAGTCGATAGTAAGCTGTTCTCTCGTGGCTAGACGGCTGCTCGTCCTACCGGAGTCCGTGTTCGAATCCCAGGTAATTCTCTTGTGATTTTTCTTTCTCTCACGTCTCACTAAAAGTGCTTTGTCTACGATTTTTTCGAGGTCTAATCATACAAAATGTTTTCTCTTACTTTACTGTACCAAAGCCTCGTAGTTTCCTATTTATAAAAAAATTATAAAAAAAGAGTAATAAATGGGGCACCTCATATGTTAGCTCAAGTAGTATTTCAGCAGGTGTTTTGGAGTTCGCGTAAATGTGAATCTTTTTAGTCGTTATCTCTTATATGAAGATATCAGACGATTGACCGTGGTATATATGCTAATTTAAAGTATAAAAATGTATGCATGCTAATTTAAGGGATTAAAAAAACTATACTGGTAAAACTGCTTCAGATCTGAGTTTGCCTGTATAATAAAAGTATTTATAGAGAAGTATCATACAAAGGGAAGAGTGATAAAGAGAAAAGAATTGAAAAAATCCAGCTCCTCAGATATTTAGAAGTTTGTGTGTGTGTGTGTGTGTGTTTTTCTGAAAAGGGAAGGAGGCGTAACTGTGAAAACTGCACTTCAATCCAAGAACCAAGGAAAGACTGATATACGAGAATAAGCATTGTATTAATATTTTCTTATAGTTTCTTCTTCTTATTATTATTATTTTTCTGCTTCTTCTTCTTCTGTTTATACTACTACTACTACTACTGGTGCTGGTGCTACTACTATTACTACTACTACTACTACTACTACTACTACTACTACTGCATTAAGTTTTCTTTATGCTCAGCTATATAGACAACAAAATAGGTTGTCTTCATGAATCCCACCGTCAACAGGAGTTCTTCGTCTGTGCCCCATAGCTTTAACTTATGTTCTTTTCCTGGGGCCAGGAAAACTCTCTGTAGAGAGTACAAGTCTGAAGGATATGTTCTGGGATCTGAAGAGCATTTTGTCATGTGCAGGCTGGAGTTTCATCAGTTTTTTTTTTTTTTTTTGGTACACTAAAGTTGTCTTTGATTCGTGACATTTTATTATTATTATTATTATTATTATCTGCAGAGAGCAAAGAGACAGCCTATATTTACGCCATTTCTTCAGCCGGGATCATGTACAGCGTGACTCGCGCATGCGCGAAAGGTGAGCTTGACAAATGTGGCTGTGACAGCAAAGCCCGGACTCTTGAGCCAGGCGCAGATTTTGAGTGGGGCGGATGTTCTGACAACATCCGGTACGGCGCACGGTTCTCCAAGGAGTTTGTGGATTCAAATGAAGCTAAGAGCAAAGACCATGGCAGTATGAATCTATGGAACAACGGCGCAGGCAGAAAGGTGTGTATTTTGGCCAAAAAAAAAACCCAACCCTTTTTTATTCAAATAATTCTTGTTTGTTCGTTTATTTCGCTACACGTAGTATACATTGCTCTTCACAAAATAAAACAACCAAAGAAACTGTGGAGAAGAACAGACAGAACTATAAAATATAAGATTTTTAAGGGCATGCATCTTTCCCATAGCAGCAGATGCCAGTGAGGTCTGGACACTTAACAAAACAGCTGAGAAACACATAAATGCCTTTGAATGTAAATGCTACAGAAGAGTTCTTCAAATATCATGGACACAAAAAAAAAAAAGAAGAAATATATCCATACTACAAGCACTTAATATTGAAGAAGCTTGACTAGTAAAGAAGATAAAACAGAGAAAACTTAAATATTTTGGACATATTAAACGTCATGATAATTGTGAGAACAGTCTTGGAAGGGTACATAATGGGGAAAAGAAAGAGAAGAAGATCAAGGCGAAAATGGCTGCAAGACATCGTTGATAATCTGCAGATGGAAGCTTCAGAAACAGGGCATCTTGCTTACAACCGATAGACCTACATGAGAGCTGTTAGGGAGGCAAAGTTCGCAAGGGACATGCAAATGATTGACTGACTGACTGACTGTGGTATATATGCTAATTTAAAGTATAAAATGTATGTATGCTAATTGGAGGGATTAAAAAAACTATACTGGTAAAACTGCTTCAGATCTGAGTTTGCCTGCATAATAAAAGTATTTATAGAGAAGTTTCATACAACGGGAAGAATGATAAAGGGAAAAGAATTGAAGGAATCCAGCTCCTCAGATATCTATGATGCTTTCAGATCACATGTATTAAAAATGAAAGCATTAAAACATGTAAATAAGAAAAGAAAGCTAAAAAACTTTATTTCTAATAATATTCTAATAATGTTTTTATGCTAAGGATGTCTGAGTGGTGAGATGGTTAGTGAATTAGTTTCTCGTCATGTAGGTTGAAGGGTTTGAATCCGGCAGGAGGATCCCTAGTCAGCCAGCTGTAGAAATGGGTACTCAACTCTTTCTGGAGCTGGGGAAGGGAAGGCGGTCAGGCGTGACTGATAGCCAAATCACCATGTAGTGTGCTGACTGGTCAAGGAAAGTATGGGCACTAACACCATATCTCCTAGATGCCTCCATAGCATATCAGGGTTACTATTACCTTGTGTGTGTTAATGAGGTCCTGAGAAAGTCATCTCTTCACTGATTAGACGTAGCCCTGCCAGTATTTACAAGTAACAGTTTTTCCTTCACAGTGTTGGGACTGGTTGTTACGTTCCAGTAATCTTTCACAAATACGATTTAAAAAAATTATTCACCGTTTGCGAAAGAAACTAAAAAACATCATTGAATCAGGAGTAGTTTTACACAATACCGATTCTAGACCACCACCGTTGGGGTCTGCTTCCCCTCTCCCCCCAGCGGGGCCCCAAACCAAGTTCTGCCGATGTTTCAGCATACTATCGCAAAGCATTATTTACAAGACAGAATCCCAGCCCTCATTCAAGCAACTTGATGCTTTTAAAGTTCTAACATTTTGGCCAGCAAGTTGTAATATATCTTTTTTTTTTTCCCTTTTGATTTCTTCACTTTATGTGCTTAGTTTGCTAGCTAACAGCTTATTAATATGCGGGGGTTTTCTTCTTCTTTTTCTCACCAGACCATCAAAGACGAAATCGAAATCCAGTGCAAGTGTCATGGGGTCTCCGGAGATTGCTCAGTTAAGATTTGCTGGCGGAAGATGAAATCTTTCCGAGATATTGGATTTGCTCTGAAACAAAAGTTTGACGGCGCCAGTTTCGTGCGCTGGGACAAAAAGAGGAGCAGGTTAAAACGTCTCTCCGACAATCAGAAACGTCCAACAAAGAAGGACCTAGTGTACCTGGCCGAGTCGCCAGATTTCTGCGAGTACAATCCAGATTACGGGTCTCTCGGTACCCGAGGACGTTTGTGTAATCAGACCAGCTACGGGCTTGACGGATGCACCCTGATGTGCTGTGGCCGAGGATATCAGACCTTGGTCAGCGAGGAGAAGTACGACTGTGACTGCAAGTTCTTCTGGTGCTGCCGTGTCGAGTGCAAGAGATGCACCAAAGTTATAGAAAAGCATTACTGTAACTGAAGACCCCATCAGTGTTTTTCTAACAAGGCTGTGGTACAAAATAATTTTTTTTTAAAAACCTGCAAAGACTAATACAGTTTTCTTAAAAAAAACAAACAAACAAAAAACAAACTTGTTTATATAGTCTTTGTTATGGAAACGGGACAACTGCTTTATGGCAGTTGTAGAAATACCTCACCGGAAGTTGCTCTACTTCCTGAAGCACGGGGATGTTCATGTGCGAGTGTGGGACAGTATGTGCGTCCAGTTGTCGTGTTCGTCTTAGTGAAATAGTTAAATAACTGTCAATAATTCTTTGTTTTGTTTCGGCGAGTGGCGGATTCAAGTTTTGTAGTGTTAACAATGATTCTACTGGGCAGTTCTGAGTTTCATCGCTGCAACTGATGTGGTATGTGACGTGAGACAGGCAATAAAATGCAACACTACTACGATAAGACAAAGACGATCTTAATCTCCTTGATTGCCATCGATCTGAGAGCACAGTTTTATTCGTTGTTTCTCGTGTTGTTGTTGTTGTTCGAACACGTAGTGGAAAATATACAAGTAACAAGATAATACTCCTGCACGTTCAATTATCAAATCTTCTTTATACACAATAGATATGTCCTTCAAGATAAAATGCCATTAGATGTCTTCAAGATAGTCTTTCGGTGTATGTAAAGACGTTTATACAGACCAGCTAGCAACAAACTATACGAGTAGAACTGAAACCCAAGAAACGCACATACACACACACACAGAGCCGTGTGTTCTGGCACAAATTCTCCATCTTCTGTTGCAGCTAATGCAAGCATAAATCTTCGATTGTCAGAACAAGTGTTAAAGAAAATATATCTCTAAATACACAGTTTCTTTATCAAAGTAAAGCTTCTTCTAAAATATAGACAAAAGTAAACTCATTACACTACACCATTTTCATTGTTGTTTTGGAGACTTGCAAGTTTCTGATAATCTACAGAACGCATGTTGTATAAAAGAATTCATGTTTTTGCTTTATTATTTTTTTAAACTAAGTATTCATGACCGTTGTTAACAAAGCATTTGAGGCAAAAGATTAGCATACTACGTATTTGCAAGCAATGCTTTTAACTGACTTCAGTAGAAGTTTGCTCCTTGTCTTAATGCACACTAAAAGTGTCTTTTGTCACAATATCTAAATATTATCGTCAACACTTTACACAAATAACATCGCAAAATGATGACAACAACAGATACAAACACACAGACTTCACTTTTATATGTAAGAACAATCATAATTATTGTTGTGCATTTACATAACTAGTTTAAATTTGTATTTCAGTTGAGCATTCGATACTTATCTGAGATGTGTCTGACGAAAGTAATACATTTTAAAATGTGATTTATATATATATATATATATATATATATATATATATATATATATGGATAGATTTGATTGTCTACAGGGCTGCAAGGAGTAATAATATTCGTAAGCTCCATATCTGTGTATTATTCATTGTGTTGTATCAGTGTGAGTCTGGCCTTCTTGTGAAGTGTGTTAATTCAAGAAAAAAAAAACAATTCATGTACATTTGTATGACTGCTCATACTCATTCCAATTTATGAAATTTCAGCTGTATCTCATTTTTCTTTATTAAATTGTATCTTCGATATTGTATTTAAAGTTTCAAGTACATGGCACTGTGCAGCAAACAAACAGCTCTCTCCTGTGGTGTTGAGAAGAAAAGATTAGCATGGCTGTGCTGTGTAGAGTCAGAGAAATTTTATTGTTCACTGAAAGATAAGCAAGGACATAGCACTGGTAATTTAGACTACTTATCTTTTTCGACTTGAACTCTTGACTTCTTTTTATTTCACTTCTTTTTATGTTAAGAATTTTCCTGCAGTTGTGGTAAGTTCAGTAAGTTAGCTTAGGGGGTCATGCTCAGTTGTCTTCTAACCGTCATCTAGAATAGATGATAAATAAGGTAATCATATCGTGCATGGAGGTAACTAAGGGATGTGATGTTAGTGTCGATATTTTCCTTGCCATGTCGACACACCCGGATTTGGTGTTATTGTCGATATTTTCTTTGCCATGTCGACACACCCGGATTTGGTGTTAGTGTCGATATTTTCCTTGCCATGTCGACACACCCGGATTTGGTGTTAATTGTCGATATTTTCTTTGCCATGTCGACACCCCCGGATTTGGTGTTAATTGTCGATATTTTCTTTGCCATGTCGACACCCCTAGATTTGGTGTTATTGTCGATATTTTCTTTGCCATGTCGACATACCTGGATTTGGTGTTAGTGTCGATATTTTCTTTGCCATGTCGACATACCCGAAATTTGGTGTTAGTGTCGATATTTTCTTTGCCATGTCGACATACCCGAAATTTGGTGTTATTGTCGATATTTTCCTTTCCCTGTCCACATATCCTGGGTGGTGTTGATGTTGTCAGCATCATGCCTGACAGCCTTGTTTTTTTTTCCAGCTTCGGAAGAAGCTAAGTACTCATGTCTACATTTGGGCGATTGAGGCGTCTCCAGCGAGATCCAAACCCCCGGACTTTCGCTATGAAAGACAAGAGCACTTCTCTCCCAAGCATTATTATATTACACGATTTTTGTACACGAATATCTCTTCTTTTTCTTAATATACCAAATATCCTGTATAAAATGGATTTTGATATGGTTTGTGTCTCCGTTTCAGAATGTTAATATCAGAAAAAGCATGCTGCCACGATGGAAACTACTGACAGCGAGAAAATCACTGACAGTATATTTATCAGTTTTATGATATAAACGAAATAATGAAATAGATATTAGAAATTAGAGACACTTGAATGTTCTTTATGTGACAAAAACACACAGCCGTAACCAGTAAGTTAAGATGTCTATGCTTTTATGACAGGTCTTATATGAGAACGTGACTCTGTTGTTACCGAAATAAAGGAGAATACGTGCTAAAGGTTGAAGTTCAAAAGGTCATTAGGAACAACCCGAAACTACTGCCTCCTTCAGAATGTTATCATTGTGCTTTCCATGTAGATGATGCGTTGATTAGCTGGAACTCCGTGTTTTTGCTTAAATTAGTTTTTTTTTTCATAAGTACTTACCCATAAGCATTTACAAAAGTCATCATTATCATGCACCGTCTCAGCAGTAGAAACTGACTGCAATGAGTATCAAGCTGGCTGGTTTCTTACGGCACACGGCTGGGCTAACATTTTCCTATGACTTATCTTTCCTTCCAGCTGGCCAGTTGTCGTCCTTTCCCAACATTCTTTCCGCCACTATAGTTTTCAGTATTTCGTTCTTCTTTCACTATTTGTCCAAAATAATTCCAAGTATCCGTAAGTTCAGTTTCAGTTTGCTCAAAAACTGCTTGACATTCATTCTTTTCTGTCTCCTCGCCCAGTTCGTCTGGGTCCACAGGACCTCAGTTGTTGTTGTTGTTGTTTTCCCTGGTTTTCTTGTTTGATGTTTATGATTTGTTTCCTCACAAATTGTATTTTGGATTGACCTCCACTGAGGTCTGGAAGATAGTTGTCTTAATTTTTGCTCAGCCTGTGTCAAGGTCTCCTTGGATACGTAGATATTCATTTTGAAATGTCAGCTTGATGAGGGAAACGGTTTGTTCTGTTTTGTTATTGGTTTATTTGTTTAAAACGTCTTTAAAACGTTTCACTTTAATGATCTGAATTTAGGTAAGGCAAAACATGTTAAGTGATGAATGAAAGCTACCAGCTGGATGAAGTGAACGGGAGTGAAGGCTTGATTCTACGTGACAGAACATGAAAGGGTTCCATGCAGCCACCACTTCCTTATTCCCTCATGGATTTGCCCTGTAAGTGTGGTTCTAACAAGAGCACTGTACACACAACAGTCATGCATAGATACATATATCTAAACATTAGAAGAAAATAAGCTCTGATGTATGTACTGGAAGACTTTACAGATAGGGGATCCGACAGGAATTTTTGTAAAGTGGTGTTTCTTTCTCCTGCTTACCTTATTGATTACTCATTCTGTTTCCATACACTACAAGCGAGCCTTAAGACAGGGAGGGCCCCTCTTTCTCCTGCTTACCGTATTGATTACTCATTCTGTTTCCATACACTACAAGCGAGCCTTAAGACAGGGAGGGCCCCTCTTTCTCCTGCTTACCTTATTGATTACTTATTCTGTTTCCATACACTACAAGCGAACCTTAAGACACGGAGGGCCCGTCTTTCTCCTGCTTACCTTATTGATTACTTATTCTGTTTCCATACACTACAAGCGAGCCTTAAGACACGGAGGGCCCCTCTTTCTCCTGCTTACCTTATTGATTACTTATTCTGTTTCCATACACTACAAGCGAACTTTAAGACACGGATGGTCCCTCTTTTTCCTCCCCCCCTCCTCCCTACTAAGAAAAAGAAAAAAAACTGGGGATGCCAACAGGGCCCCGGAACTATGCATCGGCTGGACTCTCCCACTACACTCGCACCCCCCCCCCCCCAAACCGCAATGGGCCTGCTTACAGCAGATACATACTTCAAATTTCAATGAACCTTTACTATAATGACAGATTAAAATCTATGAATTTTCCTATTAAACCTGTAATAAATCATGCTTCAGTAAATCTTAGAAATCCTTTCTCATCACCACCGCCATGTACCCTGGCGGCAGGCGTTGGCTGTCATGCTTGTGCATAGATTCTGATTCTTGATATTTCCGTAGACTCAGTTTATGATTTTTTTAAAATTATGTCATCACATTAGAAGAAGGTCAAAAGATCCGCTCTCATGGCTTTTTTCTGCTTCTCTTCCCATTTATCTTACCTGTTGTTATGAAGTTTTCAAAACTTCACTTTCTTATTGTGTATCCAATACATGATGGCTGCTATTTTCTTATGAATGTAATTGGATTCCTTTCTTATTTTTTTCTTATTAAAAAATTCCTTTTTTGACAACTTTTCCTGTGAACTTGCAATAGTCTACTAAGAAACCGCATATCTGTTGCCTGTAGTGATCTTTGCATGGGCGTTCATTGGTCGTTATTCACTTCTATGGAGTATGACAGACTCATTGTACCATTTCAGAACTCTTATATTCAAAGCGGTAAATCGCTTATAAGGAAATCTGTGCACAAGGTTACACAATGTTCAGTTATGGAATGTTCAGTTACACAATGTTCAGTTACAGAATGTCAGTTACAGAATGTTCAGTTACACAACGTTCAGTTACACAATGCTTTCAAGTTTTATTACTCAAGGAGTGTTCTGGAGTAAGCAAATACTTTTCCAAATTACAACGTCTATCCTGGCTTCCGTGTCTTAATAGAAAAGACGCTTTAGAAACAAGCTAGTTCCCTTCATGACTGAGGTATTGAATATTTTATTATATTTACTGTTAACTGACGTTTGATCATTCCGCTTCAGTATCGTCTGAGTAGGTGGAAAGACGGCATCATATCGGTTAATTATGAATAAACTGTATAATTTTCCTTACATAAAAAATCTTACAGAAAAGATAAATATGAGGGGTGATTGATAAGTTCTCGGCCTAAGGTACAAATACTTGAAACACACATCTGATATTAGGTGCATTTGTAGATCAGGTTAATGTAAGATTAAATAGCAAGTTTCAAGAAATTAACTGCAACCAATTTGTTTTTTTTTAACAGGATATTGAATTGGTAAGGGGTAGCAGAAATTGAGAAAATGGATAAAATTTCTCACCGAGCGGTCATTCGCTACCTCTTCATCAAGGGCGTATCATCGAAGGAGATCCATGAGGATATGGTGGAAACTCTAGAGGAGAGTGCCCCTTCTTACAGCACAGTGAAGAAATGGGCAGCTTAATTCAAACATGGAAAGGAGAGTCTGGAAGATGATCCCCGTCCAGGAAGACCAAGTACGGTAACGACAGATGAAACCATCGGCAGAATCCGTGACATGATAATGGAGGATCGACGACTAACTGAGCGGTACACTGCTACTGAGTTGGGCATCTCCCAGGAACGCGTTCATGCCATTATTCACAATGATCTTCAAATGACAAAGGTCTCTGCGCGATGGATCCTGAAACTTCTTGGAGCTGATCACAAACGACAGCTTCTCAGCAGTTCAAGAGACAGTCTTGGTCATTTTTCTGCAGATCCTGAAATCTTCATCAATTTGTGACTATGGATGAATCTTCTGTTCATCATTTTCAACCAGAAACCAAAGAACAATCAAAGCAGTGGAAACATCAAAGATCTCCACCTCCAAAGAAAGCAAGGGTGGTTCTGTTTGCAGGCAAAGTAATGGCTTCCATCTTTTGGGATTCAAAAGGTAGACTATCTTCAAAAGGGCCTATTATGCTAATCTTATGAAGCAACTGCGGGTCAAAATGAAGGAAAAGCGTGGAGAGAAATTGACGAGAGGAGTCATCTTTCATCAAAACAATGCTCCAGTTCACAAGTCGGCGGTGGCAATGACTGCCATTTAGGAATGAAGCTTCCAGCTTCTTGAACATCCTCCTTATTTTCCAGATTTGGCCCCTTCGGACTATTACCTGTTTACCAAACTCAAAAAGGAGCTCAGTGGTGGCAATTTGCTTCAGATGATGACATCATTCATCCTGTAGACCACTTTCTACTGGCACAAGATGCTGACTTTTACACACAAAAAAAAGGGGGGGGGGAGGGAGGGGATCCGTATGGTCCAGGATCGCTGGACTAAGTGCATAAACTTGTGAGAAATAACCCCAAAAAGTTGTCCACAAATAATCCGTTGTAACTTATGCCGAGAACTTATCAATCAGCCCGCGTATGTTTTGAAATGTGTGCATGCCCTAACTGTTCCTTTAGTACGTTTTTTTTGTATCGGTTGTATGTGGAACAATTAGCATTAAAGTTCAGTGTGCCGTGGAAAACCAGGCTGAGCCCTGGAAATAAAAGGCGAAAATGAGGACCTTCAGATCCCTTCAAGTACACGGGCTCCATACCACCCTTCCTAGCCCCACTTCCCTCGTAGGGCCTGGATATGCGTGAAGAAAACTTTCCAAAGTGCTGTGTTAAGTGATACAGAAAAGAATGGTCAGAAGATATTATGTGAGGCAACCGTAATCAAAGAGCATATATTTAGAAAAAAAAACAAACTAGGTTATCAACAGCAGAGAAATTGTGAAAAGAGTTCTAGGATCTTAGAGATAAGAGAAATAAAGACTGCCGTATTACTACTTAGCGACACTGATAAAACCGTATTAGAAATTCTGCCGGAAAATGAAGAGCGGGAATGGAAGAACAGCGACTGCTGGAGCTTGGACAAATTAAAGGCGCTAGTAGGAAATCTGAACTGTGTGGCAGAAAACGCATGGTAAGGAACCAACACTTGATGGAAATTATTAGAAAACTTGCTCTTGGACGAATACTGCTGCATGAGGTGGGGCATATATGGGGCTGTCTTGAATGCAGTGATGCCGGAGTTTGATTTTCTAGATGTGCTTGGTCCTTCAGTTTGATTTTCTAGCTGTGCTTGGTCCTTCAGAGTTCTTATTAAGAGCCACATTTCGGCTGATTCCAGTCTTCTTTGTATGTCTTTACTGACCGTTTAACCTTTGCATGCATAGAACAGGATCGATTGGATGTAGCACTCTCTTCCTGACTCACATGGACAGTGACTTATGGCAAAGTATGGATTTCAACTTTTGAAATTCACTAATTCTCTCTCTCTCTCTCTCTCTCTCTCTCTCTCTCTCTCTGAACCTTAAGTGCCCAGGGCACATGGGGCTTCCCCAAGGATTTTCCACAAATGCCTGTCCTTTGGCTTTTTTTCCTGCTCTTGCCCAGGTGAGCCCTCTATTGCTCAACATCCTCTCTGTTGTTCTTCTCCATGTCTCTTTTGGTCTACCCTTACTTCTGTTCCCCTGTGGTGTCCATCTTAGTGCTATTTTTGGTAATGAGTTGTCAGTCATCTGCATTTCTGCCAACAACATGTTATTTCTTATGGTGTTTGGCCAGAATATTTTTCTAATTCTTCGTAAACATTTAATGTGGAAAGAATTCAACTTGTTTTCTATGGTTTTGGTGATTTTCCAGCATTCACTTCCATAGAGTAGTACACTTAGAACATTACTCTTAAATATCCTGATTTTCATATTTATGCTTAGTTTTTTTAGATTTCCATATAGTCTGCAGCACTGCAAAAGCCTGGTTTGCTCTAGTAAGTCTGCTGTTGATGTCCACTGTGCTGTCTCCATTTTCTACTACTCTACTGCCAAGGTATACAAATTCGTTGACCTCCTCCACTAACTTGATATTTACTCTGAGTACATTTCTGTTGTTCACATTTTGCTTCATTAACTTTGTCTTTCTTACGTTGATCTTTAGTCCTGTGTTGTTTGCCTTCTGAGTTTGCTTGTTCATATCATCTTGCATATCTTTGTGGCTGCTTGATAGTAGACAAATGTCGTCCGCAAAATCGAGGTCCTCCAGCACTGTGTCAAGGGTCCATTGTAATCCTCTGCGTTTGTCTGATGTTGCCTCCTTCATTAACTAAAATTCACTAATTCAGATTTCCTTTTTTACAGCAGAAAATGCTTTTTTTTTTTTTTTGGCGTGAAACCGCCTTCCACACTTGCGGATGATAACCTCAATGCAAGCAGGATGTGAAAGCAGTGTACTCATTACACCAAGATCCTGACAGAGCTTTGATGGCGGCTACCGCTGGAGCTTGGACAAATTAAAGGCGCTAGTAGGAAATCTGAACTGTGTGGCAGAAAACGCATGGTAAAGAACCAACACTTGATGGAAATTATTAGAAAACTTGCTCTTGGACGAATGCTGCGGCATGAGGTGGAGCATATAAGGGGCTGTCTTGAATGCAGTGATGCCGGAGTTTGATTTTCTAGCTGTGCTTGGTCCTTCAGAGTTCTTATTAAGAGCCACATTTCGGCTGATTCCAGTCTTCTTTGTATGTCTTTACTGACCGTTTAACCTTTGCATGCATAGAACAGGATCGATTGGATGTAGCACTCTCTTCCTGACTCACATGGACAGTGACTTATGGCAAAGTATGGATTTCAACTTTTGAAATTCTCTCTCTCTCTCTCTCTCTCTCTCTCTCTCTCTGAACCTTAAGTGCCCAGGGCACATGGGGCTTCCCCAAGGATTTTCCACAAATGCCTGTCCTTTGCCTTTTTTTCCTGCTCTTGCCCAGGTGAGCCCTCTATTGCTCAACATCCTCTCTGTTGTTCTTCTCCATGTCTCTTTTGGTCTACCCTTACTTCTGTTCCCCTGTGGTGTCCATCTTAGTGCTATTTTTGGTAATGAGTTGTCAGTCATCTGCATTTCTGCCAACAACATGTTATTTCTTATGGTGTTTGGCCAGAATATTTTTCTAATTCTTCGTAAACATTTAATCTGGAAAGAATTCAACTTGTTTTCTATGGTTTTGGTGATTTTCCAGCATTCACTTCCATAGAGTAGTACACTTAGAACATTACTCTTAAATATCCCGATTTTCGTATTTATGCTTAGTTTTTTAGATTTCCATATAGTCTGCAGCACTGCAAAAGCCTGGTTTGCTCTAGTAAGTCTGCTGTTGATGTCCACTGTGCTGTCTCCATTTTCTACTACTCTACTGCCAAGATATACAAATTCGTTGACCTCCTCCACTAACTTGCTATCTACTCTGAGTACATTTCTGTTGTTCACATTTTGCTTCATTAACTTTGTCTTTCTTACGTTGATCTTTAGTCCTGTGTTGTTTGCTTTCTGAGTTATCTTGTTCATATCATCTTGCATATCTTTGTGGCTGCTTGATAGTAGACAAATGTCGTCCGCAAAATCGAGGTCCTCCAGCACTGTGTCAAGGGTCCATTGTAATCCTCTGCGTTTGTCTGATGTTGCCTCCTTCATTAACCAAAATTCACTAATTCAGATTTCCTTTTTTACAGCAGAAAATGCTTTTTTTTTTTTTTTGGCGTGAAACCGCCTTCCACACTTGCGGATGATAACCTCAATGCAAGCAGAATGTGAAAGCAGTGTACTCATTACACCAAGATCCTGACAGAGTTTGATGGCGGCTACCGCAAGTGGAAATGCTTGCTGAATAAACAGCTCATTGAGAATGGCTGAAAACTTCTAACGTCAAGCAAGAAAATTAGAAAGAACCGGCCGGCGAAACGTACAGGAAAGATTATTCCCGCTTCAACCGCGCCATCAGCCAGCGATCAGATATGACTCACGGAAAATTAATACCACACTTGAAGGGGAAGTAATGCAGTTTTTATATGTACTTATATGTCAGTCTGACAGGCCGAAAGGAAGTTACCGTAAATAAAAGTTCACACTTATGACAGAAGATTAAATTTTATTTCTGGATTTAAAAAAGAAGGGCTTGTTTATGACATGCCCTCGGGGGCATAAATTTGAATAAGTGCCTTGGCCTAGATGAACAGTAAATAAGCCAGTGTCAGGTCTTATTACCGCCTTGTATGTATTGTTCTAAAAATACAGAGAATGGGAATATTTTTCACGTACATATAGTAAATAAAAGGTATTCATATCATACCATAATGGCAGGTAGGGGATATGTTAGTGCTTATACTTTTCTTTTACCAGTGGGCGCACTCTAGCATCTCAGCTGCCCGCCTTATTTCCTCGCCTCTCTGAGATCATGGATCCCCATTTCTACAGTCCTGGTGACTGGGACATTTCTACAGTCCTGATGACTGGATCCCCATTTCTACAGTCCTGGTGACTGGGACATTTCTACAGTCCTGATGACTGGATCCCCATTTCTACAGTCCTGGTGACTGGGACATTTCTACAGTCCTGGTGACTGGATCCCCATTTCTACAGTTCTGATGACTGGATCCCCATTTCTACAGTCCTGGTGACTGGGACATTTCTACAGTCCTGATGACTGGATCCCCATTTCTACAGTCCTGGTGACTGGGACATTTCTACAGTCCTGGTGACTGGGACATTTCTACAGTTCTGATGACTGGGACATTTCTACAGTCCTGGTGACTGGGACATTTCTACAGTTCTGATGACTGGATCCCCATTTCTACAGTCCTGGTGACTGGGACATTTCTACAGTCCTGATGACTGGATCCCCATTTCTACAGTCCTGGTGACTGGGACATTTCTACAGTCCTGGTGACTGGATCCCCATTTCTACAGTCCTGATGACTGGGGCATTTCTACAGTCCTGGTGACTGGGACATTTCTACAGTCCTGATGACTGGATCCCCATTTCTACAGTCCTGGTGACTGGGACATTTCTACAGTCCTGATGACTGGATCCCCATTTCTACAGTCCTGATTACTGGGGCATTTCTGATCGGATTTAAACCACGAACCTCATTGTAAAGGACTAGTATACTGACCACTTCGCTTTTCATGGACCCACATAAATGTGGGGGCCACTTTAAAAACGTCCAATTCTCATATAAATATGGGGAGAGGGGTCACCTTAAATGTCTACTGCTCATGTGTGGTGCCACCCTTAAAACGCGTAGCTCCTTTCAATCAATAAGTGCAGCTCCTTTCAATCAATAAGTGTGGTGAAACCCTTAAAACGTGTAGCACTCACGTAAGTTTCGGGGCCACCTTTAAAATGTATAGTTCTCACGTAAGTGTGGGGGGGCCACCCTTAAAATGTCTAGTCCTCACGTAAGTGGTCGCCTTTAAAACGTTCAGTTCTCACGTAAGTGTGGGACCGCCTTTAAAACTTCCAGTTCTCACGTAAGTGTGGGGCCACCCTTAAAACGTCTAGTTCTCACGTAAGTGTGGGGCCACCCTTAAAAAGTCTAGCACTCACCTCTCTCTCTCTCTCTCTCTCTCTCTCTCAGTGCCCTGCCCAAGACAATCGGAGTTGCTGGTAGCAAGAAATGTCCATTTCGTTATCTTCTTGGCTGTCTTCTTCACCACTCCATTCTTTACCAGCATTTTCTCTGCTGCACGTCTCCATGTCTTTTTTTTTTGGGGGGGGGGGATCTCCCATGCTTCTTTTGCCCCGTGGATCAAAATCAAAGATGTTCGTGGTAAGGACTCGTCTGTCATTCTCATAATGTGGTCAATCCATTGGCACTTTCTCATTTCAATCACTGCTCACAATTGGCGTCCTGTCTGTATCTTTTAAGAAGAGGTCATTACTTATATTATTTGACCAATACAGTCCTATACTCCTATTATCTCACGTAGACACTTGGTTCATGAAGTGCCAAGTGCTCACACTCACACGACGGTGTATTTTTCACCGCTACAGACAATATCTCCTTTCAGAAAGAATTTCAAGTTCAGTTAAACACCGCAACACCAACGCGTAAATATGAAAGTGTGAAAACTAATATTATACATATTTTCTATGAGTAAACTTCGGTAGACAAACAGCACATGACGCAATAGGTCAATAGTGGTTCTCAAACAAGATAATGAAGAGGAATTTCAAGGATTTTTTAATATTTGTTTTATCTGGTAAATTGTCCACGTTTCAATAATTATCGTTGTAAAAGAATGTATATGGTGAAAATCCTTTACGGATGGTGATTTAAGATACGGAGGATTCTGGTACAGTGTGGTTCGAAAAAAGGAGGCGTGTGATCTGGGAATTGAGAACCGATGAGTTAGATCAACGAAGACGTTTAGTAAGTCTGTAAAGTGTAATAAGGAATCAGTGATTTTGACACACCCTTCATTTGCACAGTTGTCTTCCCTTACACTGTGGACACTGAGGTTGTGCTTCACCTAATGGCAGTGTTGTACGCATTTGATGCACAAACACCAAATTTGTAACAATAACAGCAATAAAAAGAATTATTTTACTGATCGGAGTTAGTTTTGAAAACATATACGTATGTTCTAGTTCAGGAGTGGCTAGAAAGAGATTTAAAAAAAAAAAAAAAGAAAACATAATCATCAGCAGTCAGCTCAGACGTGATATAATCGCAACACACAGAACTCATTTTCAAAGAAATGTTCATCTTCTCACGGGCGTGCTGATATCCATCTGTGCAGTTTCATCTCAAGTGCTGCAGTGTTTCTCAGTTCTTTACCATGGATAAAACCCTAACATTAACGTATCTCTTTACTACACAGATAAATTCAACACTCCTTCTCCCCCCTTTTTTTCCGTACCATGAGTAGTCAAGAATGCTGAAAGTTCAGCTTTGTTGTTGTTTTGTTTTAATTTCTGTTAATTTTTTTCACCATCTCTTCTCTTGTTCTAAATTGTTTCAGTTCATGTTTTGCTTTTACTATTAGTCTCTTGTTCCAAGTTGTTTCAGTTCATGTTGTCCTTGTACTATCAGTCTGTTCACTTGTTCCAAGCTGTTTCAGTTTATGTTTTTGCCTGTACTATCAGTCTGTTCACTTGTTCCAAGCTGTTTCGGTTCGTGTTTTGCCTGTACTATCAGTCTCTTCACTTGTTCCAAGCTGTTTCTGTTCATGTTTTGCTTGTACTATCAGTCTCGTCACTTGTTCCAAGCTGTTTCGGTTCGTGTTTTGCCTGTACTATCAGTCTCGTCACTTGTTCCAAGCTGTTTCGGTTCATGTTTTGCTTGTACTATCAGTCTCTTCACTTGTTCCAAGCTGTTTCGGTTCATGTTTTGCTTGTACTATCAGTCTCGTCACTTGTTCCAAGCTGTTTCAGCTCATGTCTCTGCCTATACTGTCAGTCGTCTAAATTTATTTGAAACCCTCATAATTCACTTACACTTTCGATTAAAAACCTCTGTGTTCTGTACATAACGTGCAACAACGCCGCGCCCATACAACACTTCGTGACTCCTTTATCTTATACATTTTTGTGATCTCTGCTGTGAAGAAAGCATTTGTCTCTGAATAAGCTCCTGGTGATTTCAATTTCACCTTTTCTCACCTCCTGTTATGATGACAGTATGAGGATAATAAACGGTAGAATTCCGAGAGTCCGGAAAAAAATGGAGACCTGTCAAAGGAAACTAATGGGTAATATACACTCGAGTATTCAGGCTGGCTTCACTTTCTGCTGCTGAATGACGCGCTTAGGGATAATAAAGTAGCCTTCTTATCTCCGAAGGTTTTCGAGGCACTGTAACATCATCTGTCTTTCAATTTGAAGTATAATATTTTTTTTTCGAGAATGACATCCTTTCAGAGGATTAAAAATATATCAACTCGTCCACAAAATATGCACCGGCCTTCTCTATAATGCGAATATAATTAGCAAACAAGTTTTGCAGCAAAGGTAGAAATCTCATACCTGCATGAGAAAATGATATGGCAAGTCAGAGAATAGGGCCTTCAAATCCACACTACAGTTCTGAAGTATTTGTGTGCCATTATAGAGCTTATGTTTATGAAAACTGATAGGCGTTGCCCTGGGGGATCTGGCGGGCATCTATAAGCTCTTGTGGTCGGTGCAAACCTCTCCAAATTCCATTTATGATTGCTTGAAATACCTTCTATGAACAGTCTTCAAGTTAACTCCTTATACTGGATATAGTGTTAACTAGATAAGCCCCGTTTAAAGCTTGAAGAGTGATAAATGTCAATGTTGCTGACTACGCGAAAGTTAGGGCACAGCGCATTTATCAGTAAGCATCGACACAGCAAATTAAATACCTACGTATCTTTGTCGCGTATTCCTTACAGTTTATCCCCAGTTTTTGTTTTTTTTTTGTTGTATATGTTGAATTCTGCCTTCCTCAGAATAAGCGGACGTGTACCGCTGTTTTCTGTCACTAAATTACATATTAGCCTGTATTAATCATTTCTGAAAACATTAGTGTGATTTGTTGCATATATGGCCCCCTCTTTTCACCTTCTAGGTAGCATTTAAGCAGACGAACAGGAGTTGTCAGCTGAGACTGTCGGACATCATCGTACAGGCCGTACGTATGTCTATGATGTGTGAAGAATAAATGAGCTTGATGTCGCTGATATGAAGTTATGTTAGGAAAAGTATTTTATTTTCCTCGTTGAAATAAACGGAGCAAAGATATGGCCATTTATAACAGGACACAACATAAAATATTGTATGATTTAATTAAGAAAATATTACTCTTAACATGGCCAGCCTAGCGTGCACGTTTAATTTTTCCTTCTTTTCAAGTTTCTTTTCATAATCATTTGAAGGAATCCAAGAGCTCTCAAACAGAGGAAGTCCCGGGAAAAAAAAGCAGTCCGAATAAGACCAAGAAAACTGGCAGATTCAGAACATTGTGGTTACAGTACAATCCTTCCATCCCGCCAAGTAGCGCAGTGTTTCCCAACTTGTTTATATCCATGTACCACTTTTCCAAAAACATATAAGCCGTGGACCCACAGCTTATAAACCTTTTATTCCATTTATCCGATACATGGCATTTAACACCAAATCTGTATCTCAGCCTCGTCCACCTAATAACCCTCCATGGACGTGTGTATCACGAACCACAGCGCGACCCGCTTCCCCAGCAGATAGCGTAGTTCTCAGAGTAAGCAAGCAAGCACGAGCAGACTAAAGCCTTGTCCTATAAGCATCTCCATGATGCCACTGGAAACAGGCTGTGACAGTAACTGAGCGTGACAAACAGGATAGGGAACGATAATGTTCTTCGCGAGGTCAGAGCCACCGAAGAATCTTCTTCTTGTGTTTGATTATCCAGTTAAATACAACCACTTGTATCCACCTCTCTACCTCTTACTCTGTACCAATGCTTCTACACTACAGCGACAGGCAACTGCGGTTACACTAAGGTCATCAACGATTCTTTCATTTGTATAAACTATAAATAAATCATACAGCACAAAATATGTCGAATACAAGATCTTCTATTGTTGCTCTGAAAGAAGAAATTTACGAATACAATTCAACTTCGTATTTATTTGGTTTCTGAAGTTAATAACACTTGAGAGAGTTTGTATTACTTTATAATTATTACTGTTCTTAAACTAGCTGTTGTGGCGTTCGACCTAGATATGTCTGTATCTATTAGTGATAAATTTATGTCTTCAATGTAGTGTTTCATATTCGTGCGCTTGAGAGGAGGAGAAATCAGCCATAATTTGTTACATGTTGAGGAGATAATGTCATTTAATTCTGTTTACACACAAATCTTATATGTGTAGTTACTCACGAGCACTTATGGTCTGAATGTTCATGTCTTAATAGTTCATCATTTCGTGAAATAAAGGTCTTTTGACAAGTTCATTTTGTTGAAATTTCTGATGGGATGTACCAGCGTATGGATTGACGTTCGTGAGATGGGAGTTGGAATGAAGCTGAATCAGTGTCCTGTGCTGTCGTTTGTTAATTTAAATGTGGCTCTGATTTCAGGTCTGAAACTTGATGGCTAGGCATGTCACGCCACCTCCGCTCTAGAGGTTGGTCACGCCCGATATACACCCATACTGGTGAAATATGCCTAAATCGGCACACACCAGGGGTGAAACTTGAAGGCTACACAAGTCACGGTACCTCTGCTCTAGAGGTCGGTCATGTCCCAAACATGCCCATGGGATAATATGCCTAAACCGGCCTAACCCAGGGGTGGAAGTCACTAGTGGCGAGGATTCGTCCTCCTGGACAAAAGCTCCATCCTGGTCACAACTAGGAAGGGTAGCGGCCACGACCACAAAATGCTGAAGTCAGAGACACTGGACCAGAGCAGTCTAGACAGGCAACCACCTCTCACCCGGTGGGGATGTATGCGTATCCTAATCACGCTGAGGTTTTCCGGTAAGAAAGTCCAACACTGGACTGGATGGGCAACCACCTCTCACCTGGCGGTGATACACGGGTATCTCAAAACACGTTGAGGTTTTCCGGTGAGAAAGTCCAACTCTAGACTAAACTGGTGCAACGAAAACCATGGTGTCACGCAATCCCGCTTCTGCGACCCACCAAAAGTACAGGCTCAAGCCCTGCAATACTCTGAACCTCTTGTGGTCCTCTGGGGGATCTCGTGTGGTCCTTTCGGGGACCACACACAGGCGTAAATTCAGTAGGATCACAGGGCGGTCTTGGTGGTAGAAGCGAACGAAGAAGAAGAAGAAGATTTCAGGTCCAGAAGTTTAATAAGGGCCTGGAAGCAAATAAGAGCAGGAAAACATCGCGCTTTCTAAGATGCACATTTTCTACTATGTCTTTCTGTGCGATTTCGCACTTTCACATTGAAATCTCCCACTACGATAGTTACATCTAATCATTGTTACTGCCTCGGTTGTTGTAAAGTTCCTCTATTCTTTTCTAAACTGTCTGCGTTTGCCAGAAATACAAATGAAAAAGTATTACAGCAGGCAAAGGATTATCTCAAACTAGTACCTTACATAAGAAAAAAAGACCATCAACATTTCTCGGACACATCAGAAGACGTGATGGCCTCGAAAAACTGGTCATGGTCGGAAAGATAAATGGCAAAAGACAGAGAGTGCGGAGAAGACAGATATACCTGGATGGCCTGACTTCTTGGTTTGGCATGAAAACACCAATCGGCTTGATTGCAGACACAGAAAATCGAGCGAGATGGAGAGTAATGATCGCCTACGCCTTTTGGTGTGGAAAAACATCTGATCTGATACCGGCTTTCACGTCACAAGCATACATGATGATGGTCGTACTGATGAGGTTACAGGCCAGCAAGAAGTACCTGTTCATAGCGGTACTGTCTGATATAGATCAGTAAGCTTTAAAATTTGTTTGAAATTTTCTTGTCTATGTCAAGTTCTACACTTTTTTTGGGCATTTTTATGTCCTTGTGATCTCACATAGTCATTGTATTATGATGTACATATGGGCAACATTTTTGTGGCTTCAGACAGTCTAGGTAGTGTCTTTAAAAACTCTATAATTTGCTGGAAACGCACAAAAAAAGGAAGGTTGGCCATGGCTGATGTACAATTTTTGTATTCTTCAAGGATATTTTCAGTTTTACCTCGCTTTCTAAGTGATAACTGATCTGTAACTCATTTACGAAAGCTCTTCTCTGCTGTAATTAACGACGTACCTGAAAACCACAACTAGTGAAGGTCTGGAGGAACAAAATGTGATGAGTGAGATAAAGCTGTTACCGGCGTCACGATAAGCTTAACGTGAAATCAAGAAAAGAATGAAGCAAGGGCTAGTGACTTCACTTTGTGTCGTCGCCGAGCCACACAACGGAGAAAGTATCTCTTATAAAGGTGCTCTTACGAGTTTTCGGCGTCGCATAACGTCACACGCGGTCAACGACAGATTGAAGTCAAAACAAGACAAGATGGCTTTCTATAAAAAGTGGCCTCAGGGCTTGGACCTTAAGGCGGAAGCTGTGGAGCTGCCGGACGGACCTGGAGAAGACCGTGGGCTTTATCCTGGTGATCGGATTTCTGATTTAGCATGACCAGGAACATGAACGCCGAAGAAGAAGAAGAAGAAGAAGAAGAAGAAGACTGTATTGGAGATCATAAATGGCAGCAGTTTATAATATAGTCGGTGTTCGACCAATAACGACCGGGAGAATTAACAAATCAAAGACAAAACCAAAAGGGGCTGCACAGATTATGGACGAACTTTGCTTAACTGGATAAAAGAATCAATCTTGGCCGACTACTGAATAAATCTTCCTAGATTTCCTCTAAAGGCAGTAGTCCGAGATTTGTGATCCACGACAACCCAAATTTGATGAATAAACTGGACTGATCTCACATCCTTTTCTGGCAAGTTCTTAGTTCAGCTCTTCAGATCCTTTTTTTCCCGAAACTAACCGTCCTCCTGCTTTTTTCAGAAATTAACCGCCCTCCTGGGTTTTTTTTTCCCGAAACTAACCACCCTCCTGGGTTTTTTTCCCCGAAACTAACCTCCTTCCTGTTTTTTTCCCCGAAACTAACCGTCCTCCTGTTTTTTTTTTTCCCAGACTAACTGCCCTCCTGACTTTTTCCCAAAATAACCGTCCTCCTGCTTTTTTTCCGAAACTAACCGCCCTCCTGGGGTTTTTTTTTCCCAGAAACTAACCGCCCTCCTGCTTTTCTTTCTATCTTATCCTCCATTACCTGTGACGTTTCAATTCTTTTCAAACTGCCCGCAGCGGCCATATTTATTTATTTTTTGTTAGGTTTGAGGGTGACTATCAGATACTAAAGCGATCATCGTGCTCTATCATAAAGAGATCCGATGCAATACTTTAGAAGCATAACGAAAATTACAAAAAAGAATGGCGCTTTATATGAAACCAGATACAATAACATTCCAATTATAAAAACCTGAGCTTAAACACGGGTCATATCAACCCTAATGTTTTTCCTTCGTCTTCTTGTTTGTTCAGTCTCATATGACTATCCACACGAAGAGCCAGATCGCCTCCATGAACAACATCTTCAGCAGTAAATTCTTCCAGTGCGTCCTACAGTTTTCGAGCCATGCTCTCTTTCTGGGGTCAGATGTGAGCTCTTGTTTGTTTGTACGGAGTACAGGTTTGCAGGATGTGTTCGGAAGTCTGGAAGCTGACTTGTTAAGTGCAGAGTAGACTGTGGAAGGTCTTCAACTTAGATAGATGGGCTGCAGTATCCTGTTCAGAGCCTGAAAGTTGCCATTTGTTGCGTTCTTTATCTTTGTTAGGTGGGGGTCTTTTATGTGCCGGGAAGCACGCTTTGACCCCTTTCTGTGGAAACAACATCTTCAAGACTTTTCAAAGTGAGTCTCAACATTTTTGAGAAAATAACGCATATTTTAAAACTTCAGTCGTTAACATTTGTTACCCAGCAAAGTAAGAGAACACAGTTTTGTAGGATTAGACCTCGAAAAAATCAGTCTAATCTTACAAAACTGTTCTCTTACTTCACCGTACGAAAGCCTCGTAGTTTCCTACTTATTAAAAATTGTCCCTTGTTACCCAGTAGTACTTTCTGTAAAACAGGGACAAACTAGTGAGTTGTTCTACTAACCCTTTAGTTTGATATATCAACATATTTGGACCTCGAAGCTGTCAGATATTAATACTGGACCATTGGTTGAATTTATGTATCTGTGAAACAGAGATTATGGTCATTTTGTTTTTTTGTTTTTTTGAACCTGCTATTGAAGTAAATTATTGTACCGCGTTTCGACATTTTTAAAAGACTGTGTCTCTGTTATATTTGTGATTGGCCAAGGACAACAACTGCAGCTGTCTAATCTAACTGATGGGACATCCCAAGGTTTGGAGCATTGTGCTGTACGTGATGACAGAAACAATGAGTTGTACGTGAGAGATAACAGAAATGAGGAATGCGGTAAAAATGGTTCTGTTAATGAAGATAGACAGAAGTGTGTGGTTCAGTTTTATGAAGAAAAAAAGATAGAAAGAGTGAGGAAAGTGGGCAGGAACAAGAATGGCAGAAAGTAAGTTGAGCATATATAAATAAATAGCATACAACATTCCAATATTTCGCAAAAGACTCTTTCAACAATCACATACAAAAAAAAAAAAACAAACCAACAACAACACATCGAATCACTTGGTATGCAGACACGGTGACTCGAACCTGTGACTCCAGCCGGACAAGTGCTTTCCTCACTGCCATCACCTGCGTCGTCATGCTTGCTTGTGGTCATAGCGAGTGCACCCCTGGCTTTCTGGATTGTTCTACCTGCGAGTGGTGCTGTGAATGCCCACGCATTCCTCTGAAATCCTACAAAGGATTCATCTGTGTAAATAACCTCATCTGCCTCATAATAATTTTTTTCCCACTGTTTCTTCTAGCGAAGTGGTCAGAACACTCATCTAACAACCGAATGGTCGAGGGTTTGAATCCCTACCTGAACGGACTTTTTTTTTCAGACCAATACAGCCCCGAGGTCGACCCATCCTCGTAAAATAGGTACCAGAGAAAATCTGGGAAGGAAAAGCAGCGAGGAAAGGAACCGGCCACCCTACCTCATACGCTGACGGCCCAGCACAATGAGGTCTCTAACGCTTCATCCCCTACGGCATTTGCTATGGGGCAATCTTCATCTGTTTCATTCCTTTAACACCGCTCTTATCTTTAAAACACGTTGTTGGGAAAAATGAATTAAATAACGGGTATCATCATCATCATCAGTTCAGTTTGGCTGATATCAATCCACACTTTCTCGGTTTTTGTCTTTGACATCTAATTTCGGTTAACTTTTTATGTTGCCCACTTTCTTCTTCTTCTTCTTCTTCTGTCTCCCTGGAACTGTGAAATTGATGATCTCTGCAGCTGATGCTGAGAAAGTGCAGAAACACAGCACACATCAAAAGATCTGTCTTTCTCTTGTCCAGGGGATGAACTTCCATTTTTTCCCGCACTTTATTTGTCCTTTTAATATGCTTAGGATGCTTTAGTTATTATTTTCTGGTTATTATTTTCTAGTTGTTATTTTCTAGTTATTATTTTCTAGTTACTATTTTCTGACGATTTTTTTTCTTCTTTATTTCTCATGTGGTTGTCATCGTAGTCTCCAACCGTCTCATTTTCTATCCACGAAAAGCATCCATTATTTTTATATATAACTTCATTTCTTGATCTTCAGTATTATTTACCAGTAATCTTGATGGCATTTCCAAAAACAAAACAAAAATATTTCTTCGCAAATAAACTATGAACTGTCAAAATTAGGATATCTGGTTTTATTGGCTGTTATGGATTTCAGGCGTAGAATATAATCTTTACCTTAAACGTTTTTATCTAGTGTCAAGTTTGCTCTTTTAGCGTTAACTGGTTATTTCTGGATAAAGACGAGGAATCATCATGACGTCTTTCACCAGGCAGAATATTTGACGCCGCGACCAAATGGAAATGTCCTACCTCGTTTTAAGGCCTGCGATGAGTGAATTGTCTGGTGCACCCGCGATAAATAGTTCCTCGCGGAAGTATCCTAGGTTATCAAACCTGGCACGCGCGCGGAATAATTCTCCGAATAACCCTTTTAGATCTTTATTGACAAAAGAGCTCTAATCGAAAGACGTGGGAGCACATGACCTCTTCTTCTCGTCTGTACGATAAGAAGAGAGAAATAACAGCTCCTTCTTGGGCATGATCAATTATTCAGTGTTTCTCTCCTACGTGTGGGCTGGTTATTCCGTTCTGGCATTTCAAGAGTAGAATTTCCAACGAGACAAATGTTTACATACGCAAGGAATGAATGCCGAGAAAATAATCGCATGTAAAGCAAACTTTAGAGAGACTACACCATGCGTCTGCACGTGTCCGTATTATATTCCGTGTCAGAATTCCATGGCTAAAAAAAAAAAAAAATCCGCAGAACTTAAAACACAAAATATCCGGCCAGGTGGTGTTTTAGAAACATGATGGATTATTTGATTTGTATGACGGGATAAATATGTAAGACAGCCATGAGAACTGATGGCGGGATCAGAGAAGAGCATCAACACTATCTGAAGTAGCTCGGAATTATGGCTATCTTTCTTTAATTTGATGTACAATTGCTTGCGTTTGAAAAGTATAGCTACACAATAAACAATCTATCTAAACCTCTGGGCATAGGTAAAAGTTAAAGTTAAAGGTAAAAATCCCCGGTTCCATGCCACTAAGGCATACTGGAGATACGGTGTTAGGCCCGTATTTCCATGACCTTCGGCACATGAAAATGTGATGTGGTCAGTGTTATGTCTGGCCTCATTTACCTTCTCAGATTTCTCTGGTACCCGTTTTTAGAGGCTGGGTGAACCCCAGGGCCTTTTTGGTGTGGTAGTATATACAATATATTTGTAGTACACACACACACACACATATATATATATGCATATGTGAAGAACTCAAACACGTGTAGAGATTACCTGAGTGTTGAAACGATTGGTGTACACAAGTAGGTAGATCCATCTAGGCGCCAGGAACGTCCCAGCCCAGCCCAGCTATATATAAGAAACATATCAAAACACGATCTATCAAATCTTGAACGTGCACAACGATCAACTAAGCAGTCACGGTCCATTTGGAGAGTGATGACGTCTTTCAAGACTTCTCGTGTCACTTTCCTCACAGTGCTCTAGCTGTGGTGAATGTCTGTTCATCTCAGCTTCAGCACTTCTTCACTAGTTATCTTTAATCGGTCTCTCTTTCTGTTTCCTGGATATATTCATGACTCAGCAATGGTGTTGCTGGAGTTATTTCCAGAAGACCAGCATTTTTCCCACTTTTTCTGTTCCTGCTTCTTTTGCTCTAGTAGATCCATTTTATTTAAGAATAAATATAACGGCACGAGCTACTGTTATAAATATATGGAAAAGAAAGATGAGCATAACACTGGAAAGTGCGAGAGAGAAGTATGAATGGCCAGGTGGCCATGGCAATGCGGAGGAAAGTGCAGTGGGTAAAAAAAATTAGAAGAGGATCTCTTTTCTTGGTACACGGGCTCCAGTTGGTCTTGCAACCTGAATGTTAGATCTAAGACATCTTATCGTGTTAAAGATGTCTAGCTTTTTTTTTTGCGCATGGATATAATAAAAATAAGTGTTTGACCAAGTTTAGATAAACATCTGTTTAAATTTTAATTTCAGAAGATTTCGCAGCATTATATTATATATACACATATATATATATATATATATATATATATATATATATATATATATATATAAAGGCCTGGGAGGTTAAAAATAGCAGTTGTTTTGTTTATGTTTCAAGCCCTTTGTGTGCTGCATTCGATATAGTGAGGAAACGCTGGCTCTCACATACTGTCATATAAAAATCCATTTGTCAATACCAAGGCCAAACTTAAACAAATAACTAGAAGAATGGCGCGATGGTTATATCACTTATAGCCAGAAAGTTTCTGTCAGCGTGACCATTCCCTTCAGTGGGAATCACGTGGAATGATGAAGACGCAAGAAGTAGCAAAATAATCAACTGAAAAGAAAAAAAAAAGAATTATTTTATGTTTTCGTTTGTCACATTGATTTCTAGAATAGTATTATGTATATGAGACACTTTTTAAAATCCTAAAGTCTGTTTCCCTCCATACATTGACATAGGCTTTTTTTTAAAAATAGTATACTCTACTACGCCTCGCTAACTGAAGATATGGCATGATTCAAAGACGCCAAAGTATTTTATCTGGCTCGATAATATTTTCGGACCAACTGGCACCGGCGCCAACCCCGTCTTAAGAAATGGGTACACGAGGCTTCCCTGGGAGTCAAAGGCAGCGAAAGCACGTGCTGACATCCCTACCTCAAAAGCTGTAGAGGCTTAGAAATGTGAAGGCACTTCACACCTTTACGACATGCAAATACCACAGGAGGTAACTAATAACATGGTTGATTGTGAATGAACTTTGCCGGTTGTTAGGCCTACACATTAGACTTACCGACTTTTATTGAGTCTTTCTGGTGGCAACAATCACAGGACATCTCTTATTTTCACATTCACTACAACAACCAGCATCCGACATTAACGAGAACAAGGCAACCGCGGACTCTTGAGGACACTGCATCTGATGGGATATGAACTAGAAACCAATTGCTCTGTACGAACTGCTCATACATCCAAGAAGGGATATGGAAATATTTTTTTAAAACTGGACCAGAATGGAGAAAACAGTTCAGGATGAGCACGATGTGACGAAGATCTGATATTCTCTCTGAGCCGCCTGTTCCCCGACCAGCCGCTCATCTTATCAAGCGTAACAATTTTTTTTATATAAGTAGGAAACAACAGGGCTTTCGTAAGGTAAAGTAGGAAACAACAGGGCTTTCGTAAGGTAAAGTAGGAAACAACAGGGCTTTCGTAAGGTAAAGTAGGAAACAACAGGGCTTTCGTAAGGTAAAGTAGGAAACAACAGGGCTTTCGTAAGGTAAAGTAGGAAACAACAGGGCTTTCGTAAGGTAAAGTAAGAGAACACCGTTTCGTAGGATTAGACCTCGACAAAATCGTAGACGAGCACTTTAGTGAGACGCGAGAGAAAGAAAAATCACAAGAGATAAGGTGCAAGAGAGCGCAGATCATTAGTACGCTGTTCTCTCGTGGGTAGACGGCTGCTCGTCCTGCCGGAGTCCTTGGTTCGAATCCCAGGTAATTCTCTTGTGGTTTTTCTTTCTCTCACGTCTCACTAAAGTGCTTTGTCTACAACTTTTCAGAGGTCTAATCTTGCAAAACTGTGTTCTTTTACTTCATCAAGCGCGTGTAGTGCGCCAGCTTTTCCCAAATTATACCGCCCGGTACCCTCATTTCGTAACATCCGAACAGTCTTGTATAACTTAACTCTTTCATTACTAAACAAAAAAGCCAGGCCCACACAAATAATATGTAATGAAGCCAGCTGTCATGTTTTTACTGAGATATGACAAGAGTCTACTCTGGAACTTTTGTTGCCAGCCATTTGTAATCCTTTTCCAAGTAGTTTTCCGTTATTGGCTTCTCATTTTCTATGTATTTTAATTTCTACCAAGTAGTTTTCAATTCCTGGCCCCATATTCTCACATCTGCCTTGTACGTTCTAATAACAGCAATACAGGTGATTCGGAAAATGATCAAGACTGGAACCTGTTACTTTAGTTTAACCGTTTCCTCGCTCGGCTATGATATTTCAGCTTCAAACAGGATAGTGAACACACAACGCAGACTAAACCTCTGGAATCCTGTTGGGGTATTTTTTTTCCCTTTATTATTTTTCTATACTTTAATACCAGACCCTTTCCCCAGCGAGTTGCAGAGCACTTTATTTGTTTTACCATCATTATTGTACACATGGCTCTGCTTGTTTACCCTGTACGTAAAGTGGTCTGGTATTGCTGTACAGCACGAAGGGGCTGTGCTGGCAACTGTAGCATAAATAGTGGTAAACAAGTCACCAGAAAAATGTGAATTGGGCTTTAAAGTGGAACCTTCGCCAGCGACGAGTGTCTGACAAGTTAATTGTTTCAGATTATTTATATACATTACATTCACGTTACTATGGTTTCTTTTTTAAGAGACCAGCTTTCTTCGTCTTTCCTTAAATATTTTTCCATCTTTTCTTGTGTATTTTTTCATCTTTCCTTGAATATGTCTTCTTATTTCTTCGAATATTTCTGTTTTCTTTCTTGCATATTTCTCCATTGTATGTAAAGAGAAAAATATAAGAAGCTTATATAGATGAAGGAAATTGGCGTTACCAAATGGAGAGAGAAGATTAGTGATAGAGATGAATGGAGACGAACTTTATCTGCAGCAATGAGCCTTAATGGCTCGAGAAGAAGAAGAAGAAGAAGGAGGAGGAGGAGGAGGAGGTAATTGATTGATCTTTATTTCCAAAGAGTTAAGAACTGGGCACGCAGGCCGGTCTGACATTCTGCCCTTCATCACACAACTTTCACTCTGTTCCAGACATTCTACAAATATGCTACTCATATAACCAATAAAACTAACATTGAAAAGCTGAGAGACATAAAATAGAATAAAATAAAATAGAACATTTACTTTTCACTCTTATCCATGCACTCAGTACAGAAAGTAACTACATGCATATATAAATGACTATCTACCAAACAAAATTTCGGTACTATCCAGAATAAACAATTAACTGAATTCGGTGTCTGTAAGAGCAGTCTAAAATAACTTTTAAAAGTTTTATGAACCAAGGAGGCATGTAGTCAACATCAAATAGATATTAGAAAAGTTTATAGCTGTAGGAAGGAGTGCGAGGAAATGAAGATATTGTTCCCCCCCCCCCCAAACCCACCCAACCCACACACACACACACCACACACACACACAAAGATGAGAGGGTATTCCAAAGATTAACAGCAGAATAAGTAAAACTTTTCTTGGTTTTCTTGTAAAGATCAAGTCTATGTTTTGGAAGACATATTTTGTTTAAGCGTTGGCTACATTTTGGGCTAAATTTAAACATGTTCCATAGATAAGGCGGAGAATGATGTCAAAGAATTTGATGTACCAACTTTGCTTTGTTGAAGAGGAACGTGTTCTTAAGAGGCAGTGTTTTGATATGTTTTGATTAGTTGTTTGTGCTTGATCTTTGTCACTAATAAGCTTCATTGCTCGCTTTTGAAGTGAGTAAAGCCTCTTTGTATTTGACACTGAGCATCCCAGATTGCTGAGCAGTAGTCTAAATGTGTTTGTATATGTGATATTTTATATGTTTTCCTTGTGTCTTGATCGATGAAGTGCTTAATTTTGGCTAACTGGTATACTTTTTGTGCGATGAGTTTTGTTAGATCTTGCACATGAGAGATGTTGGTCAATAGTACGACCTAGTGTTTTGTGGTCTCTAACGTTTTCTATCTGTGATGTTTCCGCATAGAGCCGAAGTGTTGTTTTTGCCGCGTTTAGTAGTGACCTGTTTTGATGTTATGAGCATTGATTTTGTTTTATCAGTATTTATAATCATGCCATTGTTGCTGCACCATTTAATTAGATTGTTTAACTCGACCTGAAGAGTTGATTCTAGATTAATACAGTCGTAGTCACTTGTATAGACTGCGCAATCATCGGCAAAAAAGTCACAAGAAGATTGTTCAAGATGAAGTGGAAGATCATTGATGTAGATACCATAGAGCAACGTGTCTAGAACAGAACCTTGCTGAACAACAGTGTTGACTATAGCAGAATTTGATAGAGAATTGTTGAAGAATATTACCTGTTGTCTCTCTGAAAGGAATGATGCAATTAATTCTATTAGGTCAGGATGTAGTCTGTAAGTCCTCATTTTTTCACAAAAATATCGTGGTCAGTCATATCAAATGCCTTTTTAAAGTCGACAAAGATGTTACCACATAGTCTGCCGTAATTTACTCGTATGTTTACTAACCAGTTTTCTGTCATTTTGGCGACAGTTGTGTGGCAGGAATGATTGGGTCTAAAGCCTGACTGATTGTCTATGAGTAAATTGTTCTCTTGCATGTGTCGTAGAATTATTCTCTGTGTATGTGTTATGAAGAAAAGGTCCCTTCTAATTGGAAGAAGGGAATCATTGTGAAAATACCAAAAAAGGGCAACCTTAGTGACTGTAACAACTGGAGAGGAGTAACCTTAATATCAGTTGTGTCAAAAGTATTTTGCAAGGTCATTTTGAATAGACTCAAAGATATAGTGGATACTGCAATGAGAGAAGAACAAGCAGGATTTCGAAAAGGGAGAAGCTGTCTCGACCAGATCTTTACTCTCAGAATAATACTTGAAGAACATATTGAAAAGCAGAAACCATTAATACTGAATTTCATAGATTTTAAGAAGGCATTTGATAGTATACACAGAGATTCATTATGGAGAATTTTATGTCTATATGGAATACCATCTAAAATTGTCAACATCATTAAGGACTTATACAATGGATATGGTTGTGCAGTCAAGACAGAAGAAGGGATGAGTGAATGGTTCCAGATTGAAACAGGCGTGAAACAAGGATGTATACTGTCTCCTTTACTTTTTGGGATTACAATAGACTTCATAATGAAAAAATGCTGCACAGGTAACACAGGTATTGACTGGGTACATGGGACCCAACTAGAAGATCTTGATTTTGCTGATGACATAACTCTTATCAGTAATAATGTGAATTCCATGCAAGAAAAAACAGATAGCCTATCTTCACTGGCTAGCAAAATAGGACTTGAAATTAACAAGGACAAAACAAAAATAATGAAAATTCCCATCAATCAAAATGGAAAAATACACATAGAAGGGACAGATATTGAAGAAGTCAATCAATTTGCATACCTTGGCAGCTACATAGACCAGGATGGTGACACTAGAAAGGAAGTTAGGATCAGAATTGCAAAAGCAGCATCAATCTTCAAGAATCTTGAGAACATATGGAATTCAAAAGTTATAAGCACAAAAACCAAGTTAAGACTATTCAATTCAAATGTAATATCCACCCTCATTTATGCATGCGAAAGCTGGAAAACAACTAAAGAAATAGAAAAGAAATTAGACTCTTTTGAAAACAAATGCCTAAGGAAAATACTCGGCATCAAGTGGAATGAATTCAAGAACAATGCAGAGATAAGACAGATGACTGAACAACAACCAGTCTCACGGGTGATCAGGAAAAGGAGATGGACATATGTTGGCCACTTGATGAGAAGAAATGAGCAGAGAATCCCAAAACAAGCTATCAAGTGGAACACAACAGGCCGAAGAAAAAGGGGCAGACCGCGTGAAACTCTGAAGAGAACATTATTAAGAGAGGCCAAGTTAACAGGCATAAAATCCTTTGATGAGGTTGAAAGACTCGCCGAAGACAGGAAAAATTGGCGAACTACTTTGCGAGCCCTATGTGACGTCTAACGGCACGGGAAGGATATAAGATATAAGATATAAGATGTGTTTTTCGAGTGTTTTTGATCATGACGAAAGTATGGATAGTGATCTATAGTTGGTATAGTTGGTGTAATTGGTAAAGCTAATATAGTTGGTAAAGTTAGTATAATGGGTATAGTTGATATAGTTGGTAAAGGAAAAACGTACCAAAGAAGTGTTCGCGACTTAATATTCTTGCATTTTGTGTCTTCAGTCATAAAGTAGCAAGTATATTAAATAATGATTCTGAGAAGATATATGTGGGAAAACACTTACAAGATCATCTACGGACTATCATTCTTCGTATAGTTGTTTTATGAAAGCACTTTATTCTGCCTGGAACTTACGGTAGCAGTGTTTCGGCATCTTTTTGTTGAAGCAAAATTTTTTAAAAATCATGAATATAACAATTTTTTTTACCAGCATAAATTTTGAAATTTCAGCTTGAACTTAATTATTAGACGTTGAGACCTTGTCCAGACAGTGACCTGGTGAGGATAGTGACCTGGCAGGTGAGAATAGTGACCTGGTAAGTGAGAATGGTGACATGGTAAGTGAGAATAGTGACATGGTAGGTGAGGATAGTGACCTGGCAGGTGAGAATAGTGACCTGGTAAGTGAGAATAGTGACATGGTAAGTGAGAATAGTGACCTGGTAGGTGAGAATAGTGACCTGGTAAGTGAGAATAGTGACCTGGTAAGTGAGAATAGTGACCTGGTAAGTGAGAATAGTGACCTGGTAGGTGAGAATAGTGACCTGGTAAGTGAGAATAGTGACCTGGTAAGTGAGAATAGTGACCTGGTAAGTGAGAATAGTGACATGGTAAGTGAGGAAAGTGACCTGGTAAGTGAGAAGCGGTAGCCCACCCAGGCCAGAGTTGGACTTTCTCACCGGAAAACCTCGACGTGTTTTGAGATACCCGTGTATCACCGCCGGGTGAGAGGTGATTGCCCATCCAGTCCAGGGTTGGACTTTCTCACCGGAAAACATCAGAGTGATTAGGATAAGCAAACATCCCCGCCGGGTGAGAGGTGGTTGCCTGTCTAGACTTCCCTGGTCCAGTGTCTCCGACTTCAGCATTTTGCGGTCGTGGCCGCTACCCTTCCTAGTTGTGACCAGGATGGAGCTTTTGTCCAGGAGGACGAATCCTCGCCACTAGTGACTTCTACCCCTGGGTTGAGCCGGTTTAGGCATTATCCCAGTATGGGCGTGTTTGGGACGGGACCGACCTCTAGAGCAGAGGTACTGTGACATGCATAGCCTTCAAGATTCACCCCTGGTATGAGCCGGTTTAGGCAAAATTCACCAGTATGGGTGTTTATCAGGCGTTACCGACCTCTAGAGCGGAGGTGGCATGACATGTCTAGCCATCAAGTTCCACCCCTGGTGTGTGCCGGTTTAGGCATATTTCACCAGTGTAGGTGTATTTCGGACGTGGGCGGCCTCTAGAGCAGAGGTGCCGTGGTATAGCTCTCGTAGCGAAACTACTGGACATACCGGTTAAACTTCACTTTCCACCACCTTTTCCCATCGGCTCCGCACAGCAACCTTTATTTCTTTTCCGCATTTACTTCCTTAACCGGGAGGAGCTTCACTCCACGCACGGCATATGAAGAGTCTCGCCAGCAGTGAGACAAGTCGGTTCATGCATTTCACCCGACATGACTGCACTCAGGACGTGGCCGACCTCCAGACCAGAGGTGCCATGATTTGACTGTTTGCTTCGCTTTATCCTTTCTACCACCTTTTCCGCAGTGATGCTGCGCGGCAACCTCATTTGTACCTTTCTTCATTGGCCGGGAAGAGCACCGCTCCACGCACGGCAGCTGAAAAATCTCGCCAACAGCAGCAGATGAGCTACCAAACGTGCCACTCATCTACCCTAAGTAACTGGTTTTCAGGCGCCAGATATTCGCCCTCGCCCCTTCTCCTGTCAGTTTAAACAGTTCTGCCACGGGAAGGCCAGGAGCTGGACTTGACTGCCAGAGGCTGTTTGAGGCGCATTTGCAGTCCTTAGAACCATCTTGTAAGTGAGAATAGTGACCTGGTAAGTGAGGAAAGTGATCTGGTAAGTGAGGATGGTGATCTTGTAAGTGAGAATAGTGATCTGGTAAGTGAGGATAGTGATCTTGTAAGTGAGAATAGTGATCTGGTAAGTGAGGATAGTGATCTTGTAAGTGAGAATAGTGATCTTATAAGTCTTCTTCTTCTTCTTCGTTCACTTCTACCACCAAAAACAGCACTGTGAACATACTGAATTCATGCCTGTGGTCCTCGTTAGGTCCCGTGGTCCCCTGTGTGGTCCAAAATAGACCACACGAGATCCACGAAAGGACCACAAGAGATTCAGAGTGTCACAGTGCTTTAGCCTGTATTCTTGGTGGGTCTCGGAAGCGGGATCGCGTGACACCGTGGTTTTCATTGCACCAGTTTAGTCTAGGGTTGGACTTTCTCACCGGAAGACCTCGACGTGTTTAGGATATCAGTGCATCCCCGCTGGGTGAGAAGCGGTAGCCCACCCAGGCCAGAGTTGGACTTTCTCACCGGAAAACCTCGACGTGTTTTGAGATACCCGTGTATCACCGCCGGGTGAGAGGTGATTGCCCATCCAGTCCAGGGTTGGACTTTCTCACCGGAAAACATCAGAGTGATTAGGATAAGCAAACATCCCCGCCGGGTGAGAGGTGGTTGCCTGTCTAGACTTCCCTGGTCCAGTGTCTCCGACTTCAGCATTTTGCGGTCGTGGCCGCTACCCTTCCTAGTTGTGACCAGGATGGAGCTTTTGTCCAGGAGGACGAATCCTCGCCACTAGTGACTTCTACCCCTGGGTTGAGCCGGTTTAGGCATTATCCCAGTATGGGCGTGTTTGGGACGGGACCGACCTCTAGAGCAGAGGTACTGTGACATGCATAGCCTTCAAGATTCACCCCTGGTATGAGCCGGTTTAGGCAAAATTCACCAGTATGGGTGTTTATCAGGCGTTACCGACCTCTAGAGCGGAGGTGGCATGACATGTCTAGCCATCAAGTTCCACCCCTGGTGTGTGCCGGTTTAGGCATATTTCACCAGTGTAGGTGTATTTCGGACGTGGGCGGCCTCTAGAGCAGAGGTGCCGTGGTATAGCTCTCGTAGCGAAACTACTGGACATACCGGTTAAACTTCACTTTCCACCACCTTTTCCCATCGGCTCCGCACAGCAACCTTTATTTCTTTTCCGCATTTACTTCCTTAACCGGGAGGAGCTTCACTCCACGCACGGCATATGAAGAGTCTCGCCAGCAGTGAGACAAGTCGGTTCATGCATTTCACCCGACATGACTGCACTCAGGACGTGGCCGACCTCCAGACCAGAGGTGCCATGATTTGACTGTTTGCTTCGCTTTATCCTTTCTACCACCTTTTCCGCAGTGATGCTGCGCGGCAACCTCATTTGTATCTTTCTTCATTGGCCGGGAAGAGCACCGCTCCACGCACGGCAGCTGAAAAATCTCGCCAACAGCGGCAGATGAGCTACCAAACGTGCCACTCATCTACCCTAAGTAACTGGTTTTCAGGCGCCAGATATTCGCCCTCGCCCCTTCTCCTGTCAGTTTAAACAGTTCTGCCACGGGAAGGCCAGGAGCTGGACTTGACTGCCAGAGGCTGTTTGAGGCGCATTTGCAGTCCTTAGAACCATCTTGTAAGTGAGAGTAGTGGACTGGTAAATGAGAATAATGATCGAGAGTGGTGACCTGGTAAGTGAGAGTGGTGATCTGGTAAGTAAGAGTGATGACCTGGTAAGTAAGAGTGGTGACTTGGTAAGTAAGAGTGGTGACTTGGTAAGTAAGAGTGGTGACCTGGTAAGTAAGAGTGATGACCTGGTAAGTAAGAGTGGTGACCTGGTAAGTAAGAGTGGTGACTTGGTAAGTGAGAGTGGTGACCTGGTAAGTAAGAGTGGTGACCTGGTAAGTAAGAGTGGTGACCTGGTAAGTAAGAGTGGTGACCCGGTAAGTGAGAGTGGTGACCTGGTAAGTGAGAGTGCTGACTTGGTAAGTAAGAGTGGTGACCTGGTAAGTAAGAGTGATGACCTGGTAAGTAAGAGTGGTGACCTGGTAAGTAAGAGTGGTGACCTGGTAAGTAAGAGTGGTGACCTGGTAAGTAAGAGTGGTGACTTGGTAAGTGAGAGTAGTGGTCTGGTAAGTGAGAGGCAAGCATAAAACCAACAGAAATATACTGGCTGAATAATCTTATCCTTGGAATAGAGATTTACATCTTTCCTTCCATTTCATTTCACTACAAAGTAAACTCTTGTTTTGTTATTTTGATTTTTTAATGCTTTTAGCTATGTTTTAATTGGGTTTTATTTGTCTATGCAATAATAACTGACAACAGCTACAATTCGAATTCGCAGGGCATATCTGCTAGAGTCTTATGAAAAATGCCATATATAATGATTAAGAACTGTTTAAAAAAAATAGCTTCAGCCTATTTACTTGAGCCCCTCAAAAATAAAATCAGATTCCCAACATTCAGAAGCTCAATGGCCTTTTCACGTAATTTCATCTCGAATTCTAATTCTACTATCCAAAGCCACTGGACTGTTGGACTGTGACGCAAAAGGATGAATTTGTGAACAAGAATGATCAGATATTTTTTTCATGATGACGAACTGCGAGTTTCAGTATTCACAAACAGTTAGGAGTTTCAGTATTCACAAATAGCTAAGAGTTTCATTATTCACAAATGGCTGGGAATTTCAGTATTCACAAATGACTGCGAGTTTCAGTATTCACAAATGGGCTGTGAGTTTAGGTGTAGAAATAAGAATTTCTATATAGATTTCTATACTCTTTCACTCCGAGAGCAACACTGGAAAGGGTGGGTAGATCTTGGAAACCTATGCGACTATGCGAATCAATGCTCAGAGCGATATTCTGACAAAGTTTATGCAAATAAAAAAAATTTTAAAAGTAGCACATTTTTAACCCAACCTGTATTTTACGAAGTTATGACTAAATTGATGACAACCGACAAAACAAATAAGGCAGCTGAAATATATATATATATATATATATATATATATATATATATATATATATATATCAATGAGGAAATATTGGAAGAGGTGGAGAGTTTTTAATATCTTGGACCTTTACTAACTAATAATGGAGATACAATGAGGGACATTAAAAGGAGGACATCTATCACGCTTCAAAAATTTAAACAACTAAAGAAGCTGTGGAGAGGAACAGACAGAATTACAAAGATAAGATTTTTAAGGGCATGCATCTTTCCCATCACAATATATGCCTGTGAGACCTGGACACTAAGCTGAGAAGCACATAAATGCCTATGAATGTAAATGCTACACAAGTCCTTCAAATATCATGGACACAAAAAAATAACAAATATATCCTTACCACAAGAACTTAATGTTGAAGAAGGCTGGCTAGTTCATTCATTCATTTATTTGCATGTCCCTTGCGGAACTTTGCCTCCCAAACAGCACTCCTGTAGGCCTCTCGGTTGTGAGCAAGATGGCCTGCTGCTGATGCATCCATTTGCAGATCGTCAACGATGTCTTGCAGCCATCTTCGCTGGCTAGTAAAGAAGATTAAACAGAGAAAACTTAAATATTTTGGACATATTAAACGTCATGATAATTTAGCGAAGACCGTCTTGGAAGGATGTATAATGGGAAAAAGAAAGAGGAGGACCAAGGTGAAGATGGCTGCGGGATATCGTTGATGATCTGCAAATGGACGCATCAGTTTACAACCGAGAGACCTACATGAGACCTGTTAGGGAGGCAAAGTTCCGCGAGGGACATGCTAATGACTGACTGACTGGAGTTATGACTCAGAGGCCCACCCCTCCCCCTTTCTCTTTAGAGCGTCAGAAGTTCAAAGGGCTGAAACGCTTGCCTGTTTGGTGGTGGTGGTTGGGGGGGGGGGGTACTTCCCTGATGATCTCAGGAGCTGTGTTGTTGTTGTTCTTTATATTAAAATACTATTCGGAAATCTGGGAAGGTAAAACAGCGAGGCGTGATAATGACCACATCACGCTTTCATGTGCCGAAGGTCATGGAAAACACAGGCCTAACACCGTATTCCTCAATGTCTTAATGGCACGGAAAAGGAAATTTTACTTTTTATCCGGTACCAGTACTGACCTCTCACTCTCAAGGCAGGGACAATGGCTACGATCACTAACTAGTACATTCACTGCTCAGAAGGAAAGCAATGGCACTAAACAACTACCATCTGGAAGAATACCAAGAAACTTAACAGCATCATGGAGGTCAGAAAGAAAAAAAAAAAGATCTGGCGGCTAGTTCCCTGGGCCAGATCGATCTAATTTAACACTGGGATTCTCTCGTATTTGACATAATTTAAAAACAAAAATGTCTTGATTAAACAAGAGAAATAATATATGTCACTTCGTTCACGGTAAGAATGCAGAGAACACACATGTAAACATAGGTAAAACATTAATTATATTCTATACGTGATGCACATAAAATTTGCAGAAATGCCCGTCGCGTTAAATCGGCACTTCGACCCAAAAATCATTATAAAAATGAACTTTAAAAAACGATGTCTACATTCTCTCATTTATATGCAGATTTGTATAGAAAGACCACCCTTTTATATAAAACATATTTACTTATTATGGACAATGTGGCAGTTATCTTTTAGGTCTGTTACCAGAAGTTTTGCAAAGTTCGCCCTAAAATAACTGAATGACACAATCCGAAAGGCTGACCAAGAAAGATAAATAAGTTTTTGTCCGAGACATAATTCAAAAGGTTACTCCCCTTCATTTGTTTGTACTGTGGGCGTTGCAAACAAAAAAAAAGGGTAAAGGTAATCCTGTCATGCCTTAGAGCCACATAAACATAGGCTGAATAAATCATTAAAAGGTAAAGGTAATCCTGTCGTACCTTAGAGGCACATAGGGATATGGTGTTAGTGCCCATATTTTCTTTGACCTGTCAGCACACTAGAGGGTGATATGGTCAGTATCACGCCTGGCCGCCTTTCCTTTCCCAACACCAGAAGAAGTCGGGTACCCAATTCTACAGCTGGGTGACTGTGGTGCCTCCGGCCGGAAACAAACCCCCGATCTTCGCCATGAGAGACCAGTGCACTAACCACTTCGCCACTCAGACACCCGAATAAATCATTAGGTACAAGTATATTTATATGAATTTTTTTTTTCCTTTGTCATCTAGTGCTTGTAAGAACAGGCAAATGATCTGGCCTTTGTGAAAAACTAAGTAATCAATTCAAATGTAATATCCCCCCTCATTTATGTATGAGAATGCTGGAAAACAACCAAAGAAATAAACAACAGATTAGACTTTTTTAAAAACAAATGCAAATATTCAGTATAAAGTGGAACGAATTCAAGAACACAGAGATAAAGCAAATGAGTGAACAACAACCTGTCTCATGGGTGATCAGAAAAAGGAGATGGACATATATCGGTCATGTGATGAGAAAAAACAGTAAGACAATCCAAAAACAAGCTATCAAGTGAAAATAGCAGGCCAAAGAAAAAGAGGTTGACCATGTGAAATTCTAAAGATGAGTTTGTTAAGAGTGGCCAAATTACTAGACATAAAATCCCTTGAAGAGGTTGAAAAACTGGCTGAAAACAGGAAAACTTGGTGAACTGCCAAGCAAGCCCTATGTAACGTTTAACGGCATGGGATTGATGTAAGATATAAGATGTATTCCATGATAATATTTTAGCAGTAAATAAGACAATGTGTTAATAATGTATTAAGACAATGCAGTATTAAAATGATTTTAAGATAATGTGGTATTAATATTCATAATATGTAATATGATAATGTTAAAAATAGTGAAAACACAGGAATTGCATCCAAATTTATTTCTCTCTCTCTCTTTGAACCTTAAATGCCCAGGGCACATGAGGCTTCCGCAAGGGTTTTCCACAAATGCCTGTCCTTTGCCTTTTTTTCCACTCTTGCTCAGGTGAGCCCTCTATTGTTCTACATCCTTTCTGTTGTTCTTCTCCATGTCTCTTTTGGTCTACCCTTACTTCTGTTCCCCTGTGGTGTCCATCTTAGTGTTATTTTTGGTAGTGAGTTGTCAGTCATTCGGAGCACATGTTCCAACCATTGCCAGTGTCTTTCCTCAATAATTGCTGTCAGTGGCTTCATCTGCATTCCTGCCACCAAGATGTTATTTCTTATGGTGTTTGGCCAAAATATTTTTCTAATTCTTCGTAAACATTTAGTCTGGAAAGAATTCAACTTGTTTTCTATGGTTTTGGTGATTTTCCAGCATTTACTTCCATAGAGTAGTACACTTAGAACATTACTCTTAAATATCCATTTTGCAGCATTGCAAAAGCCTGGTTTGCTCTAGTACGTCTGCTGTTGATGATCTCTGTGCTGTCTCAATTTTCTACTACTCTACTGCCAAGATATACAAATTCAAAAACCTCCTCCACTAACTTGCTATCTACTCTGAGTACATTTCTGTTGTTTGCATTTTGCTTCATTAACTTTGTCTTTCCTATGTTGATCTTTAGTCCTATGTTGTTTGCATTCTGAGTTATCTTGTTTATATTATCTTGCATATCTTTATGGCTGCTTGATAGTAGACAGATGTCATCTGCAAAGTCAAGATCCTCCAGCACTGTGTCAAAGGTCCATTGTAATCTTCTGCATTTGTCTGATATTGGCTCCTTCATTAACCAGTGTGCTGCCAAGATAAATAATATTAGCAATAGTACACATCCCTGTTTCACTCCTGTTTTTACCCTAAAGCTGCTGGAGGTATGTTCTCCACAGATCACTTTGCACTGAAAACCCTCATACAGGGCTTTGATAACATTCACTATCTTCAAATTTATTTACTGTTAAAAAAAATGTTAAAGTAGATTTAATGGAATGATGCTTTTATTAATTAATTAATTAATTAATTTTTTAAGAACAAAAAAAAAAAGCGTAAACAACTCAAAGGCATTTACAAAGACAAAGAAAATTAAATGGATGGACTAGCATACATTAGTCTGTAAAAGATCAATGAAAAGGTAAAAAATAAACAGAAGAATAACACTGAAGACACAACTGACCAGATCTGCTTGCTTAGGACTCTTGTATATGGATCAGAAACTGAACAACATATTCAAAATAATGAGCATCTTTAAGAAGTATATGGACAGAAAGAAGAACTCAAACAGAAATAAAGAAAGAAACAAGAAAGCCAAGGTTAAGAAGAGAGTTTTGTACCTACATTGTTCAGTACACCAATAAAAGATTCAGCTAACATAAAGTATGAAGAATATATTGTATTACTTTCTTAATTTTTTTAACTGTCAATTAAATCAATCAGTTCTCTTGATACTGGAATTCCATGTTTTTTCAGAATCAAATCTGCTGCCTCCAGCCCACTCAACAAAGCACCATGAAATGTTGAGATAAAACCTCTAGCATAAGCCTCACCAGCAAACAGAACTTGTGGATTCTAGAAAAGATCAAGACATCTATGAGCTGCGTAAGCACACTAAGAGCAAAATATAATCATATAAAGTAAATACTTTTGTAAATTTACCACTCAGTGTCTGTAGTCCATCTTCTAGAGCATAAGCATATATCTAAGGAATTTGAATGTTATATTAAAAAAAACAAACTGGCTGATTATGTTTAAAATATGACATGTCTTGTTTTGTCTTTTTGTCTCCATAGAACTGCAAGTTGGTGTTCTTTGCAGTCAACACTCTGAAGATATTGAGGCACAGCATTATGTCAGCTTGGGAGTGCTTGTAGCAGCTTCTTTTTTTTTTTTTTCAGTCCATGAACAGAGCTAAAAATCAGGGGGGTGTGCAGTGCTTCTTAAGGAGACTCCACCACCATGGGGACTATGGCAACCCATGCCTTATTAGCCAGGTTGGGCCTGTTTTACTGGGGGTGCCAGTGAACAGATGAGATAGGGTCTTGGTTAGCTATGGTTCGATAACCCTGACACTAGCATGTTAGCTATATGTTGCTGATTGTCAAATCAAACATCTTCACCTCCAAAATATTATATACACTGTAACATGCACACATTTAACAGCATGGGAAGGATGTAAGATGATAACAGCATATAGATCCTCCACCACTATTATGCATCTTTGCACATTAGAGTATGAATATTTCAATGATGAGAAATATTACTTAAATGCACCATCTTCTTCATGTCATCACTAAGCAGATCTTTAAGTACATTCTCTCTTTCTCTCTCTCTCTCTCTCTCTCTCTCTGAACCTTATGTACCCAAGGCACATGGGGATTCCGCAAGGGTTTTCCACAAACGTCTGTCCTTTGCCTTTTTTTTTTTTTTCACTCTTGCCCAGGTGAGATCTCTATTGCTAAACATCCTCTTTGTTGTTATTCTCCATGTCTCATTTGGTCTACCCTTACTTCTGTTCCCCTGTGGTGTCCATCTTAGTTTAAGTGCATTATCACTGTTAAAATACCTCAAAAGAAGGAAGTGGGGCTCCCAAGTTGTCAACATCTTCTTTGCGAACATCACAGCTCCAGTAGCTGTAAGTGCCACGGATATAAGGATTTGTCAACCACTTAGTTCTGTTCAGTTAAAAAAAAAAAAAAAGTAAACATCTTGATAACAAAATTAATGAAAAGAAGCACAGATAAAAAAATAATACAAAAATGCTACTAAAAAACTCACATTAGAAAAGCAATTTAACAATCTTCTTGTTGGGAATATGGTTTATTTAACACATTGTTGTTGCTAGAATTATTATCATTGCACTTTGGAAAAATCCACAATACCATGACCTCCTATAAACATCCTTCAGTATACACTTATTAATAACAGTTTGATGACAGTTCATCTAGTACCCTGAACATGATGCTTACATACTGGCATCATCACATCCCAAATCCTTCATCCTAAGCAAATATGTTTTGTCACTATGTGTGCTAGAGTCATCTTTTCTGTTGACCTTCATTAGATTTTGAACAGTTCTGTCCAGCACATACCGAAGAAGTAGGAATTTTTCACAAAATTCAATACCATCAAGAAAGCACACATGCAGGATTATGCTTACAGTACATCCCAACCACAGGAGAGCCCTAAAGTACTGTTTCAAGCAAATAGGGAACTATTGTTAAATCAGAAGCAACACTTCTCACTGAGCTTTTTGGTCTCCAGAAAACTTTGTATAAAGATCAGGACCTTGACAAGCTGTTGTTCAGTGGCCTTGTCGTGATCCGCTGGCCCTGTTGTGGCTCAATGGCCTTATTATGGCTCACTGGCCCTGATAATGGCATCATCTCTCTAACCCAGTGCTCACATATTGTACATGAGGATGAGAATGACTCGTGAACATTTTTTTATTTGAAAATTTGTTGTGTGAATAGCACATTGGTGTTAAACTTACACTGAATATCTGGGACAGTGTGAAAGTTGTAAGATAATGAGCAGAATGTCAGATTCCAACAAGCTGTGCCTTTTGTTTTCTCAGTGCATACATGTAAAAGCTGATTCATATCTATATCTGTACCTTTGTCTTCACCTTGCTTTTTTTCTTTAAACTTTCCCCATAAATATGGCCATCATTACAGTTTTGTGTATCTTAGGATGCCCAATAATATTTTAGCAGTACATAACTGAATGTCTGGCCATTTAGGAAGACATTCTTAAATTTTAGCAACAGTTTCCTAATATGACAGATAACTGGCGGAATGCCAGACAGGCCTGTGTGGCAAATTTTTTATCCTTTGAAAATAAAGTTCCTTAATTTGCACACATTCATTCTGTAAGGAAGCAAATAAGTGATTATAGCTGGTAACAGCACATGTTGGAACAACAGCTGCGTGTGATCTTGTTTCAGTCAGTCTGAGAACTAGCTAATTTTACAATTCTATGCACCACCAGGAATGGAAAAACTAATTATGTCAGTCTGTAAGAACAGCGAAGACCAGAACCTCTATCTTAATGCAAAGAAAACTAAACTGATGACAACTGACAAAACAAACAAGGCAGCTGAAATATGTATCAATGAGGAAAAACTGGAAGAAGTGGGGGGTTTTGAATATCTTGGATCACTACTAACTAATAATGGAGATACAATGAGGGAAATTAAAAGGAGGACATCTACTGCTCTTCAGAAAGTAAAACAAATAAAGAATCTGTGGAGAGGAGCAGACAGAACCACAAAAATAAGATTTTTAAGGGCATGCATCTTTCCCATTGCAACATATGCCTGTGAGACTTAGACACCTAACAAAACAGATGAGAAACACATAAATGCCTTTGAATGTAAATATTACAGAAGAGTTCTCCAAATATCGTGGACACAAAAAAGAACAAATATATCTATACTACAAGAGCTTGATATTGAAGAAGGGTGGCTAGTAAAGAGGATTAAAGAGAGATAACTTAAATATTTTGGACACATTAAACATCATGATAATTTAGAGAAGACCGTATTGGAAGGATACATAATGGGAAAAAGAAAAAAAGGAAGACCAAAACAAAGATGGCTGCAAGACATCGTTGACGATCTGCAAATGGATGCAGCAGTGGCAGGCCATCTTGCTCACAACCGAGAGGCCTACAGGAGTGCTGTTTGGGAGGCAAAGTTCCGCAAGGGACATGCAAATGAATGAATGAATGCACCATCAGTCTTTCAGTAATTCCAGTGGAATACTCATAAAACATATAGTTCATAGTGCAGGTAGCATAATGTGAGACAAGATGAATGGTCCACTCTTATGGATACTTGAAAGTTACTGCCTGAAGTAAGAGAAATAATAGATCCTATGTCATCCATGGTTCTCAATATGTAAAAATGATGGAATGTTGGAGCTTCCATGACAAAGAATTTACATTTTACCTGTAAATTTCTACTGGTTCAGGAATATTTTTATAGCCTTTGAGAAATGCAGAGATGATTTCATGACAAACAGCTTTTACTTCATCATCTCCTAACTTTTCAGCAATTTCAACCTAAACAAAAAAGTGAAAAAAAAAGAAACTTGTCATAGAGCATATTGCTAGCTGGTTATAGTTGCATACCTATCCACACATTTCTAACATAATAACCTAACTGCAGTTGCAAATCACATTGGTAACTGATTTGTAACAGACAAAAAAAAACTGATACACTGGCTGAAGCAGCACAGAGAAAACTGCAACCATCTCTTATTAATATTCAGCAAGTTCCAAGTGATGTTATTATTATTTTTTTACTTTTTCTTGCTGCTTATTTAATAATTTTATAATGTTTTGTTACATAAATATTTTGTAATGTTTTGTGGTCTTTACATTGTTTGTCACTATCAACTCTCTTGGTAAACTTTCCACTGTTGATTGTTAATTTTACTAGAAGTTGATGTCATTTATAGATTCACTTCATTCAAAGGAAACACTAGTAGAAGTTGTTTTCACACACACCACAGATGTATCTCACGGATACAAATGCTTCACAGCTTCAAATCTAGGTGCAGCACTTCAACCAAGTTCTCAGCTTTGAAATCTACTACACCTACACATGATACAAGAAAAAATTTGAACCCTGTACTGTACTAGATCTGCAACATGTGGTAAACTAATTTCAAGAATCTTCTTTGTCTGAATCATTTTACACAAAGTTCACAGTCTCCACACCTACTATATTTCTCACCAGGTACTAAACTGTTTCTAACTGCTTCTTCTTTTAACTAAAGACTGCCTTCCTATCTATCTCTGTCTTTTGTCTCTATCTATTTGTCTCTATCTCTCTGTCTTCAAAACTGCATTTTATATATCATGAGACAGCTTCTTCAGGTGTCCAGTAGGTCACACCTCTAGATCTTCCAAGTGGTCTTCAGCTGGTTTTCTGTCTGCATACTGATTGGCTAGTAGTAATAAACAAGTCAGGCCTGTAGGTCAAGGTCCATCCTTCTACTCAACTGTCATTGGGGTTTATACCAATCACTTGTTAACTGTATGTCAAAAATGTTGAAGACTAGTCAGTATCTGTTTACACAGTGTTTGACTGTCTGTTACCATCTATTGACTTAAATATTCAGTTTAGTCATGTCAGGACTACTGTATCTGGGGATATCTCCTTTGTCTGTTTTTGTGTCTTGCATTTCTATGTATCTACTTAGTCTGTTTTTGTGTCTTGTATTTCTATGTATCTCCTTAGTCTGTTTTTGTGTCTTGTATTTCTATATATCTACTTAGTCCTGTCTTCTCATAACGTTACTTACAAATGTCATGGCAATTTCTCTCCTAGTAGTTCTCAAGTTTTCCTTCCTAGTTACTTTCTACTTATTAAATACTAATCCTGACAATAATGAAAATGCTAATAGTAATAATAATAATAATGCCATCAAATTTTACAAGGCATTATGTTACATTTATACTTCTGGCAGCCTCAGTGAAAGAGGAATCCAGCTGGTATACTGTTCTGGGGCTCACTTGGCTTTAAAAGGAGCCCACAGTAGATGAAAACAGAATGGCTAATCAGATGTTGGTGAGGGAAAAGTTTTCATCACTTTACAAAATTCCTCTTAGAGGATCTACCTCAAAGTGTCACAGGAAAATGCTGTACACTCAAATGTGTAAAATGTAAGATCCTAACGCATCATCATCTTGTGCCATTTCCACAGAGAAAGTTGGGTGTAGTGGATTTCCAACTAGCTGTGTCCTTTACTTTGCATACAGGTAAAAGCTGATTCCTGTTCATGTCTTGAAACTGTCCGCCTATCTATAGCTTAGTCCTTCCCCCCACCTCCTCTTTTTCTTTAACTGCTCCCCCAGAAGTATGATCATCAGTACAGTATTACATATCCTACTGTGTCCAAAATATTTAAGTTGTGTTACTCTGATGTCTTTCTTTATTTTTTTCAATTTCAGTTAAATTAACATTTCTTTAGTTTGTTTGGTTTTGTTGTTGTTGTTGTTTTTTATCCTTTCACAAATTGCACCATATTTTTTTGTTATATCTGCATTAAAATTTTCTTTCCCATTTTCTTGTTCAAAGTCTGTGCTTCTACAGCACAGAGGAGTGTAAGGTATATGTCGCATATGATAACTCTTGTCCTTCATTTGTTGTGTTATTTGCCTGGGGGTAAGGATCTTTTTCAGTGTGTTTGAAGGTGCATTTGGCCATTCACATTCGTCTGTTTATTTCCATTTCAAATCTCCCATCCTCTGTCACACGATATATGAAATTTATTTTCACCTCCTGTTTCAGTGTTAATTAATTTATTTTTATATTTACTGATACTTTTCATTCTTCCCTGCTGACAGCCATGACACACCACAGGGGAACAGAAGTAAGGGTAGAATGTATAAAATAGGAAAAAGTAGGAGCAGCTTTATTACTTAATGATTACAAAGTCGTGACGTTTCGGCATGAGCCTTAATCATACAAAAACATACAGGACGAAGAAATAGAGAGAGGAGATAAAGTATAGATTCACATGAATACTATTTTTAAAAAAAAAAATTTTTTTAAAAGAGTACTTAGCTGTAAATTGTAAGGTGTGGCTTGTCTGGTGGTGTGTGTCAGGAATGGATTTAGTAGAACGTGGAGACTGTTTTTTTAAAATAGTATTCATGTGAATCTATACTTTATCTCTTCTATTTCTTCGTCCTGTATGTTTTTGTATGATTAGGGCTCACGCCGAAACGTCACAACTTTGTAATCATTAAGTAATAAAGCTGCTCCTACTTTTTCCTAGTTATACATTCTGGTATCACAGCTTTACTGCAGTGCTTCGTGTATAGTTGTATACTTGTACACTAATTTTTGTGTTACAGAAGTAAGGGTAGACCAGAACAGACATGGAGAAGAACAACACAGAGGATGTTGAGCAATAGAGGACTCACCTGGGCAAGAGCAGGAAAGAAAAAGCAAAGGCACTCAAGGTTGAGAGAGAGAGAGAGAGACAGAGACAGAGAGAGAGAGAGACGAGAGAGAGAGAGAGACAGAGACAGCCATGACATTTGCCTTTTCTAAATAATTTTTTTCTAGTTCAGATCTTGGTTTTAACTGTAGATCTTGACACAAGATTCTGTAAGTTTCCTAGATTTTCTATCATTAATACTGTATCATTTGCATATCTCAGATTATGAACTATTCTTCTATTGATGGCTAATACAAGAATTTCACTAAAATCTTTGGAGATCTTCTCTATTCTGAGGCTAAACAAGTACAGAGACAATTCATTTTGCTTGTGCAATGCCTCGAAACAATTCATTTACTTGTGCAGTGCCTCTCTTTGTATCAATAGGCACTGAACAGTTCGTGTGATTAGCATTTACCTATCACTGAAAAGGGGATCCATTCACTATAAAGTCCAGAGGCAAAGACACACTACACAAGCTGAATGAGACAGTGGTCAGTGACCCAGAGCTAACTACTTGCCATAATGGGCCAAAACCCTATTCTACCACCCAGTGGTGCTTCTGAAAATAGACAGTAGTGTGAATGAGTGAATAAGGATTGCAATGGGAAGATGAACTTGGTCCCAGAAATGCATGATGCATAGTAAACCATCTAAATATCAATATATTATATGATAATAATACATCAATGATTGGGATTTTGTATACTTTCCCACTTTAATGGGTTTTTTACAATACTCTTTCGTTGTTTAGATCTACTTCATGGCTGAAAATAGGTTAATCTCCCCCCCTCCCCTTTTTAAAAAAAATTTATGAAAAAATGGATATTTTAAAAATCTTACTTATTCTCATCTTTCATAATGAAATTTATAAATTCTACTATACTTTGCTATACAGATCATATATTCCCTAACAAAGTAATTAATTACTGAAGAAATAAATGACCTATTAAAAACAATGTGATAATTTAAACAATTCAACAATATACACTTAAAAACAAATGCCCAGTGCCACCAGAATGTTCTTACAAAAGCCCATGTACTGTAAAAATCCACAAAAAATGTAATGGCTAACAATTACTTGATCTAACGTCAACCACAATTCCAGCATATTGGGATGATCATAGACCGATTCCAAAGACTGGATCCCATACCACCATGGCTTGCCAAACTGAAAGGAAGAGAATGGTCATTTTTTTTTAAAAAAGATTTACAGGCATGATACTGTGCATAAATTCCACTTGAGCCCTGGAAACAATTTATCACTTCATTTTTCAAGTTACTTGATACTGCAAAAAAGTGGATTATATTTTACTGTTAACAAAACACATGGAATGAAAAAATAAGGTAGAGCCTAAAACCCTCTCAAAGTTACTACAAAGCTTGAATCTAGAAAGAGTGGTATGTCATGCCTTAGAGGCACATAGGGAAGTGGTGTTAGTGTCCATATTTTCCTTGACACATCAACACACTACAGGATGATGTGGTCAATATCACACCTGACTGCTTTTCTTCCTGAACTCCAGAAGAAGTCAGGTACCCATTTCTACAGATGGGTGACCATTCAGTCAGATTCAAACCCCCCCCCCCCCACCACCATGAGAGACTAGTGCACTAACCACTTTGGCACTCAGATTGTGTTAGGAAGTAGAACAAAATCTTGTAACTAGAATGTTAATTAGAAATTGTAACAGTGCAGCTAATTAACACATTCTTGCTGTATTAATTACAATTAATTAACTGCAGTAAATAACATAAATCCTACAATAAAAATAATAAATAGATTTCTTGAGCCAGTTATTTTGGTAACAAAATTCATAACTGATTGGAACACAACTGGAGTTTTTAATCAGAATGAAAACTATTAAGTTCATATAGCTAATACAAGTATACAAACTAATAAACAGAATCCTGTTAACTAAAATTGTAGAAATAAGACAGATGAGCAAATAACAACCTGTCTAATGGGTGATCAGAAAAAGAAGATGGACATATGTCAGTCAAGTGATGAGAAGAAACAGTCAGAGAATCCCAAAACAAGCTATCAAATAGAAAACACAACAGGCTGAAGAAAAAGTGGTCAATCACGTGAAACTCTAAAGAGGACATTGTTAAAAGAGGCCAAATTAGGAGGCATAAAATCCCTTGATGAGGTTGAAAAATTCATCAAAAATAGGAAAACTTGGTGAAGTACCATGTGAGCCCTGTGTGATGTTTAATGGTACGGATGTAAGATGTAAGATATGCAGCAAATAAAACTAAGCAACTCTTGTCATGTTTATATATATATAAGACTTGACTGAGAATGGACAGAAGAAAATAAGTTTGAAAGAAGAGATGCTGAAAATAGTGCAAACAAATAAAACCAGCATGATAAGGGAATGCTTCACACCAGTGTCACTTACCTTGGTTTTCTTCTGACATTTGTCAGTTTTAACTGAAACAGGATGAGAGTCCAGCCATAGAAGTTCAAATGACTGGAAGTGATTATTGCTACCGGTATTCCAAAATGGCTTTTCCCACTTCAGAAATATCTGAAACAGAAAAACATTCTGGTACTGCGTTACTGCTATCTACTCAGGTATCAAAATAGCGATGATCATCAGCATCTGTATCAGTTATAGACCTGTCAAAATTACTGTAGACTGTGAAAATATTATATGATATGGGACTTTTACACATTTTTTTTCTTTACTGCAACCCACAGCAATACATAGAGTATATCTTTGACATCTTGACATTTAGGAAGACATTCTTAAATTTTAGTGACAGTTTCCTAACATAAGAATCATAACCCAGTTTAAAACTTTAAAACCTAAAAATAAAAATATCTTAAATATGTTAACAGATCCCAGTATAAAACTACAGGCTTTATATATTCAGATGCATATCACAAATGTTGAAAGGTAAACTTGAAACATTACGCAGTTCAAGATTATAAAACACAGAAATTGAACTTATTTCCAAACAACTAATGATAAAATTTCTTTTTATTTTTAAAAGTAACCTGTTTTATGAAAATTTAATCATATCAACTTAAACATCAACTTTATGAAGGACATACTGATTAAAAAAAGGTTTGCATTTCTTTCAGATATGTCCTATTTGGAAAATTAACTGTTTTTAATGGCTCTTTCCTCTTATTTTTCTTAAAGGTCTCCTTTGAACTGTCTTGGAAGGGTACATAATGGGAAAAAGAAAGAGAGGAAGACCAAGGTGAAGATGGTTGCAAGACATCATTGATGATCTGCAAATGGATGCATCTGCAACAGGGCAACTTCCCTACAACCGAGAGGCCTACAGGAGAGCTGTTAGGGAGGCAAAGTTCCACAAGGACATGCACATGACTGACTGACTGACTCCTTTGAACTGCAAGCTTTAGATTCTTTGCAGTCAATATGCTGAAGATGTTGAGGCATGGCACAGAACTGGCTTGGGAGCAGGCTATGGTGGCTATTTTTTTTCAGTTCTTGAGTGGAGCTAAAAAAGCAGCAGGTATCCAATACTTCTTTAGTAGACGCCATCACCATGGAGATTATAGTCTTCTTCTTCTTCTTCTTCGTTCGCTTCTACCACCAAGACCGCACTGTGATCCTACTGAATTTATGCCTGTGGTCCTCGTTAGGTCCCGTGGTCTCCTGTGTGGTCCCCGAAAGGACTACACGAGATCCCCGAAGGACCACATGAGGTTCAGAGTATCACAGGGCTTTAGCCTGTATTCTTGGTGGGTCTTTGAAGCGGATTGTGTGACACCGTGGTTTTTGTTGCACCAGTTTAGTCTAGAGTTGGACTTTCTCACGGAAGACCTCGACGTGTTTAGGATATCAGTGCATCCCTGCTGGGTGAGAGGTGGTAGCCCACCCAGGCCAGAGTTGGACCTTCTCACTGGAAAACTTCGACGTGTTTTAAGATACCCATGTATCACCGCCGGGTGAGAGGTGGTTGCCCATCCAGTCCAGTGTTGGCCTTTCTCACCGGAAAACCTCAGCGTGATTAGGATACGCAAACATCCTCGCCGGGTGAGAGGTGGTTGCCTAACTAGACTGCCCTGGTCCAGCGTCTCCGACTTAGCATTTTGCAATCGTGGCCGCTACCCTTCCTAGTTGTGACCAGGATGGAGCTTTTGTCCAGAAGGCTGAATCCTCGCCACTAGTGACTTCCACCCCTGGGTTGAGCCAGTTTAGGCATATTATCCCAGTATGGACGTGTTTGGGACGTGACCGACCTCTAAAGCAGAGGTACTGTGACATGCGTAGCCTTCAAGATTCACCCCTGGTGTGAGCCGGTTTAGGCATAATTCACCAGTATGGGTGTACATCGGGCGTGACCGACCTCTAGAGCCGAGGTGGCATGACATGTCTAGCCATAAAGTTCCACCCCTGGTGTGTGCCGGTTTAGGCATATTTCACCAGTGTAGGTGTATTTCGGACGTGGCCGGTCTCTGGAGCAGAGGCGCCGTGGCATGTGTAGCTCTCGTAGCGATACTACTGGACATACCGATTAAATTTCACTTTATCCTTTCCACCACCTTTTCACATCGGCACCGCACAGCAACCTTTATTTCTTTTCCGCATTTTCTTCCTTGACCGGGAGGAACTTCACTCTATGCGGCATTCGAAGAGTCTCGCCAGCAGTGTCTTAACCTCTGGGATAAGCCGGTTCATGCATTTCACCCGATATGACTGCACTCAGGACGTGAATGACCTCCAGTCCAGAGGTGCTGTGACTTGATTCTTTGCTTCGTTTTATCCTTTCTATCACCTTTTCCGCAGTGGTGCTGCGCGGCAACCCCATTTGCACCTTTCTTCATTGGCCGGGAGGAGCACAGCTCCACGCACGGCAGCTGAAGAATCTCGGCAGTAGCAAGAGATTATAGTGATCCTTTCCCTGTTAGTCAGGCTAGGCCTATTACTGAGGGTAGAGAAAGAGAGGCGGGACAGGGTCTTGACTGGCTGTTGTTCACCAACCCTGGTGCTAGCATATCACTTGGTCACTCACTGCTAAATCAGTGTCTTGCCTCCATTTTTAATGAGTAAATTAAACTGAGTTTTATTACAGTATATGGGTATCTGAGTGGCAAAATTGTTAGTGCACTGATCTCTCATGGCGAAGGTTGAGGGTCAAATCTGGCCGGAGGCACCCCAGTCACCCAGCTCTAGAAATGGGTACCTGACTTCTTCTGGAGTTGGGGAAGGAAAGGTGACCAGGTGTGATAATGACCATATGTGTACTGACAGGTCAAGAAAAATATGGGCACTAACAGCATATCCCCATGTGCCTCTAAGGCATGACAGGATTAGCTTTTTATACTATATAGAATGTAAATTAAAAACACTGCCACCTGAACTTTCTTGAGTCCTAGCATCTTTCATGGACTCCGTGATTCAAAGCAGGGCATTTTACAAGCTCCAGTTTTCGCAGGTTAATCCACGGTAACAGCAGGCATTTTTGGCACTGAAAGCAGTAACTTGCAAACAGACAACAGATCAATCCAGTAATCAAAAATAAACACCTGATACCCTTGTGCTAAGCACTGCCCTGGAAATTTATAGTTTTGGCCAAGTACACCTGAAAACAACACACTGAGGCAAACCATGTAAAGATTAATGCTATGAGTGTTGGGCCACATCAAAATTCATAATTGATAAAACACATAAGAAATGAGATCCAACAAAAAGAAGAAAAAAATATGCAGAACATTAAATACCTTTCCTATGCCACCAACTCTAACATGTCCCAGTGCAGTCTGGGTTGGGTGAGGCAGGGATGGTTGGAACATAGTTCTGTGATTAGCCTGCAAATAACTTGCGCTGACCGTAACAATAACATGATCTGCTTCAATAACATCGCCATTCTCACAAGTGATCATAACTTTGTCTTCCATAGACTCTTTTTGCCCTGAACTCTGAACCAAAGAAAAATAGCAACAGTTACCTCCCTTATAACAATGATAAAATTATCTACTGCTATGCTAAAGTCAGTCAATTAACATTCATTGAATCGCAGAAAAAAAAAACAAGGGGCGTTCAGAAAGTAATGCACCACATCGTTTTATTTTTTCCAGCTTTCTTCTTCTTCTTCTTCGTTCGCACTGTCTGTCTAAATCTGCAGTCCTGTCTCTTGGATAAATTTCACTGTTTTTTGTAATTCATATATGGAACCGTAGAGCTTATCTTCTTTAGTGGTTTCACTGGGCCAGTAATTATTTCTCAGTGTTTCATAGTTGGTGCAGTTCTGGGGGATATGTTCCACAGTTTGGGGCAACTGGGCACATGTACATAGATTAGTAGTACCAACCTTAAACTTTGTATACATATGACTTCGGAGTCGGCTGTGTCCTGTTCGGAGACGGAAGATGGTGACTTGTTCCTTTCTGTTTAGCATGTGATAGTCATCATGTGGTGGTGTTTGTGGCTTCCTGTAGGTTTTTATCATGCTTTTCTTCTGATTATAGGTGATTGGTATGTCTGGTTGCTCCATTTCAGTGCCCTCTTTGGCCTGGTATCCCACAGTTGGAGGGAATCCATTGCAAAGTGACTCCATGTTGTAAGCCAATTTTTGACAAGGCATCCTTAAGGTCTGGTAGTTTGTTGCACTGAAGAGCTTCCAGTACTGATCTTGCATCTGTGAGAATTATTACAGGACATGTATCAATTCTGGAGTCTGATAGTTTTTCAACTGCAGCAATAATTGCCCTAACTTCTGCATCAAAGTTGTTGCAGTATTTTCCAGTGTGTATGGAAATCTTGTTAGTGGTGTTGTTTGGGTATTCAATATGTGCTCCTGCCCCTCCATTCTTTATGGCATTGTGTGCAGATCCATCTGTATACACATGTATCCAGGTGTCACATGGATATTTGTCATCTAGCACACTAAGTGTGGTTGTTGATCTTACAAGGCTGCTTTGCATCTCATCATTCTGCACACCTTTCACTTCAGTCTGAATAGTTATTTGTGTATAATCTGCTTCTTTCCATGGTGTATGCTCTGGTACAGATGATAATGGAGCGACTACAGTTGGAAGGTCAGGTATCAGCTTACGCATACGCTTGGCCTGGTGAATGAAGCTGCTTCTTTTAAGCCGACTTAATGCCAAGTTATTGAATCTCTCCTTCAGGGGATGGCTTACAGAGCTAAGGAATTTCTCTCCCATGGTCATGACCTTTGTGTCTCTACGTTCCTTTAGCGCTTGAACACCAACTATTTTCTGCATTTCTACTATTGGTGTGGACCTCATGGCACCTGTGATAATCCGTAGTGACTGATTTTGAACCTTGTCTAGATTATGCAGCGTAGTGTTTGATGCTGTGCACCAAGATGTTGAGCCATATTCTAAATGTGGTAGGATACTTTGCTGATATACATTCTTGAGGATTCTTTCACTAGCTCCCCATGTGGTTCCACTCAATTTTCTTAATATGGCTAGTTTTCTTCTGGCTTTTGCTTCTGCACTGTTGATGTGTTGCTTCCAAGTCAGTTTTGAGTCAAGAGTCACTCCTAAGTAAGTGGGTTGGTTGTCCATCCTTAAGGATATTTCATTTACAAAGATCTTACCTGCTTTCTGTTTAGATGAGAGAGTGAACAGAGTGGTACTTGATTTCTCTGTGTTGATACTTACGCACCATTTGTTTGTCCATGATGTCAAGATGTCTGCTGCTCTTTGGAGTCTCTGTGTAGCAACTGTCGCGTATTCATCTGTACACCACATGACCAGATCATCTGCATACAGTGCCGCTTTGATTCCATAGGGAAGTTCCTTGACCATGTCATTAATGAATACAAGGAATAGTGTAGGCGAAAGGACTCCTCCTTGTCGTACACCGTGTCGCAGAAGTACTTTCTGGCTTTTGTGACCATCCATTACTACTCTAGCTCTTCTACTGTGTAAATAGGACTTTATCCAGTTTTTTTTTCAGCTAATAATGAAGATAGAAGCATGACATTTTGCACACTTTAAATATGGCATGTGCCGATTGTGTGAACCAAATTGCATTGCAACCAGAAAAAGAATATGCTTGCCCTAACCATTGAAATGGAGCGTGTTAGCAACTTGCGATTTAAGCAGCGAATTGTGATAGAATTTCTCGTTGTAGAGAAGGAAACTGTTGTTAACTTTCACAAGCGTCTATGTGATGTGTATGGAAGTTTTGCAGTCGACACGAGTACAGTCAGTCACTGGGTTCTGAGAATCAAAGAATCAATAAGTGGAGATAAGGAGTTGCATGACTGGCCGTGCTGTGAATGTCCTGCCACAGCCACCAAGGCAGAAATGTTGAAATGCGCTAAGGGCATTATTCTTACTGATAGGCGTATCACTACTCAACAATTGGCCTTAAAGCTGTCAGTCAACAATGGTAGTGCAAATGCAGTTATAAAAGCTCTCGGATTTTCTAAGGTTTGCTCAAGATGGGTTCCTCGAAGTCTCAGAAATGACCATCGATTGCAAAGGAAAGCAATTTCTTTGGAATTGTTGGGGCGCTTTAATGCTGAGCGAGAGAACTTTTTGGCTAAGATCGTAACAGGTGACGAAACCTGGGCACATCATTTTGAACCTCAGACAAAAAGACAGTCAATGGAGTGGCATCATGCCACAAAGAAAGAAATTCAAGACAACTCCTTCAGCTGGAAAGGTCATGATCACTGTCTTTTGGGACAATGAAGGTGTGATTCTTGTGGATGTTATGCCAAGAGGAGAGACAATCAATTCATAAACTTACATTAAGACATTGAAAAAATTAAATCAACTTTTTCGCAGAGTTCAGCCACGTAAGAATCCAGCAGACCTGCTTCTCCTTCACGACAATGCGTGCCCTCACACAAGTCTGGCAACACGGGAAGCAATCATCAAATTGGGTTGGACTGTACTAGCCTGTCCCCCCTATAGTCCAAATTTGACACCCTCTGATTTCCATCTGTTTGGTCCACTTAAAGATGCACTCCGAGGATCAAGATTTGAAGATGATGAAGGAGTGATTCATGCAGCGAAGAAATGGTTACATAATCAAGAGAAAATCTGGTGCGGGCTAAGAATACATGCACTTGTTTCACGCCGGCGTAAAGCCGTACAAGTTGATCAGGATTATGTTGAATAATACCGATGTTACACGATATATCCAAGTATACTGCATATAAATTTAAAGCTTTTTTGAATAAACAGCTCATAAGAAAAACGATGTGGTGCATTACTTTCTGACGCCCTCATAGGTGGATGAAACAGAGGTCAATGCTGCTTCCTGTTGAATCTACAGATAATTTGTCACTGTTGGGGACATTAACCTATCTTTTTTCATTCATAACCTGGGACATGAGGACTGCCATGATAGTTTCCTATCCAACCAGCCTATTTCCTAGATTTAGTTTAAATGAATGAAGTAGAAATCATCAGAATTCTTCTTGGCTTAACTTACAATTTCATTTGGTGTCCATGATTCAGGGCAAGGCAATAAAAAATGGGATAAAGTCTCAACATCCTTGCATTGTGATAAGTGTTCATAGGTAATATCATGTTAAATATATCCCTCTGTGTATAGTGACAAGTGACAATTCCACTATCAGTGTCAGATTGGGATGTGTAATAGGCCTAAAACTGCAATGTCAAACATCATTGTCAGGCTAAAACTCTTGATAAGGCCACTCTGCAGTGGCTGCCAGCCACATCTTGGGGTGATTTTTCTTTGCCATTCTTGGTGAAGGGTGTCTGAGTGGCGAAGTGGTTAGTGCATTGGTCTCTCATGGTGAAGGTCGGGGGGGGGGGGGGGGGTTGAATCCGACCGGAGGCACCCCAGTCAGCCAGCTGTAGAAACGGGTACCCGACTTCTTCTGGAGTTGGGGAGGAAAAGGCAGCCAGGTGTGATAATGACCAAATCACCCTCTAGTGTGCTGACAAGTCAAGGAAAATATGGGCACTAACACCATATCCCTATGTGCCTCTAAGGCATGACAGGATTACCTTTACCTTTTTATTCTTAGTGAAGAAGTTTTCATATCTGAATTAATCATTTCCTTTCACATGTATTTACTTAGCTTTAATCTTGACATTTATTCATCTTGTTTTAGACAGTCTGTTCAGATCTATCTACATTTGTCATGTATGTGGAGGATTATCTTCCATGTCATCTAGTCTCGTATGGCCCTGGAGAAAATCTATGTTCTTTTAGTGAATGTCTTTTTTCATGTACCTTAAAGTTAACAGAAAAGATAGTGGGAAGATAAATTCTAACCAAATTCCTAATTTTATGTTAAATTATGTAAGATATATGAAAATCTAATGCAAAACTGATTATTTGCTGAAATATCCTTTTACCTAGGGCCCACGGACCTCCAGGGGCCCACAGAATGATTTTTCGGGCTCCATGGACCAAAAAAAATTGATTGGCTCAATTGAAAATATCTTAGCACTTGTATGTATTGCTTTATTTTTAATGAGAAGTCCACAGCCTTTCTCAGGCCAGAAAGAAGGTCCATTACAAAACAGTGTTAAGAATCAATGCTTTAGAATATTGATGAGTATACTGGAGGACACAGTATTACTGCCCACAGCACAAAAAGGAATGGAAAAACTAATTATGTCAGTCCGTAAGAACAGCGAAGAGCAAACCCTCTATCTGGATGCAAAGAAAACTAAATTGATGACAACTGACAAAACAAACAAGGCAGCTGAAATATGTATCAATGAGGAAAAATTGGAAGAAATGGAGAGTTTTGAATATCTTGGATCACTACTAACTAATAATGGAGATACAATGAGGGAAATTAAAAGAAGAACATCTATTGCTCTTCAGAAAGTAAAGCAACTAAAGAATCTGTGGAGAGAAACAGACAGAACTACAAAAATAAGATTTTTAAGGGCATGCATCTTTCCCATCGCAACATATGTCTGTGAGACCTGGACACTTAACAAAACAGCTGAAAAACTCATAAATGCCTTTGAAGGTAAATGCTACAGAAGAGTTCTTCAAATATCATGGACACAAAAAAGAAGAAATATATCCATACTACAAGAACTTAATATTGACGAAGGCTGGCTAGTAAAGAGGATTAAACAAAGAAAACTTATTTTGGATACATTAAACATCATGATAATTTACAGAAGACCATTTTGGAAGGGTACATAATGGGAAAAAGAAAGAGAGGAAGACCAAGGTGAAGATGGCTGCAAGACATCGCTGATGATCTGCAAATGGATTCTTCAGCAGCAGGCCATCTTGCTCACAACCGAGAGGCCTACAGGAGTGCTGTTAGGGAGGCAAAGTTCTGCAAGGGATATGCAAATGAATGAATGAATGATACTGGAGGGCCACACTCAGTCATGATACAAGACAGTATATTTAAGAAGTTCTGAAAGTCACTGAAAATGCAATATTGAAGAGAAGTTTATAATTTCAGTCCACTCAAACAGGTGCAATGTGACACTGTGACTTATTTCATTCACACAGTTCATTTGATATTGGCAGTACAAGGACATCAGAAGTGATTCAATCATTTTATAACTGTAAGTGCCTAAAATCCAATCTCTCTGTGAGAGAGAGATTAAACAGCTGCATTACTTACACTACAGAATATTCAAATTCTAAAGGTATAAAGGTATTTAATGTCAAGTGAAACACTATGCTGTTATACGATGAAATTTATTTTCATCATCATTGTCATCATCAGGTGCCATGCTGATTGTTGTTGGCTATTATGCTTCTCCAGAGTACACGATCCCTCACGCAGGCCATTAGCTCAGTTGGTTATCTCCTCTCACACCATCTTGTATGACTGTCCAGTATCATTTCTCTCGGTCACCCCCTGTCTCTTCTTCCCTCTATTTTTCCTGTTGTTACAATACTTTCGATGTCCTCTCTTCTAATTGCATGTCCTAAGAAAGTACATTGTCCTCTCTTATTTTTTTGACAAGATTTTTTTTGTGTCTCTCCATCTCTTCTCACATATTCTCCATTAGTTATTTTTGATCCAGGGAATTCACAACATTCTTCTAATAAACCACATTTCACCTGCTTCCAATGATTTTTGTGCAGACCTGCCTCTTGTCCATGATTCACTTTTATCTTACTGAATGTAAAAGAATTTTATTTCAAAACAAACAAACAAAAATTAGAGAAGCTGCAGTTCCTTTGGGCCAATGAAAATTATTTTTATGAAATGTAATTACGCTTTCAAAACAATCAGATGTAAGCAACTGCAAGACAGCTTAAATTCTCTGCCAAACAGTAACAATAACAACAGGAATATTAGCTCATTAGCAACGTAAATGACTCCATCTACAACAACCTGGACACTAACCCAGTCTATTTTAGACACTGGAGTGTTAAGTTGTATAATGCCTTCTGGAACCAGGTCTACAATTGCCTTCAGCAATCCTGCCATTCCTCCTCTTACTTCAGTGAACCTTTCTCCTTCTAAAACGGTGTACTGCGATGCTCCCCAACCTGAAAGATTCTTCAGGTCATCCGTTGCAAAGTCAATCTTGTGAAACGTTAAATACCACCTGTGTCAAAATATAAGTTTTTTTGTTTTTTTTTTTGTCACAACACAATGTTTAAAATATTAACTTTAAATTAATTTCTCTCCCTTTTCTCTCTCTCTCTCTCTCTCTCTCTCTCTCTCTCTCTCTCTATTTTTTTAGCACACAGACTACCATGAACCATTTAAACAGTTTCTTTTTTTTTTCAGACTAAGAACTGAATAAAAAGTGAAGAAAAAACAACTTCTGTCACATAATTTTGTTCTATAGTTGGGAGTCTGAAATTTTAATGTGCCATAAATGCTAAAATTAGGCTCAAATGTTTAGAAAATGGTAGCCCTGATGAATGATAAAAATGTTTGTATGTCATGGGTGTTGTTCAGTATCTGAGAGTTAAGTTGCAAAAGCATAACATAAAGGAATATTGTTATCGACTTTATAAATTTGCTGCTGGTACAAGTAGGGTTAGTTCTCTGTTAGCCTGCTAGACAGCTGCATAAACCTTTGAAAGGGGTATGCTGTTATTCTTAGCCTCATCTAAAACATGAAACTGCCTGGCACCAGTCTTGGCTATGATGCCTGGCTGTCATGTTTTACTTTTATATTTCCTTTGGACTAAAGTCATCACATCATTCTTTCCACAGACTTTTGACATTTCTTTCCTTGATTTTTCCATGATCTGTTATTTTAATTCCTCAACAGCACACAGAGTATATAAAGATATCAAGAGACCAGAGGCAGAATGATCCAGATTATATAAATGGTGGCAATATGATTATTGAATATAAAAGAAATTGGTGTCACCAACTGGAGAGAGAAGATTAGGAATAGAGAGGAATGGAGGCGAACTTTATCTGCAGCAATGAGTCTTAATGGCTCAGAAAGCTGAAGAAGAAGAAGAAGAAGAACAGCACACAGAAGTGACAAGACAGTAAGTCAAGAGAAGACAATAGTTGGAAAATTTAACTGAAGTTCTTTGACCTGCAAGAGCCATACTTGGAGAATATAAGTGATAAAATGATTCCAGCTAACATCAGCGGATGGGGACTAAGCTAAAGCAGAACCTTATGATCAAAATGACTTTACTTGAACTTGCAATTACATTATGGTTGATGCTGCCGTTGTTGTTCCAGTTCTATGATGTTCATCAAGCTGTAGCAATACAGTCCGGTCAAAGAAGGCGGTCAAGGTGTAAGGCAAAGGTCTCAGCAGTATGATAGTTCTTAGATCAAATAAGACACTTTGGCAGTCTGGGAGCTAGTCATATGTCAGTGCTAAAACAGTTTTTATATTTCTCACAGCAACTTTGTATTTTCTATCTTTAATAAATTTCACCACAGAAATGTAAAAACTTACCTGAAAATGGCTTCATATAATTCACGATCCTCTTCAGACAAACTTTCTTTATGTAAATCCATGACTTTTTTGTGAATATCATCAAAAAGCTGACCATAACTTGTTCCATCATCTTTTGGAGAGTCAGCAAAGCGTTTATGTAGTTCATCATCATACAGATCCAAGGTATGACCCACCTTTTCATATGGAATCTGCAGATGAGATAAATATTTTGATATGTAGACATATTTATTTGTTAATATGTACAAAAAAAAACCACAATTTCATTGAAAATTTTCTAACAAAAAAGTTAAAACTTGGTTGATAATTAACTTGTATGATATTTAAATGTAAGAAAAGCTGATAATGTTCGCGAGCGTTTATATGGCTTCTTATCAGGTGTCGCTTGGATCTAGCTTTCAGAGACGAGGGTCGTATTTTGTCAGCTTTGTTATCCCAGCATAAAATAGCTTATTGCTTTAATAATCTTCTTATTCTCACACGCACATGTTAGCATAGTCCAATCGCACTTCCCCACAACCCGTATAAAATCAAACACTACAAAAGAAAAAAAATATCATAACTGTATTCCCGCTGGAGGTGTTGAATTCCTTCGGGGTATTCTGCAAACGAGTGCTTTGATAACCTCCATCGGGGAAGCGAACTCTTCCAAGTTTTTGTGCGATCTCGAAAGCAGGATTTCCCTCCCATCCGTGGACAAACTGTGCACCGAGGTCTACGATTTTACCATCTGGAACAGACAGATAAAAGTAGGACATATGTAATCATGACAGGCAGACAGATAGACAGACATAATTTACTCATGTCTTAGTTATTTGTTATATACGTTTACTGACATGTAACCAGGCTGACAGAAATCTTGACTGACACATGAAATTAAAAAGACGAATAATTAGTGTATAAGTATACACAAGTAAGTACTTGTATATAAGCCACTGCAGTAAAGCTGTGATAACAAAATGTATAAATGAGAAAAAAAATTAGGAAGAGCTTTATTAATTGACAAGCACACAGTTGTGACGTTTCGATGTGAACATTAACCATACAGAAACACACAGGAGAAGTTGGGAGTATGGGATAGAGTTCTTATAAGTTTCAGGATGGGAGGAGGTGTAAAGTAAATACGTGTGGCTGTCGGCAGGTTTGTAAGATATAAAGGTGACAAGACTGTCCGTGCCAACAGATGCGAGTGGTGATTGATAAGTTCTCGGTATAAGGCACACATACTGGAAAAGCACAGTTGATATTAGGTGCATTTGTAGATCAGGTTAATGTAAGATTAAACACCAGGTTTCAAGAAATTAACTGCAACCAATTTTCTTTCACAGGCTGCTGAAGTGGTAAGGGGTAGCAAAAATGGAGAAAATGTATAACATTTCTCATCGAGCAATCATTCGCTACCTCTGCATCAAGGGTTTATCATCGAAGGAGATCCATAAGGATATGGCAGAGACTCAGGGGAGAGTGCCCCTTCTTACAGCACAGTGAAGAAATGGGCAGCTCAACTCAAACATAGGAGGGAGAGTCTGGAAGATGATCCCCGTCCAGGAAGACCAAGAACGGTAGAGTCTGGAAGATGATCCCCGTCCAAGAAGACCAAGAACGGAAACCACCAGCTGAATCCATGAAACAATAATGGAGGATCGACGACTAACTGAGCGGTACATTGCTACGGAGCTGAGTATCTCCCAGGAAAGTGTTCATGCCATTATTCACAATGATCTTCAAATGACAAAGGTCTCTGCTCGATGGGTCCCGAAACTTCTTGGAGCTGATCACAAACGACAGCGTCTCAACATGTCAAGAGACAATCTTGGCCATTTTTCTGCAGATCCTGAAAAGTTTCTTCAGCAATTTGTGACTATGGATGAGACTTGGGTTCATCATTTTCAACCAGAAACCAAAGAACAGTCAAAGCAGTGGAAACATTATGGATCTCCACCTCCAAAGAAAGCAAGGGCGGCTCTGTCTACAGGCAAAGTGATGGCTTCCATCTTTTGGGATTCAGAAGGTGTGCTATTGGTAGACTATCTTCAAAAGGGCAGAACGGTCACCCGGGCCTATCATTCTAATCTTGTGAAGCAACTGCGGGTCAGAGTGAAGGAAAAGCGTCGAGGGAAATTGACGAGAGGAGTCATCTTTCATCAAGACAATGCTCCAGTTCACAAAGTCGGCGGTAGCAATGGCTGCCATTTATGAATGCGGTTTCCAGCTTCTTGAACATCCTCCTTATTCCCCAGATTTGGCCCCTTAAAACTATTACCTGTTTACAAAAGGTAATCAGCGACATATAGCTCATATGCCAGCGTCAGGGTTAGCGACCCATAGCTGACCAAGACCCTGTTCCACCTCTCCATGGTACCCCCAGTAACAGGCCTAGCCTGGCTAACGGGGCAGGGATCGCCATAGTCCCCGTGGTGGTGGAGTCTGCTAAAGAAACATTGTACATCCCCTGCTTTTTAGCTGTACTCCGCGACTGAAAATTAGCCACCATAACCCGCTCCAATGCCGATATGATGCTGTGCCTCAACATCTCTACAGCAGCGGCTGCAAATAACAATAGTTCTCAGTTACAGAGAGTTCATTCAAGTGCAAGTACCAAACTCAAAAAAGGAGCTCAGTGGCCGCAAACTTGCTTCAGATGATGACGTCATTCATGTTGTAGACCACTTTCTCCTGGCACAAGATGTTGACTTTTACAAAGAAGGGATCCGTATGCTCCAGGATCGCTGGACTAAGTGCAGAAAATTTCAAGGGGACTACGTTGAGAATAACCAAAGAAAATTGTCCACAAATAATCCGTTGTACATTATACCGAGAACTTATCAATCACCCGTATTTTGATGTTTAAAAAGTTGACAGACTTGTCAGAAATTTCATAGGTGAATTTGATGTTCTCATTAAGTGACTTGGCGAATTCGGTAAAGCTCATCCTTTGGCATATTATGTTCTATTTTCTAAGTGCCATGCCGCATGGCGTAGGCGATAATATCTCTCCACATTTCCCTGTCTTTTGCGTTGATTATGGGATCAGCTAGTGACTTTCTTCCTAGCCATACTGACAGCCCATCCAGTAACTTCTCTCTCTCTCTGTCTATCTCTGTCTTTTCTTCTCTGAATTCTTCCACTTTCCACAGTGTGTTCCAATTTTCCTCTACTCAGGAAAAGTCCTATAAATCTCACTTGTCTGCCTCTGATCTTTGGTATAATTTGCTTTTTAACTCCAGCCTCTCTTAAGACTTGTTCATTGGTTTTCTTGGCTGTTCATGGTACCTTCAACATCCTTCTTAAGAGAACCACATTTCCACGGCCTTCATTTCTCTTTGCACTCTCTTATTCATAGACAATGCTTCACACCCGTAAAACAGAATTGGCTCGAAGTAACATTTAGGTACTCGGAATCTTGTTTCCATTGATATGGATCTGTTGCACATACTTGTGACTTAATGCCATCACCGGTGTTCTTTTATAGAATTCTGAGAGTCTGCTAGTGTAGGTTTCCCTCCGACAGCCGCACGTATTTGCTCTACACCTCCACCCATCCTGAAACTTGTAAGAACTTTATCTCATACTCCTTATTCCGCCTTCTTCGCCGCCTATGTCTGGTTAACTCGAAATTTATGGATCAGTCCAACAAATTACTCGAATTTTTTCGTCATCGCCACTATCTAGAAAATGTCCTTCGGAAAGCATTCAACCGTATCCAACTAGTGAGCCGTGAAGAGGCATTCGGGAAAAAAAACAACAACCTGTAACCTCATCCGATAGAGTTAAATTAGTTCTTCCAATTCACCTTCATGGCCAGATGATTACGAAAATTCTTTCATCTGCCACTAATCCAACTCGACCCCGACACTCGCGACATTTTCTCAGGTCTACCCCTATTAGCATACAAACAGGAACCAAATCTTATGGACATCCTAGTCTACAGCCACCCAAAACGGAATCTTGCATATGTTGGCGCTAGAAAATGTAACCGCCCTCGCTGTGTTACCTCCCCTGTAGTTTGGGAAACGAAAACGATTACCATTCCCAAAACTATCCTCACTCTCCACGAGGGATTCACATGTGAGTACCGCAATGTGATATATGCCATTGTATGAAAAAGATGTCGGATAACAAACATTGGTGAAATTAGTCTCAGATTAGGTGACCATATGCAGAAACATCTGTATGACATCACCCAGCATGCTTCGAAATCAGTCCCTAATCATTTCAATGGCCCCAATCATAGAGGAAAATCTGATTTTCTGGTAACAGCCATCAAGAATGCCACGCCAATGACAGAAGCCGCCTAGCGCTTGAGAAGCGCTACATTCAGGAATATGAAGCGCTGGAACCACATGATCTGAATTCGAATTCAGTTAACCTAACATTCTCTTCTCCCTCAAGCATATTCCATCTGCACCAAGTTCCATTCTTTTCCCACTTGCTACACACATTTCAAAACCTTCTCACAGCATCAGATTTCAACCTCTCTACCCAATTTGTTATCACCTATTTCACCTTCTTCCGGACAAATTACCATTATACCACTCTCTCCCCTTTCTGCGATTCTACCGCCCCCCCCCTTTTTTTTTAACGACCCACCTATCACACATTACAAGTCTCAATTTAAACATTCTCAACACTCCACCATGCGCATTTTTCTGAACACAACCTCTTACAAGCCACAACTAAGTGCTCCATTTATTTTATTTATTCTATTTTTAAAAATTCCTACTTTGTTTTACATAGCATTCATGTGAGTTCATATTTTATCTTCTTTCTCTATTTCTTCGTCCTGTGTGTGTGTGTGTTTTTTTTTTTTTTGTGGTTAAGGTTCACACCGAAACGCCACAACTGTGTGCTCATTAATTAATAAAGCTGTTCCTACTTTCTTTCTAGTTTATACATGAAATTAAAAGAACAGGGAAGACTAGCAATTTAATTAACAGCAAATAAAAGAAGAAGAAGACATACCAACAACCTCGCCCTTGATGCGCCCACCAATGTAGTTCTGGGCCTCTAGGACCACTGTGTCGTTCAAGCCGTTGTTAGTCAGCAAAGCTGCGGCAGTCACACCTGCTACACCAGCTCCCACGACAACGACGGTGGCCGTCAACTTCCCCATCATGAATGTACCACAGATGGAATGTCACATTTACATTTGCGCGCACTGAAATATGGATAAAGCTTGAAACAACTAATATTATACACGGTTTGCTTTTGAATTATTGTTTGTTTTTTTTACATAAAATGTTACACAAGTTATTATAATCATACATATTGTGTCACTCAAGCCAGTGTTATCATTCACATCAGCCAGTCAGTCATTTGCATGTCCCCTGTGGAACTCTGCCTCACTAACAGCTCTCCTGTAGGGCTCTTTGTTGTAAGCAAGATGCCCTGCTGCTGATGAATCCATTTGCAAATTATCAACGATGTCTTGCAGCCATCTTCGCATTGGTCTTCTTCTCTTTCTTTTTCCCATTATCTTACAAGACGGTCTTCTCTAAATTCTCATGACCTTTAATGTGTCCAAAATATTGAAGCTTTCTCTTTTTAATCCTCTTTACTAGCCAACCTTCTTCACATTATGCCAATCAGATCAGTGTTATCATACAGCAGACATTACCTGGATCACTGATTTTGCAAACATCTAGGTATACGCATCACACACATTATCCACATACATGACTGTGATAAACACCACTGTCATAATACAGTATTAGGCAAATCGTTTGAGCATCAAAGGACTCATTGTAATTTTAGATATCTTTTATCTGAGATCATGCTATCTCGCATCTCTTTGTCTTGATGGCTATACATTTGAAACCGACGGAAGAGATCAAACATAAAGTAGAAATTTAACAACAATACCATTAAAAAAAAAACTCCTACTGAATATAAAGTGCATACGAAATTAGTGTCAGTCATTCGTGAAATTAATATTAGGATAAAAGAAGATAAAGTTTACGATGGATATGTAGTTTTCCGCTAATTTTAAAATATATCTGACATTATTACAAAGCGAAAGAAGACAAAGCAAAACCACAACTACAAATCTTTGAAAACAGAATAATTAGAAGAACTTCTGGACCGATTAGAGCTCCTATAATCACAGTAATGAAAAATCAGACATAACAGAGAAATCCACAAGCTATTCCAGTTTCCACTTATAACTACTATTCTGAAAATCAACAGACTAAGATGGCTGGGACGCTTGGGGAGGATAGCGAGAATAGACAGCAAAAAGGGCTTATACAGAAGTGATAAACGTGAACAGACCAAGAGGAATACCACGACAAAGGTAATGTGGACAACCTGGAAGAAGACCTACGTGCCCTCAGAGCGGACAACTGGAGGGAGAAGATTAGGAACAGAAAGAAAGGAAGACAAATCCTGTCTGCAACAGTGAGCCCTAATGGATCGGGCAGCTGAGGGGATGAATTATTACAAAGCAAATAAGATTTTTAAAAATAGTTAAAATGCACAATATTTGAAAATTTGATTTATCGTTACATTTGCTAAAACTTGTAGAACTCCGAATACTGTAATGCTACTACTCACAGATATATATATATATATATATATATATATATATATATATATATATATATATATATTTCTTTAATCCTGCTAAGTAACAAAAGCCTGGATTCTAACCACTCGCCTGTTTCTCAATTTACCCAAACGTAACTTGAGTGACGGATAAGTTAGTACTGCCTTTCCACCCGCACGGTCAGATGGTTAAGAAAATTCTTTATCGTCATCTGCCGATAATCCAACTCGACTCCGACACTCGTGACATTTTCTCCGATCCACCCCTATTGGCATACAAACGTGAGCCAAACCTTAAGGACATCCTCGTCCACAGCCACTTGAGGCAGAGCCTTACATATGTTGGCACCAGAAAATGTAACCGCCCCCGCTGCGTTACCTGCCCCGTAGTTTGGGAAACAAAAACAATCACCTTTCCCAAAACTATCCTCACTCTTCATGAGGGATTCACATGCGAGTCCCGAAAGGTGATATATGTCATCGTTTGCAAAAGATGCAGGATAACATATATCGGTGGACGGGCCTCAGATTAGGGGACCGCATGCAAAAACATCTATACGACATCGCCCCGCATGCTTCGAAACCAGTCCCAAATCATTTCAATGGCCCCAACCACAGAGGCAAATCTGATTTTCTGGTAACAGCCATTAAACAATGTTAAGCAGATGACACAAGCCGCCTGGCACTTGAGAACCGCTGCATTCAAAATTATGGGACGCTGGAACCACATGGGTTAAACTCGCTGTTTAGTTACATGTAACATCATCTTCTTCAATAATTATAGTACCTCTCCACTAAATCCACCCCTTCTTACTTTTCAAACCTCCTAGCTAGGTCGGTATTGCGTCACTCTCTCTCCCCTCCCTGGTTCCCCATCCACCACCCCCAGTTACAACCCACTGACCACATGTCAGAGGTCTCTATTTAAACAGTCTCCACGTCCCACTAGATCCATTCCTGACACACATCGCCGGACAAGACACACCTTGCAATTTACAGCTAAGTACAATTTTTTAAAAAATTTATTTTTTATTTATTTATTTAATTTTTAATAGTATTCATGTGAATCTATACTTTATCTCCTCTCTCTATTTCTTCGTCCTGTATGTTTTTGTATGATTAAGGCTCACGCCGAAACGTCACAACTTTGTAATCGTTAAGTAATAAAGCTGCTCCTACTTTTTTCCTATTTTATACATTCTGGTATCACAGCTTTACTGCAGTGCTTCGTATATAGTTGTATGCTTATACACTAATTATTGAGTGACGGATAAGTTCACCTATACCCAAGCGAGTCACACGTATCATATTAAATCGTTTAATGGCCGTGCTGGATGTGGCACGAACGACATAGTTAACAGAACCAGCGAAAGTGAACTATACTTAACCAAAAGATTAAGGTGTATAGTGAAGTTAAAAACGTAAAATAAAAAAAAAATTAGAAAGAAGTAAATGTGAGAAGGAATGACAAAAGAAGCAATGAGATGATGACACGTAAAAACGAACAGCGACAAACCAATATTTCGACGACATGCCTTTATTAAGAAAAAAGGCAGATATAACGCAACAACAAACACAAAAATGGCACTTAGTTGGCATATAACATCTTGGATGTGATGTCAAGCATGTAAAGACCGTTAACAAAGTGGACCTCTTTGAACCAAGTCATGAATCAACATCATGTAAAAAAAAAGATCATGTCCATCAATGCTTTTTGATCATGAACACAAACATAATCATTTCAAGAGTAAACCAAGAAAAAACGAACAATGGACCGAAAAGTACGCGTAGGAATACAGTACTGTACTAGATCAATATTTTAAGACATGCTAAACTAACCTTGATTTCAAACAAATGCAGCTTTCATAAACTCCGCGACCTATGTTTTCTAGACTGCCTGCGCTAGTCATTTTTACATAAGAATCAATATGTGACCCTTTATATTATAAAGTGAAAGGTTTCATTAAATATATATAACATTGTTTCCTGAAGGTTGATTTTGTAATTAAACAGATGGCACAGTCTCGAAACAAGCTACAAGCAACATATGATGGACAACTTTCTATATAATCCATATCGAATATATGAAAACAGGGTAAGGCAAAATCATAATGTAATTAACACTGAAAAATATAGTATCTTCTCTCGACATTTATTTAAAAAATGCTTAAATGTTCGCGTTTAGTGTTTTTTTTTTAAAAATCTCACCAGACATTATCACAAACACAATATGGAAATATTCCGTAACAGTGTTTATGCAAGAATCTGACTATTTTCGGCCCGAAATAACTCACGTATATGCCTGAAAAAAGAGGATTAGCCCCCCTTCAAAGCTATCTTTAAAGCAGCTAAAACAGTGCCACAAGCTGAATGACCAAAACGTTGTTAACAATGTAGCCTGTAATGGGTTACTGCCGTTTAATGACGTTTTCTATTTTCTTTCTGCGTTGACTTGAACTTGTTTAGTCGATTTAAAATACAATTATACTTTTGCCCAAATAGGAAGTGTAAACCAAGAAAGTTCGGAGACAAAAAAACGTTCTTAAAAGTTCCACTGATGGTGTGTGAACTTCACTGCAAATGAGTACCCCCCCCCCCCCTTCCTCCCTTTCCTCTTAGCTCTAGATGAGCAACACAAACATATGCGGACAGTTCAGACACGTACAGTCAGACAGATGAACAGACAGATAGATATGAATAGGACCGTACAGATATCAGCTTCAACACAACTATCTAGACCCTATTTTCTATTTTTACAAATCCTTGTGATAGTTGGGAGGCGTTAAAATAAAGAAAGAATCATATACCCATTTTCATTTCTGAAGTAGCGACAGGTGTTAAACTACGGTATTGAGTATGTAAATGCGTTATTACAAAAATGAAGGTCAATGATTTATGAGCAAATATTTCAATAATGGCTACTTACAAATTAAAGTAACTGCACACAAATTAATAGGTATAAAATCCCTTGATGAGGTTGAAAGACTCGCCGAAGACAGGAAAAATTGGCGAACAACCTTGTGAGCTCTATGTGACGTTTAATGGCACGGGAAGGATATAAGATATAAGATAAGACACAGCATTGTATGCTTAGACCTACTTACAAACGAATTTCTCTTTATGAAAATCCCTTGCGATGTCTTGCAGCCTACAGCAGTCAAATCATCAAGAATGACGTCACTCGAGTGAAATGGCGAAGTTATTAAGACTAACTCCACACACGTTCACGGGGTCACTAAGACGTGTGAAGATTATGGTTTGTAAGTTCAAGGCCGAAAACGGAGGACAATCTTCAGGTGTCGCTCTCTCCGGTGTCTCTCGCTGCATTATGGAGTGCTGGAAAATGTTATGGAAAATCTATTTGGAAAGGAAACAATGTCAATCACAGGAAAGTCTGAGAGACAACAGTACTTATTTGACTTTCAAACTAAAATTAACAACTTTTTTCATATTACAATGCTTCCATGGCACAGTTGTGTTGTTTGCTTTAGTTTTTTTTTTTAGAAACAATTATTGTATAAGACTTAAGAAATGTTCCCATATATTTTCACTTCTATGTGTATTTCCAACCATATGGCGTCTTTTTAATTCTTATATCCGAATTCTGAGCTGGATCTACTCAACAAAGGTCGAATTCCTCCCTTGAGGGCCATTAAAAATGTGTAAAGAGTCAATATTTTGAAAATATTATATATATTATATATATATTGAAAATATTATAACAACAGGAAAAATAGAAGGAAGAAGATCAAGAGGAAGACCAAGAGAAATGATACTGGACAGTCTGACGGGATGGTGTGAGATGAGATCACCAACTGAGCTGATGGCCTGCATGAAGGATCGCGTACTCTGGAGAAGCATAATAGCCAACGCCAGTCGGCACGGCACATGATGATGATGATGATGATGATGAAAGAGTCAAGCATTTTGAAAATAAAATTCAGCGTGTCAAAAACTGAGTGGATAACTACCTATTCAGTGCACTAGATCACAAAAATACAGGCCTGCAGGGAAATGAAAGAGCTGATAATTTGGCTGTCATCTGACACTGGATCAAGGCCGATATTATCTTAGAGAGACAGAGATAGGCAGAGTGGAGAACTTCGAGAGAAGAGGATCTACATTGTTGCTTAGACTGTGAGAACTGGGAGTACAGACTGGTACGTACAGGAATGAAAGGCATTTAGGACGTGCGAGAGGACTTGTAAACCAACATCGAACTGGTAGGACGGTGATGGATATAGTGGTGGGGGTGTGGAGGAATCTGAGAACCCATGGACATGTCCGGAGCGCACTGATGATGATCCACACCATAAACAATAAATTAGTCAGTTATTTGCATGTCCCTTTCGGAACTTTGCCTCCCTAACAGCTCTCCTGTAGGCCTTTCGGTTGTAAGCAAGATGTCCTGCTGCTGATGCCATCCATTTGCAGATTATCAACGATGTTTTGCATCCTCTTCGCCTTGATCTTCCTCTCTTCCTTTTTCCCATTATGTATACTTCCAAGACGGTCTTCTCTAAATTCTCATGACGCTTAATGTGTCCGAAATATTAAAGTTTTTTCCTGTTTAATTCCCTTTACTAGCCAGCCTTCTTTAATAGTTCTTGTAATATGGATATATTTGTTCTTTTCTTTGTCCATGGTATTTGAATTAGATTTATTTACATATGAATTATATATATGTATATATATATATATATATTAAAACGAAATATATATAAAATAAAAATTTAAATATCATTTAAAATGTATTTAAAATAAATATATTTTTTAAAATAAAAATATATACATAAATTAGATTACAAAAATAGATCAAACAGCTGGCCGAAATATAGTAGTATGTACTGACTTTCGCCACAGCCTTGGCCCCTCTTTCAAAGGAAAACAAATTATCCATACTGGGAGTTAGTCATTTAAGCAAGCACGCATGAACAACCACATATTTAATTTTGACTCATCTGATGTGCATTAAAAATGCAGATAAATTGGAATGCATTTTTGAAACTTGACTTTTAAGATCTCGACATGTCGGTCATCTAAAACTTTCTTCACAGATGTCGGTGCCTGCAGATACCCTGTGGCCCACATGTAGTGTGTTGTGACATCTGCTGCGGAGTTTTTTGTCCTCTTCGTGACCCCCCCCCCCTTCCTCTCCCCTCCCAACTCCACCCCTGATCATGCCACCGAACTGTTTCCAAAAATAATAAAGAATAATGAGATAGAATTAATAATAATAATAACATTAAGAAGAAGAAGAAGCGCAGGGAGATTAAATGATATCTTTATATTATTATTACTATTATAAACATCATCATCGCGTGCCGTGCTGATAGGCGTTGGCTGTCATGCTTCACCATACATCTCGGTCCTTGCTCTTAGGTATTGTCAGTCATGTTTCACCATACATCTCGGTCCTTGCTCTTAGGTAATGTCAGTCATGTTTCACCATACATCTTGGTCCTTGCTCTTAGGTATTGTCAGTCATGTTTCACCATACATCTCGGTCCTTGCTCTTAGGTATTGTCAGTCATACTTCACCATACATCTTGGTCCTTGCTCTTAGGTATTGTCAGTCATTCTTCACCATACATCTCGGTCCCTGCTGTCAGGCGTTGGCTGTCATGTTTCACCATACATCTGGGTCCTTGATGATAAGCCTTTGCTCTCATGCTTCATTATACACCTGGGTCCTTGCTGTTAAGTGTTAGGCGTTGGCTCTCATGCTTCATCATACATCTGGGTCCTTGATATTTTTAATCTGCTCAGCGTGTGACTTTTTATTGTGCCATCGTGTTAGACCGTCCATTATTTCTTGCCTCTTTTCTCATTTATCTTTCCTGTTGTAATGATGATAGATAAACCTATCTCTTCTCATTACGTGTCCAATGAATGGTGATTGTCTTTTCCTGTTTTTTAAATACTTTAAGTAGATTACTTTCTGCACCTGCGTTTGTGAGACATTCCCTGTTTGTCATTTTAGCTGTCCATGGTACTCTTAACAATCTTCTACAAAAAAACCACATCTTTGTTGCCTCTAGTGATCTTTTCATCGATCTTTTGATTGTCCGTGACTCATTTCTGCAGAGTAGGATAGGCAGCAGCAGCAGCAGGAGCAGCAGCAGCAGCAGGGCATCTTGCTTACAACCGAGAGACCTATAGGAGAGCTGTTAGCGAGGCAAAGTTTCGCAAGGGACATACAAATGAATGAATGAGAGGATAGGCTGAAAGTAGGATTTACATGTATTTACATTTCCGATATTCAGTGACAGAAATGGATTGGAAAATATATTTTTCATTCGTTTAAAAGCTGTTTTGATTTGACATATTCTATTCTCGTGCAATGGTACATTATCTTTATAATAATACACATTTGAAAGATATTGCGCACAAAAACGAAAACATAGTAAAGAATTTTTTGTTGTTATTGTTGTTGACATTTTCCTACTGCTTGGTTAATGTCCACAGTTTTTGGTACGCTGATCTTTAAAAACAGAACAGTTGTAAAGCGTAGTTTCAGTGTACACTCTGCAGGATGATAATTGTGTTTGCAAACATTTTTATGTCTTATTAACTCTTTTTTTCCAAAACAACACTAGCAGAGTTGGTAGATCTTGGACACATTATGTGAATCAATGCTCAGAGTGTTATTTAGGCAATTCTAAACAAATTCTAAACACATTTTTAAAAAAAACCAGCAGATTTCTAACCAAACCCATATTTTTACATTATAGAGTAACTTCCAGTTTCTTTCTACCAAAATTTTTTCATAAAAATTTATTCTGGCAGAACATGGAAATTAATTGAAGAGCAAAAGAGTTAAAGCATACCCTCTCCCCCCGCCGTCTCCCCGAGCACGTCGCTGTAGATATTCGTTATTTAAAAAAAAAAACCAGCGTGCTCAAAAACAAAAACCACAAGGTCTTAGAGCCACCTAAAAACTCTAAATACAAACTTGCAGAGCGCTTCAGCTTATAATCAAATTACATATGCTCCATCACAAGCGTACGTGCTAGTACACGCCAGTCACTGATAAGGAGTGTTGTGTGAAGAAGGAGGGTGAAACGGCGTTGGTATAAGGTTAACCATTATTTAACACAACAGAGTCCCACTGTGGTCGTTTCTTCACTATATGTATATTATAGTGGGGGTACAGACACTGTCCGATTAGGCAATCAACGACCCAAAGCTGATATGCTAGCGTTAGGGTTAGCGAACCGTAGCTGACCAAGACCCTGTCCCACCTCTCCGTTGGTACCCCCAGTAACAGATCTAGCATAGATAACGGGACAGGGATCGCCATAATCCCCATGGTGGTGGAGTCTGCTAAAGAGGCACCACACACCCCTTGTTTTTTAGCTGTACCCCTGGACTGAAAAAAAAAATAGCTGCCATAACCCGCTCCCACGCCGATACGATGTTGTGCCTCAACACCTTCATAGCATCGGCCGCAAAAGAACACCAGCTCGCAGTTACAGGGAGATAGCACAATGCAAGACAATTAGAGTTCATTGAAACATTGAAAGACAAACCTACACTACGATCATTTTTTTAAAATATCGTTGGTAACAGATGTGAGTTCGCATAAAAACGTGAATACACAAGTCTTATATAGTGTATATACTTCAGATCGTTCTACCGCACGTGCTGCATTTCTGAACCCCCCCCCCCCTTTCCCCTTTTTTTTTTTAAAAAGAGAAAGACGACATCACTGGGTTCAGGCCATGCAGACTACCATGTCTTTTCCGTGATTGTTAGATTGCTACATACAGATAGCTCCTTCCGCTGCCTTGTTAGACTGCGCAACATAACAGCCAGCTCTCTTTGGCTAGCTTGTTAGACTGCGCAACATAACAGCCATCTCTCTTTGGCTAGCTTGTTAGACTGCGCAACATAACAGCCATCTCTCTTTGGCTAGCTTGTTAGACTGCGCAACATAACAGCCATCTCTCTTTGGCTAGCTTGTTAGACTGCGCAACATAACAGCCAGCTCTCTTTCAGCTAGCTTGTTAGACTGCGCAACATAACAGCCAGCTCTCTTTGGCTGGCTTGTTAGACTGCGCAACATAACAGCCAGCTCTCTTTGGCTGGCTTGTTAGACTGCGCAACATAACAGCCAGCTCTCTTTCAGCTAGCTTGTTAGACTGCGCAACATAACAGCCAGCTCTCTTTGGCTGGCTTGTTAGACTGCGCAACATAACAGCCATCTCTCTTTCAGCTAGCTTGTTAGACTGCGCAACCTAACAGCCATCTCTCTCCGGCTAGCTTGTTAGACTGCGCAACATAACAGCCATCTCTCTTTCAGCTAGCTTGTTAGACTGCGCAACCTAACAGCCATCTCTCTTTCAGCTAGCTTGTTAGACTGCGCAACATAACAGCCGTCTCTCTCCGGCTAGCTTGTTAGACTGCGCAACATAACAGCCATCTCTCTTTGGCTGGCTTGTTAGACTGCGCAACATAACAGCCATCTCTCTTTGGCTGGCTTGTTCAAGTGTTGTAAATGTGTTTTACGAATTCGAGGTTTGTAAAGCAAATATTCTTTTAAAATATTAAAATTTAATAAAAGCAAAACTGAAATACTGTTAAGAATAATAATAATAACAACAATAATCTAATAGCATAGCTTTCTAAGTTTGTTAGTCTGTAGTCTCCACTAGATCACACAGTAGACTTAGAGGAAGGATGTGGTTTTGCATATATGCGTGCTCTGTGTGAGTGTGTGTGTGTGTGTGTTGTGTGCATGTGTACGCCACGTTGATTCTTTCGCTTTTTCAATGCCTTAAAAGAATGCGCATATCCACCAAAGGAATCTCCACATATCTGGTACTATGCCAGTGTTGCATACGCCGGACAGCAAACGCCACTGCTAAAGTCTTTGCAGGATGATTAAGAAAATAGCTGAACTATTTTCACTATTCGATTATGCTTTTGATAAAATTCGTTTGTAACCGTTCACTGAGATATTAACTTTTTTCCCTTCTTCTTTCTATAAGCACATACTTTAAATTGATCTTTACTGTCATCCAAGAGAATCGAAATCTATAAGAATTTTTGAGAGCCCAAAATGATTGGATAATTTGAACGAACCAACCACTGGAGCTGTGTGAAACCCTGAACATTATTGTGGCTGCTGGCTGTATAACGCTTTGTAAATATGTAATGGTAGTGTAAAACTGTAATCTTGCAAAAGATGTAATGTCATTGAAAACATCTAATACATCAAGAATGGCTTTTCCCGCATAAAAAAATCAGTTACCACAAGCAAATGGAACGTTGTAGAAAATATTATATTATGAAAGATATTGTCGTAGGGAATATGCTATCGTAGAAGATATTATGTTGTCACATAAAACATGTTACAGAACGACGAAGTGCACGGAAGTGTGAAGAAAATTCCACCAAAAGAAAAATTGTAATGCTTACACGACTCGAAGAATATAAACAAAATTACACCAAAAGAAGACTTTTAATGCTTACACGACTCGAAGAATATAAACACAATTCAGGGTTATTTATAAAATCTTATCTTTGGGTTTTTTCCCTTCTCTATATCATATTCTTTTGTTCCTGATTTTAGTGAATTGCATTTAAGGTCCAAAACAAAGAAAGAAAGAAAAGACAGAAACAAACAAACAAAAAAAAAAAACCAAATAAACAAAAGACATAAAGATCAGTGTAAAGAGACATTCTGACAGCTAATACTTTCATGTTTGCTTCCAACCTTTTCTAAGCTATTTCTTTTTCTTTGTAAACTAAGGAAGATCAGTGTGAAATTTTACATATGCATTTACAATTTGACTGAACTGTTAACTGATTTACAGCTTCACTGAACTATTAACTGATTTACAACTCCACTGAACTGTTAACTTATTTACGACTTCACTGAACTTCTAACTTATTTACAGCTTCACTGAACTGTTAACTAATTTACAGCTTCACTGAACTGCTGATTTACAACTTCACTGAACCGTTAACTGATTTACAGCTTCATTTTACTACCTTGATTTCCCATTTTGTCCACACTTCCGTGCTCATACGATATGAATAGGCCAAAATACTATCTATACCAGAAGCTGAAAATTGCTCCAACAGACCTACAAGTATAAAATAAAGAACAAACAGACACCACATCACATTCTCCAGAGAATAATGTGAAATTTACTTACAGATAAGTGAGGGAGTATATTGATAAGAAGTATAAATGAAATTACTTTTTTTTTCTTTGAATGTAATTGACAGTGCTTTTGCACACTGGACAGAGCACTAAAAGTGAATTGTCTAAACATATCTTTGACACAGGGTAGGAAACAGTTCGTTGTCACAAGTAAAAGACTCGGCGTCATTGTGTTAGAAGGCGTTTAGGGGAAAGTTATAGTCTTCATTGACAAGCAGCATCTAGAATGGACTGGAAGTAAAGTGTCCAAGTGTACACTTTTAGGCGACATAATAAGCAAATTGGAGACTTATATCGCCACCATATCTTGCAGGTCACCGTTACAAACAGATTATCCACTAACCTACATTGGGAACAGCAGGGCCGAATCACCAATAGCGCCATGCATGCATTTGCATAGGGTCGGCAAGCTTGGAGGCTGCGGCAACAACATGACAAAAGTAGGATAAACCGAAGAAAACAATGAAAAACAATACTAAAATATATTATTTAAATAAAAAAAAACACTCCACGTTCACACAAGTTATCGGGATCATGGCAGCGACAAACCTAGAAACAGAAGAGGCCACCACCGAAGAAGGAACGAGAAAGCAGGAAACAATTGTAGAGAGCAAAACAACAACACAACTCCTCACTTGATCAAAGAAGTGCACTCCCCCCCCCACCCCCACACTTCACCAGACAAGCGCTTCGGCTTCCTACACTTCTGACGTTCTAACTGGGGGAGGAGAGGGGGCTGTGTGCGTGCGCCCATCTGGGTCATCACTCCCAGGGGTTTGTGAGCTCTTGTCTCATAACCGCCTCACGAGGCTGAAGATACTGCTCGTATATCCACGTCTGTAACTTAGCACAGTTCCTGGCTGTTTGTCCCGTGGAGTAGATATTCCTCCTTATGTTAATGTAACAAAGTCCTTTTCCTCGCCACACTTTGTCCAATGCGTCACGCTTGACGAATTTGTATGACACACACCCCCAGGTAAGCAGAAATACGGTCGTGCCACCTGCTGAGACGGTGCAAGAAGTTATCTTCCATTGTATTGACCTTTCTTACCGAAGTGACTAGGTCATTGCAGATCTATAACATTACTAACGGATCGATGTTCCACTGTTCCACATGCTTGTGTGATATCCAATACGACGCCTTTTTATGATGTTTCTGCGAGACTTCAGTATGCATGCTCTTGCGTGTCCTTTTACGCATGTCTTAGGCTGATGTCGCTATGAATCCTCTTGCCCCTTCCTCTACAGAAGTCACTTCAGATTTTTGACAGATGTCTTATCTATTTGACTATGTCATTATACTTCGCACTTTTGAACACGATTTTTGACAGAAGCTGTGAAGCGCTTGAGAACCGCTACATTCAGGATTTGGGACGCTGGAACCACATGGTTTGAACTCGTTATTCAGCTACACCTAACATTCTCCTCTTCCACAATCCCTCCCCACTAAATTGCATTGCTTTCTCACTTGTTACACATAGTTAAGAACCCCCTCACAGCATCACATTACAACCGCTGTACCCCACCGATAATTACATATTTCACCTTCTCCTGGCTAGATTACCATTGTATCACTCTTTCTCTCCCCTCCACGGTTTCCGCACCCACAACGCTCAGTTACGACCCATCTATCACACATTCCAGTTCTCCATTTAAATACTTTCTGCACTCCACCATGCACATTTCTGATACACAGCGTCGGACAAGCCACTGCTTCTTACAAGTTACATCTAAGTGCTCTATTCATTTTATTGGATTTTTGTTTAAATACACCATTCATGTGAATTTATACTTTATCTCCCCTCTCTATTTCTTTGTCCTGTGTGTTTTTGTATGATTAATCCTCACGCCGAAACGTCACAGCTGTGTACTCGTTAAGTAATAAAGCTGTTCCTTCTTTTTTCCCACTTTATACATTTTGGTATCACAGCTTTACTGCAGTGGCTTCATGATCAGTTCTATACTCACACACTAATTATTGCGTGATTTGAACACGATCGTTCTCTTCTTTTTGATGCTGCAACACTAGTGAAAAAAAAAGCTGAAGATGATCCTGATTCGAAACTAAAGTCTGAAGATACTAGAGTGTCCCAGCAGGCAAAAGATAAACTTATTTTAGATCCCAAAATTAAAGTCAAAACAAGAGCTTTTCTTATTTTTCTCTATTGTTAATGTCGCAATCAGTTCTATTCAAGAAAGATTTGAGCAATTGAAAATGTCGCAATTCATAATCTTCTTTTTTAGTTTGACATTTCCAAATTAAAGTCGGAGACGACAAATGAGGTCTCTCATGACAAATGCAAAAAAATCCAGAAAGCGTTTTAACACATCAAGAAAACATGAGATATCAACGACATTAAAATGTGTCATGAATTTACGAACATCGTAGTACAAGAAAATGCGCCGCCAACTGAAGTGCTACGTGATATTGTTGCAAATAACTTTGTCCCTGAATATCGCCTTTGTATTAAATACAAGACTCTCACTTTCAGTAGCGGATTGCACGTGGCGAGCTTCGTTTTTTTTAAACTAAAGCTTATTAAAGTTTATTTATAATCAATAATAGCGGAAACTCTATTGGAAAACTTTCGTGATCTCAGTTTAGCACGAAATCGATAAAAAAAATTAGATGACATCAACCTCATTTCTGATGTTGCGCAACTGAGAGCAAGGGAACTTTTTTTTTTAACGCTAGAGATTTACTTGAAACACCAGAAGCGCAATTTTTTTTTCTGTACGTGCCTCAGGAAGAAACGCGGACGTTCAGTTGGGTGCCGGAGTAAAACCACGGGTCTTGATCTGTATGGGGATTTAGCTGTAAAACTGAATGAAACAGTATTTTCATGTACTTCCGTGTACTTATTATGTTTCAAAATATAACTAAATGTATGAAGATTTCATAAATGCAGAGTTTTTTTTTTAAGGAACAAAAGAAGTAATGCCATGTGATGCCATCAAAACAATGATTGTTTCCAACTTACCATCGGAAAGGCCTAGAGGTACAATACGTACCATCTGAGATGCGTAGATCTACTTGTTGACGTCGTATTGTGATTCAAAGTTGATTATCGGTAGAATAATGTCTGAAATAACCTTCTAACTATTTATCCAGTCATCTAATATGTCTAGATCTACTTGAGATACATTCAAGAACAGTGGTCTTGTCACAGGGCATGTCATACCCCTATCTACATTAACAAAAATTGAAATTTCTCGCAGAAAATTCTCCCTCGTAGCTAAGCACTCTTCAGCCATTTTGAAAAGGGTCAAGGGGCATGCGCACTAAATGTTTACAATTTAAACGTTACACCGGGTTTTTAATGAGACAAACCAAACGTCGCTAGAACGACTAAAGGCACCACGTGAGAAACCGTAACCATAGTCTAGGCGACGAAAAGGAGTGGGAAGAGTTAAAGACGTGTGTGATAACACCATTGTTATACTCATGTTCATGTTCAGCAGCATTGTTCATGTTCATGTTTAGTACGGTTTCGGCATCACAGAAAACCAGGATATCCCATAATTGCTCCGCCTCCTGTGCCAGTGACATCTTCTGGAATGCACATGGACCGTCCCACGTTATGTCCATGCACGATGACGAAAAGTGATGCGTGACCGATGAATGCGTACGTCTCCCCAGATGTTCTCAGTAGGCAGGCACTCACAGCCGTCTCTAAGCAACTATAGGGCGCCAACCTTCCAAGAGCACAGCGGAATGCATCAGCCAGGGCAGCATTATCATTTGCGATACCAACTACTGTCGGGGAAATCCATGCGCCACTGAAAGTCACAGCTCACAATGACGCCCTGAGCACTTAACTCAGTAAATAGGGCGCCAAATCGGATTCTCAACCCACAACACAACGAAACTGGTGCAAGTGAAGCGTAGAGAAAGGCAAACAAAGGCACAGACTGGTAAAGAAACTTACCTGTAAATAAGAAACACTTGTTTGTATAATGCCACGCGAACTACGCACTTCTAAATGCTTATATATTAGGCTTTTGCAGAGGGGGATTGAAGACATTGTTTAGTAGCTGACATGCTGGCGTCAAGATTAGTAAACCATAGCTGACACGCTGGCGTCAGGATTAGTAAACCATAGCTGACATGATGACGTTAAGATTGGTGAACCATAACTGATATGCTGGCGTCAAGATTGGTGAACCATAGCTGACATGCTGGCGTCAAGATTGGTGAACCATAACTGACATGCTGGCGTCAAGATTGGTGAACCATAGCTGACATGCTGCTGCTAGAACTGGTGAAGCATAGCTGACAAAAACCGTGTCCCACCTCTCCGTGGGTGCTCCCAGTAACAGGCCTAGCCTGGATAACACGGCAGGGATCCCCGCAGTCCCTTATGGCGGTAGAGTCTGTTGAAGATACATTGCACAATCCCCGCTTGTTAGCTCCATTCAGACACACACACACACACAAATTAGCGGACGTGATACACATGAGGCACACCTCAACATCCTCAACACAACGGCTGCAAAGAACACCAGCTCGAAGTTCCAGGAAGATTGAAGAAGACGACGACGACAACGAGGAAATCAAAAAAGCATTTCTGATCTAACTGAGCTGGGTTGTAATGACCTCTGCATGGCAGGTGCGAAGTGAAAACAATATCAGCCATCTATCCAGGGCAAATGTTACCGTGTGTGTTGCAGTTTACACATGAACACACTTACCCTTTTCTTGTGCTTACGTACGAAGCAACATTCACGGCGCATGAAAAGGATTACACAGACACGGTTTTCTAGAAAAAAAAAGTGTGGGTAATTTTATAATTCATTTATTTGAAAACCGGAACATTTACAAGAATGAGCATAATTCCCAACAATTAATTAACAAATTAAAATGTAATTATTTACTTACGTTACACATTCAGTATTAGAACCTCACGCGCTGAACCTGCCAAACATGCTACAACGTATCTGTAGCAATACTTTCAACCACATCACATTTTATGAGTTTCAGTTCATGTAGCGTGTCTAATTTATTATTCATTATATATCTTTTACACATAAGAGATATGCCACCCCCAAGAAATTCCAGATCTGCACGTCCAGAAATGTGTTGAATACAGAAAGGTCCAATGAGAATGGGAGTTCAGTCGGTGCATTGCTCTAGGGCCCCAGATATCTCCCTCCCTCCCTCTTATTTTTTAGGGGTTGGGGGGAAGGTCAGTACTGGATGAAAACAGAATCAACGAGAGGGGGATTTAAGGACGGGGGAAAGGGGAGTGAAGGAAGGGGAAAGGGGGGAGTGAAGGAAGGGGGAAAGGGGAGTGAAGGAAGGGGAAAAGGGGGAGTGAAGGAAGGTAAAAGGGGGAGTGAAGGAAGGGGAAAAGGGGGAGTGAAGGAAGGGAAAAGGGGGAGTGAAGGAAGGGGGAAGGGGGAGTGAAGGAAGGGGGAAAGGGGAGTGAAGGAAGGGGGAAAGGGGAGTGAAGGAAGGGAAAAAAGGTGGGAGGGTGTAGTTTTAAACATCTGACACTTACAAAGGTCCCTCAGAGGCATAGGTCCTGCCTACACATCACTTTTGTAACAAAATTTTTTCTTCAGTGAAATTTTACTCTATTATAAATAATTTAATGAAGAATCAGTATGTGACATATATATTCACAACGGTACAAACTTAAAAACTAGCGACATTTAACTATCTTCTTCTTCTTCTTCAGCTTTCCGAGCCATTAAGGCTCATTGCCGCAGATAAAACTGCCCCCATTCCTCTCTGTTCCTAATCTTCTCTCTCCAGTTGGTGACACCAATTTCTTTTATATCCTCTTTTATGTTGTCTTTCCATCTCATTCTTGGTCTACCCCTTGTACTTGTTTCCCTCATCTCTTGTGCATACATCATTTTCTTCTGTCTGTTCTCTTCCATTCTTTCTACATGCCCCAGCCAGAGTAGTCTGTTCAGTTTCAAGTCATTTATAATTTGTTGGGATTTAAATAAGTTGTTCAGTTCAGTGTTCTTTCTAGCTCTCCATTCTCCACTGTTGGTATCCTTTATGGGCGTATAGCTATCTACATTCATAAAATTTATAATTAAATATCTTTTTAAAAAATAAATTATGAGTCATAAACTCAGTGTTTATATATTATTTCTCCATGAATACTGACTAACATTCACGTTTCAGTCTTGTCTAGATAGCACGGTTCAGTTAAACTACTTTCTGTTGGAGGACTTGACTGAATCCCACAGACAGATCCAGTTTCCATATGCTGCTCTTGTGTTGTTGAGATATTACAGTTTTGCTGAACGAGTAAAGAATCAGACTTGCTCTATACGATGGTGTTGTTTAATGAGCATTCCTGTTTCTCAGATACGCTTTGAAAAACTCAATGACTTGTCGTCACTCACTGCTCATCCTACTTTGTTTCTTTGTTTCAAGATATAGGGCGCGAAGACCACCAAGGAATAAATGGATTAGATTGGGATGAAAGACACACTCAGGAAACTTAACATGACAGCTATCCAGGCCTCTCACCTTGCTGTGGACCGATGTTTGAAACTCCCTGCGACGCTAATTGCATAAGCAGGCAAGCTAGGTGAAGAAGAAGAAGAAGAAGGAGTTCCAAGACCTTTACTTTACAGTGCTGAGCAGCTTAAAAGAACACCAGATCCTAAACTTATAAGGAGATCATGCACCACGACCACCAACAACAGCAGCAGCAACAACAACAAACTTCCTTCTATACATGTCGTCCATGCATTTAAGTGTTTACACGTCTACACAGCTTCATTTGCCAAACTGGATCGCTGCTAAATGTGTGATTTCAGCATCTGCTTAGTTTTTACTTGAAAAATCTTAATCATTCCTGACGCAGATGGTTTTTATACCCGACCTTTTCTCTGCTCCCTATTTTGTTTGCTGCAGCTAAAGGATATCATCTTTGTTCCTTTTTTTTTTTTTGGAGGCTCAAATAATTCTGCCATTTGTTCATCTGTCGCTTGCATTCATTAATGGCTAATTCGTCTCTGAGATCCTCATTCAAGAGACCAGTCACAGGCTGGCGTCAAGATGAATATACGTATATTCATGTTCATGTTCAACAACATTGTTCATGTTCATACTTAGCACGGTTTCGGCATCACAGCAAACGAGGATATCCCATGATTGCTCTGCCTCCTGTGCCAGCGACATCTCCTGGAATGCGCAGGAATGTATTTTAACACAAAAGTGTGGTTATGACAACCCTATAACTCTTAATATCGTTTTGTGGCTCTATTTTTTTGCCTAGACTCTCTTCCAAAGAGATTTCTCCTTACAAGTAATATACCTCTCTTAATTAACTGAATTAATTAACTCAGTTAACATTTTTTTATCTACTTTATGTGAAAAATACCAACATTTAAAATATTCAAAACAGATCTCTTTTTTTTCTTCACGTAATATTTACATTATTTTATTGTTATTTACTCTAACACTGGACGAAAGACATGGCGCTGACATGCCATACCTGTACAAGGTTAAGATTCGTCTCATTCTGCTGACAATGCATTTAGTTTTCTGACCTCTTCATATAGTTTGTTCTTCTATCTTTTACTGGTTGCAACATTGTTTATTTTAAGGCCCTTTACGGGCAGCTGGTGAGTCTACAACACATTTTCCCTAATGTTTCTAGCACTGCTTATCACATAATGATGTCATGTAGATTAGTTTTTTTTATTCAGTTGTGATACACTTAATATTAAGTTTTAAGTTAATAATTTTCTTGATCTGTGCGCAAACGCTTATTTTAATATATTATGCGAACGATCAAGTTTTCCAGTGAATATGTAACACAGTTGCAGTATAATTGTGATGTAAAAAAACATTTTCTTTTCTTTTTTTTCCACTATTTTTTACTGGTTACATTAATTACTGGCCCAGTGAAACCACTAAAGAAGATAAACTCTATGGTTCCATACATGAATTACAAAAAACAGTGAAATTTATCCAAGAGACAGGACTGCAGATATAGACAGACAGTGCGAACGAAGAAGAAGAAGAAGACTGGTTACATTCAGTTAATTTTTGCATTTGAAGTATTCAGTACTGCAGGGACATAAAGAGCTGAAATGTAAACATGAAGGGAACCGTGTTTATGAGACTATTTAGTTGTCAGAACCGTCATTCTGGTGCCTCTGTGATACTGGCCGTTGTGCTGCCTCTGTGATACTGGTCGTTGTGTTGCCTCTGTGATACTGGTCGTTGTGTTGCCTCTGTGATACTGGTCGTTGTGCTGCCTCTGTGATACTGGTCGTTGTGTTGCCTCTGTGATACTGGTCGTTGTGTTGCCTCTGTGATACTGGTCGTTGTGTTGCATCTGTGATACTTGTCGTTGTGTTGCCTCTGTGATACTGGTCGTTGTGTTGCATCTGTGATACTTGTCGTTGTGCTGCCACTGGGATACTTGGTCGTTGTGCTGCCACTGGGATACTTGTCGTTGCGTTTATCTTCGGTCTGACTGACCACTGATGTAATCTCAACGGTGCATAGTTCAGCCTGAAATAGTTGATCCACGTAAGTCAAAGTGATCCACTCTTCTTTAGACTCCATGGCTGTGTTTCAAGACCTTCCCTGTGACAACTGCTACATAGAAATGAATAAATATAGTTTTTAAAAAAGTCATAAATGACATATAACTGACTGTTTAATGCTTTATGAGCAACATTAACAATACAAGTTTTCTTCTATCTTTCTTTCTTTCTTACTTACTTTCTTTCTTTCTTCTGTCAAATGGTTGTAGTATTACCATCACTGTTACAATTTTCAGCAGCAGTAAGTAGCAGTAGCTGTAGCAGTAATAATAACAACAAAATAGTAGTAATAACTTCAGAAAGCCTTAAGTACTAACTGAATGCACAAGTCTGAAATACACTCGTTAAAATGTACGCGAGTAAGCCATAATACAAATAGTGGATTGAAAACAAAGTGCACAACTTTATTGACAGAACAATTGTTGCTACATCGTCGTTTATACGCTAGCAACGTAGCCCTTTTGTCGCTGGCCACTGTTTCGAATGAGGTTACACGCTTATGCAGAAAATGAAATTAAAAGTGAATAAGATAATATTCGTGGAGGTGATAATGGAAACGATGATGAGTACGACGACGACGACAATGACTACGATTAGAAAGAATATTTTATAACTCCATGAAATAACGCGATGCATGTTTGGAAGTTTGTTAGTCTCCCGGTTGATATGTCCAGGCGTTTAAGCATTTCGGTGGCCACAGTGATGCAGTGCTGTGGTCACCATTTGCTTTTCTGAGTGTTGATCATGTTGATGAGGTTCTTGGTCAGGGCAACCACCACGACCTGTGGACGAGACACGTGGGAGGTCAGGACGCTTTCAACGGCAGCTTGTATTCTTAAAACGATGGAAAACACAGACTGTTGTGGTTGACTACAATAGCACTCTCTGTCTGTTGTAGTGTATTAAAGATGTTATGGGTGACTACAGTAGCACTCTCTGTCTGTTGTAGTGTATTAAAGATGATGTAGCTGACTACAATAGCACTCTCTTTCTGTTGCAGTGTATTAAAGATGATGTAGCTGACTACAATAGCACTCTCTGTCTGTTGTAGTGTATTAAAGATGATGTAGCTGACTACAATAGCACCCTCTGTCTGTTGTAGTGTATTAAAGATGACAAGTGCGGACAGCACATGGTAATTTAGATGACAACACTCAGTCTATGGAGAAATGTTAAGACACTCTTTCTTTCTCTCTCTCTCTCATATATATATATATATATATATATATACTAAGAACTTTCAATATGTAAAAATACATTTAGCTGTATTGGCATCTTCTAGAGTGTAAGCAAGTAAAATCGTAGATTATGATGTCGTCTAAGAAGAGATTAATGTTAAATTAATTATTGAAAGGACTAATAATTGAAAGCGAGCTAACCTGAGGAAGAAGAATTCCAAGCATTATTCCCCCTACTATCAAAACATGAGAGTTTATCCAGTCACCAAGGGCTTTGATGCAGCCGTCTTTGTTGATTCTGTACGTGTTGGATTCGTTAGGCTCTATGCTTCCGTCGCTCTGAGTGAAAGAGGCAGCATAACAAAGTTTGTTGGTAATGTTTTATGTTTTAAAATATGTTCTCGTTGCTGATAAAACAGGATTTGAACTGTCAAATCCCCGTCTAGTACCGGTAAAGAAATGTAACACTTGTAATAATGTTCTATTTATCATAAACAGATCTAGCGTAATGGTTATATTTTTCTCTATGACAAGGATATAGGAACAAAAACAAAAGAAGCTACAATGGGCCAGTGTTTTTACTTAATATTGATGTCTGAAAATATACATAAAAGACTGCGAACATCAGTATTTCCTTACTTGATGCTTTTATGCCGTATCTAGCATTGTTACAAACCAAACTTACATCTTACACCCTTCCCGTGCCGTTAAACGTCACACAGAGCTCGCATGGTAGTTCGCCAAGTTATCCTGTTTTCCGCGAGATTTTCAACCTCATCAAGGGATATTTTGCCCACTGACTTGGCCTGTCTTAAAAAATGTCCTCTTTAGAGTTTCACGTGGTCGATTTCTTTTCTTCCGCCTGTTGTGTTACACTTGATAGCTCGTTTTGGGATTCTCTGATTGTTTCTTCTTATCATGTGACCAATATATGTGCATCTCCTTTTTCTGATCACCCATGAGACAAGTTGTTGTTCACTCATCTGTCTTATCTCTGCGTTGTTCTTGAATTAGTTCCATTTTATACCAAGTATTTTCCTTAGGCATTTATTTTCAAAAGAGTCTAATTTGTTGTTTATTTTTCCATAGTTGTTTTCCAGCTAAATTAAACTGCTAAGATATAATGAACATTGAAGTTTATTGAGAATTTCAGGCGCTGATGATAGCTTAAGTATTGGGTGAAAGCTATGCCGGAAAGATTTTAAATGTAATTTCTGTCTCTCCGCAGGAACGCGTCATGTACTCTTTCAGTGCTATTGGGCAGTGTCTAGCAATGACGTGCTAATGCGTATAAGTAGTGGTTCTGTCTTCAAGGACAGAGCTAATGGTACAACATTCAGTCTTTTGCAGGCCAACACATTTGTTTGGTTTATAATGTTACATACTCATAATCCTTAACGTTACTATCCAGCTCCAATCTTTCTATATAAATCTATTCCTTTTTGCATGTTTCTGACTCCTCTGTCTTTCTGCCTGTCCAGCTTCTCTGTCTTTCTGCCTATTTAACCTTCTTTATCTTTCTGCCTATTTAACTTTCTTTCTGCCAATCTAATTTCTCTATCTTTCTGCCTATCTAACTTTCTCTTCCTATCTAACTTTCTCTTCTTATCTAACTTTCTTTGTGCCAATCTAACTTCTCGTCTTTCTGCCTATCGAACTTTCTTTAGCCTATCTGTCTTTCTGCCTGTCCAGCTTCTCTGTCTTTCTGCCTATCTAACTCCTCTGTCTTTATGCCTCTCTAACTTCCCTGTCTTTCTGCCTATCTAACTTCTCTGTCTTTCTGCCTATCTAACTTCTCTGTCTTTCTGACTATCTAACTTCTCTGTCTTTCTAACTATCTAACTTCTCTGTCTTTCTGCCTATCTAACTTCTCTGTCTTTCTGCCTATCTAAGTTCTCCTAACGGATAGAATGTCAGACGGGTCTGCGGGCCCAATTCTTAACCCTTTTGAAACAAAGATCAATCAATCAATTGATCGATCAATCAATCAATCAATCAATCTTCTGTCTTTCTGCCTAGCTCTATCTTTCTGTCTATCTAAATCCTCTGTCTGTTCGCCTCTCTTTAACTCCTCTGCCTGCTTTGCCTGTCTGTTTCCTCTGTCTTTCTAAATCGGTTGTCTTTCTGACCGTCTCTGGCTTTTTCTCTGTATAAAGTCCTCCGTCTTATTTTGTGACCTCTGTTCTGTCACGTGAGACGTTCGACAAGGAACTTACCGCTGTTTGAAATACGTCGAACCCGCACCGGTAGTTGATTTTGTCACCCTTTGAGATTTTTACAAAATTAATTAATAACAGCAACAAAATATAATTATAGCAAAAGGTAGAGAAATAAAATATACAAGAACAGTAAATAGAACTTAGATATCAGTAACAAAAGGATATCAACAACAACAACAACAACACACACACAAACACACACCTGACGACGACAAATTAGAAATCTAAATTAAAGAAGGAACATACAAAGAAAAAAATAATCAGGAAATTTACATAAAAAGTACACTTTCGGCTATAAAAATACAGATAAAGTAAAGATAAAAAAGATAAAATTCCCGTTTCCAGGCCATTAGGGCATATTGAAGGTACGTTGCTAGGTTCGTGCTTCCAATATCTTGGCCACATGAAAGTGTGATGTAGGCAGTATCACGCCTGACCGCATTATCTTCCCATGTTTCTCTTGTACCCGTTGTTAGAGGCCAGGTCGACCCCGAGGTCTTTTTTTTTTTTGTTTTGTTTTTATGTGGGGTACCAGATTTAAAAAAAAATCCCCACCGCTTGGACTTGAACCCGATACCACTGGATTAGTAGACTGAGCGCATAACCACACAGCCAACCAGGTCGCCAAATAGATAAAGTAAAAATGCAGATTAACAAGTAAAAATAAAATGAGCAGTAACAGCATTAAAAAAAAAAGAGCGTAACTGAGGACAGTAGCAACATTTACAAGACCAGCGCTAATTAAAATTTTACAGATGCGTTTATGGCTGAGAGCACCAAGCAGACAGGAACTTCCTCGGGCGATAAACGTCCATCACAGCTCCTAAATCATCTTAATTACGGCTTCTTATGCCTATATACTAAAACATTCTTTCATGTTTTGTTTCATGTAACTGGGCTGTTGAGAGGCAAGAGACTGGAAAGCGAACTTGTCATTCAAATCTTGCAAAACTGTTGACGTGTGTTGTGTCGCTGCTAAAGAAGAGTCATTAAAATATCATGGACGAGAAAAATGAACAAATATACCCGTACTACAAGAACTTAATATTGAAGAAGGCTGGCTAGTAAGGAAGATTAAACAGAGAAAACCTAATTATTCTGAACACACGTATTAAACGTAATGAGATTTTAGAGAAGACAGTCTTGGATGGGTGCATAATGGGAGCAAGAAAGAGAGGAAGACCAAGGCGAAGATGGCCGCAAGACATCGCTGATGATCTGCGAATGGATGCATCAGCAACAAGGCATCTTGCTTACAACCGAGAGGCATACAGAAGAGCTGTCAGGGAGGTAAAGTTTCGCAAGGGACATGTAAATGGCTGACTGACCGAATTGTAGTTCTTGATATTACTGTTGCTGGCCTCCTGCTTTTTTTACGTCGGTGAAATAAATTACCATGTGAATTTATGATAAGAGAACTGTTACAGTGGAAACGTATGGCAGTGGGACTATTACAGAGGGAACTTATGGCAATGAGACTATTACAGTGAGAACTTACATAACAATGGAACTATTAGGACAGGAAATTATGGCAAGAGAACTATTATTGAAATATAAGGCAAAGGAACTGTTTTACACCTTACCACTTTTCTAACACAGCACGAGTATGGAACAGAACATTTTTCTGGACTTTGGTTGTCCCTTGAACAATTGAAGTAGATATTGTTGTTCCATTCCATGAAGCCCTTGTTGTCGTTGCTTATTCCACAACATTCCAACTGTGTAAAATATAGAACAACACATATTAGCGTAGGCGAATGAGCAAACGGCACGCCATTGAACAAATTTAATCAAATGACATAAATCAATCGTCTTGTTTTGTTTGCCAGGACGGCTGTTTCATTTAGCGTGGAGTATAGGGCAGCTTGAAAATATGTAGTTTTAGAACAGACTGTCGAATAAGAGACGAGATGATTCTCTCCATTTTGGAGCCTACTCAGAAGCTCTATATTGCAACATGTTAAAAGGCTTTTGGCTTACCTTTTGATATGCTAAAGACCAATGGCGGTCATTTGCTGTTGTTGATGTAGTCAAGAACACTGAAGTAGTTTTTACTGAACAAAAGGACACATGGTGTTCTGTGAACCGTCCTTAAATGTGAAACGAAAATTTGGGCAGGATTTAAAAGAAGCGGCTTTGTTTTGTTCTGTTTTAAATCACATAATCTCTAAGTTCTTCCCATGTTTTCTTGAGAATTAAAGGGATCCGCCGCCGGCTTGCTGGGTCAGTCGCGGTTTAAGTGCAGAATTTACCCAGAGGAGCCCATCACAACTTAAACAATAGGAGCACTGTACAACACAATTTTCCTGCCAACTCTATGCTGCAAAAGGAAAATCGTCATGACAGAAATGAATGTTTAAGGAGAAAACGAAATGTGACAAGGAGAGACCAGATAAGAAATGACACCATCAGGGTGAAGGTTGAAGTAGCACCAGTATAACACTATATCCAGAATCTGCAATTCAGATGATTTGGCTCACGTTGCACCAGAGAATATACAACCAAAATAAAAAAAAATCACACTAAGAATTGTAGGAAACAGAGAAGAGCCCCCTCCCCCCTTCCTGTGCAAGAAACAGATGGAGGAAAATACAGAAACTTTAATTATCCCATAATATTAAGAAACTGCCGAGCCCCATCATGACCTATGTTTATTCTTCTACTATCTTCCTCTAGTATAAATTAACCAACTATCCTATAGCGCTGATTAATGCGCTTGATCCATGGTATTGAATAACACACAATATTCCGTGGTATAAATTAACGCACTGTATCCTATAATACAGACTAAAGCACTCAGTTCTATAAAACTCACTAACACACTTGATCTTATGGTACTGAACAAGACACTCCACCAGTTAGCATTCAGTACAGCAAGAACAATAACTTAAAGCACTGTATCCTATAGTACAGACTAAAGCACTCAGTTCTATAAAACTCACTAACACTCTTGATCTTATGGTACTGAACAAGACACTCCATTATTTAGCATTCAGTACAGCAAGAACAATAACTTAACGCACTGTATCCTATAGTACAGACTAAAGCACTCAGTTCTATAAAACTCACTAACACACTTGATCTTATGGTACTGAACAAGACACTCCATTATTTAGCATTCAGTACAGCAAGAACGATAACTGTTTTTCATTCTCTCAGTCCATATTTTGTCACTGTGATTTCCCCTGTTTAAATAAATCCACTTATTTTTACAGTGCTCTGAATACTCACGTCAGACTGCATAGTATCGATCAGGTGTTGCATGTCTGGATCGTCTCTGTAGTGAACTATGGCTTGTTTGAAGGTGTCGGTTGGGAAAACGAAAGTTTTCACATCTGGTACGTAATATGAGACAAACAGCAACACACTGCACGTGAGCTCAGCCAGAAGAGTAACACTGACTATGATGTAGTACTGGGGAGATTCGTTAGTTCTTATGGTAACATTAGGGTAATGTTGTAGTAGCAGTAGCAGTAGTAGTAGTAGTAGTAGTAGTAGTAGTAATAGTAGTAGTAATAGTAGTTGTGTTGTTGTTGTTGTTACTTTAGCAAATGTAGTAGAAGTAGTAGCTGTTGTAGTACTAGTAGAAACAGTAGAAGTAGTAGTAGAAGTAGTAGTAGAAGCAGCAACAGCAGCAGCAGCAGTAGTAGTAGTAGTAATAATAATAATAATAGTAGTAATAGTAGTAGTAGTAGCAGTAGTAGTAGTAGTAGAGTAGAAATAGTAGTAGTAGTACAGTAGTTCTAGTAGTAGTAAAAGCAGTAATAGTAAGAACTGTAGTAGTAGTAATAATAGTAGTAATAGTAGTAGCAGTTATAGTACTAGTTGTAGCAGTAATTACTAAGTACTTGTAATTGTAGTTGTAGCAGCAGCAGCAGTAGTAGTAGTAGTAGTAGTAGTAGTAGTAGTAGTAGTAGCAGTAGCAGCAGTAATAGCAGTAATAGTAGTAATTGTAGTAGTAGCATTAGTAGTAGTAATAGTAGTAGTAATAACAGCAATACTAATTAATACAACCATATAGACAAGGGTGATTTTATATCCAGTATCAAAACCAGACCCAATAAGTAGAACAGTAAGTTTAGCTGCACAGTAAACTGTTACACACTTGACAAAAAAAAGGCATAGGCATATTAGAAACAACAGAGAAAAAAATCTTTCTTTAACAATAGTATGTGACTTCAGTGAGTTCAGTCTTACCAGTAATACAACAGTCTGGAAACTTGAAGCACGTTTTATGTTTGTTGACTGATACAGCGGTGTATGGTACTGTTGAAACGGTATGTGCCTTGTATTGCTCCAGCTAATACCGTATTGTGCGATGTTGTATGTCACTTGTTGATACAGCTTTGTATAATATCCATGAACGAGTGTTCTGAATATTGAGTAGTTCTGAATTAGTTACATACTAATGTATGTCTCCAGACTCAGTTTCGCACCCCCCCCCCTCCCGGCATTTTCTAATATTTCTGTTAGCACAAACAGATTTGGAAGACCAAGCCAGTCCAGCGTGATAAGTTGATGTAACATTTGTTCGATGGACTTGATGATAATGACAGTAACGAATAGTGAATGGTCGTCACTATCTCTTATCGTGCATACAAGGAAGAAGCTAGAGACGAAAATTTCAAAACAATCAAATTTTTATCTCTTTTCCCGCCCCCCCCCCCAAACCTAGTTGTTTTCTTTCAAAGGTTCTTTTTCATTTGCTTCAGGGCTTTCCTGTGTTCTTTCTCCACGCCAGACATGGTCTCCAAGCTGCGTACTGCGAAACCAGCATGTGCCCAACTGCTCTGAAAGTTCGTTCGTTTCTTCTGATACAGGTGTCTCGTGTTCGTTAGTTCGTCAGACACAATTTCCTTCTCAGTTCATATTTTGTTACAACATTCTTCCCGAATAGAGTGGAGCATTTTCCAGCATCAGAAAGGTAACTCATGCATACTTTTATCAAGTAAATTACACGCTTCGTTGCTTTTTTAATCATCATCGTCGTCATCTGATGCTTTGCTGTCTTTCCCCAGAATCGCTGAGATGGATCTCTAGTTGTCTAACTTTCGTGCCTTCAAGGCAAATCTCATTTACATTATTTCCTGACCACATGTTGGAGCTGTTTTGTCAAACAGCGGTTATCAAACCTTCGTTTCTTGTCATTAAACTTTTCTGTCCAGTTTGGTTTTCGGTATGTTGTCATAGCTTCTTAATACGGTCATCAGTTCTCTGCTTCAAAAGTTCTTCGTTAGTTACGTACCCTCCCAGGTGCGTTGTTCCAATGCTTATTTACTGAATTCTCTGTTGAGAAATACTCTGAGTTCTTCCAGATATTTTTGGAGGGCTGGCATCGTGAAACAGAAAATGATGTAATCTTTGACAGGGATAGAGGAAACAACAGGGAAATGAAATCTGAAGTAGAATATTTTTAGATGGCTCACAGGATCGTGGGAAAGTCCATGCACATTTTCCAGTAGCTAGGTCAACTTCGTCTGAGGTCCAAAATTAGAAGAATAAAACAAACGTTTGCTTTATATATATATATATATATATTGATCACCTCTTTAGTTTTAACCAAGAGTTTCATTATTATCTTTCAAACCTGTGTATGATTTGCGTTTAGTCTTTCCCAGAGTTCATGGATATTTGTTAATGTTTTGTATTGTCATAGCGGTATCTTAAAATATGGTCATCTCAGAACATCACAACAAGAACCAAACTTAGGCTTTTCAGTACAAACGTAAAGACTGCCCTACTATATGGTTCGGAGACGTGGGTTATGACTAAGATGATGCAACATAGGATACACACATTCATCAACTACTGCATGAGGAGGATTTTAAAGCATTAAACGGCAGGACGAGATCAGGAACGAGGAGGTCTGGGAAAGGCAGAGAATAGTTCAAAGAATAGGGATGACTGGAGAGCCTTTATTCGTGGCCTATTCTCTCAAGGGAGTGAATGATGATGATGATGATGACGATGATGACGATGGTGATGATGATGACAGCGGTCTCTTACTAGTTTCAGGCAGCATGTGTTCTCCCGCAGAGCGCCATAGCTTCCGATGAGACAAACCACTGTGACTATAGCACCGACCAGGCACATGATGCAGGCAGGGTCAAGGAAAAAGTCGATCGCATCGTAGATCTTTTTATCCTTTAGGACAAGGATGTAGGTACCGAGAGTTGTCATGCCGATTCCGGCAATCTGTGAAATACATTTGGTTACAAGCGTGCAGTTATAAAAATAATGAGCACGAAACAATGCATTTAAAACGTGTTAAAATAAAGAATTATGAATGTAACAGGAAAAGAAAATTCGAACCAATATAGGTACCTTCTTTCATATATGTTAACCACATATTTACAATAGGGAAATACAGCTCAGCATTTTAGCCAAAGGATACACTCAAAGCAATGATTTGGACAACAATGGCTTGTGGCTGAATACAAAGCGATTTAACACTTCGTTGTCCGTAAGTGTGAATAGTGAGACTGCGTAAAGTAAAACCTTCCTTTTCGGTATGTCTTCCATAAGTCAGCGCTGCTAGGATGCTAGAGATGTTAGGAAGATAGAAGGGTTAGGAAGACTGAAGGGTTAGGAAGACAGACATGTTAGGAAGATAGAGACGTTACGAAGATAGAGATATTAGGAAGATAGAGATGTTAGAAAGATAGAAATGTTAGAAAGATAGAGATATTAGGAAGATAGAGACGCTAGGAAGATAGAAATGTTAGGAAGATAGAGACGCTAGGAAGACAGATGTTAGGAATATAGATATGTTAGGAAGATGGAGACATTACGAAGATAGAGATGTTAGGAAGATAGAAATGTTAGGAAGATAGATATGTTAGGAAGATAGAGATGTTAGGAAGACAGAAACATTAGGAAAACAGATGTTAGAGAAACGGAGACTTTACTAAGGCAGAGACGTTGGAAAGATAGAAACGTTAAAGATAAAGATGTTAGGTAGATGAATATGTTAGGAAAGCTAGAAATGTTGCGAAAGTAGAAGTGTTTAGAAGATAGAAATGTTAGGAAGATAAAAATGTTAGGAAAGCTGGAAACGTTACTAAAGTAAAAGTATCTGAAAGATAGAGATGCTAGAAAGATACATATGTTAGGAAGAGATGTTAGGAAGATGGAGATGTTAAGAATGCAGAAACTTTAGGAAAGTAGAGGTGTTTGGAAAACACAGATGTTAGGAAGACAGAGGTAATAGGGAAGCTACGAGTAGAAAACTTACGAGTGTGGATGTGCTTTGGAAGACAGAGAGGGTCCAAAGAAAAGAGGTACTGTATTAGGAAGGAAGAGATGTTAGGAAATTAGAGACGTTATGATAACACTAGAAAGAACAGTTCTTGGTGTCTTTAACTGTAAAGAAACCCACGAGACCATGAAATAGTTACCATAGCAGTGTTGAAGACTCCAGAAATACAAGTAGGAATTGTTGTCATCCCGTGAATGTCCAGAATTTTCTTCTCATAATGGCTTTTTTCTGAGCTGTGATTACTTCTAGTTTATCCTAAATACTCCAACAGCCTGATTTCCATCCAACATCCTGATTCTCATCCAACACCCTGATCCTCATCCAACACCCTGATTCTCATCCAACACCCTGATTCTCACCCAACATCCTGATTCTCACCCAACAGCCTGATTCTCACCCAACATCCTGATTCTCATCGAACAGCCTGATTCTCACCCAACATCCTGATTCTCACCCAACAGCCTGATTCTCACACAACACTCTGATTCTCATCCAACTTCCTGATTCTCGCCTGATTCTCACACAACACCCTGATTCTCATCCAACAGCCTGATTCTCACCAAACATCCTGATTCTCATCCAACAGCCTGATCTCAATGATCTCAAAGGCCTTACACAGTTAACTCTTCTTTTATTTTTCATTTGTTTCTATACTTCCGTTTTGTCTTTCTTCTCAGTTATGACACAGTCTTATTCTTTGTATATCAACATTTTAACTTACTTTCTTGACTTAATGCGCATGTCTCTGTGCTAACAGATTAATCTTGAGTTTATGCAGGTTCTGAAGATTGCTCTGTTTCTTTAGTTATTTGTTTGGATGCAAAGATTTGTCGTAAGTCAGTGGTTCATTTGACCACCCATAACTGTGTCTAGGATTGTAAAATAAAACTGACCAAAAATATGAAATGTTCTCACAAATATTCCCTTTTTAAAAATTAAAAACGTAAAGATTGACAGAGAATCCAGTATTTGTTCCCATCCTGAGCTGAAGTAACTGGGTAGATCATGTTCTCATTAGCACAGTAATCATTTCCTGTGGCTCCATAAAGAACATGGGACAATACTGCTAACCGGTTTACTGAAATAATGTTAATATACGGGTCATTTTCTAGGTTCAAGCATTCATTCACTTGCATGTGCCTTGCGGAAATTTGCCTCCCTAACAGCACTCCTGTAGGCCTCTCGGTTGTGAGCAAGATCGCCTGCTGCTGATGCATCCATTTGTATGTCATCAACGATGTCTTGCAGCCATCTTCGCCCTGGTCTTCCTCTCTTCCTTTTTCCCATTATGTACCCTTTCAAGATAGTCTTCTCTAGATTATCATGACTTTTAATGTGTCCAAAATATTTAAGTTTTCTTTGTTTAATCCTCTTTACAAGCAAGCAACGAAAATAAGACATTTCAGTCACTGGTGGCCGATGGCTTTGGTGATATAAAATTAGCATTTCTTTTTATTTGTTTATATTCTAAACACTTTTACTTATCAAGGAAAGTCTGAAAGTTGCTTTTCATGTAAAACTGAATGTTTTTGCCTTAAAAATATGGCGTGAAAAGTCGTAAATAAAGAAAGGTGAGGGTCGCCAGTCTGGTTGTTTACGACAGGTTCAAAGTCCCTGCGTCCACATTTATATTTCACTACCACGCAGTGGTTCATGTCTGACTTATTTCTGCAGCTAATCAGTTTTAATATCGTCCTTTTGGAGTGAAGACTCTTGTCATATGAGGTAAACAGCGACTCATAGCTGATATGCAAGCGTCAGGGTTAGCGAACCATAGCTGACCAAGACCCTGCCCCACCTCTCCGTGGTACCTCCAGTAACAGGCATAGCGTGGCTAACGGGGGCAGGGATGGCCATAGTCACCATGGTGGTGGAGTCTGCTAAAGAAGCATTGCACACCCCCCCCCCCTGCTTTTTAGCTGTACTCTGGGACTGGAAAAGTAGCTGCCATAACCCGCTCCCACGCCGATATGATGCCGTGCCTCAACACCTCCACAGCATCGCCTGCAAAGAACACCAGCCCGCAGTTACAGGGAGTTCGTTCAAGTACAGGTACAAGTACAAGTACAACGTTGTCCTTTGAATTAATAAGCTGAAGTGTCTGCCGGGGAGATAACTTATAGCTGAAGAATTAAAGGGCACCTACAGGCAGCACAGAGTGTGTTGTCAGGCGTTTTTACTTCTGTCCGTCACAGATGTTTTTGTTTTATTTTCTCAAATCCGTTTTTGCCATGATAAGAAGCCAATGTTCAAAGCGCAAAAGACCACATTAACATCATCATTTACTATCCATTTCTTTTTAAATTCAGAACCAGAATGTAACGTTTTATTCATTCAAGGTGTCAATCGTAAATTGTAATATATGCTTCATTAAAAATGATATTTCTTTTTTAGCTTTCTTGTAGGCTGAATGTAAGGTGAAACATAAGAGGGGATAATTAATACCTGAACTGGTTATTATAGGACTTCTTTGTTTGCTACGTCGGAAAAGCAAGAGAGAAAAAAACTCAAAATAACTAGAGAACTATTACAGCCAGCCTTGTCTTTTGATGACACGAATGATAATTATGATACCTTTCCCTTTTGTCTTGAGTGTGTTTAAAATAAACTGTTTGTTTTTAGAAGTCTTAGACTCATCATTTGAGAGAGTAGAGACACAGGCGAACATAAATAAGAGGAAGAAATTACAAAAAAAAAGTGAAAGCACAAATAAAAGGAAAGGAAGGAAGTCAGACACATTTTTAGTGAAGAGAAAAGATGTTAGACTTGTAAGGAAGTCTATAGATAATTATAAGGATATCAGCCTATGTTAGACTTGTAAGGAAGTCTAATTATAAGGAAATCAGCCTATGTTAGACTTGTAAGGAAGTCTAGAGATAATTATAAGGAAATCAGCCTATGTTAGACTTGTAAGGAAGTCTAGAGATAATTATAAGGAAATCATCCTCTGTCTTCTCTAACCTATGAGACTGGATAAAGATACTAATACCATAACGCTAGAAGCAGTTGAAAGTAAGATTTACGTACATTTCTACTCTTAGATACTCCAGCTCTTAACCTGCGAGTGAAAACTTACCAGAAACATTAACCTGCGAGTGAAAACTTACCAGAAACAAGAAGTTCTCAAAGAACAGCGTATACTTGGTACAGATTCCAACTGCGCTTCTTTCCTCATCGTAAAATTCTCTCCTCAGCCTCGTTCGTTCGTTGTCACGAGCGTGGTCTCTTCTCGTCATTGTTCCTGAAACTGCTATAGATCTTTGCTTAATATACGACCATAAGGAGTTTGATTTTCTTTATAATCGTCTACAAAGTTAAACGCCACAGTAAATGACTACAAGTCTACACAGAAATTCCAGAAGTAGAAAACAGGGGTTTTCCTCCTTAAATTCAGGCATTCTGGCGGCAGTATGTGTCAGGAATCGTTTCTGTTATTTGTAAGAGCGAGTGGTTTGTGTTGTGTCAACGCGTTTGTTTTTTCAATGGCCGTTATCAGTAGTTGTTGGTCTAAATGCAGAAATCATAACTCGAGCTGGATCTTGTTTTTGTGCTGTTTTTTGCTTGTAGATATTCTGTTAAGGAAACTATTTGCACAGAGAAGTGGAAACGAGAAGTTCCGAGGAGAAACACGTTTTTGAATTTATAATTAAAAGTTAATTTTCCAACTTACCAGACCATAACAGCGTTATGAATAAACTGTGAGTGACTTTCGCCAGTTATTTACAGTTGCTACATCGATTTTAACTTACGTACGAAGATGTGTTCGAGTGCTTTGTTGTCGACATTGGGGGTAATACTTAAATGTTTAATATGAAATCTCACTGTGCTATTGTTGTGACTATCTAAAGTCAGTGGGGGGTGGGGTGGGGTGTGAAGACTGTCCGGTTAGACAATCATCGAACCATAGCTGATATGCTAGCGTCAGGGTTAGCGAAGCATAGCTGATATGCTAGCGTCAGGGTTAGCGAAGCATAGCTGATATGCTAGCGTCAGGGTTAGCGAAGCATAGCTGATATGCTAGCGTCAGGGTTAGCGAACCATAACTGATATGCTATCGTCAGGGTTAGCGAAGCATAGCTGATATGCTAGCGTCAGGGTTAGCGAACCATAGCTGATATGCTAGCGTCAGGGTTAGCGAACCTTAGCTGTCATGCTAGCGTCAGGGTTAGCGAACCATAGCTGATATGCTAGCGTCAGGGTTGGCGAACCATAGGGGACCAAGACCCTGCCCCACCTCTACGTTGGTACCCCCAGTAGCAGACATAGCCTGGCTAACGGGGCAGGGATCGCCATAGTCTCCATGGTGGTGGAGTCTGCTAAAGAAGCATTGCACACCCTCTGTTCTTTAGCTGTACTCCGGGACTGAAAAAAACAGTAGCTGACATAACCCGCTCCCACGCAAATGCGATGATGTGCCTCAACACCTTCACAGCATCGGCTGCAAAGAACACCCGCTCGCAGTTCCAGGGAGATAGCATAAGCCAAGACAGGATCTAAAGTTAGTACTGGTATAGGATATCACAGGTTCGCCGATCTATTAAGCGTAGTCATCTTGCTCTTTTGAGAAAGTTTAAAGTGACGAGAGAGGGGGGGGGGAGGAGAGGGGAGAGAGAGGAAAGCTTAAAGTTACGAGAGAAAGAGAAATGAGAGGGACAAAGAAAGACTTAGAGAGACCAAGAAAAATGCTAAAAAGAGAGAAAGAGAAGCCAGGAGAGAGCTCAGAAGAACAATGTTCCTAGTAAGCTTTAATGCACAGTTTGTTGGCGCAGCGCACGAGCATACAACAAAATTTCTTACTGCTTCATGTACAACCTTGATGCTAGTAGTTCTTTTGGCTGACGAAGTACAATTTTTGCTCACAGCATTCCATGCTTTAGAGGTACATTGTAACAGAGAGAAAGTGAGAGAGATCAAGACAGAGAGACCGAGAGAGATCAAGACAGAGATCGAGAGACAGATACCGAGAAAGATCAAGATAGAGAGACAAGAGAGAGAAAGAGGGCAAGATAGACAGAAATCGAGATAGAGATCGAGACAGAGACCAATACAGGGAGACCGAGAGATTGATTGATTGATCTTTATTTCAAAAGGGTAAAAGAGAGAGAGAGAGAGAGAGACAGCTAGAGAGACCGAGAGAGACAGATCGAGAAACAGAAAGAGATTACAAGAGAGAGATCAAGATAGAGAAGCAGAGAGAAACCGAGAGAGGTAGAGAGCGAGAGAGAGATCAGGACAGGGAGACCGAGAAAGAGAGAGAGAGAGCGAGAAAGAGAGAGAGAGAGCGAGAAAGAGAGAGAGAGAGAGAGAGATCAAGAAAAGTTAAATAAAGCTGGGAAACTTTGAGAGCGAACTCATTAATAAAACACTGCTTTTACTTTCCTAATGGCACTCTCGTCTAAGAAGACGAGTTTGAGGCCAACAGATAAAGGGGCAAATGGTATGGAGAAAGTGATTTGTCCATGTTGCACTTGAGAGAGAGAGAGAGAGAGAGAGAGAGAGAGAGAGAGAGAGAGTAAGACAGGGAGAACGAGACAGAGAGAGATCAGGACGGAGACTGAGAAAGAGAGAGAGAGAAATCAAGACAGGGAGACTGAGAAAGAGATAGATCAAGACAGAGAGACCGAGAAAGAGAGAGAGAGAGAGATCAAGGCAGAGAGACCGAGAAAGAGAGAAGATAAAGACAGGAGACCGAGAACGAGAGAGAGATATCAAGACAGAGAGACCGAGAAAGAGAGAGAGAGATCAAGGCAGAGAGACCGAGAAAGAGAGAAGATAAAGACAGGAGACCGAGAACGAGAGAGAGATATCAAGACAGGAAGACCAAGAAAGAGAGAGAGAGAGATCAAGACAGGGAGACCGAGAAAGAGAGAGAGAGAGAGCGAGAGATCAAGACAGGGAGACCGAGAAAGAGAAAGATCGAGATCGAGACAGGGAGACAGAGAAAGAGAGAGATGAAGACAGGGAGACAGAGAAAGAGAGAGATGAAGACAGGGAGACCGAGAAAGAGAGAGATTAAGATAAGACGGGCGAGAAAGAGAGAGAGATCAAGACAGGGAGGCTGAGAAAGAGAGAGAGAGAGAAAGCAAGACAGGGAGACTAGGAAAATGAGAAAAGAAGAGAGAGATCAAGACAGAGAGACCGAGAAAGAGAAAAAGAGAGAGATCAAGACAGGGAGACCGAGAAAGAGAGATCAAGACAGGGAGACCAAGAAAGAGAGAAAGATCAAGAGAGGGAGATCGAGAAAGAGATATCAAGATAGGGAGGAATGAGAGAGAGAAAGAGAGAGAGAATCAGGACAGGAAGACCGAGAAAGAGAGAGAGAGAGATCAAGACAGGAGACAGAGAAAGAGAGAGAGACAGAGAGATCAAGACAGGGAGACTGAAAAAGACAGAAACAGAGAGAGAGAGAGAGAGATCAAGACAGGGAGACCGAGAAAGAGAGAGAGATCAAGACAGGGAGACTGAGAGAAAGAAATAGAAATCAAGACAGGGAGACCGAGAAAGAGAGAGATCAAGGCAGGGAGACCGAAAAAGAGAGAAAGAAGAAGAGAGAGAGATCAAGACAAGGAGATAGAGAAAGACAGAAAGAGAGAGAGAAAGATCAAGAAGAGTTAACTAAAGCTGGAAAACTTTGAGCGCGAACTCATTAATAAAATACTGCGTTTACTTTCCTAATGGCACTTTTGTCCAAGAAAACGGGTTTGAGGGCAGCAGATCGAAGAGACAATTGGAAAGGAGAAAGTGCTTTGTCGATGTTGCACTTGAGAGAGAGAGAGAGAGACAGAGAGAGTGAGAGAGAAAGAGAGAGATCAAGACAGCAATACCGAGAAAGAAAGATAGAGAGAGAGAGAGAGATCAAGACAGGGAGATGACAACGAGAGAAACATATATATATATATATATATATATATATATCAAGGCGGGAGACCGAGAAAGAGAGAGAGAGAGAGAGAGAGAGAGATAGCAAAAGATCAAAATAGAGAGACTGAGAAAGAGAGAGACCAAGATATTGGAAGTTGGAGAGAAGTACAACACAATATTGAAAGTTTCCGTAAGAAAAACATAGCTACAAATGTTCTCAACACTTTCTACTACATCCATCTTTGCCTGCTTTATAAACAACTGAATTCACTCTTTTCGCTGACACTCACAAACCAGTGCCCTTCTGGGATCTACAGAACATACAATCCTGTTTTCTTATATTCCTTGAAACTGTCGGTTACAGTAGATCCTATTACTCTAACGTGACCAGAATACAGGTGTTACTGATAACAAGTCGTGTAGGTAACTAATATTTCTTACCTGCTGCAGGTGCCCGGCCTTGTACTCTTTAATTTAGCAGTTATCAGTTAACACGCTTTAAAATTACACAGGAAGGCTCTGTGCGGCAGAATAACTATGGCCGGATTGAAAATGGTTATTTCTTGTGTCTTAACGCAAATGCAGTTTCGTACGAAATGGTATTAAGATCATTTTGGACTAAAATTACTGTATAGATGCGGTAACGGCTGATTAACTCTTAGCATATTCTCTTTCTCTGAACCTTAAGTGTGCCCAGGGCACATGGGGCTTCCGCAAGGGTTTTCCACTTATACCTGTCCTTCGCCTTTTTTCTGCTCTTGCCCAGGTGAGCCCTTTATTGCTCAACATCCTTTCTGTTGTTCTTCTCCATGTCTCTTTTGGTCTACCCTTACTTCTGTTCCCCTGTGGTATCCATCTTAGTGCTATTTTTGGTAGTGAGTTGTCAGTCATTCGGAGCACATGTCCCAACCATCGCCAGCGTCTTTCTTCAATAATTGTTGTCAGTGGCTTCATCTGCATTTCTGACAACAAGATTTTATTTCTTATGGTGTTTGGCCAAAATATTTTTCTAATTCTTCGTAAACATTTAGTCTGGAAAGAATTCAACTTGTTTTCTATGGTTTTGGTGATTTTCCAGCATTCACTTCCATAGAGTAGTACACTTAGAACATTCTTAGCATATTATAAGCCTTTTAATGGTTTTAAAAGAAAATAAAATAAGTATACAGCCAAATGGTTTTGTTCCGTACTTGGGAGTTCTTAAAACTCCCGCAAATGCTAAAAATAGTCATCTTGCTCTTTTGAGAAAGTTTAAAGTGACGAGAGAGGGGGGGGGGGGAGGGGGAGAGAGAGGAAAGCTAGAGGGCTGTGTTTTTTTGCCCTTGGACTAATATCTGGCTCCAGCTCTTTAGGCTTAGTGTTGGTTGGGCAGAGCAGCACAGTTCAGATTGGAAGATAAAGTCCAAAAAAAGATCTATTGTCATAGAGCTTGATCGTCTACACTGAAAATAAACACGCCGAGTTGCTGGTTGAAAAGCTCGATCAACGACAACTGAGCCTGCATAACTGAACGAACATATGGACGCTGTTCTGTTAGGAAACGATCTTGCCACATCAAAACTAAGCAAAGATCAAAACATCACGATGTCAGGATGTTTCATTCTCCCATGTTTGAGAACAGGATAAAGCTTAACAGCAAAACTATGAAAAAAAGGACAAAAAGTAAAAAATAAATATATAAAAAGGGCAATGTAAACAAACGAGCAAGTTCAGTGTATTGAAAATGATTGCGTTTAAGGAATAAAACCAGACGCATACCTTCAATGAAATAAACATAAGGTATGCTCAGCAGCGCTTTGGCTAATGACACAGAGATTAACAACAACGGCCACGTGACGTTTTGCTATGTATCTGTTTTAAACGATGAGTTGATCGCTAAATCTCCGGGTTCATTCCTCGATTGTCGAGCTGTTCGTGAACATCTGACATTAGCAAGAACATTCTGATAACTCTGTTTATTTCTATTCTTCCTCCATAGCCGGCCAGATTACGTGAACATCGTTATTATGATAGAAGAAAGTAATGTTCAAATACGCGTTTACCATTTCAACCAAACAAAAAAAAATCGTTGTCATGAATTATATTTTTCTTTTACAAATAAGTTAACAGAAATTGCTAGCTATGAATTACATTTTTCTTAGCAAAGACTTGTCTTTATTATCTAGCAAATTATATTTTTCCTAGCAGAGACTTGTCTTTATTATCTAGCCATTGAAATCTACCATGTTTGTCCTAGAAAAGACTTTATTATCTAGCCATTGAAATCTACCATGTTTTTCCTAGCAAAGACTTGTCTTTATTATCTAGCCATTGAAATCTACCATGTTTTTCCTAGCAAAGACTTGTCTTTATTATCTAGCCATTGAAATCTACCATGTTTTTCCTAGCAAAGACTTGTCTTTATTATCTAGCCATTGAAATCCACCATGTTTTTCCTAGAAAAGACTTGTCTTTATTATCTAGCCATTGAACTCCACCAATGTCCAAAACATTTGCTTTCCAGATCATGAGACATTCTTACATTCTTCTGTATTTTACAAATATATATATATATATATATATATATATATATATATATATATATATATATATATATACACACACACAACGGAATCGCTTCTGTTGCAGATACATAAGAAGCAGAAAAGAATCTAAATTATATCCTGATTGCTACATAAGAAAATAGATCTCAAAGTAAAAAAAGAAGATACCAAATTTCTTATTGCCGTGGGTCAAACGAAGTAGGTTTAGAGTGTCTCTCAATATGAGTTGTCTGTTCCTCTCTGAGAGGTTGTACACACCAGGTTTTATAACACAGTATTCACAGACATGCATAAAACATGCTAAATAGAGTAACGTTGTCAGTATTCGAAATGAACTTCGTCCAGTTGAGCCTTGGCTGTCATGTTGATTCTGATGAATTTAGTTCAGGTGAAGCTTTGACTGTCGTGTTGATTCTGATGAATTTAGTTCAGGTGAAGCTTTGACTGTCGTGTTGATTCTGATGAATTTAGTTCAGGTGAAACTTTGGCTGTCATGTTGATTCTGATGAATTTAGTTCAGGTGAAGCTTTGACTGTCGTGTTGATTCTGATGCATCTCGGTTACGTGAAACATAATTATCACGTTGATTCTGATGAATTTCGTTCATGAGAAGCTTGGCTGTCTCACAGATTCTGGTGAATTTCGTTCATGAGAGGCTTGGCTATCTCAGAGATTCTGGTGAACTTCGTTCATGAGAGGCTTGGCTGTCTCACAGATTCTGGTGAACTTCGTTCATGAGAGGCTTGGGTGTTTTGTTGATTTTCGTCGATGGGCTAGATGGTCTTGTGGCGCGCATTGGACGCTGCAGAATTCGAAACCGCCTAATAATGAGCTGTTATTTCATTTTTATACAGACTTGACGGAAAGTACAACAGAATGGCACACGAGCATGTACACAAGTATTTAACATTCGATTTGTAAAAGTTATGCGCAGAGAAGCAAATTGCTAAAAAAAAAAGAATTTGGAAAGGGAGCTAACAAAAATCACACTGTATAGTGTGTAGTGTTTATAGTATCTGTATTATCTCCCCTTAAATCCTCCAGAGAATGGAGTTGTTATGTAACCTACATGGTGGGACTGCTATTATTATGGTTTTGTAGATTGTTATTTTGGTGTTTTGGGACAGGATTTTGGATTTCAACAGGTGTTGAAAAGGCGAAGTATATTTTATCCCTGTCTGTACTCTGCTTTTAATTTCCTTGCTTATTATGTTGCTTCTGTTGAAGGTTGTGCCTGGATATATGTGTTTCTGCTTTCCTAATAATCATACCTCCAACATTTATATAATCTGTATCATTCTGCCCCTCCTCCCTTAATATCTTCAATGCTATGTCTTATCTTGGTTAATGGGCAAGCCCACTTTTAGTGCCACATCTCTCAAGTGTATGCAGGTATTGGTGACTTCTTGCAGTTTCCCCCACGAGGTCGATGTCATCAGCGTGTCCTAGTATTTTAGCTTGTTCTTTTGTACTGCTTTCTTCTTTCACTTTTCTGATTACCATTTAAAGTACTAGGCTGAATGGTAATGGAGATAATGTATCACCTTGTTTTAAACAAGTTCTTATACAGAACAAGCTCCACTACGATAATAATATCAACGATCCTTGATTTATTTTTCCCGGAAGTTTTCTACACAGAGGAAGTTTGCTGATGGTTTTGTGGGTTTTTTTTTTAAACGCATCACAGGTCATGCTCTAATTTGATTCTTGTTTTCACGACTTTAACATTTACGAAACGTCGGTTTCACAAGTCCAACCAATAACTTGGTCAGAAAATGCAGCATTATCTTCATGTCACATACAGTTTTTGAAACACTGTAATGAACCGTTTTCTTTAGAACAAAATGAGAAGGCAAGAAGCAGCTCTGGAATATCTGTACAAAGGCGCGTGAATCTGGTAGAGCTGGCATGCGCTAGAGTGTGACAATATGCGGGAGTAACAGTTATTGTCAGACACGCAACCTTGTCTGTTGTCAGGGAGAGTAGAAGGATACAGGAGCAAACGGTGAAAGAAAACTCCAGAGAGATGGGAAATGGGGGGTTGGGGGGGGGGGGAAGGCGGGAACATTAATGATGTTCTCTAGTTTACCAGCTTTCTGGCATCCCCTATAGCCCCATTAGCTTTTCACTATATGAACTTTGTTCTTCTTCTGGAGCTGATTGGCGGTACTCCGAAAGGGGAAAGTACAACATGAACAAAGCACTTTCTCCATGCCAATTGTCTCTGCAACGCAGGATATGTACATAGCAAACATCTGCTGGCCTCAAACCCGTCTTTGTAGACGAAAGTGTCATTATACTTAGGAAAATAAACACAGTGTTTTATTAATGAGTTCGCTCTCAAAGCTTCCAACTGTTAGTTAACTCTTTCTGTTTCTCAGTATTTGTAAATATTTCTCCTTTTCTTCCACTTTGTATTCTCTTGGTCCCACCAAACAGAACCGAGAACTGGGTGGCACAGACGGGGTGAAAAGAAAACGACAAATGAGATAACTAAAGGTGATCATGCGTGACAAGAAAATGAAAGGTGCACGCTTGAATGATCTCGCACGTGCACGTCTAGATATCAGCACGTGTGTATGAAATGAAGACTATCATTTTTTTGAAAGTTCGGCGAGCCACTGATGGTTAAGAAATTTTCCAACCTCTGGCAATCTTGTGCCAAAAAGGCTGGAATGAAAATTTGTGGCTTGCTGACAACAAAGAAGGTTCTAAACAAAACAGAAAAAAAAACCAAACCAAAAACAAAACAAAACACTGCTTTTACAAACGTTCTTTTATATCCGACATTTCTGCGAAAGCCAGTAAGTTTAAAAGATGACTCAAACCCTTAGTGGAATTTAGATTATTTAGTTAATCAATGTATCTTTACAGTTTTAAGCTGCACAATCCAACACTTTCCTACAATATTATAAACGGAATATACTGAAAGACCATGCAATGGCCTAAATGTGTAAAGGATGTATGGGTTATCAAACAATTTTCATATGATATGGAAAAAGGAAGATTTGTAATGGGGAAAAAATAACTTAAGACCGAACTTGTGTAAACTATTTGATATTTACGAGTATCTTATATGATTTGTAGAATTCAAAACTGATCTTGTAGAAAAGTTTAAAAAATAGTGTGTTCCTTTTCGCAATATGTGTGTGTGTTGATAGTGGGAGTGTGCGCGAGAGTTTCTGTGAGTGTATGTGTGCATGGGTGTGTGGAAAAGGGGTTGGGGTGGGGTTCGGGGTTGGTGGATGAATGGGCTAGTCAGATTCAGAATTCAAAATCCCGCATCACGGTATTCAGGGCACTCCCGTATATGCACCGCCGCGTGCCCCAACATCCCAATGAAGCGTTTGGCTGCTAATGATTCCTGTCAAATGCTGGTTGTTCATTGCTACATTTCCTTCCACTTCCCTCAGCGTTTGCGCCAGCATTCCCTCCTCCCTCCTCTGTCCTCTGTCCTACCATCAACAATCGCCTTATCGCAATTTTTTGCACATTGTCCATCCACTCTTTCTCTTCATTCTCCCGTTGCCGTCCAAAACGGCCTTGGCAATTGTCCGTTTTCAGCCTCCCTTGTATTTTAGTCTGTATAGCCAGTCTATCAGCCAACACCCATTTCTATGCACATCCGCAATGTACTGGACAGAAGATCCAAGTTAATCCCCTCACATGTGAGTGTCCCGACAGGTCCAGCATTCTCTGCTTCCTACCAAAGGTTTTCTCAGTCTTCCTTAGCACGCTCTGGGAATCCGTCGCAGGAAAACACCGTGAGATACATCATTCACCAGCCACCCAACAGCCGGTGATAGCGCCTCAGTCTCCAGCCTTGATGTAGTGACCATAAAGGCTACAATCCTTCCATTTCGATAGGTGAAATATATTCGATCACCGAGTGCAAAATTTTTATCTAAAGTAAACGATCGCGTCTTTCAAATAAGTGATTTTTTTTAAAAAGCCAAGAAATTTATTCGTGGAAACTAAAAGCAAAGATCTTACCACTCACAAAAGGTCGGTGTTTCTCAAAGTATCTGGCTTCAGCTCACTTTGTATAGTACGATTAACACAGTCGACCAAACTACTATCAACCGAAGAATTACAAATTAATCAAACTAATAACAATGATTTCAAAGTTAATGATAATAAGAATAGTAATAGCAACGTTAATAATAAAAAACCATTAGTAATAATATAATAATCGAAGCAACAATAATAATCGTAATTATAATAACATTATAGTAACCTGGTAAGTGAACTGTTCAAAAAGTTGTTTCAGATAATGACTCGTGTATTTATGTAAACATTTCTAGTTTCGAGTGTTAATTTAACTTACACAAAAATACTACATTGAGGAATGAATATTGTTTGGTAGTGTAGCGATTATGGTATTACTTAGTAAAAAAAATAATTACTAAAATTAATTTATTTCTTCTACGATATTATGTAATGAATATCTTCTTCTTCTTCGTCTTCTTCTTCTCCATGACCTGCGATTTGGTGTTATATGAGTCGATGGAGTGAAAAAGTTGAGACACAGCACCGTATCGGATTGGGAGCTAGTTGCGCCGGCTTTTTTTTTTCAGTCCCTGAGCGAAGTTAAAAAAAGCAGGCAGTATGCAAAACTTCTTTAGCAGGCCCCATCTCCACGGGAACCATTGCTGTCCCTGTCCCATTAGCCAGGTTAAACCTGTTACTTGGGCACCAGAGATGGTACAGGGTACTTGATAAACTGTGATTCGCTAACCCCGTACCTAGCATGTCACTTATGTGTCGCTAACTTCAAAAACGGGACAGCGTTTTGTACTGCCAATAAATACAGTGTATAAATTACTGTTTTCTGACTTCAGACATTAAAAGTCCCTAGAATGGTTATTTCTAAAATGTATGTAAGAATTTTCCTTGATTGTAATAGTAACATGCCGATTTTAAATATCGCGGTAAACAAAATCAGTTTAGAGGATTCCTGTTAATGATGTTGATGCTAATACGGTTATCGTGATGGCGACCATGACTTCTCTCCGGTGGCTGCTTAGAAGATGGCGATATGGTTGTTCTTTTTTTTCTCCATGCATTGTCGATTTTGTTATTTATTTTTATTTTCTAGCGAGCTGCTGCTATTAACTGTTTCAGTTAAAATAACTTTTAATTTATTTCTGGACGGCTTTCACAAAGTACAACTAGGTAAAGGAAGATTAGTATTCCAGTGATTTCACCGGGGAGTTTCCAATCTTGAACCAAGCCACCAACCGCACCCTAGTCAACATCCAGTCTTGAACCAAGCCATCATCTACCCGAGTCAACATCCAGTCTTGAACCAAGCTATCAACCCCACCTGAGGCAACATACACTCTTGAACCAAGCTATCAACCCCACCCGAGGCGACATCCAGTCTTGAACCAAGCTATCAACCCCACCAAAGGCGACATCCAGTCTTGAACCAAGCTATCAACCCCACCTGAGGCGACATCCAGTCTTGAACCAAGCTATCAACCCCACCTGAGGCGACATCCAGTCTTGAACCAAGCTATCAACCCCACCAAAGGCGGCATCCAGTCTTTTGAACCAAGCCACCAACCAACCGAGGGGACATCCAGTCTTGAACCTAGCTATCAACCCCACCCAAGGCAGCATCCAGTCTTTTGAACCAAGTCACCAACCAACCGAGGCGACATCCAGTCTTGAACCAAGCCACCAACCACCCGAGGCAACGTAAAAGATGAGCGCATTAACCACTTCGTTACTTAGTCGCTGCGACCCCAACACAGCGCAACAAATACCATTTTGAAGAAGAAGAAGAAGAAGAAGAAGAAGAAGAAGAAGAAACAGAAGAAGAAAAAGAAGAAGAATTTCCTCGGACAAGATCCTATGACAGATTCATAAAGTGATTGTCTTAGAAAAGCCGAAATATTTAGTAGCTCTTTCACAAGATTAGTAGTAACCAGCAGTACACTTCTCAATGTGCATTAAGGTTGAGTATGGAAACTCAACATATACATACACATAGCAGACAGATACATCTTGAGTAGCAGAGCAAATACTTCTTCATTGGTGCGACCAATACTTCTTTTTTTTTTTGTATAAGAAAGAAAGCTATAATTGTTTTAAACGGACGTCATTAAATATTAGCAAAGGACGTGTTTATTTCAGTTTGATTTAATTTAACAAGATTTGAGATGTATTTATGCATTCTAATATGAGTTTTTTATGCTGTTACAGATACTTTTTCTAGTAGTAAAAAAAATGGGCATTCACTCTTGGTCCTAACCCTCTTTCTAATTTGTTCCCTCCAAATTCTCTAGGATTTTTTTTTTTTATTCTGTCCCTCCATCTTTGTCTTGGTAGCCTCCTTGGTCTTATCCTTCCCATCTTGTGTGTGCACGGTTTTGTCTGAAGACTCCATTCTTTTCTTTCTGCATGGCTCATGTACCGGCTTTCAAAGTGGAAGTGGCTGGTAGTTCTTTGTACAAACTTTAGATTTCTCAGCTGGTGTTTGTGAATGCATAGTGGATAATTTTAGTTGCAAAGGGATTTAAAATAGCGCTGAATTTGAGAATGTTTCACTTCTCTCCTCTCACATACAAGCAATATAGCAGTGAATTACAGGGCAAACTTTACACAAATAACGTTACAATGAGTGACGATTACAGAACAAACTTTACACAAGTTATATTTCAATGAACGCCAGTTGCAGAACAAAATTTACACAAATAATGTTGTAATGAATGACGATTACGAAGAAAACTTTATACACGTAACACTGCAATGAATCACAGACCACACATTACACAAGTAATGTTGCAATGAATAACAAGTACATAGCAAACTTTACACATGTGATATTGCAATGAATGACAGTACACAGCAAACTCGGAGCTAGTACGAGTGGATGACATTTTTTTTTCTTTTATTCTGAATATATGCAAAATGTGACATTCAGTACATGATTGTATTCACAACATAATTTACTGCAGTTTACTACATTTAAATTTTTGTCTGCAATAAATGTCTGCAAATTACTATGAACAAACACACAAAAAATCAAGGAAGACATTTCAAAGATTGTAGAAAAATTGTGGTAAGCAGATGTGGTAAGATCAGCCGTCGCTCACAATGATGAGCAGCTTTTAAGAAACAGAGAACATCAAATTATTCTGTTATCTCTTTCGTGCTGTCCCTTTCGTGCAGTGAAAATATACGGGCACTCTTAACCATCCACTTGTTCTGGTGAAAGTAATATCTATTTACAATATTTGCAAGAAGTTACAGAATGGTTTATCTTGGACTATTAAACTCTTTCAAAAGTATTTGGAAAGAGTTTTATTAATTTCTTGTTTAAAAGACTATGTTCCAGTATGTGCTGGAAATGAATGTGTAGTTTCTTTTTCCGTTTCTTTCATGAAAATGGTCTTTCCATTTGCAAATATCTAGCAAAGAGATAAGGGAGATATTGTTACGCGGCGTAACACTGTGTTACCAGGCATTACTTGTAAAAGCAAAAAAAAAAAAAAATGTTACGGAGATTTTGTTTACCCCCATGCCGTAACGTTAGATCATAGAAGATCATTGTTTGTAAATGGTAAATGATACGTTGCCGTACAGTTTTAACATTATACATTTCAGCTGTCTGAGAGCAAGAAGGAACTCCACAATGCACAGCTACATTCTCCCATTATAAATCAGCCAGCGAAACAAGCGCTTAAGTTCTTCATTTAAATATATATATATATATATATATATATATATATATATATATATATATATATATATATATATATATATTAGTCTTATGCTGTTTTTGTCCCGTTTGCTAATGCAGTTCCTTGTCTTTTTGTCACCGACGGACTCCGATGGGCAGAGACTGGCGTACATCTTTGAACATGCAACTCTCTGGCCTAATCTGAAAGCAGAAATAAAATATATTTTGTTTTTCAAATGAAAAAATTAATATTGAAATTAATATATAATATTATATATTAATATATAATAATGGAGATACAATGAGGGAAATTAAAAGGAAGATCAAGGCGAAGATGGATGCAAGACATCGCTGGTGATCTGCAAATGGATGCATCAGCAGCAGGGCATCTTGCTTACAACCAAGAGGCCTACGGGAGAGCTGTTAGGGAGGCAAAGTTCCGCAAGGGACATGCAAATGACTGACTGATGATTGTTTTTCTGTCGCACAATTGTTTACTGTCTAATCATTTATATCACATTTTACCTTCCAAATTTTCTTTTCACGCCAGTAAGACGAAATATCATTGTGAGCAAAAGGGCAATAAACAAGATCGATGATTCAGTTGTTCTGAAAGTATGTAGGCTTCAATACCTTAAATAAAACACGCTTGTTCTGCAGTCAGTTTCTGGACTGCGGTTTTTAAAAAATTTTCTTTCTGCAATAAACCAAATTATAGTTTTATTATCAGAAGATGCAGTTTTCTTTTGTGATCTTCTTCTTCGATGTTCGCCCCTCAGAAAAGCGTTGGCTGCGTTGTTTCGCCGTTACGCGCCTTTCGACCCAGTACATCTGATTTCGGTTCGGTCCATTTTTAGACTGCGTTCGCTTTCCTGTTATGATCCATTATTCATCAGACTATACTACTGTTTGCTTCCAGGAGCACCAACAGGAAGTATAATGGGGTCTTGACCAGCTATAGCTCGCCAGTCTTGACACAAACAGTTAAATATTGGGTCACTGACCGCTTGAGTTCTGTGTCTTCATCCCCTCATTTCATGGTAATACACAAGGAAGAAAAACTGCAGCGGGAATATTAATCCCCATAATTTCTTATGCTCCAATGTGTGTTGGGAATGAATTTTATGCCTAATAAAGCTATTAAGTGGTGCACTGAATACTGGAGTAAATTAGAAATATTACTGGAGTAAATTAGAAATAGAAAGTGAAGGAACATTAATCCCCTTTGAACATGGAGATAATGGGAATAAAATGGAGGTTTCTCTCCCTTCGTGACGAAACAAACCGATGAGCCAGAATTGTACAATACAAACATTGAAGGTCCCATCATGCACTGGGGCTAAATTCCCCAGCATCATTTCATCATTTTCCAGGAAGAGAAATGCAGTAAAAACACACAAGATGTAAGCGTATAACACTACCTGTTACTGTATAGCGCCATGTTAAACTGTTTAGTTTAACTCGACATTTCTTATATAAAGAATAAAATAACATGATCTGAAGAACACGTACATGCAGGACTATAGTTACGGCTGCTTGCGGTCAAAATACATTGTAAGTTGATATAAAACTCAGAACAAGAATCTTATCTCCAGTATTTACAATGCATTTCAACGACATCTATTCATTCATTCATTCAGCTTTCCGAGCCATGGCAGCTCATTGCTACAGACAAGACTTGTCTCAATTCCTCTCTGTTCCTAGTCTTCTCCTACCAGTTGTCTCACTTCCTCTCTATTCCTAGTCTTCTCCTACCAGTTGTCCACTCCGAGGGCCCGTAGCTCTTCTTCCAGGTTGTCACGCCCCAGTTAACAACATATATAGTGTAAATATCATGTCCTATTTCTGATCTCAGTGCTAAGAGACAAGGGATGCAACATGAAAGGAAGCAGAGAATAATTCCAAGAACAGGGATGACTGGAGAGCCTTTATCCGTGGCCAATGCTCTCAAGGGAGTGAAAGGCGATGATGATGATAATGCTGATGATGATGATGATGATGATCTAGACTCATACAGTATATGAAGATTTGTATATATATATATATATATATATATATATATATATATATTGTGTATACAGTAACAGCGAGCATTGCCCGTTATGGGAAAAGACTAAGAGCACCTGCAGGATACACTGTAAATGAGCTGACAAACTAAACCAGTCAGGTAAAACAATTTCATGTCTCATAGTTCATATGCAATATTACTATTTCAGATGCTTTCCCCCAGAAGCAAAATGACCATGCTACAAGAATAGTCCAGTTCTCAGAACCAATTAATAGTCATCGCAAACAGAAGAGCACAACCTCCAAAATTACACTATGAAATACCTATTTTCCCCTGAATACTAGTGAAATAGCAGTGTGGTAAATATTCATTAGTGTGAAAAGTGAGAATAACTTTTCTACATATATATAGTCACTTTCTATAGTGCGTGCAAGGAAAAGTGTGAAAGGTGAATGTTGTATATTATTTTATTTTTGTCAGCTTTTTCAATGCTAATTATGTTTGCTATACGAGCAGCATATTTATAGAATGTCTGGAACAGAAAGTTGTATGATAAGGGGCAAAATGTCAGACAGGCCTGTGTGCCGTTTCTTAACCCTTTGGAAATAAAGATCAGCCAATAAGTCAGTCAAACACTTATTGGCCCAGTGAAACTACTCAACAAGATAAGCTCTACATTTATTAAGAACCAGCCAGTGGTCATCTCAAACTGTGGAACACGTTCTCCAAAACTGCACCAGCTGTGAAGTACCTACTAACCCAACGAAGCCACCCAGGAAACTAAGCTTTACATGTCCATGAAGGAACATAGTCAGGTTTATGCAAGAGGCAGAACCGCAAATATAAACAGTAAATACTTTAAAAAATAAGAAGAAACAGCAACCGCAGATAAAAAGAGAAAATACGTAAAAAAGAAGAAGAAACGGCAAGGCGGAGCTGATCATGGTTCATTCTGACTTTACCACTTGAGCGTGGCTATCTGAGAGTATAACGTCACTTAGCCGGGAGGAACGGAACACAGATGAATGCATTCCTCCATGCTGGTTGAGCTGACCAAACGGCTGGTCTTCCTCGGGATCAGAAGAAGAGAGCCACTGTAATTAAACCCATACTAGTCTCTGCGCCTTGGTCTTGGGGGTTCTTAGCTCCGCATGCAGCGCGAGACAGCGTATTCCTTGCAGGCACAGGAAGATCGCCAGCCATCAGCGCAAACAGCTTCTGTTTCCCACAAAAAGGGTGGCTCTTGCTGGGAGTGTAGATTATCAAACAAGCCATGCCCTCTTACTATGGGCACAGAGGGAGCCCGTTCCAACGACATGCTTGTGTGTCAGGGTATGTGGAAGATGAAACGAATTCTGACGAGATTTTCATAATTGAAACAGCTGAGTAAACAAGAGCACTGGCTCCGCTCCATGGCGCACGCGCATAAATTTTCAGGCGATGAGAGGAGCCGAAGCTCATGTTACCGACCGCTGGGAGGAGGGCATTGCTTGCAAGATGGGCCATCAAGCCAAAAATACTTTCCAGCTTGGCTCTCCCAGTGACTTTGTCTAGTACGTATGTTACCATATAGTGGATGACGAAGAGAAATACACGCTGATCAATGTTAATATGGTGCAATACTAACGCCCCTTTGTTCGTATTTATTTTATATCCAGTACTTTTGCTTATCATCTTCGCTCACCATGTGCCATGTTTGACAGTTTTCATTTTCTCTCAGTAATTTGATTTTCTTTTTCTACAGTAGGAGGCATTTTATGTTCCCGATTTTTGATGATAGCGTCACATTGTTACTTTATGATAGCGTCACATTGTTACTTTATGATAGCGTCACACTGTTACTTTATGATAGCGTCACATTGTTACTTTATGATAGCGTCACATTGTTACTTTATGATATCGTCACATTGTTATTTTATGATGCCGTCACATCGTTACTTTATGACACCGTCACATTGTTACTTTATGATACCGTCACATTTTTATTTTGTGACACCGTCACATTGTTACTTTATGGCAACGTCACATTGTTAATTTATGACAACGTCACATTGTTACTTCTCAGTAAATTTATCATCTTCTTGCTTTTAAGAAAACCAGTCGGTCCAGACAAGCGGTGTTGTAAACTTCTTCCTCTTGTCCATGTTTTGTGTCGGATTAAACATTTTTTTCTGTTTCTAAGCCAAAGCAGGCGTTCAAAGAGATGGACTACACCTGGAGGCGGACAGAAGACACAGCCCAGGACAGAAATAAACGGAGAGCCCTTGTTGTATGCCTCAGATAGGAGTAAAGAAGTCCTAGGAAGGAAGGAGCAAAATCTTTAGGCGTCCATCGAGTCCTGTAATACTCTTTTGAGAAAATCTTTGGTCCTTGCAGTCATTTTCACGCTTCATTTTGTGTGTGTGTGTGTGTGTCATAGTCTTAATTTCAGAACTGGTAGACCATAAAATTTCAACGCTCGTTGGAATTCACTTTTTCTTCTGTTCCCACAAAGAAATAACTATTCTTAGAGAATCAAAAAAAATAACTATTCTTAGATAATCAAAGAAATAACTGTTCTTAGAGAATTCTTTGATATTGCTAATAAGAACAGGGTTGTAGTATCAATGAACGAAAGGTAATACGGAAACAAACAAACAAAAAACATCCCGTGGTTCCAAACATTTAAATAACTTTCCAGACCAGTTGTACTAGAGTCTAGCAATACTTCTTCTCATCCAAATTAAGCTTTTGTGGCTAAAATCTACTAGATCAAACGCTTTCTTGCCTCTACAGTGTAACCTGCTCAAATTTCGTTTTCTGAACAGTTTCTTCGCGTCGTTATTGTATACATTTAGACAGTTTTCCTACTCCCACTTTCTGAAAAGTTGCCAGTGTACTCGGTGGCGACCAACATGCTGAAAGATATCGATGTTTGCTTAACCTCCCGGTTTCTGTTCCGTGACGGGTTGATTGGAGGCAAACTGGTTTTTGTGAAAATAAACAGCACAGCATAACCGCTATAGATTCTGTGTAGATAGAGCAGGAGGGATGTTGTCTTAGAAACGAAGATAACAAATGTTCATTCCCTCCCTTACTTGTTGATACACAGTTTGCACAATACAATAACAAGCTCAAACTTCTGGCTGTAGAGGGGAAAGGATACGTCTATTGAGACTAAAATCTGGCTACGTATCTTCCCACTGAAGCTTAGTCGCACTCCAGAGTTTACGCCAGATCACAATTAGCGTAACGCTGGTGCCAGATTAGCTTAAGAAAGGTAAACTTTCTCCTTCCTGGCAATTACTTCAACACCAGCCCCTAAGGAGAGCATGGACTTTGAGGCAGATTACGCGAGAACGACAGCTTGCTGTTGGTTTGTGTTGGGTATCTGTAATTAGCTTCGGTCAGGCTGAGCATGGATAAGGAGGACATTGCGAAGGTTATATTAGACAGAGGGCGGTAGGTTGAAAAGAAGGAATGGATGGACAGTGTGCATATACAGGGATTGATGACGTTAGGACGGAGCAAGGGTGCTGGAAGAAAATTGAACTAAGAGGAAGAAAACGTATAATAAACAAAAAACAATTTATAGGAACCATTAGTAGACAAACACTTCAGAGGATATTGGAGTATGCGGCAGAGAATGTATGGGAGTGTCCCGAATGCGATGATACCGGATTCTGAAATCTGAATTACCTTCGGTCAACGTCTGCCAAATATCAGCTTCTAATAATCTCCAAGACTAGTTCATTAAACACTCAGTCAGTAACCATCTCCATTACCAGTTTATCAATATCATACCACATGTAAGTGTAAACAAATGCGAGGACTGATTTATATAACCTGCTTCCTACCATTTAATACTACGCCATTACTTTTTGCCTGAGATTTCTTCTTGGTCCTTATTAGCATTTGGCAATTTCGTTTTAAAAGATGGCTTTAAAGTTGACAGATTTTAACTACGAGCTTTGCAGAAGTATAATTTTTGCAACACAGTTCATTTCACTTTTTTTTTTTTTTAGGTTGTTGTTGAAGCTGAACGCGAAGATGGGAGTTTGACATCTCCATTGATTACATATTCTGCTTCACCTGGGCAATAGGTATGGAGAAAACGTCTTCTTGGCCAAGTTGCGTTTTCCATCGACTGTCAATCAGTTAGAGAGGAAGGACAAGGTCTATACGCCTGAAAATGTAGCAGAGTTGTAGAGCATGCCACAAAGTGCACAGGATAGAGAGACAAAGAGAAACAGAGAGAGAGAGAGAGAATATTTTTCTATTTAAAAATGAAGGAAAACTGTGCAAAAACTAAACACTAAATAAATAACATAACATAGTTTAGTAACTGACAAATTTATGCAGAGTTTGTACAGATAAAACTCTTTGATTAAGATTTAATCATCGACTCCTGTTCATATGGAGTTAGAAAACACCGAGTTTTCTAGACACGGCTACAAAAATATTCTAAGGAAATGTGTTTATTAAATATTTTCTTTGGACATCTATCTATCTATCTATCTATCTATCTATCTATCTATCTATCTATCTATCTATCTATCTATCTATCTATCTATCTATCTATCTATCTATCTATCTATCTATCTATCTATCTATCTATCTATCTATCTATCTATCTATCTATCTATCTATCTATCTGTCCGACTGTCTGTCTGTCTCTCTGTCTGTCTGTCTCTCTGTCTGTCTGTCTGCCTGTCTCTGGAAACGGTATTTCATTCACTTGAACTTCTCACTTTCTTGATCCACTAGAAAGATTTCCGAACTGGTGTCTTTAAAGACTTTTTTTTTACAAATTTTCCTCCAAGGCAATGATACACCAAAAAAAAAATAATAATAACAACGAAAACTGAGATTGTGGCAGCTTAATGTACACATAAATGTCCTTTAAGAACACCTGGAAAGGTTAAAATTTTTTCTTTGTCCGAAACCTCGTTCTACCTAGTGCTGACACATATTTTAGTGACTTAATAACAAATGGAGGTTACGAAATACCAGAGATTAGATATGCTGATGACACAGTGTTACTGTCCACAACACAAAAAAGGAATGGAAAAACTAATTATGTCAGTCTGTAAGAACAGCGAAGAGCAGAACTTCTATCTTAATGCAAAGAAAACTAAACTGATGACAAAACAAACAAGGCAGCTGAAATATGTATCAGTGAGGAAAAACTGGAAGAAGTGGAGAGTTTTGAATATCTTGGATCACTACTAAATAGTAATGGAGATACAATGAGGGAAATTAAAAGGAGGACATCTATCGCTCTTCAGAAAGTAAAACAAATAAAGGATCTGTGGAGAGGAGCAGACAGAACTACAAAAATAAGATTTTTAAGGGCATGCATCTTTCCCATCGCAACATATGCCTGTGAGACGTGGACATTTAACAAAACAGCTGAGAAAAACATAAATGCCTTTGAATGTAAATGCTACAGAAGAGTTCTCTAAATATCTTGGACACAAAAAAGAACAAATATATCTATACTACAAGAGCTTAATATTGAATAAGGCTGGCCAGTAAAGGATTAAAGAGAGAAAACTTAAATATTTTGGACACATTACACGTCATGATAATTTAGAGAAGACCGTATTGGAAGGATACATAATGGGAAAAAGAAAGACAGGAAGACCAAAACGAAGATGGCTGCAAGACATCGTTGACGATCTGCAAATGGATGCAGCAGCAGCAGGCCATCTTGCTCACAACCGAGAGGCCTACAGGAGTGCCGTTTGGGAGGCAAAGTTCCGCAAGGGATATGCAAATGAATGAATGAATAACAAGCATACTTTGGCAGCTACATAGATTAGGAAGGTGACACCAGAAAGGAAGTTAGAATTAAAGTTGCAAAAGAAGTTAGAATTAAAATTGCAAAAGCAGCATCGATCTTCAAGAATCTTGAGAACATATGGATTCAAAAGTTATAAGCAAAAAAACCAAGTTAAGACTATTTAATTCAAATGTAATATCCGCCTTCATTTATGCATGCGAAAACTGGAAAACAACTAAAAAAATAGACAAGAAATTAGACTCTTTTGAAAATAAATGCTTAAGAAAAATACTCGGCATTAAGTGGAACGATTTCAAGAACAATGCAGAGATAAAACAGATAAACAACCAGTCTAATGGGTGATCAGGAAAAGGAGATGGACATATGTTGGTCACGTGATGAAAGAAACGATCAGAGAATCCCAAAACAACCTATCAAGTGGAACACAACAGGCTGAAGAAAAAGAGGCAGACCACGTGGAACTCGAAAAAGGGCATTGTTAAGAGAGGCCAAATTAATAGGCATAAAATCCCTTGATGAGGTTGAAAAGCTCGCCCAAGACAGGAAAAATTGGCGAACTACCTTGCGAGCTTATGTGACGTTTAACGGCACAAGCATTTAAAATATTGAACTGTTAAAAATGGTCTTCTGTCTTTGTAAATAAGATTCTGGATCTCGTTTCAGCTGCATCTTTAGTGAAGATCTTGTGACACATGTGTTGTTATTATTGACCGGGGATGAGTATCAGTGGTTGATTTTGATTTCTCGAGTCTGCTCTAAAAGTATACTTCTTGACAGGCTCCACTACTACCACCAGGAAGATATAGATTTATCCTCCAGTGTACAAAACTGTAGTGTCACAACATTTCGTTTGACCAAAGGCACGGCTTGATGAGAGCAGTGGATTTTATGAAACTAGTGAATAACTAGTGAAACTAGTGGAAACTTATATTCACTAGTGAAAAACATTCATATAATCGAATATGTATGTTTGTGTGTTTTCTGGGAGAATCTTTTTATTATTGTTCCAGAGGTATACTTGTATAAATAATCATTTGACTGCATATTTACTAGAATAAACCTTTAGAAGTATCGAATCTACCAAGGGCGAACCTTTAGAAGTATTGAATCTAACAAGGACGAACCTTTCAACAGAAAATTAGCCAATGATCTAATACAGGTATGGCAATCTTAATTTACCTCTTCGCTACTCGTATGGCGAACGAAAAGTAAAATTCGCCATTTATGAAGAAATGTTTAATAGAACTGTTACGTAACCCAACAAATTAATGAAATAATATACATTATGAAGAAATTAATTTAAGTTATGGTTATATTTAGAGTGAAAGAACAAAAGTGCATGTTTTAGAACAACTGCAACGTGCAACGTGAACTTCTCAAAGAAATAAGGATCAAGAAAGCCAAATATTTTGGCCATATCAAAAAATACAATAATATATAAAAACAATACTAGAAGAAAAGGTAGAAGGACAAAAAAAAAAAAGAGCTAGAAGTGGATAGAGATGTAGATGGGAGGATGACATACCAGACTGGAGAGGACACAGCCTGGATGAGTGAACCATCAACATGAGGGAGCGAGGGAACTCGAGATTCATTACCGCCAGGTCTCGAACCGCAGAAGGCACATGATGATGATGATGATGATGATGATGATGGTGATGATGATGATGATGGTGGTGGTGGTGGTGGTGATGATGATGATGATGATGATGATGGTGGTGGTGATGATGATGATGATGATGATGGCGTTTTTATTTACTTTTTCAATAACAGCTGCTTAAGATATTTTTTAAAACAAATTTTAAACAATATGATACAATACCAAAAATAGCACTAAGAAGGACACCACAGGGGAACATAAGTAAGGATATACCAAAAGAGACATGGAGAAGAACAACAGAGAGGATGTTGAACAATAGAGGGCTCACCTGGGCAAGAGCAGAAAAAAAGACAAAGGACAGGCATTTGTGGAAAACCTTTTCGGAAGCCCCATGTGCCCTGGGCACTTAAGGTTCAGAGAAGCAATATGAAGAAAATCTAACACAAAGTCCGAAAATCCATTTTATTTTCACAAGTTACAGAAACATTTACTGTTCGGCTAAACTTGAAGCAGTTCTTTGTTTCAAGCTGCTACTAAGATACGACTTTTCGGAAGACTAGAAACCATTTAAGAATAGTAAGATTTATAAGGAAAACGCTAAACAGCTACAGCTTTGCAACAAATCCGACACAAGTGGGCCAATCACGACCAAGCTGTCCACCCCTCTGATTTAATCAAACTCATTTTACCAGGAAAGCTCTACCAAAGTCTACGGCTGAACGCAATCCTTTCTCGCACGTAGCCCACAAGAGTGGCCCTTGTTCAGAAAGGAATGAGCTAGGAGCAGCTCACGAAAGAATGCAGTTGAAAAACGTAAATTAAAAAAAAAAAACTCTTCCCTTTTGAACGTCGCATGAACTCGACCTGAACATCAGACTTTCGTTTCAAGCTACAAAACCGGCTCTGAGATGTTTGAATGACAAACGGGCGTTCCATCGGTAATGGATGAGCGCAGAAAATGCTGAAATCTTTATGTGAACGTGAACGTTACGGCCTCGTTGTAAATGACTAGGATTGTCGTGAAGCCAGTTCTAGGGCTGGGAAAGCCACACACGTTATACACCAGTGATGGTGGTTGCCTCTGTGTTAATTATAACGTGTTACAGTGACTGAAGCGCTGAAGATTATAATCTCTCGTAATAATAAACATTATTTTTAAAGAGAAAAAAAAATAACAAGAAAAAGAAAAAAAAAATTAGATGCTGTCGCTAGGTCTAAATCTATTCACTCCAGAGTTAATTTCCATGTTCTGTCAGAATAATCTGTCATGAGGTGTTAAGATAGAAAGAAAGTGGAAGGAAGTTACTCTATAGTTTAAATATACGGCTAGAGTTAACAAATGTGATAAATTTACATTTTGCCTAAACATCGTTCTAAGCATATATTTCACATAATCGAGCAAGATCTGCCAAGACTGCTTGTGTTATTTTGGAGTGTAAAAGTTAAAGCAGATAGACAAATTTTGGTTTAAAAGTGGGGGAAAAAACTATCTTTTATTCTGACATTACTTCTGATTTACTTTATTTCTGAGTTTAAGTATCTCCTCTACAGAATTATTTCGTTTCAAATTTCATGTAATTTTTTTTCATTCTATTTTTGTATAGATTAAAAATATGGGCACTAACACCATATCCCTATGTGCCTCTAAGGCATGACAAGGTTACCTTTACTTTTAAAAAAATGTTATAGACTAACTACAAATTTTGCAGTTCACATTCACTTCACACAACTCTGATATTCTTATTTACCCAGTTTTTATAGCCTGAAAAATTATATGAGCACCATGAAAGAGCTCCCCTGACCAAAGTTGCCCGCCCGACCGATGCAAGTAACGAAAGATGTGATGGAAAGGAATCTTGCTGATCGGGAGTCCGTCAGCTGGTACGATAGTGTCAGGACTAGAGAACCTCAAAGGCCGCCTGCGCCACACGTGTCCAGCAGACTTCAGCCGGAGCAGCCAGGCGCATCGTTCCATCAGAGGAGTCTTCATCCAGACATTTTCATTACCACGTGCGATCCACCGGCGCAGGATAACTAGGATTATTCAGGCGATTCTTCAATAGTTTATTGTCACTTTCTGGCGGCTACTGGCTACATAATTACCCTGTTCCTTTATTCTTCCCTATCGCCATCTTTGTTCGTTTGTTTGCTTCTTTGTTTTGTTTTCAATCTCGAAGCAAACTAAAAACAACCTACAACAACCTTGATTTTACTGTCGAAATCTATTAACCCTTTTATGCCGTTTATCATAGATTTTTACACAACGCAGTTTTGTCAGTTCAGTTACGTGTGAAAATCTCCCAAGGCGACTCATGTAAAAAGCACATTTTATTAATTACGTATATTATAGGAAAAATGTTTCCTTCAGGTTATTTTTGTGATTTTGTTGTTTCTTATTTGAAAAGTCCCCCCTCCCCCCATACGTGTATATCAATTTATCTAATTATATTAAATCAACTTCATGTTACAAATGACACACGAGAAATGTGACAAAATAACATGAACCTTAAGTATATTTTATAAATTAACATATAAAACTATAAAATGGATTCCTCAGCGAGTCTGCACGTCTTATTAATGAACAGATGTTAATGCGATCCAAAAAAATTTAGGTTACTGACTTTAACCATCAGAAATAAATCGACTGCTTCTAACTATCACACAGAAGCGACCGGGTCTAACCATCAAATATTTTTTATTTTAATTTAAATTGTTACATTACTTCTTTGTTATTTTTTTTAAGCATCTACTTTCTCTCCTGTTCCACAGATATACCTATATTCAGCAGTCCGCATTCTCTATAAATGTACTCCCTCTTTTTTCGTGATTAATCCCCGTACTTTCAAGTCACACAGCAAAGATCAAGAGTGTGCAAGATATGTCCCCATGGGGTTCAGGTCTTCATGAAACTGACCAAACCTGCGTGGTTTCTAGGAAACGAGAGAGAGAGAGAGAGGGGGGTGGTAGAGAAATAGGGAGGGAGAGAGAGAAAGAGAGAGAGGGAGGGTGAGAAAGAAGAGAGAGGGAGAGAAAGAGGGAGGGAGAGGGAGGGAAAATGAGAGAGAGGGAGGGAGCGAGGGAGAAGGAGAGAGAGGGAAAGAAAGAGGGATGGAGAGAGAGGGAGGGAGAGAGAGGGAGAGAAAGAGGGAAGGAGGGAGAGAGAAGGGAGGGATGGGGAGAGAGGGAGGGAGAGAAAGAGGGAGGGAGAGAGAAGGAGGGAGAGAGGAGGGGAGGGAGGGGGAGAGAGAGGAGAGAAGGGGAAAGAGAGAGGGAGGGAGAGAGGGAGGGAGAGAGGGAGAGAGAGAGAGAAAGGCGCATATACAGGATACCACTTTAAATCTTACACAGAACACTCCTGTTTGATGATGAGTCACACATATTCAGATTTGCTCTCAAGAGAGCTAGTTCAATAGCTCGCCACTTGAAAGAATGGAAGTCCTTCTTTACTGACAGAAAACATATTAGCAAAGTAGATAATGATATGTGTTTTTACATTTTATTTTGCTTATTTAATACATAATAACCAGGTTCAAAGCCTGGTTGGCTGAGTGGTGAGGCTTTTGTTCTACCATGTCGATGGTAGCGGGGTCAAATTCCAGCGGTGAGGATTTTTTTTTCTGATACCACCACACCAAAAATGTCCCGGGATCCACCCAGTCTCTAAAAATGGATACCAGAGAAATCTGGGAAAGTTAAATGAAACCAGGCGTGACGCTGACCACATCACACTTTCATGTCCCGAAGGTCTCGGAAATACGGGCCTAACACCGTATCCCGTGTTTTACCTTTACCACCTCCAAATAAGCCAAAATGTTTGATGACCGTTGTCAAAACACAGTCCTAGAGCTGAAATAGTGTTGCCTTTCAGTAGCTCAGACCTCTGTACGTAGACTTCTGATAAGTTTATTGACAGATCTTTCAGGCTGCGACCAGTGTGTAAACATGGCCTGGCACGACTTTCTTTTCTAAACGAAAGCGCCGTCAAGCGTGACCGGAGTTTTACAGATGGAACGTGGCCAGTCATTTTGGATTGTCATCATCATCATCGTCAAGTGCCGTGCCGACTGGCGTTGGCTATTATGCTTCTCCAGAGTACACGATCCTTCATGCAGGCCATCAGCTCAGTTAGTGATCTCCTCTCACACCATCCTGTCAGACTGTCCAGTATCATTTCTCTTGGTCTTTCTCTTGATCTTCTTCCTTCTATTTTTCCTGTTGTTATAAAATTTTCAATGCCCCCTCTTCTCATTGCATGTCCTATGAAAGTACAATATCTCTCTCTTATTTTTTTTCACAAGATTTTTTGTCTCTTCAGCTCTTCTCATACATTCTTCATTAGTTATTTTTGGTGTCCAGGGGATTTGCAACTTTCTTCTAATAAACCACATTTCTGCTGCTTCCAATGATTTTTGTGCAGACCTGCCAATTGTCCATGATTCACTTCCATATAACAAGGTAGGTTCAATATAGCATTTTAGGACTCGTTTTCTAACATTCATTGATAAGGATGTGTTGGATAATATGTTTCTCATTCTCTGAAATGCAGTTTTTGCTTGGCCTATTCTGTTCCTAATTTCTGTTCTGCATTTCCCATCTGAAGTTATTACTGCTCCAAGGTATTTGAATTTTTGCATCTGCTTTACAATAGTTCCGTTTAATTTTATACTGCATGTTGGTGGATTCTATTTCTTAGATATAACCACAGTCTCTGTCTTTTTAAAGTAAGGCCTTTATGTTCACTTCCTTTAGCGACTTTATCCAAGAGATTTTGCAGGTCTTGTTGGTTTTCAACTATCAGTGCTGTGTCGACAGCATACCGAAGGTGTTAATATTGCATCCTCCAATTTTTATGCCTGGTTCTGTGATGATCGTTCTTAGAATATTCTCTCTGTACAGAGAAAAAAAGGTCTGGAGATAGTACGCATCCTTGTCGCACCCCTTGTTTTATAGGTTGATATTTTCCAGTTCTATTTTCAACTCGAACTGCTGCTTCTTGCTGCCAGTATAGATGTTTTACAATCCTCAGGTCTTTGCTGTCTATATTGATATCTTCAAGCATTTTAATAATTTCATTATGTTTCACCTTGTCGAATGCCTTGGTGTAATCAATGAAGCATAAGTAGAGATCTTTCTGTACTTCTAAAGCTCTTTCTGTTAGTGTTCGTAAAGCATAAATGGCATTGTATGTTCCATTTCCTTCAACAAATCCAAACTGTTCATCTGCTATTTCCATTTTTATCTTTTTCCTTGTTCTTCTCATAATGATTTTCAGAAGTAGCTTCGTTATGTGACATGATAGGCTGATAGTCCGGTGGTCATCACATTCCTTTGAACCTGTTTCTTTGGTAGTGCTATAATCGTGGATTTAAGCAGGTCACTGGGAATATAACCACTGTTGTAAATGTCATTCAGTAACTTGGTTATTATTTTTATTCCTATCTCCTCTAGCGCCTCTATTTCTTCTATTGTTATATTATCAGACCCAGTCGCCTTTCCTTTCTTCATGTGTTTGATGGCGTCTATGATTTCATCTTCAAGTATTGGTGGTCCATCACGGTTTTCAGTATCTAGTGTTAATTCTGGTATTTCTCCTCCATATAGCTCACCGATGTACTCTGTCTACCTGTCTACAATGTCTTCTTTTCCCATTAAAATTTTACCTTCTTTTGATTTCAAGCATCCCGTGGTATATTTTGTTTCCCTGCCTGTGAGTTCACTAATTCGTTTGTGCATGTTTTTGCTGTCTATATTATGAGAGTCCTTCATCTGTCTGCACTGTTCATTTAACCACACTTCCTTTGCTTCCCCGCATTTGCGTATTATTTCTTTATTTACACTGCTATAGTTTTCTTGGTTATTTTTACTCCTTCTCCTTTTGTCCATCAGTGAAATACCAGAGATTAGATATGCTGATGACACAGTATTGCTGTCCACAACACAAAAAAGGAATGGAAAAACTAATTATGTCAGTCCGTAAGAATAGTGAAGAGCAAAACCTCTATCTTAATGCAAAGAAAACTAAATTGATGACAACTGACAAAACAAATAAGGCAGCTGATATATGTATCAATGAGGAAAAACTGGAAGAAGTGGAGAGTTTTGAATATTTTGGATCACTGCTAACTAATAATGGAGATACAATGAGGGAAATTAAAAGGAGGACATCTATCGCTCTTCAGAAAGTAAAACAACTATAGAAGCTGTGGAGAGGAACAGACAGAACTACAAAAATAAGATTTTTAAGAGCATGCACAAACATCGCAACATATGCCTGTGAGACCTGGACACTTAACAAAACAGCTGAGAAACACATAAATGTCTTTAAATATAAATACTACAGAAGAGTTCTTCAAATATCATGGACACAAAAAAGAACAAATATATCTATACTACAAGAACGTAATATTGAAGAAGGCTGGCTAGTAAAGAGGATTAAAGAGAGAAAACTTAAATATTTTGGACACATTAAACGTCATGATAATCTAGAGAAAATCGTCTTGGAAGGGTACATAATGGGAAAAAGAAAGAGAGGAAGACCAAGGCGAAGATGGCTGCAGGACATAGATGCATCAGCAGCAAGCCATCTTGCTCACAACCGAGAGGCCTACAGGAGTGCTGTTAGGGAGGCAAAGTTCCGTAAGGGACATGCAAATGAATGAATGAGGAGTAAAAAAAACTTCACAAGAGACAACAGAAAATAAATCTCGTACTTATGATGTCATTATTACACAATATTGCGTAAGTGAGGTAACTATTATTCTCAGCTTTCTGTTCTTAATATTCGATCATTATTACGTTCATTTTTTAACTATAGACATGAACGCAGTTAGCAAGCCACGCACATGACACGGGGCATCCGAACGTTTTGTAGTTACTTCCAACAAAAAAAAGCACTGGTTATGGTCTCTTTTAACTATCGCGGTTTTGGTAGGAAGGTTGCCGACCCCTGATCTAGAATATAAAGGAACTAATGAAAATCCGCGGTGAAAAGTGAGAAGGCCACACTAAATACTTCTAAGAAAATTCTACAACTGGAGCAGTATCCGCAAATAAAGAGTTAACTACTTACAGTTCTATACGATTTATCCACGGTTATAAACTTGCTCGCTGGAATAACCGAAAGGAAATAGACTTATCTATCTATGCCTCTGACCCCTCGTGGAGCATAAGCCGCCAACCAGAGCTCGCCAGGCAGTTCGGTCCTGAGCCACTCTTTTCAACTGTCTCCATGTCTGGTTCATTATTTTGATGTCCGTGTCCAGACTTCTGCGCCAGGAGTTCCTAGGTCTCCCTCTCCTCCTTTTACCCTGTGGGTTCCATGTTAGGGCTTGCCTTGTGGTGCTGGATGTGGATTTCCGTAGGGTGTGTCCGATCCATTCCCATCTTCTTCGTAGGATGTCGTCTTCCACTGGTTGCTGGCCTGTTCGCTGCTGCAGTTCTTGGTTACTTATGGTATCTGGCCATCGTATTTGTAGAATCCTTCTAAGGCATGTGTTAATAAATGTCTGGATTCGTTTCATGATCGTAACAGTAGTTCTCCAAGTTTCTGAACCGTATAGCAGAATGGGCTTTATCATGGTGTTAAATACTCTGATCTTCAATTTAATTGACAAGGCTGAAGTTCCCCATATTTTCTTCATCTGATGGAATTTTACTCTTGCCTTGCCCATTCTTGCTTTTACATCAGCTTCTGTTCCTCCCTGCTTGTCTATCACACTTCCCAGAGAAGTAAACTTTTCCACCTCTTCCAGTTCCTCTCCTTCCAATATAATGGGCATTTACTCTAAGAACTTTACTCTTTCCCTTGTGGATGGTAAGGCCTAGTCTTGAAGAATTTTCTGCCACTAATATGGTTTTCTCTTGCATCTGTTGCTTAGTCTGGGAGAGAAGTGCCAGGTCGTCAGCAAAGTCTAGGTCGTCCAGTTGAGTCCAGAGCGTCCATTGAATACCATTTCTCCTATTTTCTGTTGATTTTCTCATAATCCAGTCTATGGCCAGGATAAATAGAAATGGTGACAGCAGGCATCCCTGTCTCACTCCGGTGTTAACTTGAAAAGCATCTGTTAGTTGTTGTCCATGGATTACCTTACATGTCATCCCTTCATAGGAGTTTTTAATGATGGTGGTAGTCTTCTCCGGTACTCCGTAGTGTCTCAACAGCTTCCATAGGGTCTGTCTGTCGACGCTGTCGAAAGCCTTCTCGTAGTCAATAAAACTGACATAGAGAGGTGAGTTCCACTCCAGTGATTGTTCTACGATGATACGTAATGTTGCTAAACGGTTCTATCTTTTGCTATTGATACTAAAATAATAATATTTATATCTGCGTCTTCTTCTTCTTCTCCTTCTTCTTCTTTTTCTTCTTCTTCTTCAGTTTTCTGAGACATTAAGGGTCATTGCTGCAGATAAAGTTCGCCTCCATTCCTCTCTATTCCTAATCTTCTCTCTCCACTTGGTGACACCAATTTCTTTTATATCCTCTTCTATGTTGTCTTTCCATCTCCCTCTTGGTCTACCCCTTGTACTTGTTTTCCTCATCTCTTGTGCATACATCATTTTCGTTTGTCTGTTCTCTTCCGTTCTTTCTACATGCCCCAGCCAGCGTAATCTGTTCAGTTTCAAGACTTTTATAATTCTTTGGGATTTAAATAAGCTGTTCAGTTCAGTGTTCCTTCTAGCTCTCCATTCTCCACTGCTAGTATCCTTTATGGGCCCAAATATTCTTCTTAGGATCTTGTTCTCAAAGATCCCTGTGTTGTACGCCAAATAAAATTGATGTCTTTCCTGAAAACTAAGAAGAGACATTACAACGACTGAGACCAACAATATTCTCAGAAGCAATCAAACAGGTGAAGGAATAAGAAAGTCACGTCACATTTTGTAGCAGGCTAGTAATAAAAGTTCCCTTTCACTTGTGTTATCCATATCATAACTTCATGTGCTTAGTGTTTTATTGATTCCACGTCTTGAACACATAATAATTCTGCAATATGAATACCATATTGTAAAACAAAAACCCAGTATCCCAAAATGCATAAATACAAATCTTATATCTAAATGATTTGGCGGAAAATTAATTACTCTTTATTTTTTTGTGTAAACGAAGCATTAGCTCCCTTTTTTTCGGAGTCTAGAAACATCCGGAACCACTAGAAACATCCGCACCCACTAGAAACATCTGCGCCCGCTAGAAACATCCGCCCCCATTATTCTAGTATGTTAATCTAAAAGGAAAACAGGAAACCTGAAGGAGTCGATAGCCAGAAAGCCAGGAAAAGCACGTGAGACGGAGATTGTATCGCCCGAACCAGTGACTCATTCTAACAAGAGGAGAACTCGAACCCAGGCAACCCAAAGCTCACGTTCTGGCACTGCTTGTTTTTATTCCAGCCGTGAGTTATTTAAGATGGATGATGACTGCGATGAAGATTTTGCTGTGTGATTATTGAGTTGGGTATGTGGACGAAGGTCAAGGCCGATATTTCTAAAGCGTAGAAAAACCATTGCAATGCATTTTTATATTAATTTTTTTGTTTAAAACTGTAGAAAACTGTGACAAGAAGAAATTAGAGGGCGGTGCTCAAACTGGACATATTATGGGAAAAGAAAGTCTTGAAAACATCATAACAACAGGGAAGATGAATGGAAAGAGAGGCACAAGAAGACAGAGAGGGAGAGAATCGTGGGGAAAGAAAAAAATTTACCAACTGAACTGATGAAAAGCATCGCGAACCATCATCTGCAGAGATGCATGAACGCCAGTACCTACCGGCATGGCACCTGATGACGATGATGTTGATGTGAGTATAAGCTGCTTCAAAACTCCTGTGATGAAAATATATTGGCGAAACTACCGTAGGCCCGAGAACGTGTATACCTTTGTGAACTTCAGCTAGCGCCTGCGCTGCTATTGCGAATACTAAGCAGCCGCCAAAGGCGCAGACCACCTGAGAGGAGTAGTTTTGATCTTTGAGAAACACATTTGTATACAGATAAATAAGTCGGAGTGAAGGCCAGAAAGTCTGTCCTACCTTGAGTGCAGAATAATTCGGCTACGCCTATGACTACGACGTTACTGCCAAAGTTTTCTTTGGTCTTAATGTAATAGTATACAATACATCATCAAATAAAATTCGAATGTGCGTATGTGGCACTACCTCGGAATTCATAGAATGAAAAGAAGAATAGAAGAAGTGCAACGTTAAATTCCAGGCAGAGGAAAATGCTAAATCTGCTTAACTTTTAGAACAGCAACTAGATTTTTAAAATCTGCTTAACTTGTAGAATAGTAACTAGATCAAAAATCCACTTAACTTGTAGATTACCAATATATATAAAATCTGCTGAACTCGAAGAACAGCAACTAGACCAAGAATCTGTTTAACATGTAGGACAGCAGCTAGATTTTTAAAAGAAAATCTACTTAACTTGTAGAACAGCAACCAGACTTTTACAAATCTGCATAACATGCAGAAAAGCAACTAGATAGAAAAACATGTGCATAACTTGTAGAATAGTAATTAGATTTTTAAAATCTGCATAACATGTAGAACAGCAACTAGATACAAAAAATCTGCATAACTTGTATAACAGTAAATAGATTTTTTAAAATCTACCAAACTTGTAGAGTAGTAACTAGATCAAGGATTTGCCGAATAGTCGTTAGATTAAAATTCTGCTTAATTGTAGAACAGCAACTTGATTTTTAAAAAAAAATCTGCTTAACTTGTAGAATAGCCACTACACTAAAAATCTGCTTAACTTGTAGAATAGCCACTACACTAAAAATCTGCTTAACTTGTAGAATAGCCACTACACTAAAAATCTGTTTATCTTGTAGAATAGCCACTACACTAAAAATCTGCTTAACTTGTAGAATAACCACTACACTAAAAATCTGCTTAATTTGTAGAATAGCCACTACACTAAAAATCTGCTTAACTTGTAGAACAGAAAGATTTTTTAAAAAATTGCTTAGCTTGTAGAATGGCCACTAGATTTAAAGTCTACTTAACTTGTAGAATAGCCACTAGATTAAAAATCTGCTTAATTTGTAGAATAGCCACTAGATTAAAGATCTACTCAACTTGTAGAATAGCCACTAGATTAAAAATCTGCTTAATTTGCAGAATAGCCACTAGATTAAAGATCTACTCAACTTGTAGAATAGCCACTAGATTAAAAATCTGTTTAACTTGTAAAATAGTCACTAGATTAAAGATCTACTCAACTTGTAGAATAGCCACTAGATTAAAAATCTGCTTAACTTGTAGAATAGCCACTATATAAACAGTCCTCCTTAGGAGTAAAAGGAGCAGGACACGGTGTTGGACAATTAGCCCTTGAAAAATCATAGACAAGCACAGTAGACGTCAGATAAAGAAAAATACAAGAGAATTACCTGGAACTTGAACCACAGGCCAAGCCACGAGAGTACAAAGTACTTACCTACTTGGCCATCTAACATCATTAGACGTCCGGAGTCCGTGGTTCAAGTCCCAGGTAATCAATTCTCTTCTCATTTTTTCTTTATTCCACGTCTAGTCTTTTTTTTTTCAAAGGCTGACGATAGAAAACTGTGCTCTATCACTTTTACTCTCCGAAAGTCTCGTTGTTTCTTATTTGAAAAGTTTGTCAGTAAAAGGAACTTAACGTCCTTTTGCCTCATTAATGTTTTTGCATCTTTTTGGGGTTTTTTTTCAAACATCTAAGGGATACAGCTCTTCTATCAAAGAATCCCCAGAACTTATAGAAATTACTAGATGAGATAAACAACACAAGCCAAGAATGGGGACCAGAAATCAATATCACGAAGACCCAAGTAATAGTGTTCAGCAGAACGGACCAAAAAATTACAGATGGATATAACCATAAACAGCGAGAGAATGGAACACATGACAAACTACAGCTGCCTAGGGCATCCACTAACCGAGATTGGGAGATGTGTGAGAAGGGAGATAAAGAAAAGAAACAGGACTGGCAAAACACATATTCAGCATCATGAAGATAGTGTTGTTATCTGGGGCTCTGTCCATAAACGGAGAAAAATGAGATTTGTAAAATGCTGTATCTATTCTGCTTGACTGTACGGGCAGAAACCTGGACTCTAAATGCAGTGCATCAGAAATGTGGATCTACAGAGAAGTAGGTCACATGCCATGGAGAATGAGAAGAACAAATGTACAAGTATTAGAGCAAACCCGACGCAGCGCGAACTTCTCAAAGAAGTAAAGATCACGAAAACAAAATACTTTGGCCATATCAAAAGACATAACAACATACTGAAGATCATACGAGAAGAAAAATAAAAGAGCGGGAGACAGACAGAGATATACTCGTAGATGGGAGGACAGCATAGAAGAGTGGGAGGACAGCGTAGAAGAGTGGGAGGACAGCGTAGAAGAGTGGGAGGACAGCATAGAAGAGTGGGAGGACAGCATAGAAGAGTGGGAGGACATCGTAGAAGAGTGGGAGGACAACATAGAAGAGTGGGAGGACAGCATGGAAGAATGGGATGACAGCATAGAAGAGTGGGAGGACAGCATAGAATAGTGGGAGGACAGCATAGAAGAGTGGGAGGACAGCATAGAAGAGTGGGAGGACACAGCCTGGCCGAGAGCACGATCAAGGCGAAGGGGGGATGGGCGAGAAAACTGGAGATTGATTACCATCAACCTTCTTTCTGAAGACGACACAGGACATGATGAATGTAGATATTTGCTATATGGTAGTAGACAACCCAGTTATCCCATATCGGAATACTGCGTTTTGAAGACGCTTGTCCGATGAGGAAATCAGCGACCCATAGCTGATATGCCAGAGTCAGGGTTAGCAAACTATAGCTGACCAAGACCCTCTCCCACCTCTCCGTTGTACTCCCAGTAACAGGCATAGCCTGGCTAACGGGGCAGGGATCTCCATAGTCCCCATGGTGGTGGAGTCTGCTAAAGAAGCATTTCACACCCCCTGCCTTTTAGCTGTACTCCGGGACTGAAAAAGTAGGCACCATAAATCGCTCCCACGATGCTATGCCTCAACATCTCTACAGCTTCGGCTGCAAAGAACAACAACTCTCAGTTACAGGGAGTTCCTACAAGTATAAGTACAAGTTTAAAATCGTGCATTAATTGTACATGAATAAGTTCCACATTAAATTTTACGTAAACGTGCACATTATCACCCTTTTTTTTTTCTCAGGATTCCCTTAATCAAAAAAAAAAAAAAAAATCAAGCCCGGGGACTTCTACAACTCACTACCAAAAAATAGCACCAAGAACAGAAGTAAGGGTAGACCAAAGGAGACACGGAGAAGAACAACAGAGAGATGTTGAGCAATAGAGGGCTCACCTGGGCAAGAGTGGAAAAAAGGCAAGAACAGGCGTTTGCGGAAAAGCCTTTCGGAAGCCCCATGTGCCCTGGGCACTTAAGGTTCAGAGAGAGAGAGAGAGAGAGAGAGGGAGAGAGAGAGAGTGTGTGTGTGTGTGTGTCTTCGCCCGAGAAGATAAGATTAAAATGGGATAACCTTATCTACTGTCTAAAGATTCAACAAGGACAGTAAATACAGCGCAAGATTTGGATTTTTTGTACTCTTATCCAACATAGATTAATCCCAATACATCGCAGATATAACTGTACCTTCAGCAAACCATAACCAGGTCAACTCCAAAAAACCGAAAACACCGATGTTTACTTTAATCTCCTTAAACCGGACACCTCATCCGTTTCACAATAATTATGTGGAAGAAACGTGCTCCCATGTCAGCAGAAGATCAACTCAAATTATTTTGGGAAGAAATAGTTAATGGAAATGAAAGGTAAATATCGGAGAGTTTTCTTTTGTAACTCTAATCTGAACTCATTCATGCCGTACAGATATGTTACAGTTTGTTCACGGGGTGTTACACTTGGTATAATATAATACGTTTACATACACTAAGGGCAATTTTTCGAGTCCGTGGAGCTATGCTAACAGAGCAGCGACGGCAGAGATGCACCGCTTGATGAGGGGAAACTGCACGAGAACTCAGATGCTGTTATCATCATTATGTGCCACTACTGGTCGTTGACTGACAGAAAAGAGTGATGGTGCGAGTGAACACAATAATTTATTTCTATTTCTTGATGTTTTCTCTTGAACAATGAGAACAAATTCTCTTATATGTTGATTCACTCTCTCTCTCTCTTTCTCTCTCTCTTTCCATCTCCCTTTTTATATAATCTTTTCTTGCTTTCACTCTATAGTGGTGTAGTTCTACTATGAACTACTTTTCATAATCTCTCGGTGTATTCTTATCTCGTTATTACATTTCTATACATTAAAAAATTATTGATGTATTCGCTCACTGTTAATAATCTTATATAGATTATTTTCATCATCCCTTTGGGTATTCATTCTTTGTTGATACATTTTTACAAATTCGTTATCCTGGTACATTTCTGTCAAACTATGTCTCGTTTTGTCTAGATGTTTTCTCACTATCCTAGTACATTTCTGTCAAACTATGTCTCGTTTTATCTAGATGTTTTCTCACTATCCTGGTATATTTCTGTCAAACTATGTCTCGCTTTAGCTAGATGTTTTCTCACTATCCTAGTACATTTCTGTCAAACTATGTCTCGTTTTATCTAGATGTTTTCTCACTATCCTGGTACATTTCTGTCAAACTATCTCTCGTTTTATCTAGATGTTTTCTCACTATCCTGGTACATTTCTGTCAAACTATCTAGATGTTTTCTCACTATCCTGGTACATTTCTGTCAAACTATCTCTCGTTTTATCTAGATGTTTTCTCACTATCCTGGTATATTTCTGTTAATCTATCTCTCGTTTTATCTAGATGTTTTCTCACTATCCTGGTATATTTCTGTCAAACTATCTAGATGTTTTCTCACTATCCTAGTACATTTCTGTCAAACTATGTCTCGTTTTATCTAGATGTTTTCTCACTATCCTGGTACATTTCTGTCAAACTATGTCTCGTTTTATCTAGATGTTTTCTCACTATCCTGGTAGATTTCTGTCAAACTATCTAGATGTTTTCTCACTATCCTGGTACATTTCTGTCAAACTATGTCTCGTTTTATCTAGATGTTTTCTCACTATCCTGGTATATTTCTGTCAAACTATGTCTCGTTTTATCTAGATGTTTTCTCACTATCCTGGTATATTTCTGTCAAACTATGTCTCGTTTTATCTAGATGTTTTCTCACTATCCTGGTATATTTCTGTCAAACTATCTAGATGTTTTCTCACTATCCTAGTACATTTCTGTCAAACTATGTCTCGTTTTATCTAGATGTTTTCTCACTATCCTGGTACATTTCTGTCAAACTATGTCTCGTTTTATCTAGATGTTTTCTCACTATCCTGGTACATTTCTGTCAAACTATGTCTCGTTTTATCTAGATGTTTTCTCACAATCCTGGTACATTTCTGTCAAACTATGTCTCGTTTTATCTAAGTGTTTTCTCACTATCCTGGTACATTTCTGTCAAACTATGTCTCGTTTTATCTAGATGTTTTCTCACTATCCTGGTACATTTCTGTCAAACTATGTCTCGTTTTATCTAGATGTTTTCTCACTATCCTGGTACATTTCTGTCAAACTATCTCTCGTTTTATCTAGATGTTTTCTCACTATCCTGGTACATTTCTGTCAAACTATGTCTCCTTTCATCTAGATGTTTTCTCACTATCCTGGTACATTTCTATCAAACTACGACTGCTTCTCATTTTATGTTCTCTTACCCCGGTGATGTACTTTAACAAACTGTAGATGAGTCTCTTTCTAATACAGTCGCTTGCCAGAGTAACCTTTGTCGCATGATGTATTTCAGAATACTCTTAACTCTTTAGCACATCTACAACAGTTCAGTCTGTATTATTTTAATATTTTCCATTACTTTTTGCATTTATTACAACTTACCTAAACACTTCAGAAGAAAAACTCCCTAGTGAATGGAGAGAATCATTACTGATCCCACTATTCACAAAAGGTGATAAGGACAAGTGTGAAAACTGTAGAGGAATATCATTACTACAAACAAGCTACAAGATATACTTTTATTATACTTTTATTATACTTTTAAATAGATTAAAACATACAACAAGAACATACTGGGAGACTATCAAGCAAATTTTAGGAAGAATAGATCAACCATAGACCAAATATTTTATCTACGTCAAAGAGCAGAAAAGTATTGAGAATATGGAAAAGAAGTACATAATATCTTCATTGACTTAAAGAAAGCTTATGACAGCATAGATAGGAACAGCTTATGGAAAATTATGAAAGAATTTGAGATACCCAGTAAACTAATCAATCTAACCAGAATATGTATGGAGGATGATCAAAATATAGTAATATATAAAGGAAGAAAGTCAGAACCCTTCTCTATAAGAACTAGTTTGAAACAAAGTGATATATTATCTCCATTACTATTCAACCTATTACTAGAAAATGTAATCAGAAAAGCGAAAGAATAAAGCAGTACAGAAGAACAAGCTAAACTACTAGGATACGCTGATGACATCTCCTTGGTGGGGGAAACTATGCAAGAAATCATCAATACCTGCATTCACCTGAGAGATATATCACTAAAAGTGGGCTTGACCATTAACCAAGATAAGACAGAGTATATGGAGATATCAAGAGACCAGAGGCAGAATAATCCAGATTATATAAATGTTGGAGAGCGATTATTAAGAAAACATAAACATACATATATCTAAGCACAACCTTCAACAGATGCAACACAGTAAGCGAGGAAATTAAAAGCAGAGTACAGATAGGGAATAAATCTTACTTTACCTTACAATACCTGTTAAAATCTAAAATCCGGTCCCGAAACAACAAAATAACAATCTACAAAACTATAATAAAACCAGCCGTCATGTATGGATCAAAAAACGTGGAGTACAACTAAGAAAGATGAACAATTGTAGATCTTTGAGAACAAGATCATAAGAAGAATCTTTGGTCCCATAAAGGATACCAACAGTGGAGAATGGAGAACTAGAAAGAACACTGAACTGAACAGCTTATTTAAATCCCAACGAATTATAGATGTCTTGAAACTGAACAGATTACGCTGGCTGGGACGTGAAAAGAATGGAAGAGAATAGACAAACGAAAATGATGTATGCACAAGAGATGAGGGAAACAAGACCAAGGGGAAGACCAAGACAGAGATGTAAAGACAACATAAAAGAAGACATAAAAGAAATTGGTGTCACCAACTGGAGAGAGAAGATTAGGAATAGAGAGGAATGGAAGTGAACATTATCTGCAGTAGTGAGCCTTAATGTCTCAGAGAGCTGAAAAAGAAGAAGAAGAAGAAGAAGAAGAAACTCTAAACACTTCTCTGTCTTGAACAATTTTCAGACATTTTTTTTTTGGTTTTTCTTGTGGTCTCTACAATAGTACTATTTTACTTGTTTTCTTTAGGGTTATGATTTTCGCTTCATTTTGTTACAGATACGAAAGAAGAACAATGTGGAAAATGTAGTACAAAAGTTTAAATTCGAAGTGAGGAGCATTTGTTGCGGTGATTCAATTCTACACAGTCCCATGGTACAGGAAATTATATATATATATATATATATATATATATATATATATATATATATATATATACACCAAAACAACTTTGCCGGATATTACAACAAATTTGGGATCTAGAAAAAGCCCCAGAGGAGTGGAAAACTGGGCTTATAGTAAAACTACCAAAGAAGGGCGACCTCAGAGATTGCTGGAACTGGAGAGGCATTACCCTACTGCCACTCACCAGTAAAGTATTTTGCAGAATAATCATCAACAGAATTGTACCAACACTTGAGGAAAAACTTCGGAAAGAGCAGGCAGGATTTAGGAAAGGAAGAGCATGCATAGACAACATATTTGTACTTAGACAAATATTAGAACAGGCAAATGAGTGGCATAGCACAACATATGCATTATTCATAGATTTTGAGAAAGCCTTTGACAGTGTCAACAGAGATGCACTGTGGAAAATCCTAAGATGGCATAGCCTCCCCCATAAAATAGTTAATGTAATCAAATACGAGGGTTTTCAGTGCAATGTTATCTGTGGAGAACATACCTCCAGCAGCTTTAGGGTACAAACAGGAGTGAAACAGGGATGTGTACTATCACCAACATTATTTATCTTGGCAGTAGACTGGTTAATGAAGGAGGCAACATCAGACAAACGCAGAGGATTACAATGGACCCTTGACACAGTGCTGGAGGACCTTGACTTTGCGGACGACATTTGTCTATTATCAAGCAGTCACAAAGATATGCAAGATAAAATAAACAAGCTAACTCAGAATGCAAATAACATAGGACTAAAGATCAACGTAGGAAAGACAAAGTTAATGAAACAAAATGTGAACAACAGAAATGTACACAGAGTAGATAACAAGTTAGTGGAGGAGGTCAACGAATTTGTATACCTTGGCAGCAGAGTAGTAGAAAATGGAGACAGCACAGAGGACATCAACAGCAGGCTTACTAGAGCAAACCAGGCTTTTGCAATGCTGCAGACTATATGGAAATAAAAAAAACTAAGCATAAATATGAAAATCAGGATATTTAAGAGTAATGTTCTAAGTGTACTACTCTATGGAAGTGAATGCTGGAAAATCACCAAAACCATAGAAAACAAGTTACATTCTTTCCAGACTAAATGTTTACGAAGAATTAGAAAAATATTTTGGCCAAACACCATAAGAAATAACATCTTATTAGCAGAAATGCAGATGAAACCACTGACAACAATTATTGAGGAAAGACGCTGGCGATGGTTGGGATATGTGCTTGGAATGACTGACAACTCACTACCAAAAATAGCACTAAGATGGACACCACAGGGGAACAGAAGTAAGGGTAGACCAAAAGAGACATGGAGAAGAACAACAGAAAGGATGTTGAGCAATAGAGGGCTCACCTGGGCAAGAGCAGAAAAAAAGGCGAAGGACAGGCATTTGTGGAAAACCCTTGCGGAAGTCCCATGTGCCCAGGGCACTTAAGGTTCAGATATATATACATACATATACAACCCCTGTGTGGTACCCGGGATCTGCAAAGAATAGGACCACTGTACCCTACCATGCATGATCGTAAAAGGCGACTAAGGAGGGTTCAGCATAGGGCCAGCAACCCTATCTGGTAAAAAAAAAACTATCAGACTGCTACAGAAACGGAAGCAAGGGAACCCTTGATGAAGCCCCATGTGCCCTGGGCACTTAAGGTTCAGGGAGAGAGAGAGAGATACATATACATACACACACATACATATATATATATATATATATAGACACCAAAAATAGCACTAAGATGGACACCACAGGGGAACAGAAGTAAGGGTAGACTAAAAGAGACATGGAGAAGAACAACAGAGAGGATGTTGAGCAATAGAGGGCTCACCTGGGCAGGAGCAGAAAAAAAGGCGAAGGACAGGCATTTGTGGAAAACCCTTGCGGAAGCCCATGTGCCCTGGGCACTTAAGGTTCAGAGAGAGAGAGAGAGAGAGAGAGAGAGAGATAGACACGGAGAGAGAGAAAGAGAGAGAGAGATTTCTATCAATGATGCATTGATACGTGACCAGATCTGCACTGTGCATGCAAAACATATAAAATCATATTATATATATATATATATATATATATATATATATATATATATAGTGATGCAGCTGGCATTGAAACGTAGATGAAGTAAAATTATACATTAACGTATTCATTTTGGTTGTTTATTATGTTGATGATATTATATATTTAAAATGCGTGTTCAAATCAGCGAATGGATGATAGGTACAGCAGACGAAAGTTAGAAGTTATAACTGTCGAAACAATTATTGAAAGTAAGAAAACACATGAAAACGACTGGTCATTTAAGTATGTGTGAGTGATTGTTTAAATACTGGTCATGTAGGTATGTGTGAGTGATTGTTTAAATACTGGTCATGTAGGTATGTGTGAGTGATTGTTTAAATACTGGTCATGTAGGTATGTGTGAGTGATTATTTAAATACTGGTCATGTAGGTATGTGTGAGTGATTGTTTAAATACTGGTCATTTAGGTATGTGTGAGTGATTGTTTAAATACTGGTCATGTAGGTATGTGTGAGTGATTGTTTAAATAGTGGTCATTTAGGTATGTGTGAGTGATTGTTTAAATACTGGTCATGTAGGTATGTGTGAGCGATTGTTTAAATACTGGTCATGTAGGTATGTGTGAGTGATTGTTTAAATAGTGGTCATGTAGGTATGTGTGAGTGATTGTTTAAGTGCAGTATTGAGAGAATGAAAAGTATCAGAGGAGAATATAGAAGAGCTATTAACGAATTAATTTTAAAGATGTCAGGAGAAAGAATGAAATGACGAAAAAAAATGTTAGACAATTGATTGTTTGAGGACAAGATTTTGAAAAAAATAGAAAAGCGTCCTAGCGAATTAAAGAAAGTCTGGGAAATAATTAAATAAACTGAAACGAAAACTTAATTAAATTATGTAAGTTTTAGAGTATATAGAGTATATATTAGGGTATATACAACAGGAAAAATAGAGGGGAGAAGATCAAGAGGAAGACCAGGAGAAATGATACTGGACAGTCTGACGGGATGATGTGAGAGGAGATCGCCAACTGAGCTGATGTCCTGCTTGAAGGATCGTGTACTCTGGAGAAGCATAATAGCCAACGCCAGTCGGCACGGTACCTGATGATGATGATGATGATGATGATATTTTAGAGTAACAGTAAAATGAACGAAAATATATCTTTTTTTCTATATAAGAGTCAATGAATGAAAGATTCGCTCACCGGTTTGTGTCTGGCGGCACTGAGACAGAATGTACAGACGGGCTTGGGCATATCCAGGGGCTGGTGCCCTCTGATCATTGCCTGGTGCTTGATGCAAGGCTGGTCTGAGCACTCGGCCCCGACCATCAGCACCGTGCTCAGATGAGCTATGTAACTGGCGGCTAGACGTAACGTCTCAATCTTGGATAGTTTTCTGTCTGCTGGTTCTGTTGATGAAGAGGACCTTTCAGATAGGATCGTGGAGTACTTTACAGTACCTAACTAACTAGTAATACATTCTGAGAGAGTGAATACAACAGCTCATGTATGAGGCCCAGCAAGCACAGATGTTTTTCTTGCCGTGTTGCCTCCACTTGGCGAACAGAGTAGAGATTCATTCTTCACTCTTAGTTACATTCTGGGAATGAAAAAGAGGAGTCAAATCCCACCTGCCATCCAAATTGATGCTATGTTTCAAGAACTTGACCACAGTTTCAGCTGTCAAGAGCTTAAAACTACAAGATACCATGAGAAATGCAAACCATTACTTAAGTGGAAAAAAATAACCCAAATAAACTCAAGGAACAAAGAAAGAAAACCACAAACACACACACACAGACACAGAAACTTGGGCAGTATTTTATCTCATATTTTTAGCTTAATCTAATAAGCAGAAAATAACTTAAGCTTTTTTATTACACATATGGCTTCTTCTTCTTCTTTTTCTTCTTCTTCTTCTGCTTCTTCTTCTTCTCGCCGGAATTGCGAGCTGGTATTTTTTGCAGCGGATGCGGTGAAGACGTTGAGGTACAGCATCGTATCCAAGTGGGAGTGAGTTACGATGATTATTTTTTGTAATCTATTTCTTAAAAAAAGAAGGGGTATGCAATGCTTCTTTATCAGACTCCACCACCATGGGAAACAGCGATCCCTGTCACATTAGCCAGGCTAAGCCTGTTACTGGACAGGGTCTTTGTCAGTTCGTCAGTGCTAATGCTGGCATATCAGCTATGGGTCGCTGCCTGCTACAAATCAAACAGCGTCTTCGACCCCCCCCCTCCCTTTCTTTGATGGCTATGATTAATAAAACAGTGGTTTTCTAGTGTAACGAAGGTAACCTCGGTCTTTGCATGCTGGACGCAGCTGTGTTCCTTGATTATGGAGATTCATCCAAAGGTAATCCTGATCTTTACATGTTGGACGCAGCTGTGTTCCTTGATTATGGAGATTCATCCAAAGGTAATCCTGATCTTTACATGTTGGACGCAGCTGTGTTCCTTGATTATGGAGATTCATCCAAAGGTAATCCTGATCTTTACATGTTGGACGCAGCTGTGTTCCTTGATTATGGAGATTCATCCAAAGGTAATCCTGATCTTTACATGCTGGACGCAGCTGTGTTCCTTGATTATGGAGATTCATCCAAAGGTAATCCTGATCTTTACATGCTGGACGCAGCTGTGTTTCTTGATTGTGGAGATTCATCCAGCGTTACCGACATTCAAGAACTTCTGACATAAAATTTCGTATTTGGAAACAGAGTTTAAATACTTGTACACATACAAGTGTGCAAGTACATACGTATATGTTCACTGGTAAAACTATGAAACAGACTGTACGTTCAGCTACTTAAAGAGGAAGAGAGAGAGAGAGAGGTAGGTGAGGGGAGGGGGGGGGAGATAAATAAAATTAGCCAGGGAAAAAAAATGATGGTTTAGCTTCTACCACTGTCAAAGAAACGTTATAAAAGAATAAGCAAAACATTTTTTGTACACACGCTGTGTGTGGTCTCGTGTATGTGTTTGTGTGTGAGTGTGGGTGTGGTTGGCCTAGGAGTTTATGCAGCATTAATATTCCTTCAATGTTGTTTTTGAGGAACCTTTCGTGATGTTATCTGGCCACGGAAAACAATCAGTTTGTCTGATTTTTATGTAGGAAGGTTCCACTTTTCTTTGTAATCAAGTAAGCAAAGATCTGAAGCTTAAACAAAAAGGTTTAGTTTAGCTTCTCACATTTTTTTCCTCACGCACATAAAAAAGGTTTAGTTTAGCCTCTCACATTTTTTTTCCTCACGCACATTAAAAAAAAAAGGTTTAGTTTAGCCTCTTACATTTTTGTCCTCACGCACATAAAAAAAGGTTTAGTTTAGCCTCTCACATTTTTGTCCTAACGCACATTAAAAAAAGGTTTAGTTTAGCCTCTCACATTTTTGTCCTCACGCACATTAGACAACGTTTACTTCAGCCTCTCATACTTTTATCCTCATGCAAATTTTAATAAAAAAAAAACTGGGAGAAAAATGTGTTTACTTTGAGAACGGCACAGTTTTACAAACGTAGTATTGTTAGTTTTTGGAACTGGTTTGAAATATGAGCAACTTCAAGTTTCAATTTGTTGTGGCTGTGCCATTATCGAAAATAGTTGTTTTACTTCCTGTTTTGAAATTGCCTATTTTATTCGGTATTCTGGATTAAAGAAAAGAAATAAAATTTGCTGGGACCGAAAATATGGGAACGAATTTTGCTCTCCTTCCGTCCAAGGTCAACATTAATTTATGTTTATATTAACTGTAAGTATTTTTAAGATGACAGAAAAAGAATTGACTGAGCTTCTTCTTCTTCTTCTTCTTAGGCGTCCATGACGAAACGGGCAATCCACCTTAGGTTGTCGATGAGGCCACACAGCTTAGGCTGGACTGATAGTGAAGATGGCCTTTGTTTTGCTCTTCATATGGGTATCAAACAATCATGCAGCTGAACTCTCAATTTCTACGGTGCCACGGGTTCACTCAACATTTGTAGAAATCATTTATGGAAGATTTACTTTTATTTTCCATGTCCATATAAGTAATGGACGCAAACGGTAACTGTAATGCAATTCCACCCCCACCCCCACCCCCCCCCCAAAAAAAAAATAACAAGCAGCATTTAACATTCAAACATAATCGTTTGATAACCTGAGGATTTGAAGCTCAGGATTAGCTAATAAAATGACTACAACAGCGTTTTGTTAATCAGTTCTTACCCTCTTATCTGTAGAGAGCACCCAGAAACTACGTCCAGTAATTAGTTTCGATTTTTTGTCTCCTCAATTTATGTTGGTTAATTAGAAGACAATTATTTATTGCATTTTTCTTTTGGGGTCGGTCTCACATAAAGTATTGAATATATTTCAGTTTTACGCCAGGTTAATTATTTATTGCATTTACGTGAATTTTACACACAATCAAGCTACGAAAATAGAATGATCCTTTAGCTAAGCTGGTTTCATTTCTTGCTATTTCAAGGCGCGCAATAATAAGCAGAGAGTCATGCTGAAGAAGAAAGATTTAAGGAAAAGATCAAGAGAAACTGGGTTTAAACTTGTACAGTTAGAAGCGCTGGCTAGGAATACAGCTTGAAAACTAGACACAAAAGTAGATCAAGATCAATTGCTGCTAATCTTTCCGTAGCGAGATGGCATTTGTTGAAAGTTTTTTTTTTAAAGGAAAAAAAAAACAAAGTACTTCTGATAGTTAAGAAAATGACAGAAATCTTGGAAAAATCAACATAATGAAGTGAATAATAACAAAAGTTTTAAAAACAATTTTAAAAAATAATAGTACTAATAATGAAAGAAATCACTTTTTTGTGAACGAGTTATACGATTAATGCAGAAAGCGTTAATTTCTCATACTCTATTTTAACTAATTAGAAATCCGGACAATTAATAAACTGTTAGAGATATAAACTGTAGCAAATCTAGGAAATCCTCAGTAGGAAAAAAAACGTTTCTGAATAAAGCAAATAAGATAAGATAGAAATAAATCATGTCTGTAAATGAGTGTATCTCAGATATAAACTTATAAATAATATCATTTGATGTTAGAAGATAGATATATTTTTAATGTGGTTAAAAAAAAACTTACCAGAGAAGAAAAATCTGCGAATGATTTGAATTACGAAGATCATTATTAATTTAAGATCTGATAAATTAATGAAGATAAAACATGATTTTTTGTTTTTGAGTAAATGAGAACGAAAGAAAACCATAATAAACCAGCTCATCTCATTTCTTTCTTCATAAACATTACAAAAGTTTAGGATACATGGACGGTATGTGCACCTTCTGGTAATACTTAAAACCTATTTAGCTTGTTGATTATGTATAACCAGCTTACTACTACCAAAGTCTTATAGCACACAAAGTTGTGTTACTTTATAGTGTGAGTGGCTTCTTGTTTGTTATTTGAAAAAAAAAATTGCTACAACACTGAAATTACTGTCATGGTAGTTGGTGTTATAAAGACATTATATACGGTGATAAATTACTTCGTGTTCGAAAATTAAGTAATAAATGTAAATTATTCCTAAAATTGTGACAGCTGCGTATATTAAATATGAGAAATTATTGTTAATATACAAAAAGAGATGGACATATGTTGGTCACTTGATGAGAAGAAATGATCAGAGAATCCCAAAACAAGCTATCAAGTGGAACACAACAGGCCGAAGAAAAAGGGGCAGACCGCGTGAAACTCTGAAGAGGACATTATTAAGAGAGGCCAAGTTAACAGGCATAAAATCCTTTGTTGAGGTTGAAAGACTCGCCGAAGACAGGAAAAATTGGCGAACTACTTTGCGAGCCCTATGTGACGTCTAACGGCACGGGAAGGATATAAGATAAGATAAGATAAGATAAGATAAGATAAGATAAGATACAAAAAGAAAATTTGTGAATTACGCAGGCCACACATTTTTCACGAAAATTAATTTGGTGTTTCCGTGACCAGTTCTCTAGTTCTTTGTTTGGTACTCATGCTTTTGGTGTACAAAGCTTACTTATGGGTAATAATACTCATGGATTTGTTTACAAAACTTAGTTATGAAAATTAGTACTCATGTTTTGGTTTACAAAAAAAAAAAATACCTGTAGGATATATTACTCCTGCTCTGGTTAAAAAAAATAGCTCTTTCAATTAATACTCACGCTTTGGTTTACAAAACTTACTTGTGGGAATTAGCAAAAAAAAAAAAGTAAAGGTAATCCTGTCATGCCTTAGAGGCACATAGGGATATGGTTTTAGTGCCCATATTTTCCTTGACCTGTCAGTACACTAGAGGGCGATATTGTCAATATCATGCCTGGCCGCCTTTCCTTCCCCAACTCCAGAAGAAGTCGGGTACCCATTTCTATAATTGACTGACTGGGGCGCCTACGGCCGGATTCGAACCCCCGACCTTCGCCATGAGAGACCAGTGCACTAACCATTTCGCCACTCAGACTCCTCTCTGTGAATTATCATCAGTGCCTTGTACTGTTATGGCCTGAGTGTTGGTTACTTTATCATGAGTATTCAGAATTTGCTTTGCTATCCACTGATACTGCATATATGAACAGAAAAGTAGTAATGCACAAATGGTCTCATTTACATAAATAGTGGGAATTAGTACTCAATTAATTTTGATCCACAAAAATTACCTGTAGGAATCAGTACTCATTCTGTGGTTTACAACACTTACCTGTGGGAATTAGTGTCCTCAAGGTGAGAAACGCTGTATTTACACTGTGGGTACGGTCACGCTCTCTAGCATTGGCAGAACATCTTGGCTTCGGACACTGACCCGTGGGGTCGACTAGCCCCCTGTCTTCCCACAAACCGTCCACGTTAACTTGTCCGCATCTGTTCATACTGACCAGTGGTTTCGATAGCTCTTGGGCCAGGCAAGAAGAGCTCCGATGGCGTTTGTTAGAGTGTGGCTGTAAGATGGAAGATTGCTTCAGAATGTTGCTGCGACTCAAAGAACGACTTTCCTGCGAATCACCATACAAGGGCTTGCTGCGTTTTTCCAATTCCTTGTTGCTTTGGTCTAGAATTGTTAAGGGAAAATGCGATGTTTTGGTGACAATAGTTCTTGCTGTAGAATTCAATGATTTTATTTTCTTCAGACTCGATTTTCCCGATTTTCTGCTTCTGTTTTCAAGAGAAGTATCGATCCTGTCGCCCATTTAGGGATAACTGCGGGTTAAACTGTCACATGATCGATCATATGACGCAGCAGTCTTATGTTTGGAAATATTACCTAAAAATCATAATGGTGAATGATTAGTAATAACAAAGAAGTACTATACCAGCAATAAAAATAGAGAAATTGTAAATCTAGCAACAGAAATAGAGACACTGTAACAAACAATAATTTAATCACAGTTAGATCGTAATATAAGAAAAAAAATGAGTGGAAAAGCACGAGTTTGGAGGACATTAGAGAATAGATGAAACCTTAGGTACCATGTTTGGCTGATACTGACGTAATAAACTGACAAAGATATAAATTATAATAAATGTGGTAAATTCTGAGTATAAAAAAGTTTCTGAATAAAAGTTATTTTAAAAAAGGATATATAATATGTAATATATAAACTGTGTAACAGAAAAATCAGGTTACCAGAAGCACCACGTTAAGAAAGAGTAAAGTCTTCATTACATTTACTTCTCTGGTTCTAAAGACAGTTTTTTCCCCTACATCTCAGTGAGTAAATTTACGTGGCACGTTATGTATGTATGCACAATATTTTTATGTGCACTTCATGTGTGGGTGTGTGAAGTTCACGGATGTGTGCATATTAACACAAAATAGATCATATCTTATATCCTTCCAGTGCAGTTAAACGTCACATAGGGCTCGCAAGGCAGTTCGCCAATTTTTCTATTTTCGGCGAGCTTTTCAGCCTCATCAATGGATTTTATGCCTATTAATTTGGCCTCTTTTAACAATGTCCTCTTTAAAGTTTCCCCGTGGTCGGCCTTTTTTTTCTTCGGCCTGTTGTGTTCCACTTGATAGCTTGTTTTTGGATTCTCTGACCGTCTCTTCTCATCACGTGACCAACGTATGTCCATCTCCTTTTCCTGATCACCCATGAGACTGGTTGTTCGCTCATCTCTGCATTATTCTTGAATTCGTTCCACTTGATGCCGAGTATTTTCCTTAGGCATTTAGACAAAAAAAGATCACTAGAAGTAATTTTGAAAATATTGAATTAGTGCTCGTTTAATTTTCGGATTCTTCTGTTATTATACTTGTCCCCTTTCCATGCAAAATGACCACAAGTTTTAAGATTTCTTTGGTGTAACTTTAGGCAGGCATACTTCCCAGCAACAATTCACAGAAGTCTGGAGGAGGAAACACCAGCAGATTTAAGTTCTTAATACTCTTCACAAATTTTTGGTTACTTCGCAACTTTCTAAAAGTAGTGGAAAATTTTGTATTAAACTGCTAGAAATATAAATTACAGGAAACAAAGTAAATAGTAAGTCAGAACAAATCATAATGTTAAAATAGTACAAGTTCTGAAGGTTGAAAATAGCCCATTTTTAAGGAAGAGAAATTGGAAGGGGGGGGGTGGGTGGTGTGAAGAGGATCTACATTTTCCAGAGCAAAAATTTTGAATAAAAGATGAATTAAAAAGGACAAGTAATTTTAATTAAATGTGAATATATATACATATATATATATTTCATATATATATATATATATATATATATATATATATATATATATATTTCACATAGGATAATTACTAGAATCGTCAATAATAAGAAAAAATTAAATTAAATTAAAAGAAATGAAGACAAAATATGCTGAAAGGCTGACAAGCAGCCGGTAGAGGAAAAAAGTTCGTCAGTCTGATTAGAAATACCGAGGACAGCTACAAAGGGAGGGACCTGATTTTCTAATGCCTTTTCTTGGCACGACACCCCATGTCCTATTTTTAGTCATTTTCAACTTAGTCCTCTCGGAGTTTCCACACTATCCTTGTTGTTGCGCTTCGGTGTAGTCGAGTGCTTAAAGTGTAGTCAAGTAGTTTTCTACCTATCGGAAGAAGACTTTTCAAACTTGAAATACCACAATAGGTAGGCAATAGCCAGTCGTATACTGGACGTTCGAATCCAGCGACCAAGTTAGCAGGAGAGCTTTCCGTGAATAAATTACACATTCCGTTGGGATACAGTTACATCTTTGTGTAAATATACACTGGGGTACGGTTACTTGCGCGAGTAAACATACAAGTGAGAGTGTGGGTTTATTTGAATGTTCCACAGTTATAAATCTTGGATACACGAGTGTTTGATTGTATTAAAAATATAACCCTACCTATTAAGTGTCTGCCGACGTTTATATGAAAGTATACGTTGTAGATGTGAGTTTTTAAATAAAAAAAAAGCAAAATTCCCGTTTCCATGCCTTGAAGGCATATTGGGGATACAGTGTTAGGCCCTTATTTCCACGACCTTCGGCACATGAAAGTCTGATATGGTCAGTATCACGCCTGGCCGTATTTACATTGTCAGATTTCTCTGGTACCCGTGTTTGAGAGGCTGGGTAGGACCGAAGACCATTTTTTATGTGTACCAGAAAAAATAAAAATTCCCACTGCTGGGACTTGAACCTGGTATGACCGGATTAGCAAACCAATCGTCTAACCACTCAGCTAACCAGGCCGCAGGGTATGAGTATGTACATCCAGTACGTAAATGATCTTGAATGCTAATGCACATACAAAACATTGAAACTTACACACTAGCGGACGTTTGTGTTTAGTTTCAAGCTGACGCAGGCAAGAACAACTGACAGACAAGATAATCTTATTAAGAAGGAAAGAGAGACTTGAAAGTTTAGTGTGAACAGAGAGAACTTTATAAAATAAAAATCTAATTTCTTAAATAAAAATTTTAAGCTAACAAAATTATTATAAAAATTATTATAGAAATAGTTTTGAAATCTATGAAAGTTAAAAAAAGTGTGAAATAAGAGAATATTAAACTAGCGGCCGAAAGTTCGCTAGAACTAGTGCAGAAAAGTAGTTTAATTATTAGATCGAATTTACGAGGTAGTTTAATTCTATCCCCCCCCCCCCCCCCCATGCCTCAAGTTGCATAATGTAAATCCGGCCGCTTGAAATATAATTACAGTGATAATAACAACCGTAATATTATATAACATAAGGAAATTACAACCACATTCACACAACACAAACCTATACATGCCCTTGCGTCTTTGTTTCTTGTTAGAAAATAATGTACACTATGTCAGCGTACAGGCTAAATTTAAATTATTTTTCTTTCAATGTTTTGTAGAGAAAGATACTCCGTTTAAAATGTTGACCAAAGCACCGAACATTCGACTCACTTCTATGAGAAATAAACAAAACAAATAAAAAAAAACCTCTCATTAATAAGCTTGTGTTCAAATTCTTATTCGGACATCGCAAAAATATTCCTCTTTGCCAGCCTGAACATAGAAATATTATTCACAAAATATCTCTATTAGAAACGTGTGGGTCAAACCATCTAAAATACCTGGAATTTTATTTCCTTAAGTCGGTTTGTATTTAAGTGCTCAAGAGTTAATTAGTAACTAAAGAATGTTTCCTACGCCGTCAAATATTTTCGGATATCACTTACCGAAATCATTCGGTATATTAATCCCAGATATCAGAGTGGAAATTATCTGTTAGGTTCGGCTTTCACGCCATGTTCCAGCGCCGGACGGTGTCAATTAACAGCAACACTGATGTCCAGCTGCGTCCAGTGTCCAGATGAAAGTGATAAATTTGACTCGGTAACAACTCCAAGACCACCTTCCGACCCCCCAGTTAAACTGATACCGATTGGCCCGGGCAAACACTTACTCCAGATCTGTATAGCAGCCTTCGCGGTCTGGCGGCCTCGTGGCCAACACGTTATATTTTCAGACCTGGGATCTCCGGGATAAATTGCTTCAATGCTACTTTAAGCTAATTGAATTCCACACAATCATTGCCTCCCTCCAACTCAGGGACTGTGACATCAATGATCCATTTCGGAAACGGGCAATTTCAGTCATAACTACAATTCCATGCCTTCTCACTTGGGCTATGCTCTCTTTTGCTGATGTGAAAACGCTGAAGTGCCGGCATTTGCATTTCTCCTCCTTAGAGGGCGGAGCCTTGTAATCATCTATCATTGTGAAAGATGTGAAAGGCATGACCGACTTCGCTGCAGAAAGAAAATGAGTTTTTAAAATAAAAACACGAAGGAAGAATATGGTTGTAAAAGGCAAGTAATTTTAGGGAAGCTGAGATTGATAGGTAGCAACACGCGCAAATAAAGAACATGAAACGTCAAAATTAATCTTATCTTTCTTTTCCTTCCAAGAAAACGTCTTAAGAGAAAGACCTACTTCATAGAAGTTCCCATAAGATCTCTTTCAAACTGGGAAATGCTATATAGTAAACAAAACAAAACAAAAAAGTTACATTTCCAGTGATGTATTTTGGCTTAAGAACTTTCTTCTGTTTGTAGATGGCGAGAAGCGAGAACAGTGAACAAACCTTGTCTTGAATAACAACATAAGGATTCTTTCATTTAAAACTGACATTCTTTTAATAATTAGGTGTCTTGTAGTGACAAGGTATCTCGCTTTGTTTTTCTTAAAACAATGAGAAATAATCGCCACTCGGTAATGAAAACAAAGAAAGCAACTTTACACAGTAACAAACAATAACAATATAAAGATATTTTAAAGGAAAAGCACTTTAATATTGATTGTATGAGATGTTTCTAAGACACTTTCAAGAAAAAGGCAGTAGATATATAAACAAAGCAGCTTTTATAATTAAATTGGACGAATAGGTATCTAACAAAGGCAAGAAACAAAACCAAAGACTAAAGACCGAAAAGAGCTGAACAAAAAGGATCTAGTTTCCCTCATTTTTTTTTTCTCTTTTAACAGAGAACCATTCTCAAAGTCAGACAAATTTTGCTTACACCCGGACATGTGGGGAACAAAGTCAGATAAATTTTGCTTACACCCGGACATGTGGGGAACAAAGTCAGACAAATTTTGTTTACACCCGGACATGTGGGGAACAAAGTCAGACAAATTTTGCTTACACCCGGACATGTGGGGAACAAATTCAGAAAAATTTTGCTTACACCCGGACATGTGGGGAACAAAGTCAGACAAATTTTGCTTACACCCGGACATGTGGGGAACAAAGTCAGACAAGAAGACGTCCGCACACTCCTATCCTCTCGAGGAAAACCGTTTGAAATAATTTACAATCTGGAGAAAAAAAGAACAAATATATCCATACTTCTGGGAGCAGAAGTAAGGGTAGACCAAAAGAGACATGGAGAAGAACAACAGAAAGGATGTTGAGCAATAGAGGGCTCACCTGGGCAAGAGCAGAAAAAAAGGCGAAGGACAGGCATTTGTGGAAAACTCTTGCGGAAGCCCCATGTGCCCTGGGCACTTAAGGTTCAGAGAGAGAGAGATATCCATACTACAAGAACTTAATATTGAAGAAGGCTGGCTAGTAAAGAGGATTATACAGAGAAAACTTTAGTATTTTGGACACATTAAACGTCATGAGAATTTAGAGAAGACCGTCTTGGAAGGATACATTATAGAAAAAAGAAAGAGAGGAACACCAAGGTGAAGATGGCTGCAAGACATCTTTGATAATCTGCAGATGGATACATCAGCAGCAGGGCATCTTGCTCACAACCGATAGCCCTACAGGAGAGCTGTTAGGGAGACAAAATTCCACAAGGGACATGCAAATGACTGACTAGAGAAAACCGCTTTTTTTTTGTTTTTTTGGAAAAGTGCAAATACTGATGGTTACATTAGTGTGGTCAGGATCCTACTGAAATATCGACTGCCAGAGATCTTTATCCAGACTTCTTGATACGCCTGAGTACAGTAATTTTAATACGTTTGAAATGTGTAAAACAGAAGAATGTGGGCCAGTTAAGGCCACGACCAGCAAATCAAAGACATCAGAAATAAATGTCTACAAGTTTACGATCTCTCCATCACGGTCCTAAAGTACTGCTGTTTTGATTCATCTAGGATAAATTAGAATTCGTCATACATACAGGCGTAACAACCAACACGTGCACATGTACGTTTATATGTACACACAAGCATTTTATATCATATCCATCCAGGCACTTATACTTGTAACAGAAATAGAAAAAAAAGAAAGAAAGAAACAGATGGAGTCATACTCGCTTAAGACGAAGAATGACGAGAAGCGAAAAAATGCAGAGAATGACGAGAAGGGAAAAAATGCAGATGGAAAATGTGAGAAGTGAGATAAATCAGCAGACTTTACTGGAAAAAAAGTAAAAGTTTAAATACTCAGATAAAAAATGTTCTTATCTTCACGCATTCTCCTTCACATGCAATATATGTTCACAGTAATATTCCATTCAAAGTATATCAAATTATCTTCTTGTGAATTTCTATAAAGAAGGCTCCTCTGTAGCGAATATCACCTGTAGACAACATATCTAACGAACCAGCGCCCGTCTTGTTGTCAACTGGAATACTAATGTCAGCCTTCTGTTAATAAACGTCGCTTTTTTGCTCCTAGTGCATTTATGAAAAGCCACTAATTGTAAAGGAAACATTGCTCTGTCTTTACATATATAACCCAAAAGCTGACGTTAATGTTTTCTCATTAACGAAACTTGCTAACTGAACTATCATCGTCGTTCTTTAAATATGGTTACAGTTATTACATGTTTAAAGCTTCTTCACTTACATATAAAGATATTTTATGCAGTAGCAAATTACATTTGGCCCATTTGAAAAAAAAAAAGATGAGTTTTGTATATGTCATCCATTTTTTCTTACCTAAACCTCCGTACTACACTTTCATGTGCCGATGATCTCCGAAATACGTACCTAAAACTCTGTGCCCATTTTGCCTTATTGGCATGGAAAGGGGAATTTTACCGACACCTTGACCAAAGTCTCTGTATCGTTTTATTTTCAAAAGCGCGTCTACTCTGTTAGCTTCTCGCACTTCATCCGTTGTTGTGCAGTTTCTACCACATCTATTTGCTTCCTTGTCGTTTCTACCACTTCCGTTTGCTTCTTTACCGTTTGTACTACATCTGTTTGCTGCTTTACCGTTTCTACCACTTCCGTTTGCTTCCTTATCGTTTCTACCACTTCTCTTTGCTTCTTTATCGTTTCTACCACTTCTCTTTGCTTCTTTATCGTTTCTACCACTTCTGTTTGCTTCTTTATCGTTTCTACCACTTCTGTTTGCTTCTTTATCGTTTCTACCACTTCTGTTTGCTTCCTTATCGTTTCTACCACTTCTGTTTGCTGCTTTACCGTTTGTACTACATCTGTTTGCTTCCTTATCGTTTCTACCACTTCTGTTTGCTTCTTTACCGTTTGTACTACATCTGTTTGCTTCCTTATCGTTTCTACCACTTCTGTTTGCTGCTTTACCATTTGTACTACATCTATTTGCTGCTTTACTGTTTGTACCACTTCTGTTTGCTGCTTTACCGTTTGTAAAACATCTGTTTGCTGGTTTATCGTTTCTACCACATCTGTTTTGCTGCTCTACTGTTTGTATCACGTCTGTTTGCTGCTTTACTGTTTGTATCACCTCTGATTGCTGCTTTACTGTTTGTACCACTTCTGTTTGCTGCTTTACTGTCTGTGCCATTTCTGTTTGCTGCTTTACTGTTTGTATCACTTCTTTTTGCTGCTTTACCGTTTGTACCACTTCTTATTTGCTGCTTTACTGTTTGTACCACTTCTATTCGCTGCTTTACCATGCCAGTGTTTCACATTTTACTTATTTATATACTCTGAAGATCACATGTTACCTATTTCTGTACTCTGAGGGTCATACTTGATCTATTTCTGTATTCTGAGGGTCATATTTGATCTATTTCTGTATTCTGAGGGTCATACTTGATCTATTTCTGTACTCTGAGGGTCATACTTGATCTATTTCTGTACTCTGAGGGTCACATTTTACTTATTTCGGTACTCTTCAGGTCACATTGGACCTATTTCTCTACTCTGAAGATCACATGTTACCTATTTCTGTACTCTGAAGGTTTCATTTTACCTATTTCTATACTCTACAGAAGACAATGTGCCTATTTCTTTAGATCATATTTTACCTATTTCTATACTCTACAGAAGACAATGTGCCTATTTCTTTAGATCATATTTTACCTATTTCTATACTCTACAGAAGACAATGTGCCTATTTCTTTAGATCATATTTTACCTATTTCTATACTCTACAGAAGACAATGTGCCTATTTCTTTAGATCATATTTTACCTATTTCCATACTCTGAATGTCACATTTTCCAATTTCCGTACTCTGAATGTCACATTTTACCCATTGTTTCTCTATATGGTTGTCTCATATTCTGTGTATTGCTGCATCATATATTTGTGTATCATATTATCTTCTCTGGTTGTACATTCTTTATGTTTCACATTTGTTATGTGTCAGACACACTTTTTCAAGTAATACTTCATTAAACTTTTCCCAGTTGCAAATTTTCTGAAGTATTCCCAGCTGTAAACTTTCTGAAGCATTAAAAATGCTCTTCTCTCTCTCTCTCTCTCTCTCTCTCTCTCTGAACCTTAAGTGCCCAGGACACATTGAGCTTACAAAAAGGTTGTCCACAAAGACCTGTCCTTTGCCGTTTTTTCCGCTCTTGCCCAGGTGAGCCCTCTGTTGATCAACATCCTCTCTGATGTTCTTCTCCATGTCTCTTTTGGTCTACTCTTACTTCTGTTCCCCTGTGATGTCCATCTTAGTGCTATTTTTGGTAGTGAGTTGTCAGTCATTTGGAGCACATGTCCCAACCATCGTCTTTCCTCAATAACTGCTGTCAGTGTCTTCATCTGCATTTCTACCAACAAGATGTTATTTCTTTGCACATACCTGCAAGTTTGTCTACTTCAGTGCTTCTCAGTCTGTGGTCTGCGGCTACAAATGACTCTTGGAGCATTATCACTTGGTGCGAGTTGTGTTACCGAGTTTTAACAACAAATTAAGTGCTCTCAGTCATTTCAGTCAATTGAATGCCCCCTGCGGAACTTTGCCACCCTAAAAGCTTTCCTGTAGGCCTCTCGGTTGTGAACAAGATGCCCTGATGCTGATGCATCTATATGTAGATCATCAACGATGTCTTGCAGTCATCTTCGCTTTGGAAACACGTTTCTTTTTCCCATTATGTAATCTTCCAAGATGGTCTCCTCTAAATTCTCATGACGTTTAATATGTCCAAAATATTTAAGTTTTCTCTCTTTAATCCTCTTTACTAGCCACCCTTCTTCAATATTAAGTTCTTGTAGTATGGATATATTTATTCTTTTTTTGTATCCAAGATATTTGAAGAACTCTTCTGTAGCATTTACATTCAAAGGCATGCACGTGTTTCTCAGCTATTTTGTTAAGTGTCCAGGTCTCATAGACATATGTTGCGATGGGAAAGATGCATGCTCTTAAAAATCTTATTTTTGTAGCTCTCTCTGTTCTTCTCCACAGCTTCTTTAGTTGTTTTACTTTCTGAAGAGCAATAGATGTCCTGAAAAGTGCTATTAGTTAATTAAAAAAGAATTAAAGGTTTATGACAAATGCGACACTACATATAAAAAGGTGGCCTGCAACTTATATGTTTTTTGAAAAGTGGTCCGTGATTGTAAAAAATGTTGGGAAACACTGGCTGTTATATATAACTAAAAGGCTGTAACATATAAGAAAGACTTGTGGGTGCTATATCTTAATACTCTTCGTCTAAATAGATTCAAATTCAAAGCAAAAAAAAAAAATGACTGAATTATTGTTCGTATTTACAAAACTTCTTCGTTTTCAAAATGTACTTTTCTGCTGTATAAAATATCTTTATATGTAAATGAAGGAGCTTTAAGTACACAATATGTGTTCCGTGAAAATTTCATATATGTAGGTGAATGCGGAAATGTGTACAATTGAACTGTTACTATAACTGAGGAACAATGATTATAGTTCAGTTAGCAAGTTTCAAGGGTCAAGCATAATTAGAAAACATTAACGTCAGATTTTGGATTATATATGTAAAGGCAGAGTCGTGTTTCAATTACAATTAGTGGCTTTTCATCAATGCGCTAGAACGTAACGCAAAGTTTATTAATAGAGGGTGGACATTAGTACTCCAGTTGACAACATGACGAGCTTTCGTTCGTTAAAGATGTTGTGTACAGGTGATATGGCTGGAACATTCATACTGCTTGAAAGTAGATACGAGGTACAAAAAAATAGGGTTAGTATATTATTATTACCGTATATTCTCTAGAAATGAATACGGTGCTGATATCTTGAACCGCCCTCGAGAGATGTCGCTGGTAGTGGGAGTTGTTAACTTCACCAGACCAGCCCTGGGCCCCAGTATGAAAATAAAACCCCGTCTAGCTAACGTCTTGGCAAGATTCACTGCATCCTGCACATTCAAGTTTTTGAGTTGTTTTTTTCCTTTTGCAACAGTGAAGTGAGCTTCGCTTGCCGTTGTGGGTCTAGACGATGGGTTTTCCTTCTGTCTATGGCCGGCATTCTGCCGATCTATGACATGTGCGTGATAAGACATAGGGTCTTACGCCCGAATCGAGCGCTGAGATGATCCTTAATATTTCGTCACCTGCGTCTATGCCAGCGCCATCGACGAGCGGTGGATGAGAGCTTGATGCGTCTGTTAAAACGATCATCCCAACATCTATCTTCATGTTCGGTCGTTTCCTCAACTCTTAGATAGGGCTGCACAAACAACTACGCCTTTGAAAATGCAGAAAACGATACAGGAATATTGGCTTGGGTGACTGTACGTGTGCGAGCTCATGCGTTTAAGGATTTGCAGTTATCACTGCTTTCTGTTCTGTCTAGAACGTTTTAGCTGTCTGTCTGAAAGTTTTCTGTATTCCTGTGCGCCAGAAAACGTGAAGCAAAGAAGAGAACAATAATCACTCTCGTGTAAGTGTCTCAGGCTAAAGGTTACTTTTTATTTATGAATGTGTTATGAAGCAGCTTCTGGAGATTTTGTGTCTTCCTAGTACGATTTGTGTGGCCTCGACCCAATTTCCTTATTTTTTTTTTCCCAAGACCCTTTTCTTCTATCCATCTTCATCTCAGACGCCCCGGTACTGTTGAGCCAGTTCCTTTGACGCTGAATGCATAAACTAGTAGCTGGTCAAGACATATACTGAAAAGATGGCTACGCTGAGTAGATAACGTAATCCTCATAATTTTTTCTACGGTAATTCTACTTCTTCTTCTTCTTCGTCTTTCGCTCAGACATCGATGCCAATCTCTCTCTCTCTCTCTCTCTCTCTCTCTCTCACACACTCTCTCACACACACAAACGCGGCTGTTCGTCACAGGTTTTCAACATCACCGTAGAGCTTCTCTTGAAGGGGGCTGAGGTCTGGGCCAAGTCCTCTGTCAGAGTGGGTTGTGTAGCTGGCAGCCCTGGAGGATGTGATGTGGAGTCTCTTGCTCTTTGCCGTAGGCGCACAGGTCTGCCATGTCATTTTTCAGCTTCTAGTATAGACGGTGTCTCAGCCTGCAATGTCCTGTTCTCAGTCGGAAGATTATCACCTGGTCATTTTTTTTGTTTACAGTTTGTAGTATCATCATCTGTTTTTGTTGTGGGGGTGTTATTTTGTCCATTTGTCTTAGTATATTGTTTTTAGTCTGAAACATGGATTAGCTTTACTGGACAATGAAAATAGGATCGGCCATCACCCTTAAGGCCACGGAGGCTGATGAAAAGTCTGTTTCCTGCGTCCGCTCCAGGGATTTGAAAAAAAAAAGCCATTTTACTGCACTCCCAATGTGATGCTTCCTGCTTTTAAAGATTAAGCCATGAAATTCAAGTTGGCTTCAAGCAATTCAAGTCTGCAGTAACATGGAGATACAAGAACTACGTGAAGAGAAAATTGCCGGACTATTTATTGCATTGTATGTTTGTGGCTGTTCCAAGTTAAGAGTTCTAGTTCTACAGGAAGTTTTGTTTCAGATATTATGTGTCAGAAGTTATGATCGCTGTTTATCCTTTCTTTTTTCAGTCATATCATTTAACAAGATATGATCTTCGTATATCTTTGTCAGGTGTATCATGTAACAAGTTATGATTTTCACTTGTCTTATCCCAAGTACTATTTCAAGTACATCATGTAACTTCTATCATGTAACAACTTATGATCTTCATTTCAAGTTTATCATAAGCCGAATTATAATTCAAGCATACATTGTAACAAAGTACTTTTTTGACTGTTGAAAGTTCAGAAATGTACGAATTATAACACATCACACTTTTGTGTCTTATATTCGCCAGCACCTGTAGATAATTGTGGTTTTCCGAGATGTGTCAGCTTTTAAAGTCGGCTGGGACCCCTGAATGTGCATCGTTTTATTTACTTCCTGGATGTCATTGGCAAATAGTTTCATGGATTATTTAGATGATTATATTTATCTTCTTGAAGAACTATCCTTGGCCGAGTGGTTAGCACACATCCGTGTCGTGACTATGTGGGTGTTCGTTCCAACGCTGTGTTAAATTCCACTCTGTCGCTCGCTTCCGACGTCACTGTCTGTCTATCCCAAGTTTGTGTAGTGCCATTATTTTGTTTCGAGAAGCCTGCCTCTTCGTATCATCTTATTTTAAACCCGCCGACGCTTCTGCGTGCATGCCCTTATTGCCATGTTGTGAAAATACTTTTAAACGCAAGTCTTTCCCTGGACTTTCAGCTTCTCAGCCTCTTGATTTTATATTGTTTCTTTTCCTATGTGATCATTTATTGAAAATAAATACTGTTTCTTTCCATTTTTCTCTTTTTGTTAAAGTTTCGAACCTTAAACATCCAGTTATATGAAGCAAATTGTCTATTTGTCCCCTCGACATTGAAATGTATATGAGGAAGGAGAAAAGACAAGATAAGTCCTCGGCACAGCGGATTATTTGTGGACAACTTTTTTGTGGTTATTTCTCAACATAGTCCCCTTGCAAGTTTATGCACTTAGTCCAGCGATCCTAGAGCATACGGATCCCTTCTTTATAAAAGTCAGCAACTTGTGCCATTAGAAAATGGTCTACAGCATGAATGACGTCGTCATCTGAAGCAAATTTGTCACCACTGAGCTTCTTTTTGAGTTTGGTAAACAGGTAATAGTCCGAAGGGGCCAAATCTGGGGAACAACGAGGATGTTCGAAAAGCTGGAAGCCACATTCATGAATGGCAGCCATTGCCACCGCCGACTTGTGAACTGGAGCATTGTCTTACTGAAAGAGGACTCCTCTCGTCAATTTCCCTCGACGCTTTTCATTCAGTTTGACCCGCAGTTGCTTCACAAGATTAGCGTAATAAGGCCCTGGTGACCGCTCTGCCCATTTGAAGATAGTCTACCAATAGCCCACCTTCTGAATCCCAAAAGATAGATTCCATCACTTTGCCTGCATACAGAACAACCCTTGTTTTCTTTAGAGCTGAGGATTCATGATGTTTCCACTGCTTTTACTGTTCTTTCGTTTCTGGTTGAAAATGATGAACACAAGCCTCATTCATAGTCACAAATTTCCGAAGAAACTTTTCAGGATCTGCAGAAAAATGGCCAAGATTGTATCTTGACATGTTGAGACGCTGTCGTTTATGATCAGCTCCAAGAGGTTTCGGGACCCATCGAGCAGAGACCTTTGTCATTTGAAGATCATTGTGAATAATGGCATGATCACGTTCCTGGGAGATACCCAGCTCAGTAGCAATGTACCGCTCAGATGGTAGTCAATCCTCCATTATCATGTCTTGGATTCTGTCGGTGGTTTCCGTTCTTGGTCTTCCTGGACGGGGATCATCTTCCAGACTCTCCCTCCCATGTTTGAAATGAACTGCCCATTTCTTCACTGTGCTGTAAGAAGGGGCACTCTCCCTAGAGTCTCTACCATATCCTCATGGATCCCCTTTGATGATAAAACCTTGATGCAGAGGTAGCGAATGACTGCTCGATGAGAAATGTTATCCACTTTTTCAATTTCTGCCACCCCTTACCACTTCAGCACCCTGTAAAACAAAATTGGTTGCAGTTAATTTCTTGAAACTTGGTGTTTAATCTTACATTAACCTGATCTACAAATGCGATGAGACAGCGAGAACTATACGCGTTCTTCCTTAGAGTGAAAATTGACTGGAGGATTTTTGACAGGACAGGGAGAGAAATACAGTCCTTTACATAAAGTAGTGAAAACGGACTTAAATTCTTTCTACTCAAAATTTTGTTCTTGAGTTGTTCATAAGGCGTACCTTATGCCGAGAGATTATCAATCATACTTGCTATTTCTTGCAACAAGAACTTCACCAGTGTTAGAGAGCTGAGACTCTGTGTGTATGTGTGTGTGTGTGTGTGTGTATATGTGTGTGTGTGTGTGTGTGCATGTGTTATGTGACGTGTCCTTTCCAGAACGTCGAATGCAGTGCGCTCTTGAGCAAATATCTCGCAAAAACATTCAGACTTTCCGTGATGTCGTGAGTCCACCCACCTACTGCGAGGTCGTCTCTTTTCTCTTCTGCCGGGCACTATGCCTTCTACTGCCTGCCTCTCCAAACTATTGTGTCTCTTGATGTGGCCGAAGTATCTCAGCTTTCTAATTTATATGATGTTTACAAGTCAGTTTTCTACGACACCTAATCCCGTCAATATATCTTTATTGTCTATTTGGTCATTATCTCTTTATAGTCTATATTGTTATTATCTCTTTATCGTCTATATTGTTATTATCTCTTTATCGTCTATATTGTTATTATCTCTTTATCGTCTATATTGTTATTATCTCTTTATCGTCTATATTGTTATTATCTCTTTATCGTCTATATTGTTATTATCTCTTTATCGTCTATATTGTCAGTATCTCTTTATTGAGCCACAGTAGTAACCTTTACATATACAGATACGCTATTGTCTTTCTCACAGTTCTCTTGATAACAGACAGAAGGATTGAAGAAAGCAGATGGTGATCGTTTGTGGAACCCGCTGTCGTAGTTTTGTTAAATTGTTTCTCTAATTTCTGTTGTACCACTTTTTGATTATACAGTCGACCACATAAACCACACACCACATTTATGGTGTAAGGTCCGGTCTCTTTACCTATCAGTGAAGTTGGGGCTATACTGGACAGTCTGACGGGATGGTGTGAGAGGAGATCACCAACTGAGCTGATGGCCTGCATGAAGGATCGTGTACTCTGGAGAAGCATAATAGCCAATGCCAGTGGCACGGCACCTGATGTTGATGATGATGATGATGATGATGATGCAGTTGGGGCCTCGGAATTCCTTCAGAATCATGCAACACGATATCAGTTTCTTTTTCATCTGGCATGGTCCTTTACCAGTTCTTCATAGTCTTCTCTGTTGATGGAAGAGCGCCTTTCGGACGTCTTATATGTATCCATATGTCCTAGTTTTGTCTTCCCTCTAGAAGGTCCTCATACAGTGCTCAGGATATGTCTGATGTTTTTTTCTATACATGCGCCGAGCATCTTAGTTGATCTCTTACTGTTAAGTGTTGCTGTCGCAGACGCAAGATTAGTATTCTGGTGCAACTCGCAGAAAGTTATTTTGTACGATCACTTGACATTATATTGTATATAAGCAATCAGTTGCCCAAAACATCGAGATTTAAGAATAGAAAATATGAAAATAAACTAGTCAGCGTAATATGAAAAGAGACATGAGAGAGCGAAACAACCCCAAGAGAATTACAGAGAATCGAACCTTGCTCTATGTTAGAGTGCGCAGCTGTATGACGTGAAGAGGTGGCGTAGTAATAACGTGATCTTGAAATAGCCCAATTATGAGGTGAGTACTATTTTATCGTATATTTATAACTCTGTTTTTTTTTAGTAAGTATCTCCTACTTTTACCCTGCCAGTAATTATTAATTTCATTTACTTCTGTTTTATTAAAATTTCATGCACTCTTTCCCGAACCTGGGCTTCTTGTGTCCACAATCACAACACGTGATCGAACATTAAAAAAAAAGGCAAAATCTTGGTGTCTTAATCTCGACATTTGCGACCGTTTCTTACACCCATCTCTACACTGCTTCAGACTCCTGGCCTCTTTGATGTTCTGGTGGTGTGTCCAAAGGAGGAAGCACCTGGTCTGAGGAAACTTGCAGTCATGGGAAACCAACCAGGGAAATATTCCGCCCTGAAGAGTTCTAGCAACATTTGCCAAACTCATCAACTCCACAAACCGTCTTAGCTTCTTTTCCTTCGTTTAAAAAGAAACTGTTCTCAGCTCGTAAACTTCAGCGTGGTGGAGGTCGAGACAGAAAGAAATAGCTCCACGGATATTCAAAAGTTAGAAATATTAAGAAGAAAAAAAAAAGAAAGATTCAGAAGAAGGGAAGATATAAGAAGTTTCAGAGTGGGGAAAAAAAAGGTAACCGAATGGAGAGGGGAAAAAACATGAAAGAAAACAGAAAAGTGAAAAGAAGAATTCAGCAAAATGAGATAAAAATGAAAAGTGTATTATACTTGAGTCTATTTCAATAGCTCTCCCGAATACTATACTATACTATACTATACTATACTATACTATACTATTGCGATGAGACAGCGAGAACTATACGCGTTCTTCCTTAGAGTGAAAACTGACTGGAGGATTTTTGACGGGACGGAGAGAGAAATACAGTCCCTTACATAAAGTAGTGAAAACGGGCTTAAATTCTTTCTACTCAAAATTTGTTCTGGAGTTGTTCATAATAGGGTCTTGGCCACTTTGAGTCGGCTATAATAATCTAACACTTTGTTGTATTTTTCTTCACCGGCGTTTTAGTTCAGTAACTTTCACATTGTTTTTTCTTTCTCTTTATTGATTTCATACCGTCAATTTTCACCTTCCTAGCAATGTTACACATTGTGTTTCATTGTAGTTCATTCTTACAGTTTCTTTTCATCTCTCTATCCCCCTCCCTCTTTCTTTCTTTTTTTACGACTATCCTCTTACGTTATCTGCACAATTCCCCACTGGAATCTTTCAAGATAAATATACTTACGAGTATTTAGACAAAGATACAGGTTTATCAGTCGCCTCTGTCTTATGGCCCATTCATGCCAGTGTGTGTGCTTTGCTAGGCAGAATTTTCAGCCGTGCTATTATGTTAATTACCTATAGCATTATCTTTTGTTCTGTTAGCGCTTCTTTATAAAGACAGTCCAAACATCTGTACTGTTTTAACTTTTATATGTCGGTTATAAGAATTTATTGCTTTGTTTTGTTGGTTTCTTGTTTAGTTTGTTAATGTCTCTTGCTTGGTTTGTTTTCTTTGCTTAATGTGCTAGTGTTTCTTGCTTAATGGGTTGGTTTGTTGCTTTGTTTGCTGGTTTCTTTACTTGGTTTGTTAAACTTGTTGCACTGTTTGTCGGTGTACTGCTTTGTTTGTTCGTTTATTGCTTTTTTTATTTCATGTTTGGTCGATTTCTAGCTTGGTCTGTAGGATTCTTGTTTGCTTTGTTGCTTTTTCAGGTGCTTTCTTGTTTTATTCGCTAGTCTGTTATTCGCCGTAGGTGATTGTTGCTCGATTGGTTGGTTTGTTGATAGTCTTCTTGCAACTGCTGTCACAAAGGAAGCACCAGAGCAGAGTAGGAATAGACTATGGTATGTGTGTGTATGTGTGTGTGAGCGTGTAATCTCATAGCAGACTCAAGAAGCAGAGTCTGTCAACATGGGAAATCACGTCGGTGATTATCAGTTTGTCACGCTATCGTCAAATAACTCCATTTGCTGCATCACGGCAAGGTTTGTGTAGAGATTTGGCAAGGTTTGTGTAGAGTTGGCAAGGTTTGTGTAGAGAGTCGACAAGGTTTGTGTAGAGACTTGGCAAGGTTTGTGTAGAGATTTGGCAAGGTTTGTGTAGAGACTTGGCAAGATTTGTGTAGAGATTTGGCAAGGTTTGTGTAGAGACTTGGCAAGGTTTGTGTAGAGACTTGGTAAAGTTTGTGTAGAGACTTGGCAAAGTTTGTGTAGAGACTTGGCAAGGTTTGTATAGAGAGTTTAACAAATTTTGTGAAGAGAGTTAGCAAAGTTTGTGTAGAGAGTTAGCAAGGTATGTGTAGAGAGTTAGCAAGGTTTGTGTAGAGAGTTAGCTAGCTCTGCTCAGCTGTTCACGAAAATGAGACGGAAAACCAGAAACAGATGGCGAGAAGTGGAATTCAATAACCTAAACCAGCATGTCCAGAAACAGTGTCAATAAAAACTGTTAACAACCGGTGTCAACTAACAATGTTAACATTGCACTCCAAGTACTGCAGGCTGTAGAAGTACATGGATTTTTACATTATCTAAATGTAAACATGTGTACACATTTTTTTTGAAGAATCTGTTTTCTGATGCCAGCTGCAATAAGGTCCGAAGAACTCCATAATTGTTTGTTTCTTTTAGATATTGGTTATTGGTTCAGATACCATGCTTCACGATCTGAAGGTCCTTGCTCCCTGGCGGTTCCAGGACACGGAAATTGTCAGTGTTCACTTAAAGAAGTGATGGTGTTTGTTAAATGTGTCTTCTCGATGTCTGAAATAGCCGTGAAAATAGCGTTTTTGCTAACGTAGTCCATGTGTTTTGCGATAGCCCACATTGATACAAGTATCTAGATGCGGATTAACCACAGTAGAAGCCCCTAATCAAAACTTAATAAGGGCCCGATGGTATACTTAATAAGGGGCCCCGGCCCTCTGACTATGTCGTTCATCTCCTGATAAGAATTCATAAAGTAGTGCTCTGTATATGAAGAGCTTTTTTATTGCTTGACGTAGGGCCCTCGTGGCTTAAACCTGTTCACTTTAATGGATAAAACGCCAGTGCTAACATAACAACACAGACCGGCACTTGTATCACAACGCAGACCAGCACTTGTATCACAGCAGAGACCTGCACTTGTATTACAACACAGAACCGTACTAAAATTACGCCAATAAATAGTACATAAGCATATAAAACTAAGTATATAACTGTACACGAAGTCACTGCAGTAAGGCTGTGATAACAAAATATTAAACTATTTAAGAAACAAATAGGAACAGCTGTATTAATTTACGTGCACACAGTTGTGAGGCTTCGGTTTGCACCTTAATCATACAAAAGCATACAGGACAAAGAAACAGCGAAGGAAGATAAAATAGAAGTTCACATGAATGCTGTACATAAAAAAAGGAATGGAAAAATAAAGAATAAATGGAGCACTTAGCTGTGACTTGTAACAAGCTGCGTCCAGGAGTGCGTGTGATAGTGTTCAGACTTGCGATGTGTGTTAAGTAGTAAAAGAGAGTGTGGGGATTGTGAAAAGAAGAGAGAGAGAGAGAGAGAGAGAGTGAGAGAGAGAGAGAGACACACACAATGGTAATCTAGCCAAGAGAATGATGGGTGGAACAGGTGAATGTGATTGGTGTAGAGGGTTTGTAATCCAATGCAATGAGGCAGTTCTGAAATATGTATTGCAGATGAGGAAAGAGTAGAACTTAGTACAGAGGAAATTTGATTGTGGAGAAGGGAAAGTTAACTGTGACTGAATTTCGAGTTCAAGCCATGTAGTTCCAGCGTCCCGTGTTCCTGAATGTAGTGGTTCTCAGGCGCTAGGCGATTTCTTTCATCAGAATGACATTATTAAATGGCTGTTACCAGAAAATCAGATTTGCCTCTATTGTTTGGGCAGCTGACATGTTTAAGGGCTGGCTTAGAAGCATATTTGGTAATATCATACAGATGTTTCTGTATGCGGTCACCTAATCTGAGACCGGTTTCATCACTATAAGTTATCTTACGTCTTTTGCACACAATGGCATATAAATAAGTTTCGGAACTCGCATGTGAATCAGTCCATCGTGACTAGTATCAAACGCTGAGCAAGGCATGAACAACGGCCCAAGAGTGAGCATTTCAAAATTAATTTTTGTGATATAACGTCAAAATTAACCACAACATAATATTGCTCGTGTCTTGCACCGAAAAAACAAAGAACGAAGAACGCGAAGACTACTGAAAGGCGAGGGCTATCAAATTCAATTTGGTTATATTTGATTCACCAAGGACATAGATCAGTATTTTAATGAGCATGCAGTCGCCAAGTCCAGCGGTCTAGATTTGGTTAAATCCTAATCCAACTTGCTCCAGGTCTCTTAGTGTTGTCCCGATACAGTTTTAGTTAAAGAGGTAGTCATCGAATCTCCGCTCATGGTGGACGGCAGACCAAGAAGCCTGTATTACGTATCTTGCTCTTGAATGTTTTTAAAGCCATAGCAACCGACTAAAAATCTGACGTGAGTCTTGTTTTAAGAAGCACACCCATAGTTATATCGTGGGAGAATCCGGTTCACATTTTTAGCGAGTTTTCTGCGAAACTTAAAAAAAACTGGAAGGATTTGAAAGACATAGCAACAGGACATAGCATCATCATCATCATCATCAGGTGCCGTGCCGACTAGCGTTGGCTATTATGCTTCTCCAGAGCACACGATCCTTCATGCAGGCCATCAGCTCAGTTGGTGGTCTCCTCTCACACCATCCCGTCAGACTGTCCAGTATCATTTCTCTTGGTCTTCCTCTTGATCTTCTTCCTTCTATTTTTCCTGTTGTTATAATATTTTCTATGCCCCCTCTTCTCATTGCATGTCCTATGAAAGTACATTGTCTCTCTCTTTTTGACAAGGTTTTTTGTCTCTCCAGCTCTTCTCATACATTCTTCTTTAGTTATTTTTGCTGTCCAGGGGATTCGCAACATTCTTCTAATAAACCACATTTCTGCTGCTTCCAATGATTTTTGTGCAGACCTGCCAATTGTCCATGATTCACTTCCATATAACAAGATAGGTTCAATATAGCATTTTAGGACTCGTTTTCTAACATTCATTGATAAGGATGTGTTGGATAATATGTTTCTCATTCTCTGAAATGCAGTCTTTGCTTGGCCTATTCTGTTCCTAATTTCTGTTCTGTATTTCCCATCTGAAGTTATTACTGCTCCAAGGTATTTGAATTTCTGCATCTGCTTTAGAATAGTTCCGTTTAATTTTATACTGCATGCTGGTGGATTCTGTTTCTTAGATATAACCATACTCTGTCTTTTTGATGTTCAAAGTAAGGCCTTTCTGTTCACTTTCTTTGGCGACTTTATCCAAGAGATTTTGCAGGTCTTGTTGGTTCTCAGCTATCAGTACTGTGTCGTCAGCATACCGACGGTTGTTAATATTGTGTCCTCCAATTTTTATGCCTTGTTCTGTGATAATCGTTCTTAGAATATTCTCACTGTACAGAGAAAAAAGGTCTGGAGATAGTACACATCCTTGTCGCAGCCCTTGTTTTATAGGTTGATATTTTCCAGTTCTATTTTCAACTCGAATTGCTGCTTCTTGCTGCCAGTATACATGTTTTACAATCCTCAGGTCTGTGCCGTCTATATTGTTTTCATCGACGGGACATAACTGAAGTTTTATTTATCGCACCAGGATTCTAGCAATTATGTAGTTATGTCCCTTTTAAACATCTTATAAGCCTTCACATCTAAATAAGAGGTATTTCTCAGTCTATAAGCAGCTAGTTATTGTAGCAAGAAGCTTTTGAGCAAATTCTTGCATTAATTTCTATTAAATTTCTTGAGTCTAACTTTCCATTTATAAGATATTCTTTTCATGATCAATAACCGACAGTTATTGACTGAACTTACAAATAAAAATGCGCGTGATTATGAATTCGGTTTTGGCATTACAAAGTTTCTTATCCTGAGAAAAGCAGATCTTTCCAAGAAACCTTATCTGTCACTAGTTGTTTAAATGAAGTTTCATACAGGAACATAGGAACATACCAGAAAATGCTAAGATGACAAACGAGGAATGTACACAAAAGTGATTTAATCAAAGTTAAAAATAAAAGGTCAGTCACCATTTCTTGTATGGAGAAAACGAAGAACTGGAACTACGGGGGAAAATAAATGGGAAGAAAGACAGGGGAAGGCCAAGAGAAAAGATCAAGGACTGTCTAACGTGATGACAGGAAAGAAGGTTACAAACTGAGTTTTCTGGAGAACAGCAAGCATTGAGGTCTAATCTTATAAAACTGTCTTCTCTTACTTCACCGTACCAAAGCCTTGTAGCTTCTTATTTGTGAAAAAAAAATATTCCTGAAACTATATCTGAAACTACATTCATATAATAAGTATTCGTTCGTTTGTTGTTGTTGTTGTTGTTCAAGTATGCACCAGACATGGCAGGAGACCGTGTGTATGTTTGTCTAAAAGTTGGTACCTGCTAGAGAGACTGAATCTAAGCTACGGAATGTTTGTGTCATCATCTCGTTTCTTTCCGGTTGTCACAGTCCCTCGTGTCTATTGAATAGTAACTTATAGCTATACTTTCAAACACCTTGTTTTGGAGGTGCGAATTAGCTCAGTCCGTCAGTACGCTGTTCTCTCGTGGCTAGACGGCTGCTCGTCCTATCGGAGTCCGTGGTTCGAATCCCAGGTAATTACCTAGTGATTTTTCTTTCTCTCACGTCTCACTAAAGTTCTTTGTCTAAGATTTGTTCGAGGTATAATCCTACAAAACTGTGTTCTCTTACTTTGCCGTACGAAAGCCTCGTTTCCTGTTTAATAATAAATAAAAAAATTGTTCCAGCAAGCATTGTGATCTGTGAGGAAATACGGCCTCTAGTCCTGATTGACATGACAGATGATGATGATGATGGCGACGACTACGATATTGATGGTGATGATGATGATGACAACGACGACGATGATGATTTAATCTTATATTATTGTCTTCGTATACATGTACCGTTCTTAATTACACTTTGACTCTAGAAATCAGCATCACCGTAGTTAGGACATTCCCATACACGCTCCACTCTCAGTTCCATTAACCACCGAAGAGTACGAACACTAATGATACCAGTCAACTTTTGGTTCTGGCAACTTCGAATACTGCCAGCCTGACTCTTCCTCCCCCTCTCCTTACACCTCTATCCTACATACTCTGCAGATGTGTTTTAACAAAACATGCATTTTCCTCTTCCCCGCCCAGTTTCTTGGCAGCCGACTTCAGCCTATCTATTCTGTCCATGGGAATCGTATCTTTCAGCAATAGCGTTACGAGCAACATGATCGGCCGCCTTATTGTCTCTCAGTCCCGCCATGTCCTGGGCGATATACCCCACGTCAGCCTGGTTACGCTTGATTTCCTCGAGAGCTGAACCCTCTTAATTACTTTGTCACGGTGTATCATTTATATAACGATACATACATTTATAGGCGGGATGGATGAATTGCATCCATATATACATAAGAGATTGTGAATCAAATGAAAGTTAGAAAATGTGAATAAAATTTCCCAAAGAACAGACAGAAATCCTTTAATAGAAAAGGGGGAAGAAACATTTCTGATAGGTTATTTACGTGGGCGAATGGGGGTGTAGACACTGTTGGATCAGGCAGTCAGTGACCTATATCTGATATGTTTGCGTCAGGGTCAAAGAACCACAGCTGCCCAAGACCTTGTCCCGCCCCTCTCTGTTGGTACCCCTAGTAACAGGCATAGCCTGGGTAACGGGGCAGGGATCGCCATAGTCCCCATGGTGGTGGAGTCTGCTAAAGAAGCATTGCACACTCCCTGTTTTTTAGCTGTGCTCCGGGATTGAAAAAAATAGCTGCCATAACCCGCTGTAGCCCAACACCTCCACAGCAACGGTTGCAAAGAACACCAGCTCGCAGTTACAGTGAGATAGCACAAAACAAGACATGACATGAGTGAATCGTGGCTATGTATTTTTACACCAGGGTCTTAAAATATCCGGTCAGGGGTGACGCTATTCCGGTTTCCCACCCGCCATGAAAGTTTCTCACACAGCCATGGACTGGAAAAATAAAGTTGACTGGTTGCAGAGTAATTCTGCTCAAACAGTTACATGCAACCAGGAACTAACGACACAAGTGCTACCTACACCGACCTGTTGAAACGTCATTTATAGCCGGCTGTAGGGAACATAGATCTGTTTGCTTAAAAACTCTGACCTACGTATGTGGCCCAGAAACTTGTAGCAATCAACACTAATTGTAATTGTTATTTTTTAACAACGTAAAGTCAGGTTGGTGGATGGATGGGAATATGGAGATCGCCAGCGGCGATGAGGAAAATCTGGTGTGAAACCAATGAATCCAGGACGTGACAAGCCTATGGGTCTTTACAACAATGGATATCAGAATGATGTAAACAAAACACCCAGCAGACTATAGGTGGCAGGGAATGGATATTGTTGAAGCACTCAGGGGATTCCTGATCTCAAAGTCGGAGTGTCTCTTTGGAACTTTCTCAAAGCCGTCTGACCAGCCAGCATTAAACGCTGTATCTGACGTGGAGAAGGGGCTTAAGTACAGCCACCAGAGGCTGGAAAACACAGTTTTGGCCAGGCCAGCCTACACCACTGTCTTTATGGCAGTCCGAGCAAGACCACAGTCTGCTCTAGCAAGGAAAGGTGCATCGCAAAAATCAGGGTACCACGCACCATCGCCAGTGTGCGTACGAAGAAGAAGTAGCCGGCTGTACGGTCCAAACAGAGTGGATTTCTATAAAACAAGGTTCTATAGATATTACGCTCATTCTCATAAGGCGTAAATGACCAAAGTTGTTTGTGGATGATCGAATTTGGAATTCACATAACCGCTTCCCATTTATTCCACAGATTTGACCCTACGTGAATTTCATCTGTCCTTGTTTCGTTTCTGTAGTAGTCTGGTGGGATAGAGTTGCTGGCCCTATGCCAAACCCTCCGTAGTCGCCTTTTACTATCATGCGAGGTACGGTACAGTGGTGCTATTCTTTGTTTCTCAGACATTTCCAGGCTAAATGTTTACGAAGAATTAGAAGAATAGTTTGATTAAACACCATAAGAAATAGCATCTTGTTGGCAGAAATGCAGATGAAGACATCATCATCATCAGGTGCCGTGCCGACTGGCGTTCGCTATTATACTTCTCCAGAGTACCCCATCCTTCATGCATGCCATCAGCTCAGTTGGTGATCTCCTCTCACACCATCCCGTCAGACTGTCCAGTATCATTTCTCTTGGTCTTCCTCTTGATCTTCTTCCTTCTATTTTTCCTGTTGTTATAATATTTTCAATGCCCCCTCTTCTCATTGCATGTCCTATGAAAGTACATTGTCTCTCATCTTTTTGACAAGATGAAGACAATGACAGCAATTATTGAGGAAAGACGTTGGCGAAGGTTGAGACATGTGCTCCAGATGACCGACGACTCTCTACCAAAAATAGCGCTAAGATGGACACCACAGGGGAACAGAAGTAAGGGTAGTCCGAAGGAGACATGGAGAGGAACAACAGAGAGGATGTTTAAAGGGCTCACCTGTGCATGAGCAGAAAAAAGTCAAAGGACAGGTGTTTGTGGAAAACCCTTGCGGAAGCCCCATGTGCCTTGGGCACGTGGTTCATAAAGAGAGAATGAACACACGAATATTTTTTATTTTCAAAAGGTTAAGAATTGGATACGCAGGCCCGTCTAACATTCTGCCCTTCATCATACAGCTTTCACTCAGTCACAGTCATTCAGCATTTGTTAATGAGCATAATAATCACGAAGATATAATTAAATTATTGCATAAATAAATAATAAACTTATCTCTTGTCCATACACTCCACACTCTGATTTATGCAACAGCATGAAATAAACTTGCATTATTACATTCATTCCCAACTAACAAATTTATAGAAAACCAGTATTTTTTTTTAATTACAAAAATCGAGCCATACTTTAAACTACTTTAGACTATGCTTGGGGGGGGGGCACATAGTCCATATCAAACATATCTTGACAAAGTCTGAAGTTATAAGAACAAATATTACTTTTAAGTTTTACATGAGTTGGTAGGGCATTCCAAAAATGGGTAGCTGATTAATTAAGAGAAGCTTTTTTTAAACATTCAAGCCTTGGTTTCGGGAGAATACAACTGCTTAAGCGTTGACTGTATTTTGTGTTGGATTTTAACAGCGACCACAGATAGGGTGGAGCATTATGCGATAGAATTTTATGAATTAACTTGGCCTCTTCTTGAGGGATAGAATATAAAGATGTTTGTCCTTATTTGTAACATGTGCTGCATGTTCTATAAGCTTTACTGCTCGTTTTTTAAAGGAGTAAAGTCTTTTCATGCTTGACATGTAACAACCATCCCAGACTGTGGAACGAACGAATGAACATAGTTTATTTTCAAAGGGTTAAGAATTGGGCACGCAGGCCCGTCTAACATTCTTCCCTTCATCATACAGCTTTTACAGGAACAGTAGTCCAAGTGTGTTTGTATCTGTGATATGCAGTATATTTTTATGGTGTCTATGTCAAGAAAATGTTTAAGTAAATTGGTAAACTTTGTGTGCAATGAGTTAGATTGTCTACATGATGATTCCAGCTGAGGTGGTTGTCAATCATGAGATCAAGAGTTCTATGTTCACTAACATTCTCTATCTGTGAAGTTCCAGCATGGAGTTGTAGTGTTGTTAATTTCTGTCTTGTAATAATGATCATGGATTTTGGTGAGTGAGTGAGTGAGTGAGTGAGTGTGTGTGTGTGTGTGAGAGAGAGAATGAATTATCTTTATTTTTAAAGGGTAAAGAATTGGGCACGCAGGCCCGTCTTACATTCTGCCCTTCATCACTCCATCTTTCATTCTTCCCACGCACTCGATTTAATGCAAGTGTCAATCAATCAATCAATCAATCAATCAATCAAGTGCCATGCCGCACATTTCCCTGTCTTTAGGCTTGATTATGAGATCCGCCGGTGACTTTCTTCCTAGCCACACTGACAGCACATCCAGTAACTTCTCTCTCTGTCTTTCTCTGTATCTTTTTCCCCAATTTTTCAAGTTGCCACAATGGGTTCCACTTTTCCTCTTCTCAGAAAATGTCCTACAAATCTCGCTTGTCTGCTTCTGATCTTTGCTGTAATTTGCCTTTTAATTCCAGCCTCTCTTAAGACTTCTTCATTTGTTTTCTTAGCTGTCCATGGTACCTTCAACATCCTTCCTATGAACCACATTTCCATGCCTTCCATTTCTTGCTGTACTCTCTTATTCATAGACCATGCTTCATATCCATAAAACAAAATTGGCTCGATGTAACATTTAATTACTCGGAATCTTGTTTCCATACAAGTATACAGATTACAATCTTGTTTATATACAAATATACAAGTCACATTAGGAAACAAACATATCAAAAGAGTGTACGATTAAACTATTACATTCAAAGTAAATGAGAAGAAGTAATTAAAGTAATAAAATAGCTCTCACACACCCATACACCCACATACACAGATATATACATAAACAAAAATACACTTTGAGTACAGATCTTCTAACATATATTTTTTAAAACAAACATTAAAATAATTTCTAATAATATCTAGCAAGTTACTTTTCGTACAATGTCATTTTAGTACTTGATGGCTGGCGAGTGATGGGTTGAGAGAGTGCTTGTTATTATATGGTGGCATATAATTCTTATCTTATATCTTATATCCTTCCCTTGCCGTTAAACGTCACATAGGGCTCGCAAAGTAGTAGGCCAATTTTTCATGTCTTCGGCGAGTCTTTCAACTTCATCAAAGGATTTTATGCCTGTTAATTTGGCCTCTCTTAACAATGTCTTCTTCAGAGTTTCACGCGGTCTGCCTCTTTTTCTTTGGCCTGTTGTGTTCCACTTGATAGCTTGTTTTGGGATTCTCTGATCATTTCTTCTCATCAAGTGACCAACATATGTCCATCTCCTTTTCCTGATCACCCATGAGACTGGTTGTTGTTCAGTCATCTGTCTTATCTCTGCATTGTTCTTGAATTCGTTCCACTTGAAGCTAAGTATTTTCCTTTATATATTTATATATTATATAATTATATAATTACATGCAAGTAAATAATGAAACAGGTTAAAGGATGTATTACTAATGGATTCTAAATGGTAGGGGAGCTGTACTGCAGAGTATGCACGGCTTCTCTTGTATAAATCAATTCTGAGTTTAGGAAGAAGACAGTTTTTAAACGATGGCTATGTTTAGTAAAAAGAAAGATAGTCCCATAGCAAATGCCGTAGGGGGTGAAGCGTTAGAGACCTCATTATGCTGGGTCATCAGCGTATGAGGTAGGGTGACCAGTTCCTTTCCTCGCTGCTTTTACGAGGCTGGGTCGACCTCGGGGCCGTATTGGTCGGAAAAAAAATCCCGCTCAGCTGGGGATTCGAACCCTCGACCATTTGGTTGCTAGACGAGTGCTCTAACCACTACGCTAGCCGGCCCCTCTATGTTTAGTGTTATACGTAAATAGTGACCAGAAGTAAGGCGGTGCATTGTGCGACAGAATTCTGTGAGCAAACTTAACTTTGTTAAAAATGACTATAATTCAGGGGCAGAATTTTGAGTTGTTTGTGCTGATCTACAGTCTGTACTGGGTATTTGTCACAAATCGGATTTAATGCTCGTTTGCGAAGTTAGTGGAGCCTTTTTGTATTTAAGACTGAGCATCCACCCCAGATTGTGCGACAGTAATCTAAATGTGTTTGTACGTGTGTGCATGTGAGAGAGAGAGAGAGAGAGAGAGAGAGAGAGAGAGAGAGAGAGAGAGTTTCATCTGTTTGCCCTACTAAAACACCATCTTGTGGTATAAATGTTCTCGCCTAACAAGAAGATGCACGACGCTGTGATTGAGAAGCTGGGCTTTTTTCTTACTGTGAGTAGTACAGGCGCTGGTTCACAGACGGCGCACAAGCATTGCAAAGCTAGGGGTCCGTCCCTTGCGGAACTTTGCCTCCCTAACAGCTCTCCTGTAGGCCTCTCGGTTGTAAGCAAGATGTAAAGACTTTACTGAAAAAAAAAGAAGTACTATTTCCCATGTACTGAATAAAAGCTTTGTATAATAAGCATTTTATAACTTTCATTTCACTCATCCTCGTACATATACACAAATACATTCATACATACATACATACATACCTACATACATACATACATACATCAAATCTTAACTTCTAGACTTCTTCGTTCCTAGAATGTAATTTAATCAGTTACATACAAACAGGGCCGCCGTGAGGAACCTAAGTGCTGGAACAAGACTAATACGGGCCCCCTCACCCACACATGGACACATAAATCATGGAACAAGACTAATACGGGCCCCCTCACCCACACATGGACACATAAATCATGGAACAAGACTAATACGGGCCCCCTCACCCACACATAGGCACATAAATCAATGCTGGACCAAGACTAATACGGGCCCCCTCACCCACACATGGGCACATAAATCAATGCTGGATCAAGACTAATACGGGCCCCCTCACCCACATATAGGCACATAAATCAATGCTGGACCAAGACTAATACGGGCCCCTTCACCCACACATGGGCACATAAATCAATGCTGGAACAAGACTAATACGGGCCCCCTCACCCACACATAGGCACATAAATCAATGCTGGACCAAGACTAATACGGGCCCCCTCACCCACACATGGACACATAAATCAATGCCATAATTGTACATTTATTAATTACATTCAAATATACTTGCAAATATATTAAAAAGAGGACAGGCACTTCTGTAAAAGATAATAAAAACAATAATACACATTAGCATATAAACAATAATGAAACAATATACATAAGCAATGAATTTAATACTAGATTGATTACAAGTTCATAACAGTTATTATCGTTGAGATATAATGGCATTTATATTCTGCTAAACAAAGGTGCTTTCCTAGCCTTTTTTCCTGGCAAAATTGCGAATCACATCATCAAAATCAATCGTTTGTGCAAGATCAGACTCAGAACTGAGTCTTGGCAAACCTACCAGTTCCCCCTCCCCCCTCCCCCTGTGACATAGTCGGTCTTAGATCATTTTTTTTCTATCAGCTTTAGTTTGCTGAATGGGCGTTCTGTAGAGAGGCGACAGTGGCAGGACTTGTTAACAGAATACGAAGGCAGACACATTATATTTGGAAAGAGTCCTTCCAGTTTGTATCTTTGCAAGCAATTCAGTAGCTCCATTGGACTCATTTGGCCCTCTCCAAAATTTGCTTGATGAACAGATGGCAAATTACTTATCTCTATTACAAGATCTTCACTGATATCAGCGGGATATTGATCTGCCAGTAATTTTGATTTTTCTTTTAGTTCATCTTGAGGAATTTATAGGTACTTCCAGAGGAAGCTGAACTTCTCAGAAATGTTCACTGCAGCATTGAAACGAACAGTCAGTCCACCGATAACATGATCCAACATCACATGGAAGACTTTCTGAAACATGGTTCCTAGTGGGATTCATCCAGTTCATCTTGTTTTGACAAATCTGCTTCTTCTGTAGCACCTTCATCCTGGAGTCTCTTTCTTTTGCGTTTTGCTTCACCCCAAGTTCCAGAGAGTTTCACTTCTATGATGCACAAATTAGAAGCAACATGCTTAGCTTCGCTCCACATACTTTTCCAGCTTCTCCGAAGATTTGTCAGTTCTGAGATCAAGCTTTTTAAGTTGGACAGTTCGACATCCACCGTTGCATTTCTGGGCTGAATAACCTTGTTACAGATATCAACTGGAACTAATACTCTGTACCATACAACCAGACATTATCACACAAATGAAGGATGTGACATAAGACAAAGCTCTATTAATCTCTGTTCTTGTTTTGGCAGTTAGGTTCAACTCCAAGAGGTTTTCTAATGATATTGTGATGCTTGGCAGATGGGCTACAAAGGGCTTTATACTTTCTGACCATTGTGTGTTAGACATGCCCTGAAGAGAACAGCCAATACACTTTTGCAGGATTTCTCATCTCTGTGGACCGGAACTAAACAAGTTGTAAACAGTTTGTACAGTTCCAAAGTACGTTATGGCTTCAGGAATGCACTCTGCTCCATCATTCCCACACAAATTAAGTGTGTGGCATCCACATGGTGAAAAAAATAACTGTTTCACATTGCTCAAGTAATCTTGCATGTGCAACTTTATATTTTCCTGTCATGTTGGTTGCATTGTTACAGCCCTGTGCACGATAATCCAAAAGTGGAATATCGTCTTCTTTCAGTGTTTCTACCATCATCTCTGCTATATCATATCCTGTTTTATGGCTTGTGTCAATAAACTGTAAAAATCTTTCTACAGTTTCATACTGGTTTTCATATGGTATTACATAACGCAAAATAAATGTTGTTTATTCAACATGGGATGAGTCTGGCGTGGAATCATCAATAACAGCAAAGTACTTTGCAGTTTTCCTGTCCTCCAACATGTGCTGCTTTACAAGTGAGGAGCATTCAGCAATTAACTCGTTTTGGGAATCGGCACTTAGAGAATATATGTGAAATCATTCTCCCTTTTCTTGTGACTTTTTAACTTGCAACACATGTTCTTTTAGAGTTGGATGCCAGTGAGACAACAACTCTATGACTCCCAGAAATTTTCATTGTCTTTGTCGCCAATGCTCTGGGAACTGCCACGCAAGGCAAGCTCCCGTTCACCAAGGAACAGTACAACATTAATGATTCGTTTCATAATGTTGCACCACTTGACAGATTCTGTTTCATAATGTTGTACCACATGACAGATTATGTTTCATAATGTTGTACCACATGACAGATTCTGTTTCATAATGTTGTACCACATGACAGATTCTGTTTCATAATGTTGTACCACTTGACAGATTCTGTTTCATAATGTTGTACCACTTGACAGATTCTGTTTCATAATGTTGTACCACTTGACAGATTCTGTTTCATAATGTTGTACCACTTGACAGATTCTGTTTCATAATGTTGTACCACTTGACAGATTCTGTTTCATAATGTTGTGCCACTTGACAGATTCTGTTTCATAATGTTGTACCACTTGACAGATTCTGTTTCATAATGTTGTACCACTTGACAGATTCTGTTTCATAATGTTGTACCACTTGACAGATTCTGTTTCGTAATGTTGTACCACATGACAGATTCTGTTTCATAATATTGTACCACTTGACAGATTCTGTTTCGTAATGTTGTACCACATGACAGATTCTGTTTCATAATATTGTACCACTTGACAGATTCTGCTTCAACTGATGCCTCCAATAGACTGTCAATGCCTTTGCCAGATGACAGGCGTCTTTCTAGTTCTCGCCAGGCCAGATAGCACTGCCTATGACTGTTGTTTCTCTCATGTTCTGGGATGCGAATAAATAATTTTCTCCACTTTTTAGCTGCTGACCATCCTTCTGTTGATGCAAGCATAGACTTCGATGCTGAGCTAATGCTGTAACTGATCTTGTTCCAAAATAATCGACAAGGAAAGCAAAATAATTCTTGTTTAACTTCACTCCAGACAAGCCAATCTCGGTCATGTTTTTCACCATTTAAGCTTCGAAATGTTAGAATAGTTTCGGGAAAAACCTGGCTGTCTATATCTTTGGGAAATGCTTTACGAAAGCCAGCATGATCTTTAATAACATAGTTTTCTGTATCCAAATGAGAAGGCGCCTCTGTTACAAGAAGTACAATATCGATTCCAGCATTTGACCTACTCTTCTCTTCACTATGTCTGCCATGCCCATATTCTGTAGACAGTGAAGTACTCTCATCATTAACATTCAATTGTTTCTCTAAATCTTGAAATTGAGAATTAACTTGATTTTATGTTTCTTGAAAATCCTAACTGGCCTCAAGAGATTCTGACCTTTGTTTCAGTTCTGCATTTTTCTCACATTGGTTTGAGTTTAAAGTTTCATTTTGGTTAGTTTCGCTTGTTTTGGATTTAACGCTAAATTGAAAAAAGCGTTTGTCGCTCCCTTTTTTATTAATCTCATCATTTTTCTTTTTTTTTCCTGGCGTTTTTGAGCTTCAGATTTTTTAGATGACATTCCATAACCATTCATAAACTGAACTAAAATATAAAATATATTCATAAACTGAACTAAAATATAAAATATATTCATAAACTGAACTAAAATATAAAATATATTCATAAACTGAAATGAAATATAAAATTTATTCATAAATTGAAATGAAATATAAAATATATTCATAAACTGAAATGAAAATAAACTTGAAAACATAAATAAATAAGTAATGAAATTAAAATTCCATAATTTCCATAAATAACTGTTCATTGAGTGTTCAGATTAATAAAGGTTTTGTCAAACAAGGCTGGAAGGCGTTTGTGCTATACACACAAAGTATAGATTATGAAGCATATATGGAATATTGTTTTTCTTTTTAAAAAATGTGGTTTTGTATTATTTTTTTTAAATGTCCCCTTCATGGGCCCCCTTTGAGCTCCATGGGCCCCAGAACAATGTACCGGCTGTACATCCCTCTCCTTAGGCCTGCATATAAAAAAAAATGAATGAAAACATAATAAATTGGTCCAAGGGAAACAATTAACATATTTTTTTCGCACATAGACGAAGTTTTTTTCTGAACGATAAAAATCCAGGAATTTTTGGAAGCAGTACCTGGATCTGAAATAATGTTTTAATCTTCATAATAAAAGAATAAAACGAAACAAGAATAAAGACGAAATGACGTAGAATAAAAAAAGGAAGATAGAATAGACAAAGAAACAAGCAAAAAAAAAAGAGGACAGAATAATTAAAGAGAAGAAATAGAGAGAAGCTGAGAAGAAAAAAAAAAGTTTTTCTGCACCACATTTCTTTAGTCAGATACAAACACTCTTTCAGTAATGAACATGAAACGGTCAATATGACTCCAGAACCGTGTTATTTCTGAATAATTTGACTCACCAGCCTATTATGACACGCTAGTAAAGTCATATTGACACCCAGATAATGTCATGTTGAACGCTGAGCTGTCAAAATACCGACAAGTCACACCCTTGTTACTCAGCGCTGGCGAGAAGAAGTGAACCAACGCCGACTGTTGGTAGCAGTTTCAATTACCTGCCTGCGTTGACAAGATAAACCCCCCCTGTGCGGTTTTAATCTCTCATTGTCAGGATCAGGTGTATCAATGCGGACACCAACTCAATCATTCGAGTAATACGCTGCTACAGTGGTTCTCAACTTTTATGAAGTAACGGACACCTGAAACTAATGATAGTTTTTGTAAACTCCTCCCCCCCCCCCCCACACACACACACACAAACACACATTTCCCCGCCGCCGGGCATTTATTTAGAAACTGTCCGGATATTTCTGTTTTGATCATTTATGGCTTTGGCTGTTTCGTTATTTACCACAGTATAAAAATAAATATAAAACAAAATAATGAATATTCCCTCGTTGACCTCTGTGAGAACCAGCGTGTCCTTTGACAGGTCAGTCTGTTTTGTTGTATCTTCAATACTTCAGAATCCAGTGGATTCACCTTCAAACCTGGGAGATTTGCTGGCCCCGTTTATTAAACTACATGGGTGACAGTGAAGTACTCTCATCACTAACATTCAATTGTTTCTCTAAATCTTGAAATTGAGAATTAACTTGATTTTATGTTTCTTGAAAATCCTAACTGGCCTCAAGAGATTCTGACCTTTGTTTCAGTTCTGCACTTTTCTCACATTGGTTTGAGTTTAAAGTTTCATTTTGGTTAGTTTCGCTTGTTTTGCATTTAACGCTAAATTGAAAAAAGCGTTTGTCGCTCCTTTTTTTATTAATCTCATCATTTTTCTTTTTTTTTCCTGGCGTTTTTGAGCTTCAGATTTTTTAGATGACATTCCATAACCATTCATAAACTGAACTAAAATATAAAATATATTCATAAACTGAAATGAAATATAAAATATATTCATAAACTGAAATGAAAATAAACTTGAAAACATAAATAAATAAGTAATGAAATTAAAATTCCATAATTTCCATAAATAACTGTTCACTGAGTGTTCAGATTAATAAAGGTTTTGTCAAACAAGGCCTGGAAGGCGGTTGTGCTATACACACAAAGTATAGATTATGAAGCATATATGGAATATTGTTTTTCTTTAAAAAAAATGTGGTTTTGTATTTTTTTTTTAAAATGTCCCCTTCATGGGCCCCCTTTGAGCTCCATGGGCCCCAGAACAATGTACCGGCTGTACATCCCTCTCCTTAGGCCTGCATATAAAAAAAAAATGAATGAAAACATAATAAATTGGTCCAAGGGAAACAATTAACATATTTTTTTCGCACATAGACGAAGTTTTTTTCTGAACGATAAAAATCCAGGAATTTTTGGAAGCAGTACCTGGATCTGAAATAATGTTTTAATCTTCATAATAAAAGAATAAAACGAAACAAGAATAAAGACGAAAGGACGTAGAATAAAAAAAGGAAGATAGAATAGACAAAGAAACAAGCAAAAAAAAAAAAAAGAGGACAGAATAATTAAAGAGAAGAAATAGAGAGAAGCTGAGAAGAAAAAAAAAAAGTTTTTCTGCACCACATTTCTTTAGTCAGATACAAACACTCTTTCAGTAATGAACATGAAACGGTCAATATGACTCCAGAACCGTGTTATTTCTGAATAATTTGACTCACCAGCCTATTATGACACGCTAGTAAAGTCATATTGACACCCAGATAATGTCATGTTGAACGCTGAGCTGTCAAAATACCGACAAGTCACACCCTTGTTACTCAGCGCTGGCTAGAAGAAGTGAACCAACGCCGACTGTTGGTAGCAGTTTAAATTACCTGCCTGCGTTGACAAGATAAACCCCCCCTGTGCGGTTTTAATCTCTCATTGTCAGGATCAGGTGTATCAATGCGGACACCAACTCAATCATTCGAGTAATACGCTGCTACAGTGGTTCTCAACTTTTATGAAGTAACGGACACCTGAAACTAATGATAGTTTTTGTAAACTCCTCCCCCCCCCCCCCCACACACACACAAACACACATTTCCCCGCCGCCGGGCATTTATTTAGAAACTGTCCGGATATTTCTGTTTTGATAATTTATGGCTTTGGCTGTTTCGTTATTTACCACAGTATAAAAATAAATATAAAACAAAATAATGAATCTTCCCTCGTTGACCTCTGTGAGAACCAGCGTGTCCTTTGACAGGTCAGTCTGTTTTGTTGTATCTTCAATACTTCAGAATCGAGTGGATTCACCTTCAAACCTGGGAGATTTGCTGGCCCCGTTTATTAAACTACATGGGTGACAGTTGCAAAGACACCCCTGGACAGCAATTGAAATGAATGAAATGTTAGTTTCAGTGGGGGCGGGGGTGGGGCCAAAGATAGGCTTGGGCATGTTGAATATGTGCGTATGATCACATTTTGTCTTCTGGAACATTACAAACACTAACCAGTGTTTATCTGAACTCGAGAATGAACATTCTCTTCTTGTCCGATACTTTATGGTTAATGTAATGTTACTGAAACGATAAGAGCCAAAAAGAATACAATAGTTCTCCTTTTATTATTTCCAAAATAATGATAAACGTGGATCTTGTTACGCTGATGGTATGTTTATATTTAACAATACTACCACACACGTGTTACAGATAAAAACTTTTGCTAACATTTGTTTTCTGGTAAAATCGCCGATGTGAAATTACTTCTTCATCCTCATCAAGCTCCAGACAGCGACATGTGACATTTCGAAAGTGTTGTTTCACTACTGAAACAAGAAAAAATGTAACCACACGAGCTTTACAGCACGAAATATTACTGTGGCCGTAACAAATGTGTGACAGGAAGGAAATAATGTAACAACACGTAACATGGGCATGTGAATAATGTAACATGACAGAGAAAGGACTGTGGCTTGTGTCGTGACAGGAGTGTGCATATGTGCAAAGGAAACAACAGCGTAGGCTGATTATTTTACGCGGAAAATCTACATATTTCTTAATAGACCGACAGCTGAGCATACAGTTTAGTTTTGTTCGACAATTGACCATTCACAGTTACACAAGAGTGCTCCCTCCCCTTTTTTATGTTTTTGTAATGACAAGGGACGCTGTCGAATTGGTCTCTAGGCAACTGAAAGACGCTATTATTTTACAGTCGTGCTATTTCTTCGTGTGGTGTGTAATTAACAAACTAATGTAGGGATATAAGAAGAAAAATCGTGCGTAAAGTTTGCAGTGAGAAACAACAGTTTTCCCGTAAAGCTGTGACACGAATTAGTAAAAAAAAAATGTTCTGAAAGTAATTGACAGAAAGATCTTCCATAAACATTATGAAATGTAAATTCGGAGTTTCTGAGCAATAAGATATGGCAGACAAAGCGAAACCAGTGATAAGATGTGAAATGACATATTCAGAAAATATGATGTTGAATAAAAAGTACAGGTGGAGAATAGCAAAGATAATAACTTGAATAGTTTATGACATAAAGAACAGCAATGATAATAACACGAATAGTTTATGACATAAAGAACAGCAATGATAATAACACGAATAGTTTATGATATAAAGAACAGCAATGATAATGGACAGTCTGACGGGATGGTGTGAGAGGAGATCACCAACTGAACTGATGGCCTGCATGAAGGATCGTGTACTCTGGAGAAGCATAATAGCCAACGCCAGTCGGCACGGCACCTGATGATGATGATGAGTATGGATATATTTGTTCTTTTTTGTGTCCATGATATTTGAAAAATCTTCTGCAGCATTTACATTCAAAGGCATTTATGTGTTTCTCAGCTTTTTTGTTAAGTGTCCAGGTCTCACAGGCATATGTTGCGATGGGAAAGATGTATGCCTTTAAAATCTTATTTTTGTAGTTCTGTCTGTTCCTCTCCACAGATTTCTAAGTTGTTTTACTTTCTGAAAAATATGGAGATTGCTTTAGAAATGTGACGCTTTTCGTTTTACTTAGATTTTGTTTAAATATCATTCAGAGCATTGACTGGCATAGACATGCAGGATATATCAGCCCTGAAAGTGTTGTTTTTATAGTGAAAGATTCAAAGATTCAGAGGTTCAAAATTCAGACTCCGGCTTCACCGCATTCGAGGCAGCCTGTTATATGCTCCACCGCATGCCACAGCATCCATCCAAGAACATGTGTGCTAATAGTTCATGTCAAATGTTGATTGTTTACGATGCGTTTTCTGCCACACAGTTCGGGTTTCCTGCCAACAAATTTAATTTGTCCTAGCTGCAACAATCTCTTCAGATCTACATTGTTCTTCCATTTCCGCTCTTCATTTTCCCGTAGTTCTTCCAACACAGCTTTAGCAATGTCGCTTTTGTCCATTGTCGGCCTGCCATTTATTTTAGCCTGTCCAGCAAGTCCTACATCATTGCCATGTACTCCCGCATGCCCTGGACAGTAAAGCCACGTTAGGCGTGTCACAGTTGACTGGCTTAACAGATGAACCCATTCTTTTCGAAGCAATTTCTTCTGAATCTTACGGAATATACTCTGTGAATCCCGTCACAATGACACCATTAACCACATCATGAGCAACTAGCCATTTCATTGCCGCTGACACAACATTAGTTTCCATTGGAACTTTCCATTAGAGTGAACAAATTAAACGGGAAGGAAGCATTGTAACTTACATTTCCGACATTTAAGTTCTGATTATTTTTCACTATAAATTTAAATGAAATTGGCTAGAATCTTGCTATGTCACTGATTATAGTAGTCACCACATATCTGACATACCATCTGATATCTCTCTCTCTCTCTCTCTCTCTCTCTCTCTCTGAACCTTAAGTGCCCAGGGAACTTGGGGCTTCCGTAAGGGTTTTCCACAAATGCCTGTCCTTCGTCTTTTTTTCTGCTCTTGCCCAGGTGAGCCCTCTATTGCTCAGCATCCTTTCTGTTGTTCTTCTCCATGTCTCTTTTGGTCTACCCTTACTTCTGTTCCCCTGTGGTGTCCATCTTAGTGCTATTTGTGGTAGTGAGTTGTCAGTCATTCGGAGCACATGTCCCAACCATCGCCAGCGTCTTTCCTCAATAATTGTTGTCAGTGGTTTCATCTGCATTTCTGCTAATAAGATGTTATTTCTTATGGTGTTTGGCCAAAATATTTTTCTAATTCTTCGTAAACATTTAGTCTGGAAAGAATTCAACTTGTTTTCTATGGTTTTGGTGATTTTCCAGCATTCAATTCCATAGAGTAGTACACTTAGAACATTACTCTTAATATCCTGATTTTCATATTTATGCTTAGTTTTTTTTATTTCCATATAGTCTGCAGCATTGCAAAAGCCTGGTTTGCTCTAGTAAGTCTCCTGTTGATGTCCTCTGTGCTGTCTCCATTTTCTACTATTCTGCTGCCAAGGTATACAAATTCGTTGACCTCCTCCACTAATTTGTTATCTGCTCTGAGTACATTTCTGTTGTTCACATTTTGCTTCATTAACTTTGATATTTAGTCCTATGTTGTTTGCATTCTGAGTTAGTTTGTTTATTTTATCTTGCATATCTTTGTGACTGCTTGATAATAGACAAATGTCGTCCGCAAAGTCAAGGTCCTCCAGCACTGTGTCAAGGGTCCATTGTAATCCTCTGCGTTTGTCTGATGTTGCCTCCTTCATTAACTAGTCTACTGCCAAGATAAATAATGTTGGTGATAGTACACATCCCTGTTTCACTCCTGTTTGTACCCTAAAGCTGCTGGAGGTATGTTCTCCACAGATCGCTTTGCAATGAAAACCCTCGTATAGGGCTTTGATTACATTAACTATTTTATGGGGGAGGCCATGCCATCTTAGGATTTTCCACAGTGCATCTCTGTTGACACTGTCAAAGGCTTTCTCAAAATCTATGAATAATGCATCTATCGATCTTCAGAAAGTAAAACAAATAAAGAATCTGTGGAGAGGAGCAGACAGAACCACAAAAATAAGATTTTTAAGGGCATGCATCTTTCCCATAGCAACATATGCCTGTGAGACCTGGACACTTAACAAAACAGCTGAGAAACACATAAATGCCTTTGAATGTAAATGCTACAGAAGAGTTCTCCAAATATCGTGGACACAAAAAAGAACAAATATATCTATACTACAAGAGCTTAATATTGAAGAAGGCTGGCTAGTGAAGAGGATTAAAGAGAGAAAACTTAAATATTTTGGACACATTAAACGTCATGGTAATTTAGAAAAGACCGTATTGGAAGGATACATAATGGGAAAAAGAAAAAGAGGAAGACCAAGACGAAGATGGCTGCAAGACATCGTTGACGATCTGAAAATGGATGCAACAGCAGCAGGCCATCTTGCTCACAACCGAGAGGCCTACAGGAGTGCTGTTTGGGAGGCAAAGTTCCGCAAGGGACATGCAAATGAATGATGATGAATGATGATGTGCTCTGCCACTCATTTGCCTGTTCTAATATTTGTCTAAGTACAAATATGTGGTCTATGCATGATCTTCCTTTCCTAAATCCTGTCTGCTCTTTCCGAAGTTTTTCCTCAAGTGCTGGTACAATTCTGTTGATGATTATTCTGCAAAATACTTTACTGGTGAGTGGCAGTAGGGTAATGCCTCTCCAGTTCCCGCAATCTCTGAGGTCACCCTTCTTTGGTAGTTTAACTATAAGCCCAGTTTTCCACTCCTCTGGGGCTTTTTCTAGATCCCAAATTTGTTGTAATATCCGGCAAAGTTGTTTTGGTGTTTCTGTTTCTTCTGCTTTCAACATCTCAGCAGTCACTTCATCTTCACCTGGTGCCCTGTCTGATTTTAGCTTCTTTATCGCCTCCTTTACTTCACTTATTGTTATTGGTCCTACCATCTGATATACTCATTGATTATAGAAGTCACTGCATATCTGATATACCATCTGATATACTCAGTGATTATAGAAGTCACTGCATAAATGATATACCATCTGATATACTCAGTGATTATAGAAGTCACTGCATATCTGATATACCATCTGATATACTCAGTGATTATAGAAGTCACTGCATATCTGATATACCATCTGATATACTCAGTGATTATAGAAGTCACTGCATATCTGATATACCATCTGATATACTCAGTGATTATAGAAGTCACTGCATATCTGATATATCATCTAATATACTCAGTGATTATAGAAGTCACTGCATATCTGATATACCATCTAATATACTCAGTGATTATAGAAGTCACTGCATATCTGATATACCATCTAATATACTCAGTGATTATAGAAGTCACTGAGTATCTGATATACCATCTAATATACTCAGTGATGATAGAAGTCACTGCATATCTGATATATCATCTAATATACTCAGTGATTATAGAAGTCACTGCATATCTGATATATCATCTAATATACTCAGTGATTATAGAAGTCACTGCATATCTGATATATAATCTAATATACTCAGTGATTATAGAAGTCACTGCATATCTGATATATCATCTAATATACTCAGTGATTATAGAAGTCACTGCATATCTGATATATCATCTAATATACTCAGTGATGATAGAAGTCACTGCATATCTGATATATCATCTAATATACTCAGTGATTATAGAAGTCACTACATTTTTTTTTTCATTTTCAAGGAGGATCACTCCGAGCTGGCAGAATATGAGTTACTCGACCAGCGCCCTACACTGTCCGTCCTGGATGCTGTCAACAGGATTAGAAACAGCCAAGGCATCCGCTACAAGCTTCGAAATAACGAAAGCTCCAACTCTGTTACTGCGCGATACCGCAAAGATGACAGAGAATCGTTTCTAGTAAGTCAGTAATACTTCACGGAATACTTCAATCTGAGTACAGTTCTTGAGAGACAATGTGAAACAACATAAAGTGTCCTGATACTGCGAGGAAAAGCTGTTGTGTGAATGTTCGTGTTTTTGGTTAAAATCCCCCTTCAGTTTGTGCTCTTTGCAGGCAAAACACAAATCCCCCAACAAAAACATCTCATGACACTCAGGCGTTGTTGGCAATGGAGCAAGCTGATCAGTTTGTAGCAAGAGCTAACCCACTAGGAAAAATAAGTTTGGACAAACAAGACAAGCAGGAAATCGAAGAATGTGCACAATAAACCTTCCTCCGATGTACATATCACGCCCGCCTCAGTGAATTACATGTCCTCAGAGGAAGTGAAAGCAAATCGCAGTTGTGGACTAGAACACGAGGTACAGCATCTACAGCCAACACAGTACTGGTACTATATCAGCCAAAAAACTAAAGGACATCCTGATGTCGAATGCAGAACACTTGTGACCATGTCCGGTGTGTAATGTAGTAACTCTTTCAGACCAGCAACAGAGCTAGGTCATATCCAGGAACCAGTACAGGCGACTCCATGAAGATCTTACAGCAAGGGCCTAGACTGAGATGTTATAGCGGCTTGACTCTTACAAATAACGTCTCAGTAGACTGAACCAGCTTGAGAAAAGGTCGATTATGACCCATGTAACAAAGGTAAATGTCAACAGATCTTTAATCATTTAGCAATGGAAACCATCGATAGATCTCTAACCAGTAAGCGGAGGAAACCATCGACAAAACCCTAATCAATCAGTAAGATAAACCGTCCACAGATCCGTAACTAGACAGCAAAGGAAAATATCGACAGACCGTTACCAATTAGCAAGTTAAAATGTCAACAGATTTCTAACCAGCTATCATATGACAACATCGACAGACCGTTACCAATTAGCAAGTTAAAATGTCAACAGATTCCTAACCAGCTATCATATGACAACATCGACAAACCGTTACCAATTAGCAAGTTAAAATGTCAACAGATTCCTAACCAGCTGTCATATAACAACATCGACAGACCCTTACCAAGTTAATAAGTGAAAAAAATCGATCTCGACCCATTATTTTGTTATTTTTTCTGTCTATCCGCCCACTACATGCCAAGTTTACTAACCGTGCTTATTTTGCCACATAACTGCTCTGAACGCAGCATTCCAATAAACGTATGCTCTTTTGTTTTGTTCACTTACAAACGCTCTTTTCATATTCCTAGAAGAAATGTTTCATAGATTCTCTCAGGTGTCCGTGCTATTCTGATTATTCTTTTGTCAACCTGGTACGTTCAGGGTGACGTCTCTCTGCAATAGATCCCCAAATCAAATTATCTTTTATCTTGGTAGAGCTCGAAGACGAGTCTTATCTTTTATTGTTGCCCACTCATTTGTCCATGTCTTAGTCTCTTAACTCTTTTGCCTGTGAATTTTGTTTCATCCAATACATGTTTTAATAAACTGCTACGGTTCATATTTTCCATAGCTCTTCTGTTCGAAATTTTCTTATTTCGTCATTTGAGTTTCAGCTGTCCACAAAATATCTTGTCCCATTTTTATGTTCATAAAAATGATCAAATCTGTTTGTATGTCTAAACTTGTATCCATTTTAATGCTGCGTACGAGAAAGTTCTTCTCTGTCTTTTCTATTACTATAATGCGCCATTAATTATGCTTAAAAGTAACATAAAGTAGCAGTGAATAATGTTTGTGACAAAATGTAAAAGATGAAATTTGAAGACTACAGAATTGCTACTAAATTAAGCGTTCAGTCAGTCATTTGCATGTCCCTTGCGGAACTTTGCCTCCCTAACAGCACTTCTGTAGGCTTCTCGGTTGTGAGCAAGATGCCCTGCTGCTGATGCATACATTTGCAGATTATCAAAGAAATCTTGCGGCCATATTTGCCTTGGTCTTCCTCTCTGTCTGTGTCCCATTATGTACCCTTCCAAGACTGCCTTCTGTAGATTATCATGACGTTTAATGTGTCCAAAATATTAAAGCTTTCTCTGTTTAATCCTCTTTACTAGCCAACCTTCTTCAATATTAAGTTCGTGTAGTATGGATATAAAATAAGCTTTCGTAATCTTTAAACCATAGTTTTCAAGCTATATTTCTACGAATAACTTTAATTAACCAGGAACCATATGCTGACGAAGAACTGAAAGAAGCACGTGGCGCCAAAGTTCGTACCAGTAAAGACATAGCAGGTAACAGAATGGCGCCAGCTCTGTTTAAGAGTATCACTGTTGGGTTCAGTGCTGACAGACAGTGCGCGAATGAGAATTATCTATTCTCTAAGCCAATCAAAAGTGGAGCTAACCGTGTTGAGGGCATGCTGGGAAAACGACCACCACTGCTTTCACCTGACAGAACAAGTTCAGCCAAGGTATAATTCTTAAACGAATCTCTCTCTTTCTCTCTCTCCTCTCTGTTCCTCTCTCCCTCTCTCTCTCTCTCTCTCTGACCATTAAGTGCCCAAAGCACCAGAGGCTTCCACAAGGGTTTTCCACAAACGCCTGTCTGTTGCCATTTTTTCCGCTCTTCCCCAGGTGAGCCCTCTATTGCTAACATCCTCTGTGTTGTTGTTCTCCATTCTTTTTTTTGGTCTGCCCTTACTTCTGTTCCCCTGTGGTGTCCATCTTAGTGTTATTTTTGGTAGAGAGTCGTCAGTCATCCGGAGCACATGTCCCAACCATCGCCAGCGTCTTTCCTCAATAATTGCTGTCAGTGGCTTCATCTGCATTTCTGCCAACAAGATGTTGTTTGTGTGGAACCTGCCCAGATGCCTGGGAAGCAAAGAATAGGACCACTATATCTTATCACGCATGATCGTAAAAAGCGACTAAGGCGGGTTCGGCATAGGGCCTATCCCTATACCCCTATCAGGTAAAAAAATTCATCAGACTGCTACAGAAACAGAAATAAGGGAACAGAATTTAGACTAAAAAAAAAACGTTCTCAAGTTCAATGATAGTGCTTCATATTAACATATTCTCTCCCAGATCAGACCAGATAGTGTCATGCCGGTAGGCGTAGGCGATCAACTCACTAGGTCGATTCTCTGTGTCTGGAATCAAGCCGACTGGTTGTTTTCCTGCTAAACCATGCATTCAGGTCATCCAGGTATATCTGTCTGTCTCCTCACACTAAACCATGCAGTCAGGTCATCCAGGTATATCTGTCTTCTCACACCAAACCACGCAGTCAGGTAATCCAGGTATCACTGTCTTCTCCGCCCTCTCTGAATTTTGCTGTTTATCTTTCCAGCCACGGCCAATTTTTCGAGACCTTCACGTCTGCTGATGTGTCTGAGAAAGTTTGATCGTCCTTTTCTTATGTACGGCGCTATTTCAAGATATTCCTTTGCCTGCTGTAATACTTCCTCATTTGTAATCAGCATGTCCATGGTATGCATCTTCTGAAAACAACATTTCTGTAGCCTTAATTCTTCTTCTAATTGTTTATGTATAGTCCCATGTTTAACTTGCCAAAAATACAGAATAGGTTCTATTTAACATCTTAAAACTCCCTTTCTTATAGTCAATGGCAGTTTTTTATTTGTTTGTTTCGATTTACAATAACCTGCCAGCTTCATTTTTCTCTCTATAGATCTACGAGATAGCATTGCCTGGATGTGCACGATGAATACAAGGACATATACTATCAGTGAGAACACTGCCATGATAGCTTATAATACTCTCCAGAAAAAAAAAAAGACTTAATATGAGTCCTTCTTGTAATAGTCTTTCACCATGAGACACCCTTTACCTCCAGGACAGTATCATAAAGACTTACTGATAATTACAAACCCCGTGTCTCTTGGTGAGATGAGCATCACAGTTAAAGTAAAATGCCCCTAAATGGAAATACGCAGTGGAAAAGGTGATATAAAGGTCAAGTAACTGATCGCTTTGACTCTAATCGCAAGAACTTTCCAGTTCAGTACGTGGGAAAAAAAAAGAAACACAACATAGTAAGAAATAAATAAGTGAACAGGTGAGTAACATAGTAAGAAATAAATAAGTGAACAGATGAGTAACATAGTAAGAAATAAATAAGTGAACAGATGAGTAACATAGTAAGAAATAAATAAGTGAACATACGAATAACATAGTAAGAAATAAATAAGTGAACAGATGAGTAACATAGTAAGAAATAAATAAGTGAACAGATGAGTAACATAGTAAGAAATAAATAAGTGAACATACGAATAACATAGTAAGAAATAAATAAGTGAACAGACGAGTAACATAGTAAGAAATAAATAAGTGAACAGATGAGTAACATAGTAAGAAATAAATAAGTCAACAGACGAATAACATAATAAGAAATAAATAAGTGAACATACGAATAACATAGTAAGAAATAAATAAGTGAACAGATGAGTAACATAGTAAGAAATAAATAAGTCAACAGACGAATAACATAGTAAGAAATAAATAAGTGAACAGATGAGTAACATAGTAAGAAATAAATAAGTGAACAGATGAGTAACATAGTAAGAAATAAATAAGTCAACAGACGAATAACATAGTAAGAAATAAATAAGTGAACAGATGAGTAACATAGTAAGAAATAAATAAGTGAACATACGAATAACATAGTAAGAAATAAATAAATGAACAGACGAATAACATAGTAAGAAATAAATAAGTGAACAGACGAATAACATAGTAAGAAATAAATAAGTGAACAGAAGAATAACATAGTAAGAAATAAATAAGTGAACAGACGAATAACATAGTAAGAAATAAATAAGTGAACAGATGAGTAACATAGTAAGAAATAAATAAGTGAACATACGAAAACATAGTAAGAAATAAATAAATGAACAGACGAATAACATAGTAAGAAATAAATAAGTGAACAGACGAATAACATAGTAAGAAATAAATAAGTGAACAGAAGAATAACATAGTAAGAAATAAATAAGTGAACAGAAGAATAACATCTTATATATCTTATATCCTTCCCGTGCCGTTAAACGTCACATAGGGCTCACAAAGCAGTTCGCCAATTTTTCCTGTCTTCGGCGAGTCTTTCAACCTCATCAAAGGATTTTATGCCTGTTAACTTGGCCTCTCTTAATAATGTCCTCTTCAGAGTTTCACGCGGTCTGTCCCTTTTTCTTCGGCCTGTTGTGTTCCACTTGATAGCTTGTTTTGGGATTCTCTGATCATTTCTTCTCATCAAGTGACCAACATATGTCCATCTCCTTTTCCTGATCACCCGTGAGACTGGTTGTTGTTCAGTCATCTGTCTTATCTCTGCATTGTTCTTGAATTCATTCCACTTGATGCCGAGTATTTTCCTTAGGCATTTGTTTTCAAAAGAGTCTAATTTCTTTTCGATTTCTTTAGTTGTTTTCCAGCTTTCGCATGCATAAATGAGGGTGGATATTACATTTGAATTGAATAGTCTTAACTTGGTTTTTGTGCTTATAACTTTTGAATTCCATATGTTCTCAAGATTCTTGAAGATTGATGCTGCTTTTGCAATTCTGATCCTAACTTCCTTTCTAGTGTCACCATCCTGGTCTATGTAGCTGCCCAGGTATGCAAATTGATTGACTTCTTCAATATCTGTCCCTTCTATGTGTATTTTTCCATTTTAATTGATGGGAATTTTCATTATCTTTGTTTTGTCCTTGTTAATTTCAAGTCCTATTTTGCTAGCCAGTGAAGATAGGCTATCTGTTTTTTCTTGCATGGAATTCACATTATTACTGATAAGAGTTATGTCATCAGCAAAATCAAGATCTTCTAGTTGGGTCCCATGTACCCAGTCAATACCTGTGTTACCTGTGCAGCATTTTTTCATTATGAAGTCTATTGTAATCCCAAAAAGTAAAGGAGACAATATACATCCTTGTTTCACGCCTGTTTTGATCTGGAACCATTCACTCATCCCTTCTTCTGTCTTGACTGCACAACCATATCCATTGTATAAGTCCTTAATGATGTTGACAATTTTAGATGGTATTTCATATAGACATAAAATTCTCCATAATGAATCTCTGTGTATGCTATCAAATGCCTTTTTAAAATCTATGAAATTCAATATTAATGGTTTCTGCTTTTCAATATGTTCTTCAAGTATTATTCTGAGAGTAAAGATCTGGTCGAGACAGCTTCTCCCTTTTCGAAATCCTGCTTGTTCTTCTCTCATTGCAGTATCCACTATATCTTTGAGTCTATTCAAAATGACCTTACAAAATACTTTTGACACAACTGATATTAAGGTTACTCCTCTCCAGTTGTTACAGTCACTAAGACGAATAACATAGTAAGAAATAAATAAGTGAACAGACGAATAACATAGTAAGAAATAAATAAGTGAACAGACGAATAACATAGTAAGAAATAAATAAGTGAACAGACGAATAACATAGTAAGAAATAAATAAGTGAACCGACGAATAACATAGTAAGAAATAAATAAGTGAACAGAAGAATAACATAGTAAGAAATAAATAAGTGAACAGACGAATAACATAGTAAGAAATAAATAAGTGAACAGACGAATAACATAGTAAGAAATAAATAAGTGAACAGACGAATAACATAGTAAGAAATAAATAAGTGAACCGACGAATAACATAGTAAGAAATAAATAAGTGAACAGAAGAATAACATAGTAAGAAATAAATAAGTGAACAGACGAATAACATAGTAAGAAATAAATAAGTGAACAGACGAATAACATAGTAAGAAATAAATAAGTGAACAGACGAATAACATAGTAAGAAATAAATAAGTGAACAGACGAATAACATAGTAAGAAATAAATAAGTGAACAGAAGAATAACATAGTAAGAAATAAATAAGTGAACAGAAGAATAACATAGTAAGAAATAAATAAGTGAACCGACGAATAACATAGTAAGAAATAAATAAGTTAACAGACGAATAACATAGTAAGAAATAAATAAGTGAACAGAAGAATAACATAGTAAGAAATAAATAAGTGAACCGACGAACACATAAAAAAAGAAAGTGCTAAAATATGGCAGAATGCTATTCCATAATCCTTGTTTCTTTAGCACTGTCAAACAGGTCATGAGCATTCTGGGAAATTTTACTTCTTCATAGTCCGTTGTCATTGTAATATCCATTCATGTTGATTTTAAAGCCACATAGCTTTCTTGTTTAGGACGTTTTTGCAGTATTCAGGATCTTGCACATAGACTGCATGCCCCTGTTAGCTTCGGAAATGTTCAAATCATTAATGCTCAGCTGAGAGACTGTATACAAGATCCGTTTCTTCTCATTCTTTGGCGCCAGGTGCTAACAGGTAGCGAAAACCTTAGAACCTTACCTGAACGTATCAGATATTTACAACCACCTGTCAGTAGTTTGACTGTGGTGTTAAGATGCAAAAGACAATCGGAAGAAGAATAGATATCTTATTTATATAACAGAACTAATATTATCATAGGATTTCCCACATATATTTTCAGTAACAGAACTAATATTGTAGCAGGATCTGCCGTATATATAGAAGTACAGTGCGTTCGGGAAAATAACAGATAGCAGGTAGATGTGGCTAGATACGGCAGACATTAAGATATCACTACGATAACGGAATCAATACTGGGTTAGTTACTTATGGAACACCCTGTATAAGATTTTGGCAGTTGATGACTGTGGTGACGATACGGAAATAAGGCACCTTTTCGGACGATAGCATTGCCACGATGGCTTTTCTTACACTTTAGAACAGACATAACAAGCAGACTTCTCATGAAGGACACCACCGTGGAAAGAAGACTCTTACCCTAAAACGGCATCACAAAAGTCTTACTAACAGCGTAGTGAAGCGCTAGAATAGGGGCTTCAGTAGCGCAGCTTGGATGACCATGATAACAGCTCAGTATCTGACGCAGCCATCTCTGTTCTCAACAAAGCTGAAGGTAAAAGGCTTAGATAGCGTCATCATCATCATCATCATGTGCCGTGCCGACTGGCGTTGGCTATTATGCTTCTCCAGAGTACGCGATCCTTCATGCATGCCATCAGCTCAGTTGGTGATCTCCTCTCACACCATCCCGTCAGACTGTCCAGTATCATTTCTCTTGGTCTTCCTCTGGATCTTCTTCCTTCTATTTTTCCTGTTGTTATAATATTTTCAATGCCCCCTCTTCTCATTGCATGTCCTATGAAAGTACATTGTCTCTCTCTTATCTTTTTCACAAGGTTTTTTGTTTCTCCAGCTCTTCTCATACATTCTTCATTAGTTATTTTTGCTGTCCAGGGGATTCGCAACATTCTTCTAATAAACCACATTTCTGCTGCTTCCAATGATTTTTGTGCAGACTTGCCTATTGTCCATGATTCACTTCCATATAACAAGATAGGTTCAATATAGCATTATGAATATGAAAAAAAATAATCGTAACTGATTGTACGCCATCTTCTCATGCATTAAATATGGAACGATCAGAATTACCTTCGATTTTCTTTCATTTTCAGCCGAGAGTTCATGTTAAACAAGTCAGATTCTCCACATATGAAGAATTCCAACAGGCTCTTCGCCTTAGATCTGTTATGCCTCAAAATATGACGTCATACTTCCTGTTACCGGAAGACAGTCAAAGGATATGGCACTGGATGCACTGCGCAGAATCAGTGAACGATTTCGAATACTTCCTCTCAGTTTGTGAATAAGTGAATTGTTTGGAGTTTTATTTCAGATTGTTTGGCATGAACTGTGTAATAAAATTCATTAAAAATTTTTTATTTTACATATAACAGTGGTCAGTTAGTTGGTTAGATAGTTAGTTGGTTAGTTAGTTGCTTGCTTAGTTAGTTAGTCAGTTAGTTAGTTAGTTGGCTGGTTGGTTGATTGATTGATTGGCTGGCGTGTTAGTTAGTCAGTCAGTCAGTTAGTTAGTTAGTCAGTCAGTCAGTCAGTTAGTTAGTTAGTTAGTTGGCTGGTTGGTTGGTTGACTGATTGGTTAGCTTGTTAGCTAGTTAGTTAATTAGTTAGTTAGTTAGTTAGTCAGTTAGTCAGTCAGTCAGTCAGTCAGTCAGTTAATTAGTTAGTCAGTTAGTCAGTCAGTCAGTTAGTCAGTCAGTCAGTTAGTTAGTTAGTTAGTTCCCATTTGATCTATTGGACAGATATTACAAAGGGTGAGACCATGGCTATCGCGGCATGGTTCTGAGCTGGGCTCGGTCTTCTAATCCCAAGCTTGACCTCATTTCCCACTTTTTCTCCCCCTCCAAAGCTAGTCCTGCTTGGAAGTACTTCGTGCCCGTTACGCCTTGCTTGAACTTTTCTCGTTACGTTCACCGAACCACTCATTTGTGTGCATTCATGTATCTCTAGCCGGCTCAGAGCTTTCCGATGGGACTTTTTGTCATAAAAAGAAGCACTGCTAAATTTTAAAAAATGTTTTGTCATTAAAGCAGCATATGAAAGCTGGTTTCTGAATCATCACAGAACAACATTTCCAGAGCCTTCATGCATCAGTGCCAAGTGACTTGATCTCAGCGTCTACTGTGTCTAGAAATATAAGCTAAGAGTTTTCTGTCAAATGTAGTATGAAACAGAGAAGGCTATCCTTATTTTTGATGGGACAGGTATCTTCAGGTATGTTCTCACTTGGCAGGAATGACAGATTATGCCTTCTACATAACTCTTCACTTTTTCCAGGATTTTCCTGTCACAATATTCTATTTTGTTGTTGTTGTTGTTGTTGTTCTTCTTCTTCTTCTTTCCAGGCTTATCTTGAGGTAGTCGCGGTTCGTCACGAAACTTGCGTAATCTGTCCACGCTTATCTTCAGGTAACACATGAGCCTTGGATATATTAACTCTCTTTTCAGCACTAGGAAAGCCTTGTAGATTTCTTATTTGCCAAAAGACCTTTCTTGTTTGTCAGTATATTCTGATCGCTAATACCCCTTTCACAACTCTGGAAACCATCACTCAGCATCTTACCATCCCTTTTGCTTCATCCCATCTTCTGTTCAAAGCTTGTTTCTGTTCACGCTCTGTCAATCTCTGGCTGTATCTCTTTTCTATGTTTTCCCTACTTTCTCACCTTCTCTTTCGAATTACATTGCATGAATTAAGTCTGTATGTATATATGTATGGGAACCGGCTAGAGTAATGGTTATAGCACTCGTCTATAAGCGAATGGTTGAGGTTTGAATCCCCAGCTGAGCGAGATTTACGGCTCCGGGGTTCACACAGCCTCGGAAAATGGGTACCAGAAAAATAAATAAATGAACAGACGAATAATGTGATACTGACCACATCACACTTTCATCTGCTGAAAGTAATGGAAAATACGGGCCTAACACTGTATTCCTCAACATGCCTTAATGGTATGGAAACTGGAATTTTATCTTTTATCTTTATATGTATATGTGTGTATGTAAGTAAGTACTTATTCAGTCAAGCGGAGAGCGGGGCGCAAGCCCTCGCTTCTGGAGTTAAGCGGCAACAGGCGCTCGTCGTCGGCCGAGATCCGCTCTGAAGAGTGTGTCAGACGGGGAGTTTGAATGGGGCGGTACATCTGTCAGAAGGTAACGCAGGCGCACGTGTCCTATGGCGAGCTCAGCGAGGACGGAAATCTGACGTAGAGCAAAAGGGCAAAAGCTCGCTTGATTTTGATTTTCGGTTCGAATACAGACCGTGAAAGCCTGGCCTATCGATCCTTTTTGACTTTAATAAGAGTTTTAAGCAAGGGGTGTCCCAACTGGTGACTCTGGGTAACTTTGTGCTGATCGCATGGCCTCCTGTGGCGGCGACACATCTTCCAAATGTTTGCCCTATCAAATGTCGATGGTACGTGACTTGCCTACCATGTTTGTAACGGGTAACGGGGAATCAGGGTTCGATTCTGGAGAGGGAGCATGAGAAACGGCTACCACATCCAAGGAAAGCAGCAGGCGCGCAACTTATCCACTCCTGGCACGGGGAGGTAGTGAAGAAAAATAACAACCCGGGACTCTTTCGAGGCCCCGTAATTGGAATGAGTACACTTTAAACCTTTTTAATGAGGATCTATTGGAGGGCAAGTCTGGTGCCATCAGCCGCGATAATTCCAGCTCCAATAGCGTATATTAAAGTTGTTGCAGTTAAGTTGCAGGTCTGTGATATTAAAGTTTAAAAGCTTCCTGTTGAGGCTCCTCATTACCAGGGGACTTGTTCGCGAACAGACGGACAACTTTATCTCCTCCAATGGTACTTCGTCATGAGATCTAAACCCTCCTGTATCTGGAGTTGGGCATAAGGCTAACAACCTTATCCTGGGACCTACCTAGAGGTGACTCTAGATGGGGGAAAAAAATGAACTTGTTATGGAAACTCGCAAAGAAATCAACAAAAAGTGGCGAAACATTCTGCGAGCCCTGTGTGTCGTTTAACGGCACTTGAGGATAGTAATAGTAGTAGTAGTAGTAGTAGTAGTAGTAGTAGTAGTAGTAGTAGTAGTAGTAGTAGCAGTAGTAGTAGTAGTAGTAGTAGTAGTAGTAGCAGCAGCAGCAGTAGTAGTAGTAGTAGTAGTAGTAGTAGTAAGTATGTATGTATGTTTGCATGCATGTATGTGTGTTTAAGTATGTATGTATGTATGTATGAATGTATGTATGTATGTATGTATGTATGTATGTATGTATGAATGTATATACCTAATGTTCACAAGAGAGTTGAAAGATTAATGGCAGGATGTCGAAGACCTGCGTAGCCAGTTGTTCCGCTTTTTTAAAAACTAAATTTCATTCTACCTCTCACTCTCTCCTTCTCTCTCTGTCTCTCTCCATCTCAATCTCTCTCTATCTCATTTTCTCCTCAATTCTTTCTTTTATTCACCCCCATTCTTAAGTAAAGCCACGCTACATTGCTCTGTATATGGCGTTTGTTTTCAGTTAAAAACACAACTATTAAAGCTCTAAAACTGAGAAGTACTTCGTGTTATTAAATTACTTTATATTTTATATTTGATTTGTTTATTCTTGACATTTTACTTCTAAAAATAGATAATTCAGAGTGCCAAATTCATGAAACAAATTGGTTACTAATGATTAGTAGAAAATACTTGTGTGCCATGATCTTGTCCGTTTTTGCTCTCTATGTCTCTCCCTCTCTCTCTCTCTCTCTCTCTCTCATCCTGTCTATTTCTGTCTGTCTGTCTGTCTGTCTGTCTCTCTCTTTGTCCCTCTCTGTCTATCGTTATGTCACTTTCTCTCTGTCTCACTCTGTCTATCGTTCTGTCTCTCTCAGTCTCTCTATCTTCTCTGTCTTTTTCTGTCTATCTTTCTGTCTCTTTCTATCTCTCTATCTCCCTCTCTACTTCGCTGTATGTGTGTCTCACTCTCTCTCTCTCTCTCTCTCTGTCTTCTCTGTCCTTTTCTCTCTCTCTCTCTCTCTGTCTGTCTTCTCTGTCCTTTTCTATCTTTCTGTAATCTCTCTATCTCCCTCTCTACTTCTCTGTGTCTCTGTGTCTCTCTCAGTCTCTCTCTCTTCTGTGAAAATTTGCCGCCCTATGTGACATTATATTTTGTTTCCCAGCTTAACAAACTTTTCTGACCATTTTATTTTGTTTCTTAGCTTAACAAACTTTTCTGACCATTTTATTTTGTTTCCTAGCTTAACAAACTTTTCTGACCATTTTATTTTGTTTCTTAGCTTAACAAACTTTTCTGACCATTTTATTTTGTTTCTTAGCTTAACAAACGTTTCTGACCATTTTATTTTGTTTCCTAGCTTAACAAACTTTTCTGACCATTTTATTTTGTTTCCTAGCTTAACAAACGTTTCTGACCATTTTATTTTGTTCCCGAACTTAACAAACTCTTACAAGTTTACTCTGTGTCCCAGAAGGAAACTGTTTCCTCTTCTGTATACCGTGCATTTTGTTCCTTGCTTTTATCTCTTTCCCTTAGGCTGGCTTTTAGTAAACTTCTCAAGGATCCAAAATAATTAGACATTTTAATATAATATAATAATATATATTTAATTTAATATGGATAATAAGTTTAATGTAAATCTATATTTATCTTTTATAGACTACTCAAAGGCATTTCATTGTGTACAACACCAGAAGCTTTGGGAAATAATGGAAAAAAATGGGATTTCCAACACATTTGATACAATTAACATCACTGCTGTATCTAGACCAACAAGCAGCAGTAAGAATAAATGGTGAAACAACAACTTAGTTTGATATAAAACAAGGGGCCGGTCAGGGATGTATATTGTCGCCTTACTTATTTCACTTGTATACTGAAAATATAATGAGGAATATTAGAGATGCAGACAAAGGATATTACGATGCTATAAGAATTGGAGGTTATGAAATACCAGAGATTACATATGCTGATGACAGTATTACTGTCCACAATACAAAAAGGAATGGAAAAACTAATTATGTCAGTCCGTAAGAATAGTGAAGAGCAAAATCTCTATCTTAATGTGAAGAAAACTAAATTGAGGATAACTGACAAAACAAATAAGGCAGCTGAAATATGTATTAATGAGGAAAAATTGGAAGAAGTGGAGAGTTTTGAATATCTTGGATCACTACTAACTAATAATGGAGTTACAATGAGGGAAAGTAAAAGCAGGACATCTACCGCTCTTCAGAAAGTAAAAAACTAAAGAAGCTGTGGAGAGGAACAGACAGAACTACAAAAATAAGATTTTTAAGGGCATGCATCTTTCCCATCGCAACATATGCCTGTGAGACCTGGACACTTAACAAAACAGCTGAGAAACACATAAATGCCTTTGAATGTAAATGCTACAGACGAGTTCTTCAAATATCATGGACCAAAAAAAAAGAACAAATATATCCATACTACAAGAACCTAATGTTGAAGAAGGCTGGCTAGTAAAGAGGATTAAACAAAGAAAACGTAAATATTTTGGACACATTAAACATCATAATAATTTAGAGAAAACCGTCTTGGAATGGTACATAATGGGAAAAAGAAAGAGAGGAAGACCAAGGCGAAGATGGCTGCACGAAATCGTTGATCTGCGAATGGATGCATCAGCAGCAGGCCATCTTGCTCACAACCGAGAGGCCTACAGGAGTGCTGTTAGGGAGGCAAAGTTCCGCAAGGGACGTGCTCATGATTATATATAGAAAAGCATTCGATCATGCCAAGTAGGGACAGGCGGGCCGAAAGGCGTAGATATAGCAGCTTTGCTGCAAACTTTGACATATGAAACTATCGCTCTTTTCAAGGACAAACGCAGAAGCGGAAAGAAGGAAAGAAAGAAAGAAAGAAAAGAAAGAAAGAAAGAAAGAAAAAGAAAGCAGGAAAGAAAGGAAGAAATGTCAACTGATAGACCACGTTTCTAAAGTTGCTCTGTCTTTACTTTTAATATTTGGACATCTCCAAAATGGCCAAATTTCTTTCCATTACCAGTTCATTATTCATACTTCTGAGCAATTTACACCTATTTATACTGCTCATTACCTCTTTCTTAATTCACATGATTTTTGTTCAACACTTCATCAGTTTTCTTATTTTTCCCGATAGATCTTTCCCATGTTGCTGAAAATAATAGAGCGTAAACAGAGATTTTGATTTCTTCCTTCTATTCGTTTTTATGATAAATATTCTGAAACAATGCTTCTTTCAAGCTTTTCAGCAGCCAATTGTCACCTTGAAACATTCTCAAAGTGCTCAGGTAGTCATTTATGTCAACTTGTAATCCTTCCTCTGCTGTAGACAGTGTTTACAAGTTTTGTAGCATTGGTAATCTCTCTGTCTCTCTGTCTCACTCTCTCTCTCTCTGTCTCTCTCTCTGTCTCTCACTCTGAATTCATAACCTCCGTTCAGACAGGTACCCAGGATTCTTGGATTCATTCACACTTTGCCAAGACATCACGAGCTGCAAATAATAACTAAGTCCAAGTCCAGTGCTGATGATACATGCAAGTGTAAGGGAAGAGATAAGAACACAGCAAACCTAGGTTGATTGGCAACCCTAGAGCGTAGAAATAATGGGTCAGCGACAGGCTAGAACCAGAAGTGCGCATTTCAGGGAAAGGTCCGTCTCTGGCTAGGTATATACAGAAAACATGATAGAAGTTTCGCCAGGCTGGGCTTTTTGACGCTGAGCACGTAGGGGCCAGCGGATCGGAGGAAGGTCATTTGTCGTGCAAGCGTGAATGAGATGTTTATTGTGGGTGGAAAACCATGTATATGTAAGTTAATAATCGGTTTATACTTTTGTATTGTGGATGCATGCAAGCTGTGTCCATTCTGTGCTTCCCTCCTCCGACCAGGCCCGACCTCACTTAGGTATGATTTAGATAATAGAAATAGACATCGAATAATCAGAACTCCGTATTAACAAAATTATTCTATGTAAGAAGTTCATGTTTTGTTTGTGCCCGTGATTATGTATTACTGCGTTCTATGTAAGAGCAAAGAGCTTAATATTGAAGAAGGCTGGCTAGTAAAGAGGATTAAAGAGAGAAAACTTAAATATTTTGGACACATTAAACGTCATGATAATTTAGAGAAGACCGTATTGGAAGGATACATAATGGGAAAAAGAAAAAGAGGAAGACCGAAACGAAGATGGCTGCAAGACATCGTTGATGATCTGGAAATGGATGCAGCAGCAGCAGGCCATCTTGCTCACAACCGAGAGGCCTACAGGAGTGCTGTTTGGGAGGCGAAGTTCCGCAAGGGACATGCAAAGGAATGAATGAATGTAAGAGCATGTTTGCATACAATATATGCCAGTTAGTTAGTTTATGATTACAGTCAGAATCTTAATCTTTTAAGTATGATCATTCTGAGAGTTTATGCAGAGAAAGGTTTTTGTTGCAAGTCAAACTAACATACATGTGTAAGATTGTTTTACTGATCTCTGTTAATTTATCGCTGATCTATTTTGTGTAAGATTCCAGATATTGACAGACATTGTTTTAATGATTTTGTTGATAAATGTATAAGCTGATGAATAACAACATATAAAATGATGATCCTTTATTTGATTTTGCTAACTGGTAATCTCTCTTCAAAGTGATGATTATCAACAATATAAATTTTATGATTTTTTTTGAAGAAGTAATATTGACTGTGTTTGTTTTCTTTCATCGGTGTAATGTGTGAATGTGATAGTCTGTGCAATCTTCATTCTTCACGCACCCATAAAGATAAGATACCAACAAATAAAACTACAATATAACAGTATATAAATTACAGACAATTATCAGCCCATTCAAATTTATAACTCCTACACAAGAGGTTTAATGGGTGGAACCAGATGATGATGGTAACTTGATGAATGAAAGATGAATCGAATGGTATGTCAAAACACGCAGTTTCAACTCAGCCGTCTGATAAACCAGGCCACTGAACTGGTAGTTAAGCTATAGCTATACATTATAATCCATACAACGATGGAAAACAAGTCTTAGGAGGAGACATTACGATGTTTCAACTTTCATATCTCACATCAAAACTCCATAGCTGACGCCGACAAACATACACACCCGCACCGGTCAAGCGAACATTCAATTCTTTCTCAATTTAACAAATCTCTCAGCATTTCCGACTTAACCCCCGCCAGTCCCGTGCTGTCCGTTTCATGGACTCACCGCAGTCCCTCGGGTAAGCGACTCACTTAAACAACACAAAATGTAAACACTAAATCATGGGCGTCGACATCAAAAAGCGTTATGGGGTACACACCCGTAACATAATCTGTTACAAGCCATCCTTGTAGGCTTTGCTCTCTCCAAAAGCGAGCAGTAAAGCTTATTAGTGACAAAGATCAAACACAAACAACTAATCATCACAAACGTATCAAAATACTACCTCTTAAGAACAGGTTCCTCTTCAACAAAGCCAAGTTAGTACATCAAATTCTTTCACGGCATGCCCCGCCTTATCTATGGAACCTGTTTAAATTTAGCCCAAAGTGCAGCCAACGCTTGAACAACATATGTCTTCCAAAACCTAGACTTGATCTTTACAAGAAAAGCTTTAGTTATTCTGCTGCTCATCTTTGGAATACCCTCCTATCCTATATTAAAAAATATAAATTATACTCCTTCCTACAACTACAAGCTTTCCCAATATCTATTTGATGTCGATTACATGCCTCCATGAATTATAAAACTTAAAAGTTATCTTAAGCTGCTCTTACAGACACCGAATACAATTAATTGTTTTCTGAATAGTCCCGAAAATTTTGTTTAGTAGATAATCATTTATAATGTATGTAGTTACTTCTGTACTGAGTGAATGTTTAAGAGCGAAACGTAAATGTTATATTTTATTTTATGTCTCTCAGCTTCAATGTTAGTTATGTTTGTTACATGAACAGCATATTTGTAGAATATCTGGAATGGAGTGAAAGATGTATGATAAAGGGCAGAATGTCAGACGGGCCTGCGTGTCCAATTCTTAACCCTTTTGAAATAAAGATCAATCAATCAATCATCCATCGCAGAACATTGCTTTCTTGCAACCAATTCTGAAAACATCTCGTCTAGCCAGGACTGAATACCCGCATCAGTGAGTGTGGTGTTTGGAGTATCAGTGACATCTTGTTCCCATCGTTCCCTTAGTTCCTTTCCCACTTTCCAGGAACTCCATCATTTCTCTAAGCCACCATAGTTCAGATTTACATCCACAAAGGAGGGAACCTTGGGTCTGACCTCGTTATTTAAAAAATTGTTCAGTTTGTTAGCTTCTTGTAAACTCAGTCGCAGTTTATATCCACGAAAAGATTTTCACGTCTGAATGGAAGAAACAACTGAAATGCAGCAACGAACCAGATGCAACACACCAGCTCCAAAGACATCAGCAAACCATCCTCTTTCTCCTAAGGACAGGTCACTGCAGACTGCTAAGCCACCTACATCGACTCAAAATGTCTATACATTCGAGTGTTCATGCGGCAGTGGAGTCCAGAGTCCAGAACATATCCTTCAAGAGTGCCCAAATCATGCGGACCTGGGCGTAAGACATGGTCAGATGACACAGGCTTGGGGCAAACGCTTTGGGGCTCCTATCAGGATCTGGAGAGGACTGTGGGCTTTGCCATGTCGACAGGGATCAGGATCTGATGTGACCCAACAACCTCGAACGCAGAAGAAGAAGAAGATTTTCACGTGAGTACCCCGTTTGCCTAAAAAAAAAAACACTCAGTCATATGTAACTCTGACACTGTTAATCATAAACGCAGATTTCACCTTTTTAAAGGACACATTACTTGTATTTGTGGACTTCGGTCTTTCTCGTAGTATCCACTCATTCAAACTATGCAAAGACTGATGATCCACCCATCCCCATCTTTCTGGAGCGCTTTACAAGCCGTTCATACAGTCTATGTCTCAGAGCAATCGTTGTCTCTCTCTCTCTCTCTCTCTCTCTCTGGAATACCTTCCCATCCTGTATAAAAATATAAATTATACTCCTTCCTACAACTACATCTATTTGATGTCGACTACATGCCTCTATGAATCATAAAACTTAAAAGTTATCTTGGACTGTTCTTACAGACACCGAACACAGTTATTGTTTATTCTGAATAGTCCCGAAATTTTTGGTTTAGTAGATAGTCCAACAAGTCTTGCAAAATCTCTTGGATAAAGTGGTCAAAGAAAGTGAACAGAAAGGCCTTACTTTGAACATAAAAAAGACAGAGACTATGGTTATATCTAAGAAACAGAATCCACCAACATGCAGTATTAAATTAAACGGAACTATTCTAAAGCAGGTGCAGAAATTCAAATACCTTGGAGCAGTAATAACTTCAGATGGGAAATGCAGAACAGAAATTAGGAAAAGAATAGGCCAAGCAAAGATTGCGTTTCAGAGAATGAGACACATATTATGCAACACATCCTTATCAGTGAATGTTAGAAAACGAGTCCTAAAATGCTATATTGAACCTATCTTGTTATATGGAAGTGAATCATGGACAATAGGCAAGTCTTCACAAAAATCATTGGAAGCAACAGAAAGTGGTTTATCAGAAGAATGTTGCGAATCACCTGGACAACAAAAATAACTAATGAAGAATGTATGAGAAGAGCTGGAGAGACAAAAAAAACCTCGTGAAAAAGATAAGAGAGAGACAATGTACTTTCATAGGACATGCAATGAGAAGAGAGGGCATTGAAACTATTATAACAGGAAAAATAGAAGAAGGAGATCAAGAGGAAGACCAAGAGAAATTATAATGGACAGTCTGAATGGATGGTATGAGAGGAGATCACCAACTGAGCTGATGGCCTGCATGAAGGATCGTGTACTCTGGAGAAGCATAATAGCCAACGCCAGTCGGCACTTCATCTGATGATGATGATAATGATGAGATAGTCATTTATATATGTATATAGTTACTTCTGTACTGAGTGAATGTTTAAGAGCGAAACGTAAATGTTATATTATATTTGATGTCTCTCAGCTTCAATGTTAATTATGTTTGTTACATGAACAGCATATTTGTAGAATGTCTGGAATAGAGTGAAAGATGTATGATAAAGGACAGAATGTCAGACGGGCCTGCGTGCCCAGTTCTTAGCCCTTTTGAAATAAAGATCAATCAATCAATCAATCAGTCAGTCTCTCTCTCTCTCTCTCTCTATCTCTCGGAACTTTAATTGCCCAAGCACATGGGCCGTCCACAAGGGTTTTCCACAAAAGCCTGTCCTTTGCCTTTTTCGCTCTGGCTCAACTGAGCCCTCTATTGCTCAACATCTTCTCTGCTGTTCTTCTCCTTTGGTCTGCCCTTACTTCTGTTCCCCTGTGGTGTCCATCTTTGTGGTATTTTTTATTTGTAGTGAGTCGTCTTTCGTTATATAGGCCTTGTATTTCTGTAGCCGGGCTGACTGAATCGCCAAAGAGCTGTGTCAGGATACACTGATATCATCTTGAGAAGGCAGGTCATTGTTGTTGAGACGTGAAGAGCAAGGTCGGGCCCTTGGATCCACCCCACCCCCCACACCCTTCCCTTAACAAAGCACGAAAGTAAAATCATATACACTTCTACACGAAAAGTAAGACTCCTATACACTTCCACACGAAAAGTAAGACTCATATACACTTCTTAAAGTAAGACTCATATTCACTTCAACACGAAAAGTAAGACTCATATACACTTCTGACAAAAAGTAAGACTCATATACACTTCTAAAGTAAGATATATACACTTCTACACAAAAAGTAAGACTCATATACACTTCTACACAAAAAGTAAGACTCATATACACTTATAAAGTAAGACATATACACTTCTACACAAAAAGTAAGACTCATATACACTTCTAAAGTAAGACTCATATACACTTCTAAAGTAAGACTCATATACACTTCTATAAGAAAAGAAGGGAAGAAACACGGCCTCCTCAACAGCCTGGACCCGAGGGTATAGCCCAAGCTCTCCCTCTCTTGTTAAGCCAACTCTCTTCTACAACTTTCCATGTAAGGCAGCTATTAAAGGCGTTCTTGAATGAAGCGATGTAAGGGTAACAACAAAAAAACATCTAAATAGTTATTTTATTAAGGATATAAACATCTGAATGATTATTTTACATCGCAGCACCTACACCAGCAGAAAGTAATCTAGAATTTTGTAGAGCACGGTGTATTGAAAGATCCAGAGACAACCGAAGCCAAACTGCCGAAGGCTGAGTCATAAAACATCATAAATGTGTCCCGTCATTATTTATTTTTCGCGGGGCTGCATCTGCTTTCTTTCCACGTCAGCGGGCGCCAAAATGGAAACAAAAATAAACAGAACCAGCAACAAGAAGAAAGAAAAAAAAACTTCCCACCCCCAACATAAAGTTGCCTTTTCTGAAATATTTTTCAAATATTTTAGCTTGGACTAGGGGGTGGGGGGGGGGGGGGGTGGGATATGACCGAGTGCTGTAGGCGGAGAATTAAGATCACTGATTTTGACAACGATAACGAAGTCGACGTGGAATTTAGCTGTGCTCGCGATCTGGTTCCTAGCAGGCATAGATCACTACTATCTGCATCTTAGCTAGATTTTTAGTGGAAGAAATAATTATTCTTCTTCTTCTTCTTCTGCTTGGAACTGCGACCGGGAGTTCTTTGCAGACGACGCGGTGGAGATGTTGAGGCACGGCATCGTGTCGGCGTGGGAGTGGGTCTTGGCAGCTATTTTGTTCAGTTCCTGAACGCAGATTAAAAAAGCAGAGGGCGTGCAATACTTCTTCAGCAGACTCCACCACCATTGGAACTACGGCCATCCCTGCCCCGTCAGCCAGACTAGGTCTGTTAAATGGGCGTACCAATGGAAGAGGTAGGACAGGATCTTGGTCAGCTATGGTTTGCCAGCATGTCAGTTATGGGTCGCCGATTACCAAATCCCACAGCGTTCTCCCCCCCCCTCTTTCCATACACACACACACACACATAGTTTTAAATAAACGAGTTTAAATGAGTAAAACTGTCTCCTTTCTAATTTGTTTAAAGCAGTTTCACTTGCTGTGACTCCTCTTGCTAGTCTGTGGGAACGACCCTTTACTCTTATGCTGATTTGATGACGATGTCAGTGACTGTCTAAGACAGTATCAAGCTGTCATGATCTTACTCACATTCTAGGACGTACACACAAGAAGATGAGACAATGGCCAACATTCTCTGAGCTGCAAAATGATGCTTCATGCGAAGCTCCAACACGTAAGTTTATTTTTTTCGTTCCTCATGCTGTTGTGACACCAACTGCTCCCGGGGAGCAATTCAACACGTAAGGAACGATCTTGACCAGTTATTTCCAGCCTTGACATTAAATAAAGCCCTAGGTTAACGCTCGCTTTGAAACGTCTCATTTCCTCATGGTTTCAATTCGAAAACTTTGAGCGTGCATTAAGAAATCTGTAATTCATTTAACGACATGCAGCAACCTGTAATAAGCAGGTAACACGCATGTTATTTTCATCTTTCCTTGCTCCTGCTAGATTGGATAAGAAGAAAGATCCCGCCAGAAAGATTGCCACATGTTCTCTTCGGTCTGCGTGAAGACCAAGTTCTGAAGGTTGGAGGAGTACCGCCATCTGCCATTACCGTTTTTTTTTTTAAAGTGGCTGGGTTCCTGCTTACCTGTGAGACCGTGGGAAAGTGACCTACCTTCTGTTCAGGGAGGTGTCTTGTCTCGGTATCTCTCGCTTCTTGTTCCTTGTCAGTTCCTGCTCTCCTTTTTCCTCTTTTTTCTTCTGTTTTTTTTTCTTCTTCTTCAGTTCTTCTTGTCTTTCTCCCCCTTTAGTCTTTTAGCATTATTTCCCCATCTTTTTACTTCTCTTCGTTCCTGACTTTGTCTATCTATCTATCTATCTATCTATCTATCTATCTATCTATCTATCTATCTATCTATCTATCTATCTATCTATCTATCTATCTATCTATCTATCTATCTATCTGTCTGTCTGTCTGTCTATCTATCTGTTTCCTCTCCCACATCTCTCCAACACTGTATTCTCCATCTCTCTTTTTTCTCCTCTTTCTTTCTTTCTTCCTTCATATTCTTATTTCATTCTGCTCCATCTTCTTGTTCTTGTCCGCTGTCTTCATCTTTAGTTTTTAATTCTTCTCTTTCTTCTAATCTTCCTTTTGTCCTGACGTTTCTCTCTCTCTCTCTCTCTCTCCTCTTTCTACCTACTCTTTCTACTCTTTTATTTTCAAACCTCCTACAGCTGCTCTTATTTCTCTTCTATTTCTCCTTGTTTCTGAAGACAGAGATGTTCAAATGCTGCACTAGCACTCACGAGGTACACACACTTTGCTGTTTAAGAACAACAGTGAACTGAGGAATGTGTTGTGAGATATTTCAGTTGATTTTGTTTTCCTAGATCCTGCGAAAAATTTTTTTAAAAAGTCCATAAACAAAATTGTTCTCGAGCATCAAACCATTATCAATAAACACAGTGGGTGCAATAAGGTAAACAATAACGTCCTCATTGGTTGTTATTGCTGTATAAGGTTTCAGTTTATCGCCATTCTATTGTTCTCTATGTCAAGATGACTGTATTGTTGATGTTGTTAATGTTGTTGTTGTTGTTTTTCCATTTCTCTTGCATCTTTGTTACCTAGGTTTCTCACCCACTTTGTCTCCTCCACTGATCGAGACCAAGACTTGTATGTTGTGTAGAACGACTGTTATCAATCTATCGGTCATCAAACGAGAACCTGTCCATGCCCCCCCCCCCACCCACCCACCGTTGCGTGCTGTTGCTCTTGCTACTGCTCTTGCTGCTTGGAGCGGACTAAAGCGTTATTTCAGCATGTCTATAGAGTAGGAACTGACTTGACAATCCCCGCCCGCCCCCCTTCCTTCTTCCTGGTGGTGGAGTTTGTCAAAGAAGTCTGCTCCCTGACATCGCCTCCTCGTGAATTAAGTAAAAATCGCTGCGGCATAGCCTCTGTGGACTTAATGTCAGTTTGTCGCGATCTTCACAACGTCTCGGTTGCAAAGAAGCTCTTGAGATATTTACCTGGAGACTACCCCTCAAGCATCCATATTCCATTCTTTACATCAATTAGCAGACCTTCTTGCAACATAAATAGCTTTATACCGCGATAAGATGGCGCCCAGCCTTGGATGCTCATAAATCTTTCCTTTGTAAAATGATTTCTTTTTTTAAATAAAGATCTTGGAACGTCGCCCACTTTGTTATAATTTTAATCAAATGATAAGTGAAGAAACGGTTATACATTTTTTTTTATTTCAAATGCCAAGAGAATGAGTGTTTATTCGTTCTCTTGCTAATGATGATTCCCTATGAAGACTGGGGTTATGACAGGCTGCAACATTCTTTCCTGGTTATTCAAGAAATATGGGTGAAATCTAAACATTCGCTGAGAGGGAAAAACACCGTGGCAAAAAAAAAAAAAAGAGATAAACGACAATGGTACATGTAGATGACCAGCACCAGGAAATAAAAGGACATCTGTTTGTCTTGATTTGCAATCCGAAGCAAGAGACAGTTAGACTTTAACGTTCAATACACAAAACCTCTTTTGTGAAGATGATTAATATGATGCTGATTGTTGCAGTCAGCCTCTCATGTGAAGGAGACACGTGATCTATATGATGTTAATGGTTGCACTCAACCTCTTCTGCGAATGAGGCACATAGCGTTGATGATTGCACTCAACATCTTCTGCGAATGAGGCACATAGCGTTGATGATTGCACTCAACATCTTCTGTGACAGCACTAGCTCGCGAGTGGGAATTTTATACTGTTTTAGACACATTATCGCCAAAATGTAACCAGTACCACCTAGCGCTTCTTTTTTTTCTAGTTGTCTCCCTGGAATTCAGATCAGGACGTTCTTCAGAGCCAATGCCGTGAAAATGCGCAAGCCGTTGTGTCGTATAGGAAGAGGGTTATTTCAGTTGTCTTGTGAAGAAGCAGGAAAAAAAGTCCAAACGCTTCTCGGCCGACTCCTTCGCCATGAGTTCCAGCGCCATCCTTCCCCATTGACCAAGCTGAACCTTTCAATGGAAGCACCTTGTACTTGCTTATACTTGTACTATCTCCCTGTAACTGCGAGCTGATGTTCTTTGCAGCGATGCTGTGGAGATGTTGGGGTACAGCATCGTGTCGGCGTGGGGGCGGGTTATTGGCAGTTATTTTTTCAGTCCTGGAGTACAGCTAAAAAGCAAGGAGTGTGCAATGCTTCTTTAGCAGACTCTACCACCCTGAGGGGCTATGGCTATCCCTGCCCCGTTAGCCAGGCTAGGCCTGTTACTGGGGGTATCAACGGAGAGGTGGGGGCAGTGTCTTGGTAAGCTATAGTTCGCTAACTCTGACGCTAGCCATATCAGCTATAGTTCGCTAACTCTGACGCTAGCCATATCAGCTATAGTTCGCTAACTCTGACGCTAGCCATGTCAGCTATGGGTCGCTAACCCTGACGTTAACCATATCAGCTATGGGTCGCTAACCCTGACGCTAGCATATCATCTATGGTTCGCTAACCCTGACGCTAGCCATGTCAGCTATGGGTCGCTAACCCTGACGCTAGCCATATCAGCTATGGGTCGCTAACCCTGACTCTAGCCATATCAGCTATGGTTCTCTAACCCTGACGCTTCCCATATCAGCTATGGGTCGCTAACTCTGACGCTACCCATATCAGCTATGGGTCGCTAACCCTGACGCTAGCATATCAGCTATGGTTCTCTAACCCTGACGCTAGCCATATTAGCTATGGTTCTCTAACTCTGACGCTAGCATATCAGCTATGGTTCGCTAACCCTGACGCTAGCATATCAGCTATGGTTCTCTAACCCTGACGCTAGCATATCAGCTATGGGTCGCTAACCCTGACGCTAGCATATCAGCTATGGGTCGTTAACCCTGACGCTAGCATATCAGCTATGGTTCGCTAACCCTGACGCTAGCATATCAGCTATGGGTCTCTAACCCTGACGCTAGCATATCAGCTATGGTTCGCTAACCCTGACGCTAGCATATCAGCTATGGTTCGCTAACCCTGACGCTAGCATATCAGCTATGGTTCGCTAACCCTGACGCTAGCATATCAGTTATGGGTCTCTAACCCTGACGCTAGCATATCAGCTATGGTTCGCTAACCCTGGCGCTAGCATATCAGCTATGGTTCGCTAACCCTGACGCTAGCATATCAGCTATGGTTCGCTAACCCTGACGCTAGCATATCAGCTATGGTTCTCTAACCCTGACGCTAGCATATCAGCTATGGTTCTCTAACCCTGACGCTAGCGTATCAGCTATGGGTCGCTGATTGCCTAATCGGACAGCGCCTTCACCAACATGGGAGCACCAACGGAGAGTTGGGGCGGGGATCTGGCAACGGTTCGCTAGTGTGCCGTCACTCTAACACAAACATCCTCGCTCCCAGGTAGTTTTTCATGACATGATGAAGAATGGGGCCGACAACATCTTCCAACTACAAAACAAATAACACTAAAAAGAAACGAAACAAAATTTAAGAAAGAATTCTGTAAATCACGACTTTAGGCAACAACATTTCAACAGAAGAGTCGATCAAGAGCTGACATAATGACAAACATAATTAAGAATTTTTATTATTGATGTAACTTGAAAGCAAACCTGAATTTCAATGTAGCTTTAATGAAATTTTACTATAAGCTCTTTGTAACAGAATATGTTTGTGTCAGGGTAAGCAAACCTGCAAAAACTCATGAAAAGGTAATACCCCTGAGTTTTTACATATATATACTCTGGCCATCGGGGTGGTTGTTCTTGGTTTATGAGCTCAGTTTTGGGCGTGCAGTAGTGTCCTGCATAGAACTTGTGTGAAGTACTAAGGAACAATTTTTTATAAATAGGAAACTACGAGGTTTTGGTACGGTAAAGTAAGAGAACAAATATTGTAGGATTAAACCTCGAAAAAATCGTAGACAAAGCACTTTAGTGAGACGTGAGAGAAAGAAAAATCACAAGAGAATTACCTGGGATTCGAACACGGACTCCGGTAGGACGAGCAGCCGTCTAGCCACGAGAGAACAGCGTACTATCGACTTAGCCACTAGCACCCCTGGGGTACGCTGTTCTCTCGTGGCTAGACGGCTGCTCGTCCTACCGGAGTCCGTGTTCGAATCCCAGGTAATTCTCTTGTGATTTTTCTTTCTCTCACGTCTCACTAAAGTGCTTTGTCTACGATTTTTTCGAGGTTTAATCCTACAATATTTGTTCTCTTACTTTGTGTGAAGTACTGAGCGTTTGTTGGAGAAGTACGGATGTTGTGCTTTTTTAGTAAATCTAGGTTTTCACCAGCTGTTTTGAGGATGTAGTCTAGGTTTTCCTCAACTGTTGTGAGGATGTAGTCTAGGTTTCCGCCAGCTGCTGTAAGGATGTAGTCTATGTTTTCCTCAACTGTTGTGAGGACGTAGTCTAAGTTTTCGTCAGCTGTTATGAGGCTGTAGTCTAGGTTTTCGTCAACTGTTATGAGGATGTAGTAAAGGTTTTCCTCAACTGTTATGAGGATGTAGTCTATGTTTTCCTCAACTGTTGTGAGGACGTAGTCTAGGTTTTCGTCAACTATTATGAGGATGTAGTCTAGGTTTTCCTCAGCTGTTGTGAAAACGTAGTCTAGCTATTCGTCAGCTGTTGTGAGGATGTTGCACTGTTCTTGCAATCGATGTATGTCATACTGAGAGAGAGAGAGAGAGAGAGAGAGAGAGAATGAGACAGAGAGATGTCTCCAGTGTTTGTATTTGTCGCCCTCTGTTGGATTCTAGTTGGCTTTAGTCAAACATGCCACTAAAACCTGGTATCCGTGCCTGGGCACCAGCAGTGTGATATGGAAAGGCTTGGATCTCGCCCATTATTGAACTTCATCATCATCCGGAGCCGTCATAAAATTCATCCTTATGTTACCAGACCGATGACGTTGATATAATGATGTGTAAAATTGTTCAGTTGTGTACATGAGGTGCCTTCGTGGGTCCACGACCATCGTGCGACTGTGTACTTCCTTAAATCATCTCACTAGAAGCTCCACATGAAGACGTTGGCTGCTAGCCTTCGTTAGACACCTGAAGTGGGCTCAGGGACTGCCATAGCAGTAGTCCTGCATTATCTTCACCACGACTTTTACATTAGAGAGAATCGAACTACAAGCGTGAACTTTGAGTCCCGCTGCAAAACTGGTATCATATCACATTTCAGATCAATTTTTTTTTACAAGCCCCTCTTGCCGATTAAAAATGAAAATATCTAAAGCCTCTCCTTGACCCGACTTTCGGATAACAATAATTAAATATCACAGACTGAAGGGAGTGATCGGCGTAGTGAAGGAAGGGATTAGTGTAGTGAAGGAAGGGATTAGTGTAGTGAAGGAAGGGATTAGTGTCGTGAAGGAAAATTTGGCGTAATGAATGAAGGGATCGGTGTAGTGAAGGAAGGGATTAGTGTAGTGAAGGAAAGGATTGGTGTTGTGAAGGAAGATTTGGCGTAATGAAGGAAGGGATTGGCGCAGTGAAGAAAGGGATCGGTGTAGTGTAGGAAGGGATCGGCGTAGTGAAGGAAAGGATCGGCATAGTGAAGGAAAGGATTGGCGTAGTGAAGGAGTGGTTGGGACATGTGCTCCGAATGACTGACAACTCACTACCAAAAATAGCACTAAGATGGACACCACAGGGGAGCAGAAGTAAGGGTAGACCAAAAGAGACATGGAGAAGAACAACAGAAAGGATGTTGAGCAATAGAGGGCTCACCTGGGCAAGAGCAGAAAAAAAAGGCGAAAGACAGGCATTTGTGGAAAACCCTTGCGGAAGCCCCATGTGCCCTGGGCACTTAAGGTTCAGAGAGAGAGAGAGAGAGTGAAGGAAAATTTGGCGTAATGAAGGAAAGGATCGGTGTAGTGAAGGAAGATATTGGCATAATGAAGGAAAATTTGGCGTAATGAAGGAAGAGATTGGTGTAGTGAAGGAAAGGATCGGTGTAATGAAGGAAGGGATCGGTGTAGTGAAGGAAGGGATCGGTTTAAAAGTACTACACCGAAGAAAGAAAAGATAAAAAGCAAAATGCTGCGCGAAATGTTGGTCATGAAACGTGAGAAATGATGTGCCCTCGATTTTCTATGCTTTCATTTCACCGTTTCTTTTTCGTTTTCCGGGTTGATATGTAATTTATTTTATGTAATTAAGTAAGTTGTAGCTTCAAAAATAATGACGGAAGAAATAAAAATGTGATTTTTTTTTTACTTACAAAAAAAAATTGGCTTGTAGTATCTAGGTAGAAATAAAATAAAGCAAAAACAAAAGACTCATTACCCTTGCCTGGGTATTGTAATATCCCCCCCCCCCTTTTTTTTTTCTACAGAGCGCTTGTTTCACTGACGAAAGTTGAAAGAGGAATTTGAAAAAAAAAATACTGGATAACTTAAAGAGCGCATAGTGAAAAGTAAACGTATGTGAATTTTTAATCAGAAAACAATACGTATTATTCAGAAAAACTCATTTAATACTATTTAAAAATGTTTTACGACAATAATTTTACGACTACTTCGCTTTGAAGGGAAGGGTAATGCGCGCAGACGTACAGTGTGACAAAGGAAACGATGTTGTAGATTTGTGTCTACCAACGACTAAGTCTGAACAATGATCAGTTCCCTGAGTGCAGCTCCAGCGAATTAAGTTTGTGGAAAGGAATGTGTAAATAAGAAAATTGTTTTGATAAACTAGGCGCCAGTAAACACTGCATCTATAATTTCAGATGCGCTTTGTATGTACGTATGTATGTATGTATGTATGTATGTATGCATGTATGTATTTATTTATGTACGTATTTATGTATGTATTTATTATTTATTTACATGTTTATTTATGTATTTTATATATTTATTTATTTATGTATTTATTTTCCTTCCGTGTATACAACTTTCCTTCTTTGTTTCATATATACATTTTTGAGCAAATCGTTTAGCAAAATCGTGTTTCACCTGCCTTCTCCTTCTTCTTCTTCTTCCTTTTTTTTATAGATCTTCCTTCAGACTACAACGACCACTCAGGTGTTTTTGAACACTTCTGCATATGTTTATCCTTTCTCTGAAGTAGGAATTCGCACCGCTCGTCTGTCTTATAGAACCTCACAGCCCAGGCTGGGAGAAGAACACCTGTAGTTTTGGCGAAACCAGCCAAGTCATTAACTGAATCTGAAAATACTTTTTTTTGTTGCGAAAAGAGTTTTTTTTTAGTATAAATTTCGGTGTGGATTCCAAGATTCTAAACGTACTGATTATAGACAAAAGGCATTAGCAGCATGAACTCTTCCACGAAGTAGATTTTGGTAAGTTATATGTTTGTTTCGTGAAGCAGGTGTTTTAGTCTTTAGTTTCAATCTTTGCATAACTAAATTTGTTCGTTTGCCGTCCTCCTGTGTGGAAAAAAAGTCAACAGCTATTTTATCTGGCAAACATAGTTTTGTTCATCAGTTGCCATTCTATTTAACATAGTTTTGTTCATCAGTTGTCATTCTATTTAACATAGTTTTTTTCATCAGTTGCCATTCTTTTTAACATAGATTTGTTCATCAGTTGCTATTCTATTTAACATAGTGTTGTTCATCAGTTCCCATTCTTTTTAACATAGTTTTGTTCATCAATTGCCATTCTATTTAGCATAGTTTTGTTCATCAGTCGCCATTCTTCTTAACATAGATTTGTTCATCAGTTGCCATTCTTTTTAACATAATTTTGTTCATCAATTGCCATTCTATTTAACATAGTTTTGTTCATCAGTTGCCAATCTATTTAACATAGCTTTGTTCATCAGTTGCCATTCTTTTTAACATAGTTTTGTTCATCAGCTGCCACTCTACCTAACATGGATTTATCCATAATCTGTATTTCATCTTGCAAGAATAGTTGTTGACTTTTTTTTAAAGTAGCAGTGTCTTATCTTGTCTTGTGCTATCTCCCTGTAACTATGAGCTGGTGTTCTTTGCAGTCGATGCTGTAGAGGTGCTGGGATACAGCATTGTATCGGCGTGGGATATATAAGTCTATGCTAGATTGATAGCTAACAAATACATAGAACATCTTGTTACAGGGAGTGTTGTCTCTCAAACTTGATTTGTTCATCTGTCTGCATGGTTCTGTTTGTCTGCCTCTACACAAAGTTCCAGTTGCTCCTTAGTTGTCGCTCTTGCATATACGTATACATATACTTGATCATCTGACAACATAATTCTGCCCATCTGTCCATACACATTCCACATGTGTGTACGGCAGTCTGGCTATCTGTATCACCCTGTCTGACTATCAAGTAAGAGAACACCGTTTTGTATGATTAGATCTCGAAAAAAAAAACGTAGATAAAGCACTTTTTACTCTCACTTTTAATGATTTTTCGATGTCTAATCCTACAAAATGCCTTTGAATGTAAATGCTACAGAAGAGTTCTCCAAATATCGTGGACACAAAAAAGAACAAATATATCTATACTACAAGAGCTTAATATTGAAGAAGGCTGGCTAGTGAAGAGGATTAAAGAGAGAAAACTGAAATATTTTGGACACATTAAACTTCATGATAATTTAGAGAAGACCGTATTGGAAGGATACATAATGGGAAAAAGAAAAAGAGGAAGATCAAGACGAAGATGGCTGCAAGACATCGTTGACGATCTGGAAATGGATGCAACAGCAGCAGGCCATCTTGCTCACAACCGAGAGGCCTACAGGAGTGCTGTTTGGGAGGCAAAGTTCCGCAAGGGATATGCAAATGAATGAATGAATGAATGAATCCTACAAAAAATGTATTCTTTTACTTTACCGTACGAAAGCCTCGTTGTTTCCTATTTATAAAAAAAATTGTGCCTGACTATCAGTATATACAGCTTTATAAATATCCGACTCGCACATAGTACTGCTTTACTCCAACTTCATGCACAAACCAGGTTTTCACAACAATCCCAGAATGCCAAATATGCAGTCTCTAAAACGTTTGCCCTAAACATCCCTCATAAGGCGCAAACGTTTTTTAAAATCCAAGAACACAAGCCATCAGCTGTAAATTTCATGGGGTTAAGTAGTGTGGCCCCGGGGTCCACCCAGCCTCTAGAGATGTTGGAGGTACCACATTTCGAGGAGACATTCTACATCAGGACCCTAAATTCTTAAATCATAAACTCTTCAAATAAAAACTTTGCAGCATGTGAAAGATTTATGTCCTGGAGTCTGCGTTTCTTCTACTTCATCTTGTTTTTCGCGTAAAGACTTAAATTTTATTAAAATTAGTTGCTTTTAGCGGCTATTTTAATCATTTTTATTACAGAGTGTCATGCTGTGTTAGACTTTTTAAACATTTTCATCATTGTGACATGTTTAAATAATATTTTTAAAAAAACAGAAGGTAGACTATGAGAAAAGAAGATAGAAAAAATAACGATGAAGTAGGTTCATCTGGTTAAATAATGTTACATGTCTTTAAATTTCATGGAACGTTGGAGTGGCAAAGTAGTTAGTGCACTAGTCTATCATGACGAAGGTCACTGGCTCGAATCTGGCCACAGGTTACTTATGTATAGGTACCTCGTGGATTTTTAAGCCTTACCATAGCACACAAATGACCATGTGACCGTTGTTCATGTGGTCATGTGACTGAGTTGTGAACGTTGGTCATTTCATTATGTGACTGAGTTGTGAATGTTGGTCATGTGACTGAGTTGTGAACGTTGGTCATTTCATCATGTGACTGAGTTGTGAATGTTGGTCATTTCATCATGTGACTGAGTTGTGAATGTTGGTCATGTGGTCATGTGACTGAGCTGTGAAAGTTGGTCATTTCGTCATGTGACTGAGTTGTGAACGTTGGTCATGTGACTGAATTGTGAACGTTGGTCATTTCGTCATGTGACTGAGTTGTGAACGTTGGTCATTTTGTCATGTGACTCAGTTGTTAACCTTAGTCATTTTATTCATGTGACTGAGTTGTTACTGAACTTGGCCTCAAGGGGGATTCTCGACGGGACATACTGGGAGGGGAACCGCTGTGTGAAAGTTAAGAATATGAATATCAAGTGTTCATTTGTTTGGATGCTTTTGTATGTTGAGCTATCACTACTTTACAGTGTTAGTCATCATAAACACACACCCATCTCACTACTTTACAGTATTAGTCATCATAAACACACACCCATCTCACTACTTTACAGTATTATTCATCATACATACACACCCATCTAACACTAGATTATTCTGTACACGTATCAGACATACAGACGTGTACAAGTCCCCCCCCCCCCCCGTGTACAAATGAGCACCTAGTTTCTTCTAAAGCTGGGGTAGGAAAAGCAGGTGGTCGAGATGTTGACTACGTAACCCTGTACCGTGCCTACATGTCAAGGAAAATATGGAGCACTAATACCATAATCCCTAGCTGCCTCTATTGCATAGCAAGAGCTACCTTTAGAGAGAGTTAACTTTTCATTCCTGGATTTAGTTTCCAAGCTCTGTCAGCGTAATTTCTGATGAGAAATTTTGGCAGAAAGCAACTGAAAGGAAGTTACTCTATAATATTTTTTTAAAATGTGAGTTGGTTTAGGAATGTGCTACTCTTCATTTTATTTTCATTTCACTTAAATATCGTTGTGAGCATGGGTGTGAACGATCTGCCAGCACTGTGAGTGTTGTTCGGGAGTGAAAGGGTTAAATTGCCCGAAAGTATTTTTATGTAATTTTTAAGAAATAATTTCATGTATATTGATAGATAAGGTCTGTCTATTGATAGATAAGGACTGTCTATTAACAGATAAGTACTGTCTATCGATATATAAGAGATTTTGTTTTTAAAATATAGTGCAAAGACAAAATGAGTTGATACATCCATCATAATCATCATGTGCCGTGCCGTTAGACGTTGGCTGTCATGTTTTTTTTCCATAGATCTTGGTCCTGGATATTTTCCATCATCTCAGCTGTCAGCTGGTGACTTTTTATTGTAGCACCGCGTTAGACTGTCCATGATTTTTTTTTCCTCTTGGTCTTCTTCTGCCTCTCTTACCATTCATCTTTCCGGCTGTTATGATGTTTTCATGCTTTCCCCTTCTCATTGCATGTTCAGTGAATGATGACTGTTGTTTTTCTTATGGACTTTAGTTAGATTCTTAAATTTCTTTTTTTTGTTTTGTTTCGGGTATTCTCTTTTTGCCATCTTAGCTCTTGGTATTCTTAACATTCTTCTAAGAAACCACATCTCTGTTGCCTCTAGTGATCTTTGCATCGATCTGCTCTTTGTCCATGGTGCACTTCAATACAGTAGGATAGGCTCAGTGTAGCATTTTAGACCTTCCTTATGTTCAGTGACAAAGATGCATTACACAATATCTTCTCATTTGTTTGAAAGCTATTTTTGGTTTCGTATATTCTATTCTTGATTTCAGAGATGTGTTTTCTGTCCGGCGGTGGCACACGCTGCCACATAAATAAATGCATGCACTTGTTTCAAGGTTGTTCAGTATACTTTAACACTGTGTGTAGGAGGGGAGGGGGGGGATACCTTCCGTGATATAATCACTGTTTCTGTTTTCTTGCTACTTAGGGCGAGTCTTTTCTTCTCATATTCTTTTACTACTATGTTTAATAATGATATAATCACCGTTTCTGTTTTCTTGCTACTTAGGGCGAGTCTTTTCTTCTCATATTCTTTTACTACTATGCTATGTTTAATAAATGATATAATCACTGTTTCTGTTTTCTTGCTATTTAGGGCGATTCTTTTCTTCTTACATTCTTTTACTATCTTTTTAATAATGATATAATCACTGTTTCTGTTTTCTTGCTATTTAGGACGATTCTTTTCTTCTCATGTTCTTTGGTTGTAAGCGGGTTTACCGATAATTTATTGGTCATCAATTTTTACTTTATAATATTCATTATATGCGTCTCGTCTAACACTTCCATGCCTTCATTTCATCAATTCTTCCTCTTCTTGTAAACCAAGAACGTCGTTTTTCCTCCATGCTTGAGAGTCTTGTCAAAAGTCTCTCTCTCTCTCTCTCTCTGAACATTAAGTGCTCAGGGCACATGGGGTTTCCACAAGGGTTTTCCACAAACGCCTCTTCTTTGCCTTTTTTCCCGCTTTTGCCCAGGTGAGCCCTTTATTGCTTAACATCCTCTCTGCTGTTCTTCTCCATGTCTCTCCTTTGGTCTACCCTTACTTCTGTTCCCCTGTGGTGTCCATCTTAGTGCTATTTTTGGTAGTGAATTGCCAGAACTCAGTGGCTTCTTTCTTCTTCTTCTTCTTCTTCTTCTTCTTCTTCTTGCAATAGTTCACTTTAGATAAGTTTTTCTTTATCATACCTGTCTGCAGTTTTGTTATATCCGTCATTTTTTTCTTAGCTTCGGCAAACGGTGAAGGTATACTTTCCCACGCTTCACGGGCATAATGATGGCTTGTAGGCTGCAGGGGAAAACTGAGATCACACACAGTGTGGTTCTGAGATAATAAAAACCGAAAGCCAGCAAGGTTTGATAACAGGTGATACCTGGCGAAATAGTTCTTTATATTCACTGCATTAATAAAGACTTTACCTGTTTTTTCCCTTGCATGTGTTTTACCTTCACTATCTTATGGATATTATTTTTTTTTAATAAACAGGGCGTTAACTAAATTCCATAACTCAAACAAACAGTGAGGATAAGCGTATGTACTTAGATCATATAACACATTTTCTCTACAGCTTTAGCCTCCGTAAACGCCATTATCGTTTATTTGCTCACTCAAAGTGATATAAGGCGTATAAAAAACTCTCACATCAGAACGTTCTTCTGACTCCTTCCCTGCTCATGTTTCTTGAAGTATGGAGCTTGTCAGAGAGATTTATCTTCGTGATATTTTTGGGGGTCTGCCCTGTGTAGAATAACTGGTGAAACAACAACTTGTTTTGATATAAAACAAGGGGTAAGTCAGTGGTGCATATTGTCACCTTACTTATTTAACTTGTATACTGAAAATATAATGAGGAATGTTAGAGAAGATGTAGACAAAGAATATTATGATGCCATAGCAATTGGAGGTTATGAAATAGCAGAGATTAGATATGCTGATGACACAGCATTACTGTTCACAACACAAAAAGGAATGGAAAAACTAATTATGTCAGTCCGTAAGAATAGTGAAGAGCAAAACCTATATCTTAATGCGAAGAAAACTAAATTGATGACAACTGACAGAACAAACAAGGCAGCTGATATATGTATCAATGAGGAAAAATTGGAAGAAGTGGAGTTTTGAATATCTTGGATCACTGCTTACTAATAATGGAGATAAAATGAGGGAAATTAAAAGGAGGTCATCTATCGCTCTTCAGAAAGTAAAACAACAAAAGAAGCTGTGGAGAGGAGGAGACAGAACTACAAAAATAAGATTTTTAAGAGGACACATCTTTCCTATCGCAACATATGCCCGTGCGACCTTGACACTTAACAAAACAGTTGAGAAACACATAAATGCCTTTAAATGCTACACAAGAGTTATTCGGATATCATGGATACAAAAAGGTACAAATATATCCATACTACACGAACTTAATATTGAAGAAGGCTGGCTAGTAAAGAAGATTAAAGAGAGAAAACTTAAATATTTTGGACACATTAAACGTCATGATAATCTAGAGAAGACCATCTTTGAAAGATACTTAATGAGCAAAAAAAAAAAAAAATAGGGGAAGACCAAGGCGAAGATGGTTGCAAGACATTGCTGATGATCTACAAATGGATGCATCAGCAGCAGGGCATCTTGCTTACAACCAAGAGGCCTACAGGAGAGCTGTTAGGGAGGCAAAGTTCCGCAAGGGACATGCACATGACTGACTGACTGACTGACTGATTGACTGACTGACTGACTGACTGATTGACTGACTGACTGATTGACTGACTGACTGACTGATTGACTGACTGACTGATTGACTGACTGACTGACTGACTGACTGCCCTGTGCAGAATTTAAAAGCTGGAACTTTTATAAATCCGTTGTTAGATTAACAGAGCAGCACAGTTGCTGTGGTAGAATGCTTGTTTACCATTCGAGTGATCTGGGTTCAATTCCTGAAAGATGATTTTTTTTTTTTTACGAAGTGGTTAGCGCACCAGTTTCTCATTGCAAGGGTCTGAGTTTTGAATCTGACCTGATGCGTCCCAGTCACCCATCTATAGCTTTTTTTTTTTCTGGAGTTTGAAAAAAAGGGCTGTTAAGCGAGACGCTGATCACGTCACTTTCTGTTTTCTCCACAGGTCAGGGAAAATGTAGATACTAGTATATAATCTCTGTAGAGTCCACAGGTCAGGGAAACTGTAGATACTAGTATATAATCTCTGTTTTGTCCACAGGTCAGCGAAAATGTAGATACTAGTATATAATCTCTGTAGAGTCCACAGGTCAGGGAAACTGTAGATACTAGTATAATCTCTGTTTTGTCCACAGGTCAGCGAAAATGTAGATACTAGTATAATCTCTGTAGAGTCCACAGGTCAGGGAAACTGTAGATACTAGTATATAATCTCTGTTTTGTCCACAGGTCAGCGAAAATGTAGATACTAGTATATAATCTCTGTAGAGTCCACAGGTCAGGGAAACTGTAGATACTAGTATATAATCTCTGTTTTGTCCACAGGTCAGCGAAAATGTAGATACTAGTATATAATCTCTGTGCACCAGATGACTGAAGATTCACTACGAAAAATAGCATTACGATGGGCACCACAGGGGAACAGAAGTAAGGGTAGACCAAGGAAACATGGAGAAGAACAACAGAAAGGATGCTGAGCAGTAAAGGGATCTGCTGGGCAAGAGCGGGAAAAATCAAAGGACAGACGTCTGTGGAAAACCCCATGGGCCTTGGACACTTAAAATTCTCTCTCTCTCTCTCTCTCTGAATAAGAGAGAGATAGAGAGAGAGAGAGAGAGATAGAAAGAGAAAGAGAGATCGAGTATAATACTGTTATTTTGTGAATTATACATTTCTGAATAAATGAGATGTTTTACATTTTTATCGACTTATTTTCTCACACATCCAGATTTCTCTTGTTTAGATTAAGTTTCACAAACATTACCACTTCTATAATCAGGGGAAAGTCCGATGAAATGTTCTCTACAGAATTCATTTAATTCTGACAAATATGATATTCGTCTTAGAATTCACAACATCACTTGTACCAAGATGCAATATGACATAATCTTCGTTAGTTTCGTCGTTGAAGCACATCAGTCTCAAACTATCATATTCTACATGCAGCATTTCCCAATGTTCTCCTATTTCACAATATTCTACACATTTGATAAGGGGACAATTCTAAACTCTGTACTATATTCCATCTGAAACACGTGGTCAATCAGTTACACGACTAAATCACTGTACTCGAAGTTCAAAGTATCAACTATTCATATCACTTGAATCACTTGAAACACATCTTCAATCTGTCCTAGAACCACTTCTGCAAAACTGCTTTTCCTGAGTATCTATTGCTCTAAGTGTCCATCTGTTTCATCCGTCGTTGCCTACGTCTTCTTTCTCTCTCGTGTCTTCTCTGGTGTGTGTTCTCCTTCTACTGTTCTTCTCTGATTGTCTGTCCTCTCTTCGGGCTCCCTCCTCTGTCTCTTCTTCTTCATCGTTCCCCCTTACTTTCTTCTGTCTTCGGGCTCCCTCCTCTGTCTCTTCTTCTTCATCGTTCCCACTACTTTCCTCCGTCTTCGGGCTCCCTCCTCTGTCTCTTCTTCTTCCTCGTTCCCACTACTTTCCTCCGTCTTCAGGCTCCCTCCTCTGTCTCTTCTTCTTCCTCGTTCCCCACTACTTGGTTCCTCCTCTGTCCCCTCTTCCTCCTCGTTTTTATTGTCTGTTCTTCCGTCTTCGGGCTCTGTCTCTTCTTTTTCATCGTCCCTCACTACTTGATTCTTCTTCGTTCTCTCTGCTCACCTTTTTATCTTCAAGTGCAGCTTGTTGGATTAACCAATAAGTATTTTGGCTCCACCCTTTAGATGTCCACTGGTTCCCATGAGCGTTCTGATTGTCCGTCACTCAAACTGCCCCGTTACTTATATGTCGTAAGTCAATTGTACAACAGGCCATGCCTCTAAATATTTAATTGGTCAGCTGGCCAAGCTGGTCACTCTTTTATTTAAAAACCATGTGCAATTGTGTCATCTAACAGGTGTCAAGTGTCAACTCCGTCTATACAATTGTTATTTACCTAAGTCATTATCTTGCTATTTCATGTCGGAGGTTTATTGTGTCCTCGCTTTTCATTGTGTCTGCCTTTTCTATTCGTCTTTTCTATTTTGTTTACTCGTGTCAACGTCCAGTCACTGTCTTGTTATCACTGGATCATCCTACTTTCTGGGATCCTTCTTTTGTCTTCCATATGTGTCATTGTCACTGTGTCTCGTTTTTTTCTATTCACTGTTTCCACTGTTTAATTTTGTCTGCGTCTTGTTCTAGTGTCATAGAAGTTCTATACCTTTCTCTTCCTTTCCTCTCCATTTTTCTCTGTCGCTTTTCGATGTTATTATTTTCTTTACAGTATATTTTCATAACATATTCATCAATAATAGTAATAACAACAATATTCATTACTTACAAGGCTATGCTACACGATTATATAATCTCTACTGTGTCTACAGGTCAAGGAAAATATAGGTATAAATATATACCCTCTAGTGTCCCTACAGTTCCAGGAAAATACGTATAGATACCAATAAACATCATGTAGTGTATAAGTAATAGAAAAGAAATTAGACTCTTCTGAAAACAAATGGATAAGGAAAATACTCGGCATCAAGTGGAATGAATTCAACAACAATGCAGAGATAAGACAGATGACTGAACAACAACCAGTCTCATGGGTGATCAGGAAAAGGAGATGGACATATGTTGGTCACGTGATGAGAAGAAATGATCAGAGAATCCCAAAACAAGCTATCAAGTGGAACACAACAGGCCAAAGAAAAAAAAGCAGACCGCATGAAACTCTGAAGAGGACATTGTTAAGAGAGGCCAGATTAACAGGCATAAAATCCTTTGATGAGGTTGAAAGACTCGCCGAAGACAGGAAAAACTGGCGAACTACTTTGCGAGCTCTATGTGACGTTTAACGGCACGGGAAGGATATAAGATATAAGATAAGTGTATAAGTAATGTATGAGATTGAAAAGATCGCCGAAACAGCAAAACTTGGCGAACTACCACGAGAGCCCCATGTGATGTTTAACGGTACGGGAAGGACCTAAGTGTAAGACTTAAGTGTATAAAGGAGTCGAGGAAAATATAGATAATATTAAACGCCCTCTTGTGTGCTACTGGGACAAGATAAGAGTACATTCATCTTTACCTACCACATAAGCAAAGTACGAAAATGGAAGAGGGGGAGGGGAATCATAACTATTAACAGCGATGTTTCAAATCGTTTTATCAAGAGCAGTGAAACCGTCTTCACAGGAACAGTTTTTACATACACGGATCATCTGCTGTGCGTATGTGCCGCCGTGGTGTAGTGGTTAGTGTACTCGCCTACCGATCAGTAGGTCCCTGGTTCGATGTAGCACTCGGACGGAAATTTTTTTTTTGGACCGACAAGCACCGGGGGCCAATTCAGCCCCAGAAAATATGTACCTGGGATTTCCCTAGGAAAACATATAAGGCAGCGAGGACATCTGCTGGAACGCTGTAGTGGCCTAGAAATGTGAAGGCACAATCACCTCAACCCCTTACGGCATGTAAATGCTCTGGGACATAGATTTTACTACTTTTGTGACATTTATGTCTTACTTCATATGACTTATTTGGATATTTCAAGTAGTGCATCATTCCCCCTTTTTACGCGAGACCTAGTCTAATTGTCTAAAACAGTTTCAAAACTTTACGCATTATATCTTTCTTCTTCGAGCTAAAGGCATCTTTTTATCTATTCTTTCAACAACAAAAAATAAAGAAGCTGTTTTAGGGTTTGCTATTGTTGATTTAATTTTAAACTGTATATTTACTGTCTCTTGTTACTCAAGTTTAAAAATAATTGAACTTGTTTAACGAGACTGGAATCAACTAAACTGTGATTCCTCGTTATAAACTAGTGTTTCCCAAACTGGGCAATAGCGCCACTCCCCCACCTCCCGTGGGCGTTGGAAAGGACTGGATAGGCGGTGAAAGAAAAAAGGTACGGGGGGGGGGGATGTGGAAGAAAAGGGAACAGTGGGAGGAGGAAAAAGAAGCAGGAGACAGAAGCAGTAATACCTCCCTTCTTAGCACTTTTCAAGTCGATATTGAGAAACTTGTGTCCCTACCTGAAACTCATCCATCACATTAAAAGTTGAGAAAAATAATGCAGTAGGTGAGTTATAAATGTACTCCTTCATATTGCTAAATACTGGTCTGCTAGTTGAAGTAATATTATCTTTCCTAAATCAGATCTTGAAGTAACAAAAATGACGACATAAGAGCCACTAACACATACATTTAAATATATTTTGTTTCACACTTGGCAGGCATTGACTTCGCCGTAGGCAAACACGAACAAGGCGCTCAGATTCGGTGCTTCTACCTCTAGAATATGAACATCGCTGAGGCCACTCTGTTCCAACAAAAATATATATATATACATCTCCCCGCCAAGTCAGCACTCCAGAAAATGAGAAACATATTGTGCAACAGATCCATATCAATGGAAACAAGATTCCGAGTAATTAAATGTTACATCGAGCCAATTTTGTTTTATGGATGTGAAGCATGGTCTTTGAATAAGAGAGTACAACGAGAAATGGAGGACATGGAAATGTGGTTCATAAGAAGGATGTTGAAGGATGTTGTGGACATCCAAGAAAACCAATGAAGAAATTTTAAGAGAGGCTGGAGTTCAAAAGTAAATTACAGCAAGGATCAGGGGCAGACAAGCGAGATTTGTAGGACATTTTCTGAGAAGAGGAAAATTGGAACACATTGTGGCAACTGGAAAAACTTAGGGAGGAAGAGATAGAGGAAGACAGAGAGAGAGAGAGAGAGAGAGAGAGGTTACTGGATGGGCTGTCAGTGTGGCTAAGAAGAAAGTAACCAGTGGATCTCATAATCAAGTCTAAAGACAGGGAATTGTGGAGAGAAATGATCGCCTACGCCACACGGCACGGCACTTTATTGATTGACATCTCCCCCTTGACACCTCACGGTACAAAAGGAAGGATAAATTAAGTAAGGAGATAAGTACTTCGATGGTATCTTTATCGTAACTGTCATGAGCTGGATTATGAAGAAAATACAGATATTTTACTTTACTCCGATTCCATTTTTGTTTCCATTGCCACTTGGCCTTTTATACTTTCCCACTCACATTCTAGTGTCATGCTTAGTATTTCTCCTCTATACATTTTAACAGTGCTTCGTACTGTTATATCTTGCTACCCTAGGAACAAGTTACATGTTTTAAAAACATCTGTATATAATTGTCTAAACCCTCTAAATTTAATATTGTTTTATAGTTATTCCTGTGACTATTGCCCAAACTGTAACATAGTGCCTTGTATGTTATGACTGTAATATTATTTTAGCCTTGTATATTAGGATAGCATTATAATTATTATTATTATTAATTTTGTTATTATTATTACTACTTCCATTTTTATTATAGTAATGATTATTATTGTTAAGTAGATGTAGGTAAGAAACGATGGAAAATTTGAGAACCGGTGGGAGAAGGATATTCCCATGGCACTAGTAGTATTAGAAATAAGTAGATACTTAGAAATACTAGACAAGATGGACCCCTATGATATAGGGCGGATTAAGGAAACACACACAGAACACAAACTAGGAGGATTTATGGTACAATAGAAAGCATGGGGACAGACAAGCGGACACTGTGGAAACAGATAGCCCCTACAGGTATCGCAAACACCTGAAGAGTTTATCCACTCTCGAGAAAACTGAATAGACGGATATGACGCAACAGACTTGCAGACAGGTGAGGCATACTTGCTAATCTTAGGACGCAATTTGCACTCATGATTAGTTCAGAGGATCAATAAAATGATCAAACTTATCCCGAAGTCCAGTTAGCATGTAGTCAACCAGCTGACCAATAGAAAGATCTAGAGGTGTGTCTTATTGGACAAATGACTTATGATATATAAGCCAGGCAGGCAGTTTTAAAAAGGAGGAGGACTAAAGGAGGAAGGACAATAAGAAGAACAGACATGACAGAAACGAAGAATGGAAGGATAGCTAGGAGAGCAACGGCAAACAGAAGCCAACATATATTCAGGAGATAGAAAAGTAGTTTAGAACCAGAAGTACTTTCTTATAAGATAGCATTTCAATTTGGAAAGTGATTATTAGTACTATGTGAGAAATGCAGAAGATTTGAGATTTTTGTAAAATGCTTTCGTTGATGTCTCAGCGGGTAAATCTCGATTGATGAGTATTAAAAGTGAACTATAATTTGATTCAAGAACGAAGCATCTGAATTTTGTAATGACCACGTGTGATAAGATTTCAGTCTTGTAGTGAATCATACAGTAAAATGTGGAGTGACATTCAAACCTTTGTGAACTGAACGAAAAGAAGAAGTGATAATGTGTATTAATAACTTCAAAGTGATAAGGAATATCAAATGTTGTCCGGCCCACAGCCTAAAATAGAAACGAGAGAAAGTGAACTTAACGATCGTATGAAAAAGCTATAAAGACTACAGTAAATTCAACAGAGAACACTTTGTCATCAACATCATAATGAACAGTATTAATAAAAGAACATATTCAGTCTTCAATACTATAATAATTAAGAACAGTTCAGTGTTATAAAACGAATGTGGATTAGTCGTCCCCCGCCGAGATTGGTAACACGGTAGAACTAGGACTTAGTCAAATGTGCTGAGTTGAGTTCAGTTTTTTCATGACTTGTTAGGTGAGAGAACAGACAGGAAGCTCTGCTTGGCTAAATTAACGTTTCTATGCTCGTACGACCTCAACATAGAAAATGATACCAGATGCTTTCAAACAGGAGAAAAGGTTACATGCAGTAGCTGGCGTTGCTGGACTGGAAAACGTATCAACAAATATCTCATTTTACATACTGAACTGGTGACTGTTTTCAATGAAGAGCACTGGAACCGATGATAATAACTGGTTTTGTTATGAAAACAGACCAAAATAAAACTAAGCTCATAATTAACTCCTTCATTTTAGCTACCACTTTGCTGCGAAACAACCACAGTTATGGTGGTGTTTGCGGTCATGCGTGTGAGAGTGTGTGTTTTGCGACCGTTTGTTAACAGTCGTACTTAGTGTGGTGGCCCCTTAGTGTGTTAGGCTGAGAACTGAAGCGCGAGCGCTTAGCTCTCTTACTCAACCTGCACAGTGAAAGTCTACAGTCTGAGGACATTTGAGTATAACGTCCTTTGAAGCTCTCGATAAGGTTGGTTTTCAGGCTTTTCCTTAAAGACTATGGGCCTGATAGAGACTAAGGGGGCACTGCTGCATGTACCGGTGGCCTCAGCAAGCTTCATCGTGATTGGGGCACCAGGGCATCCAGGACGGAATTTTTAAAAACTAGTGCAGAACTATTCCCCCTCCCCCTCTCATGGTTTCTCTAATGATTAACCATTCTGTTTCATCCACTACGAAGCCCCTAGAAGCCAACTAGGCCCCCAATTAAGGCACTAGATGAACCCGGCCTCTGCGCCCCCAATTAAAGCACTAGATGGACCTGCCTTCTGGGCCCCCAATCAAGGCACTAGATGGATCCGCCCCTCCCCCTTTCTCACCGATTCCGCCTTGCACTCCAGTGTTGGTAACCATCTTGCTAACCAAGTGTTTCAGGTTTCTGAAGTACTTAATGCTCATATATCAACAGGTGTTACATTTGTCCCGAGCAAGGGCAAAGTAGGGCGTCTTTCTGTTCCCTTTCCAATTTTTTCACGCTTCAAAATGGGGGGGGGGGGCGGCAGAGTTAGTGTTAGAAAATGATGTAATTCATTGTACCATAACTCTTGCCTACAACCACAGGAAAAAAAAAACAAATTGAAAACGATGTGGCGGGCGGATATAACAGAAAAGAACTCAGTACAGCAGCTAACCTTGCTGTACGGACCAATGGTTACTAAAATTCCTACATCCAAGGACCACTTTTCCAACTACATAAAAGTTGAGGAGCACCAGCCTACAACGAGAACCGCAAAGTCATAAGACCTTAATTGTTTTTTACTCAGTAGGTGGCGCTTAATACCAAATTAATAGCGTAGGCGCATGTCACCTGATAATGTACGGCGGAACGCTTGTTGCCCGGAGACTACAGGTCCGGAAACTCTGGTATGGACTACATACAAACTTTCGATATCTCTGCCATTGAATGTCTGAAAAACAAAACAGAAATTAAGCAAGATTAAAACGAACAAAAATATATATACATAGTACAAAGTAGAAATCTGATATACATCACTCACCATCTATTGGTGTATACAGAGTTGTTAGAAAAGGATGTACTGTCCTTTTTTTAAATTAACAAATCAATAGAAATGTCTGCACTATTTATTAACAGAAGAATAATTGTTACTTCCGAGTATGACTGTGGTACACTATTGAGAGTAGTTTCATACTTTGTGACATTCACAGCTAGTAACAGGTCAGTCAGTTATTTGCATGATTCTTACGGAACTCTGCCTCTCTAACAGCTCTCCTGTAGGCCTCTAGGTTGTAAGCAAGATGTCCTGCTGCTGATGCATCCATGTCTTGCAGCCATCATCGCCTTGATCTTCCTTTCTTTCTTTTTCCCATTAAGCACCCTTCCAAGACGGTTTTCTCTAGATTATGATGACGTTGGAATGTGTCCAAAATATTTAAGTTTTCTCTCTCTAATCCTCTTTATTAGCCAGCCTTCTTCAATATTAAGTTCTTGTCATCATCATCATCAGGTGTCGTGCCTACTGGCGTTGGCTATTATGCTTCTCCAGAGTACGCGATCCTTCATGCAGGCCATCAACTCAGTTGGTGATCTCCTCTCACACCATCAAGTCAGACTGTCCAGTATCATTTCTCCTGGTCTTCCTCTTGATCTTCTTGTAGTAAGTTCTTGTAGTATAGATATATTTGTTCTTTTTTGTGTCCATGATATTTGAAAAACTCTTCTGTAGCATTTACATAGCAACAGGTGCAGGAAATAAATAAGAACAAGATAACAGGCACTACTGTATAATAAACACGTTTCAGAAGAGGAGGTACATAAGTATTCTTTTTTCCCTTTTTTTTTGGCTCAAACATTGATCTCTCTTACAAAGCTGACAGTCCGCTTCTGATCATTTAGTGTCACAATACAGCTTCTCTTATAGGGAACTGAGTTATGGCCAGAAATGGTTCTCAACCACCCAAGTCTCAGTCCGCCATTTGCAACCCATGTTGCCATCAAATCCTCCCCTCTCTATCAAATGATCACTCAGAAAGGATTCCCATCAATGTACGTTCAATTAAGCTGGTAATTTTTTAAACACCATTTCCTCTCCTGGAAAAAAAAAACAAATTCTTGACCTTAAATTTGAAATTCCTCTCCGGGTGCCTTTTGTCTGCCAGTTGAGAACCACGGCTCTGGAGGATATGCTGTGTTTTCTTTGTATGTTTGTCGCAAGCACACAGGTCTGTTGGGGCAATTTTCAGTTTTTGCTATAGAGGTGTCTCAGCCTACAGTTGCCTACAGTATCATTCGGAAGATCACTCGTTGTTTCTTGAGAGTATATAGTATTATTCATATGTCTTTTTCAGTATTAATGGTTTCTGCTTTTCAGTATGTTCTTCAAGTATTATTCTTAGAGTAAAGATCTGGTCGAGACAGCTTCTCCCCTTTCCAAATCCTACTTGTTCTTCTTTCATTCCGGTATCCACTATATCTTTAAGTTTATACAAAATGACCTTGCAAAATACTTTTGACACAACTGATATTAGGGTTAGTTTTCTCCAGTTGTTAGAGTCATTAAGGTTGCCTTTTTTGGTATTATAACAATGATCCTTTTTTCCATTTAAAAGGGACCTTTTCTTCTTTCCAAATCTTATTAAACATTTTCTGCAGTTGTCTCATGTTGTCATTTCGGGTTTTATTTCATCTTTAAAATCTTTTTAAAAGGCATTTGATAGCATACACAGAGATTATTTGTGGAGAATTTTAAGTCTATATGGAATACCATCTAAAATTGTCCAAAATCATTAAGGACTTCTACAATGGATATGTTTGTGCAGTAAAAACAGAAGAAGGGATGAGTGAATGGTTTCAGATTGAAACAGGCGAGAAACAAGGATGTATACTGTCTCCTTTACTTTATGGAATTACAATAGACTTCATAATGAAAAAATTCTGCACAAGTAACACAAATATTGACTGTGTACAATGGACCCAGCTAGAAGATCTTGATTTTGCTGATGACATAACTCTTATCAGTAACAATGTGAATTCCATGCAAGAAAAAACAGATAGCCTGTCTTCACTGGCTAGCAAAATAGGACTTGAAATTAACAAGGACAAAACAAAAATAATGAAACTTCTCATTAATCAAAATGGAAAAATAACTTAGAAGGGACAGATGTTGAAGAAGTCAATCAATTTGCATACCTTGGCAGCTACATAGACCGGGATGGTGACACCAGAAAGGAAGTTAAAATTAGAATTGCAAAAGCAGCATTGATCTTCAAGAATCTTGAGAACATATGGTACTCGAAAGTTATAAGCACAAAAACCAATTAACACTATTCAATTCAAATGTAATATCCACCCTCATTTATGCATGCGAAAGCTGGAAAACAACTAAAGAAATAGACAAGAAATTAGACTCTTTTGAAAACAACTGCCTAAGGAAAATACTCGGCATCAAGTGGAACGAATTCAAGAACAATCCAGAAATAAGACAGACGACTGAACAACAATCAATCTCATGGGTGATCAGGAAAAGGAGATGGACATATGTTGGTCACGTGATAAGAAGAAACAGTCAGAGAATCCCAAAACAAGCTATAAAGTGGAACACAACAGGCCAAAGAAAAGAGGCAGACCGCGTGAAACTCTGAAGAGGACATTGTTAAGAGAGGCCAAATTAGCAGGCATAAGGTTCTAAGGACTGTCATTGCCGGAGGTGGTGTGGAGAATTCGCACTCCGCTCCAACGGCGTGCGTCTCAAATAGCCTCCTGGCCTTCTCGTGGCAGAACTGTTTAAACTGACAAGAGAAGCGGCGAAGGCGAATATCTGGCGCCTGAAAACCAGACAGTTGGGGTAGATGAGAGGCACATTTGATAGCTCATCTACCGCTGCTGGCGAGATTCTTCAGCTGCCGTGCGTGGAGCAGTGCTCCTCTCGGCCAATGAAGAAAGGTGCAAACGGGGTTGCCGCGCGGTACCAAGCGGAAAAGGTGGTAGAAAGGATAAAGCAAAGCAAGCAGTCAAATCACAACAACTCTGGTCTTTAGGTCGGCCACGTCCTAAATGCACTCATATCGGGTGAAATGCCTGAACCGGCTTAACCCAGAGGTTAAGACACTGCTGGCGAGATTCTTCGGCTGCCGCGTGTGGAGTGAAGCTCCTCCCAGTCAAGAGAGAAACTGCGGAAAAGAAGTAAGGGTTGAAATGCAGCGCCGATGTGAAAAGGTGAAGGAAAGGATAAAGTGAAGTTTAATCGGTATGTCAGTAGTATCGCTGCGAGAACTACACATACCACGGCGCCTCTGCTCTAGAGGCTGGCCACGCCCGAAATACACCCACACTGGTGAAATATGCCTAAACCAACATACACCAGGGGTGAAACTTGATGGCTAGGCATGTCACGCCACCTCCGCTCTAGAGGTCGGTCACGCCCAATATACACCCATACTGGTGAAATATGCCTAAAACGGCTCACACCAGGGGTGAAACTTGAAGGCTACGCATGTCTCGGTACCTCTTCTCTAGAGGTCGGTCACGTCTCAAACACGCCCATACTGGGATAATATGCCTAAACTGGCTCAACCCAGGGGTGGAAGTCACTAGTGGCGAGGATTCGTCCTCCTGGGCAAAAGCTCCATCCTGGTCACAACTAGGAAGGGTAGCGGCCACGACCACAAAATGATAAAGTCGGAGACACTAGACCAGGGAAGTCTAGATAGGCAACAATCTCTCACCCGACGTGGATGTATGCGTATCCTAATCACGCTAAGATTTTCCGTGAGAAAGTCCAACACTGGACTGAATGGGAACCACATCTCACCCGGCGGTGATACACGGGTATCTCAAAACACGTCGAGATTTTCAGGTGAGAAAGTCCAACTCTGGCCTGGGTGGGCTACCACTTCTCACCCAGCGGGGATATACTGATATCCAAAACACGTCGAGGTCTTCCGGTGAGAAAGTCCAACTCTAGACTAAACTGGAGCAACGAAAACCACGGTGTCACGCAATCCCGCTTCTGAGACCCACCAAGAATACAGGCTCAAGCCCTGCGATTCTTTGAACCTCTTGTGGTCCTCTCGGGGATCTCGTGTGGTCCTTTCGGGGACCACAGGACTTAACGAGGACCACAGGCGTAAATTCAGTAGGATTACAGAGCGGTCTTGGTGGTAGAAGCGAACGAAGAAGAAGAAGAAGAAATGGGCATAAAATCCCTTGATGAAGTTGAAAGGCTCGCCGAAGACTGGAAAAATTGGCAAACTACCTTGCGAGCCCTATGTGACGTTTAACGGCACGGGAAGGATATACCCTACTCCTCAAAAGTTTGCCATTTGCAAAAACCATGCCCCAGAGAAAGAGTCTTAGCACACTAGAACGCCTTCGGGCTAATTGTGTGTGTTGAAAACGGCGAATCCGCTGGGTGCAAGACGTTCGAAAGTGTTACCTTCTACAGTACGAACGAAAGGCTTTTGGAGAGAGTTAGAGCCACCAGAGGAGTAGAAGACCGAAACCATTCAGAACGTCCACGTTGTACTAGCCACCAGGACGACAGGTATCTCTTGATGTCTGTCCTTCACCACCGGACAATCACCTGTCAGCTGATGAATACTGCAAACCTTAATGTTAGCAAGATGACAGTCTGCAGACACGTACGTGAATTCGGACTTGCTTCACGACGACCAGCAGTCAGAATCTCTCTCGTTTCACCTCACCTCAGAGTCTGTGTTGCCTGGTGTCGTGAGCACATCGGGCAGTCAAGACGTCAGTGGAGTCAAGTCCTCTTTGTACATGAATTCCACTTCATTCTGTCATTTAATGTTGGCAAGGTTCGTATTTGAAGAAGGAAAGGAGATTGGTTTACTGATGACACATTTCGAGAAGTGGATCGCTATGGAGGAGGTTTTGTCATGGTTTGAGGTGACTTCACTTGACGAGGCAAGAACTCTCTTCGTGTCGTCTATGGCATACTGACCACCCTAACGTACCAAGATGAGATATTGCGACCTCTTATTCAGTCTGCCCTGGAGGCCACGGGTGGTGATGCCGTTTTGCAGGATGCCAATGCTCGATCTCATCGAGCTCGTATCGTTAATAACTTCATTCGACATCTGGGAATTGTCAAGATGGAGTGGTCCGCTCGTTCACATGATCTTGCTCCTTTTGAACATCCATGGGACGTCCATGGGCGGAGGCACTGTTCTTTCTAAGCTCGTGGCTGGGCGACGGCACACAAAATTTTTGGAGCCACGAAAAAAGAAACATGAAACTGCTACATTTACTTTCCCGTTTCCGTGCTATGAAAAATACAATGACGGTACGTGTTTTTTTTTCTCTTTCTTGTTGAGAAATTACTTTCGGATCGGATGTTTCAACAGATCTTTTATCGCGCAGCTTCAGTAGTACTGTAGCAGAATCGTGACGAGGCAATGTGCACACAGAGAACAGAGGGTAACTAAAATAAACGGACAGATAAATTTCCACTGTGTCGTGGAAAAGGAGAATGTCCATTGAGCTGCTCAGGTATGGAAATTGATCTTGGTAACTAACACCAGACGTGATCGCCGACAATAGAGCCGTCCTGTTTTTTTTTTTAATACCAGTAACTGAAAAGTACAGCAGACTTATCTTGTTATTAAACATACAAGCCTTTACAATGTGTGTATATATATATATATATATATATATATATATATATATATATATTATATATATATATATATATATATATATACACACACGTACAGACTTATCCTGTTATTAAATGTACAGGCCTTTACAATGTGTGTATATGTATATATATATATATATATATATATATACACACGTACAGACTTATCCTGTTATTAAATGTACAGGCCTTTACAGTGTGTGTATATGTATATATATATATATAATATATATATATATATACACACACACGTACAGGCTTATCCTATTATTAAAAGTAGAAGCCTTTACAGTGTGTATGTGTGCATATATACACACATTTTACTAGGCACATTTGCACAATAATTTTTTTCTCCACATGTGCTGAACATTTTGCACACAGACCGCAAACCTTTAGAGGGAACATTGGTGGAGGATATCAACTAATCACTCTCCGCCAGTTGATGTTGCACATCTGATTTTGTTTCTTCACCAAGAGTGGCTGGATATTCCGCAGGATGTTCAGTGAACCCTTGTGGACTCCATGCGTCAAAGATGTATTGAATGTCTGTCGCAAATAGTGGTTACGTCAGGTTAACAGATTAAGTTTTACAGTACTTATCTTGTGACTTTTATGATGATGTGTGAGTGTCTTCTAAAGCTTATAACTTTTGAACGGATTATCACATTTGCATATGCAGGAAACTCTCTACCGTAGAGAGCGGAACAACAACACAACTCCTTCAGATCATCAGAGGAAGTACCCCCCCTCAGACAAGTGTTTCGGCCCTTTAAACTCCTGACACTCTAAGGGGGGTGGGCCCCTCTGGGTCATGACTCCCAGAGGTCTTGTGAGTTGTTGCTTTTGCTTTTGCATTTGCATAAAAGTTGTTTGAATTTGTTGTATTTTAAATGAAGTTATTTCTGACATCAATTTTTTCTGATATTGGCTGCATATTATTTTTTAGGTAAGGGTTTTAACGAGTGGCCCTTAACTTGTTGGCAGTAATATATGTGTAAATATAAGAATATACTGTATATGTGTAAATATAAGAATATACTGTATATGTGTAAATATAAACTGCTTATGTGGAAATATAAGAATATATTGTATATGTGTAAATATTAGAATATACTGAGTCAAAATATTAAGGAGGTTCACAAGTTTGCTTACCGACATATGTTAGCGGAAAATACGAAGTGTAGAATTTTCACAGAGAAGATAGGGATATCTAAACGATATTTACAAGATAATGGGACCAATCCTTTCCTCCAAGAACAGTCGGGATATCTAAACGATCTTTACAACATAATGGGATCAATCCTTGCTTCCAAGAACAATCGAGCAGTTAATGCTTGAGAAATATCAAGTGCTATGTATGCTAAAAACTGCTCATAAGCATGTAAGAAAATAGATTGCAAACATAACGAACATGATGAAGGAGGTTTGTAGCAAGGCACCAAATAAAGGCAGCATGAAGGCACCAGGATGTTACAGCTTAGAGGTAAGAAAACAACGTGTAGGATTCACTTTGACGGTAAGCAGTTTCTACAAGGCCGCAGTGGTAGGTACCAAACACAGGCATCACAGCACTTCCTTGGACGATTCAAACAATATTTAATGGTGAACATGCTGATTGATGGATGTCTGAGTGACGTAGATTATGATAGCAGGCAGTAGCTCGAAACTACGCGAACACAAATAGCCTATACTGCAACAGGTCAGTGGTTCAATCTCGGGAAGACTAAACATGGAGACATTCTCTTGTCTGTCTTCACTTAAAAGTCAAGTCATCTTCTAAAACACAGTCTCTCGGTCCAAGAGCCAGGACCTGAGACTCCGGTCTCACTCACACACAACAAAACTCAAACATTATACCCTTACAATTTTCGTGCACGTGAGTTCACACTCGATGCCCGTGTAAAATTTGTACTTGTACGAACTCCCTGTAACTGCGAGCTGTTGTTCTTTGCAGCCGATGCTGTAGAGATGTTGAAGGACAACATCGTATCGGTGTGGGAGAGGGTTATGGCAGCTACTTTTTCAGTCACGGAGTACAGCTAAAGAGCAGGGGGTGTGCAATGCTTCTTTAGCAGACTCCACCACCATGGGGATTATGGCGATCCCTGTCCCGTTAGCCAGGCTATGCCTGTTACTGGGGGTACCACGGAGAGGTGGAACAGGGTCTTGGTCAGCTATGGGTCGCTGATTACCTTATCGGGCCTCTTACCAAAATCGTGTCCGTGTAAGATAAAGACGAATGTATACTTGATGTTTCTTGAATCAGGGGAGATTAGTTCAGCCAGCAGCTTAAAGCTGAAAAACAAGGGAAATAACCCGAAAATATACTGTTACAACATACATAATAAGTAACACGTGCTGCAGTCATTGAAACTGAACGGTTAAATAATGACAAACATTAGAATCAGACAACAAAAACTCTTTTGGGCATGAAAAGAGGTATAAGGGAAATACTGATATTAACATCGGTAAGAAAATACAATGGGAAAAGAGACAGAAACGATGAAAATAGCTTGAAAATCTCAAGAAATGAGCAAGAAACGGTTTATCCATGTGGGAAAGAGGGAAAATAATCTTCAGTGTGGAGATGGCACAAGATGATGATATTGTGGTTTTGCCCTTCTAGAAGCTTTTGTTGTTGTCTGAGTTGGCAACCGTACATGAAGAAATTGGTCAGGACGGAAACATAAAGACATAAGCCAGATATGTTCCTCATATGTTACACCGTATGACGTTTGGATATTACCTTCTTCTCACGGCCTAGAGTAATGGAGGTTATCCTATGATTCATCACCACAGACATTTCTGTGTAGGTGGAAGTCACCTTCTGAAGATGGAAATCGCAGTTTGGTGTTGATCTTTCAGCCTCCTGTTACATCGTTAAATATGTAATCTTTGTTTCTACTAGCGCAATCCCGAAGGACGAGTTTTTTGTGCGACTAGTTTAGTGTTATTCTGACACAGGCAAAACTAGTATGACTTGTCAGATTAACTAGTATGACTTGTCAGATTAACTAGTATGACTTGTCAGTTTAACTAGTATGACTTGTCAGTTTAACTAGTATGACTTGTCAGTTTAACTAGTATGACTTGTCAGTTTAACTAGTATGATTTGTCCCTTTTAACTAGTATGACTTGTCAGTTTAACTAGTATGATTTGTCAGATTAACTAGTATGACTTGTCAGATTAACTAGTATGACTTGTCAGTTTAACTAGTATGACTTGTCAGATTAACTAGTATGACTTGTCAGATTAACTAGTATGACTTGTCAGTTTAACTAGTATGACTTGTCAGATTAACTAGTATGACTTGTCAGATTAACTAGTATGACTTGTCAGTTTAACTAGTATGACTTGTCAGTTTAACTAGTATGACTTGTCAGTTTAACTAGTATGACTTGTCAGTTTAACTAGTATGATTTGCCCCTTTTAACTAGTATGACTTGTCAGTTTAACTAGTATGATTTGTCCCTTTTAACTAGTACCACTTGTCAGATTAACTAGTATGACTTGTCAGTTTAACTAGGATGAACTGTCGGTTTAACTAGGGTGACTTGTCAATTTAATTGACATCACTTGTCAGTTTAACTAATATGACTTGTCAGTTTAACTAATATGACTTATCAGTTTAGCTAGGTTGACTTGTCAGTTTAATTGAGATGACTTGTCAGTTTAACTGACGGTTTTCTATAATTTTTGTTGTTTTTGTTTATAGCAGAGACAGACAGACAGATAGACAGAGAGAGAGAGAGAGAGAGAGAGAGGGGGGGGGGGCGATAAACATGACAGGAAAGATGAAGAAAATAATGATAAACTTTAACATATAAACATACAGAATGTAACCAAAATCAAGATAAAATTACGCAACCTGGCTAACGTTTTACATTAGCGTTTAACAAGAAGTGTCATCTTCGTTTTCATTTAGGCGGTTTTTATATCCGAACCCCTATTGGATTATACGCCAGCGGGATCTTGTTTATCACCTGCATAAACTTATTAACTTATCGTCTACATTTCTAACTCGTCTTAAGTTAACGAGGGCTTACATTTTTAAAGCTCCTAAGTTTTATTCAGTGATTGCCTCCGCGTCAGTGCAGGGATAACAAGAAATAAAACCTTTGGGCTGCGATCTGTCTTTCACATCGTGGAAAATATGGGGGAAATGAACTGGTGAGTACTTGGAGAAGAGTTTACAGGAAAGTGAGGTGGAGGTAAATGTGACAGGTAAGGGAGAGTTTATATATGGGAAAACAAGAGCATCACGGCACAAACAAACGGTAGCTCACGCTTTATCTTCCTAGTAAAAACTATTTCAGCAGCAGAAAAAAAGCACTTCTTCTTCTTCTTCTTCAGCCTCCCCTGGAACTGCGAGCTAGTGTTCTTTACAACCGATGGTGTGAAGATGTTGAGACACAGCTTTATGTCGGCTTGGAAGCGGGTTCTGGAAGTTGTTTTTTTTTTTCAATCTCTGAGTGGAGCAATACAGGAGATATGCAGTACTTCTTTAGCAGACTCCTCCACCTTGGGGACTATGTATGGCGATCCTTGTCCCGTTAGCCAGGTTAGGCATATTAGTGGGAGAGGGGAGGGGGAATATAAACGAAGAGGTGAGACAGGATATGGTTCGCCAATCCTGATCTCAACATGTCAGCTATGAGTCGCTGATTACCAAAACGGACACATATTTTCACACACTTTGACACCCACACACACTTTTATCTTCTCTCGTGTTCATTGATCTTTCTTTTATCTTCTCTCGTCCCCCTGGGAACAACTGTGTTAAGAGCACACTTATCTTAACATAGTGTTTGTGAGACAGGGAACATAGATCTGTTTGCTTAAAAACTCTGACCTACCTCTGTAGCCCAGAAACTTGTAGCAATCAACACTAATTGTAATTGTTATTTTTGCAAAATGTAATGTCAGGTTGGTGGACAGATGGGGACATGGAGATCTCTGGCGGGGATGAGGGAAGTCTGGTGTGAAACCAATGAATCCAGGACGTGACAAGCCTATGGGTCTTTACAACAATGGCTATCAGAATGATGTAAACAAAACAGACCCAGTAGACTATGGGTGGCGGGGAATGGATATCGTTGAAGCACTCATCAGATTCCTCATCTCAAAGTCAGAGTGTCTTTGTGGAACTGTCTCAAAACCATCTGACATGGAGAAGGGGCTTAAGTACAGCCACCAGAGGCTGGAAAACAAAGTTTTGGCCAGGCCGGCCACACTGTCTTCATGGCAGTCCGAGCAAGACCACAGTCTGTCCTAGAAAGGAAAGGTGCTGAAGTCGGAGTTACCCAGCCAAAAGGCGCATCGCAAAAATCAGGGTAACACGCATTATCGCTAATGAAATGTCTCTATCTGCAGTTTTCAAACATGGTGCTCGCCCTGTGAAGACTAACCAGGCAGGTGCAGTGCCGGGCCCCCTGCCTCGAAAGGGTCCACTCAATGCTACTGGAGGTCCTCTCAGTTCGTCTTGTGGAGTCAGGAGACATGAGAGTAGAGCTACTGGCCAAAAAATACAACAGAAGAAAACAGCCAAAAAGCAAGAATTTAAAATAATGGAGTGGAATGCTGAGGGTGTCAGCAGTGTTAGAGATGGCTATAGCAAAAAGGTTGAACTAGAGAACACACTTTTTGCCGAGCAGGTAAGTATATGATGCATACAGGAGACACACCTAACCAAAGATGCCGCCTTTAAAATCAGAGGCTACCAGTGTTTTAGATCAGACCGACAGGACAGAAGAAAAGGAGGAGTATTCACACTTGTTAAGAGTAACATCAGCACATGTCAGGTGGGAGTGTACATGGAAGGAGCCGAATACCAGATGATCCATCTAAAAAGTAGTAATACAGATTTCCACCTCCTTAACTATTACTGTCCTAATGACCGCCCACTTGCTTTAGGAACAATCCCACACAAAGAGAGACTGATGGTATGTGGTGATTTTAACAGTCATTCCCAGAGCTGGGGCTATGACCACATAGACAAGAGAGGAGAGGAAGTTGAGAGCTGGCAGGATGATAATGGACTTCTCCTGATCAACCAGCCAATGGATGCCCCAACATTTTACTCAAGGGCGTGGCATACAAAATCAACACCAGACCTGGCATTCCACTCTCCAGATCTGAAGTGGAACATTACACGTGAAGTTGGAAAACAACTTGGAGGTAGCGACCATCGACCAGTCTTCCTGACAATAGAAAATGAACTCCTTAACACCAGTAACCCTCTCCCCAGATGGAACTATAAAAAAGCAAACTGGACAATGTACAGACATCGTACAAGTATCCTGGTGGGACAGCTGTCCATAGAAGGTAAGGATATTAACAGCATAGTGAAGGAATTCAGTGCTTGTATCCTTCAGGCCGCTCGTGAAACCATTCCCAGAGGAGCTCGCAGGGACTAAAAACCATACTGGTCTAGTGAGCTGGGAAAACTCCATGATGACGTGGAAGCAGCTCGAAAGCAAGCAGAAAATAGACCATGCCAAGAACACCACAATAATTACCAACATTCTAAGGCCAAATTTCAGAGAGCAAAGCTGCAAGCCAGACGGGAAAGTTGGAGAGAGAAAACAGAGTCCCTAAACTTTGAAAAGGATGGAAGGAAACTGTGGAAACTAATCAAACAGTTAAATGATGAGAGTACTGGAAGAAGTACAACGGTTACACTAATAGAGGATGGGAAAATTCTTACAGGTAAGCAGGTAGCAGATCACTTTGCTCGCATGTTTGCACAGGACTGCAACATTGATATCCATCCAGAGAAGGAGCGTACAGTGCGCATCGAGCCACAGAAAGAGGAGGAACAAGTCAGAAAAGTGGAGGTCATGGATGCACCAATCACACGCAGTGAGTTAGACCTAGCAGTTAGTAAACTGAAACCAAGGAAATCACTAGGACCAGATGGAGTGTCCAATGAAATGATCAAGAACCTGGGAATGGCGGCAATGGGAAAGCTGTTGGATATTTTCAATATGTGCTGGAGCACAGGTAAGTTACCTCAAATCTGGAAGGAAGCAAGCATGGTACCACTGCTAAAACCAGGGAAAAACAGTGATACTGCCTCCAGCTACAGGCCAATCAGTCTCACTAGCTGCCTATGCAAAACGATGGAACGCATCATTGACCTGAGGCTAAAATGGTACCTAGAAAGTGAAAACCTTCTCGCTCCACAACAAGCAGGATTTAGGCAGTACTACAGTACGGAAGATCAAGTGACCTATCTCTCTCAAGAGATTGAGGATGCATTCCAAGAGAAAAACCTTGTACTAGCAGCGTGGATAGACCTGAAGAAAGCCTTTGATAAAGTATGGAAAAAAGGTCTGCTGTGGAAACTAAGAAACTGCAATGTGAATGGAAGACTGTACAACTGGATAAAGTCCTATTTACACAATAGAAGAGCTAGAGTAGTAATGGATGGACACAAAAGCCAGAAAGTACTTCTGCGACACGGTGTACGACAAGGAGGAGTCCTTTCGCCTACACTATTCCTTGTATTCATTAATGACCTGGTCAAGGAACATCCCTATGGAATCAAAGCGGCACTGTATGCAGATGATCTGGTCATGTGGTGTAAAGATGAATATGCGACAGTTGCTACACAGAGACTCCAAAGAGCAGCAGACATCTTGACATCATGGACAAACAAATGGTGTGTAAGTATCAACACAGAGAAATCAAGTACCACTCTGTTCACCCTCTCATCTAAACAGAAAGCAGGTAAGATCTTTGTAAATGAAATACCTTTAAGGATGGACAACCAACCCACTTACTTAGGAGTGACTCTTGACTCAAAACTGACCTGGAAGCAACACATCAACAGTGCAGAAGCAAAAGCCAGAAGAAAACTAGCCATATTAAGAAAATTGAGTGGAACCACATGGGGAGCTAGTGAAAGAATCCTCAAGAGTGTATATCAGCAAAGTATTCTACCACATTTAGAATATGGCTCAACATCTTGGTGCACAGCATCAAACACTACGCTGCATAATCTAGACAAGGTTCAAAATCAGTCACTACGGATTATCACCATGAGGTCCACACCAATAGTAGAAATGCAGAAAATAGTTGGTGTTCAAGCGCTAAAGGAACGTAGAGACACAAAGGTCATGACCATGGGAGAAAAATTCCTTAGCTCTGTAAGCCATCCCCTGAAGGAGAGATTCAATAACTTGGCATTAGGACGGCTTAAAAGAAGCAGCTTCATTCATCAGGCCAAGCGTATGCGTAAGCTGATACCTGACCTTGCAACTGTAGTCGCTCCATTATCATCTGTACCAGAGCATACACCATGGAAAGAAGCAGATTATACACAAATAACTATTCAGACTGAAGTGAAAGGTGTGCAGATTGGTGAGATGCAGAGCAGTCTTGTAAGATCAACAGCCACACTTAGTGTTCTAGATGACAAATATCCATGTGACACCTGGATACGTGTGTATACAGATGGATCTGCACATAATGCCATAAAGAATGGAGGGGCAGGAGCATATATTGAATATCCAAACAACACCATTGACAAGATTTCCATACCCACTGGTAAATACTGCAACAACTTTGATGCAGAAGTTAGGGCAACTATTGCTGCAGTTGAAAAACTATCAGACTCCAGAATTGATACATGTCCTGTAGTAATTCTCACAGATGCAAGGTCAGTACTGGAGGCTCTTCAGTGCAACAAACTACCAGACCTTAAGGATCCCTTGTCAAAAATTGGCTTACAACATGGAGTCACTTTGCAATGGATTCCCTCCCACTGTGGGATACCAGGCAATGAGAAAGCTGACCAACTGGCCAAAGAGGGCACTGAAATGGAGCAACCAGACATACCAGTCACTTATAATCAGAAGAAAAGCATGATAAAAACCTACAGGAAGCCACATGATGACTATCACATGCTAAACAGAAAGGAACAAGTCACTATCTTCCGTCTCCGAACAGGACACAGCCGACTCCAAAGTCATATGTATACAAAGTTTAAGGTTGGTACTACTAATCTATGTACATGTGCCCAGGTGCCCCAAACTGTGGAACATATCCTCCAGAACTGCACCAACTATGAAACACTGAGAAATAATTACTGGCCCAGTGAAACCACTAAAGAAAATAAGCTCTATGGTTCCATACATGAATTACAAAAAACAGTGAAATTTATCCAAGAGACAGGACTGCAGATATAGACAGACAGTGCGAACGAAGAAGAAGAAGAAGATCTTCTCTCGTGTTCATTGATCTTTCTTTTATCTTCTGTCGTGTTTATTGATCTATCTTTTATCTTCTCTCTTGTTCATTGATCTTTCTTTTATCTTCTCTCGTGTTCATTGATCATTCTTTTATCTTCTCTCGTCTTCATTGATCTTTCTTTTATCTTCTCTCGTATTTATTGATCATTCTCTTATACGAGGGTTGACTGATAAACTCACGGCCTAGGGTACAAATACTTGAAACATACAGTTGATATTAGGTGATTTTGTAGATCAGGTTAATGTAAGATTAAACATCAAATTTTAAGAAATTAACTGCAACCATTTTTTTAAACAGGTTACTGAATTGGTAAGGGGTGGCAGAAATTGGGAAAATGGATAACATTTCTTATCGAGCAGTCATTCGCTACCTCTGCATCAAGGGCTTATCATGGAAGGAGATCCATGAGGATATGGTAGAGACTCTAGGGGAGAGTGCCCCTTCTTACACCACAGTGAAGAAATGGGCAGCTCAGTTCAAACATGGAAGGGAGAGTCTGGAAAATGATCCCCGTCCAGGAAGACCAAGAACGGTAACCACTGATGAAACCTCCGGCAGAAACCATGACATGACAATGGAGGATCGACGACTAACTGAGCAGTACATTGCTACTGAGTTGGGCATCTCCCAGGAACATGTTCATGCCATTATTCACAATGATCTTCAAATGACAGAGGTCTCTGCTCGCTGGGTCCCGAAACTTCTTGGAGCTGATCACAAACGACAGCGTCTCAACATGTCAAGAGACAATCTTGGCTATTTTTCTACAGATCCTGAAAAGTTTCTTCAGCAATTTGTGAATATGCATGACACTTGGGTTCATCATTTTCAACCAGAAACCAAAGAACAGTCAAACCATCATGGAAACATCATGGATCCCCACCTCCAAAGAAAGCAAGGGTGGTTCTGTCTGCAGGCAAAGTGATGGCATCCATCTCTTGGGATTCAGAAGGTGGGCTATTGGTAAATTATCTTCAAAAGCGCAGAACGGTCACCGGGGCCCATCAGGCTAATCTTGTGGACTGAACGGAAAGCGTCAAGGGAAATTGACGAGAGGAGTAATCTTTCATCAAGACAATGCTCCAGTTCAAAAGTCGGCGATGGCAATGGCTGCATTCATGAATCCGGCTTCTAGCTTCTTGAACATCCTCTTTATTCCCCAGATTTGGCCTCTTCGGACTGTTACCTGTTTACCAAACTCAAAAAGGAGCTCAGTGGTCATGAATTTGCTTCAGATAATGACGTCATTCATGCTGTAGACCACTTTCTACTGGCACAAGATGCTGACTTTTACAAAGAAGGAATCCTTTTGGTCCAGGATCGCTGGGCTAAGTGTATAAACTTGCAAGGGGACTATGTTGAGAAATAACCCAAAAATGTTGTCCATAAATAATCCGTTGTACCTTAGGCCGCGAAGTTATCAATCGCCCCTCGTATCTTATACTCTCTCTGTCTCTGTCTCTCTCTTCCTCTGTGTGTGTGTGTCTCTCTCTCTCCTTTCATTTTCAGAGTTGCCACTGTCATCGCTCTACCGAATCACTTTGGACATTGCTCTATTTTAGATAGAATATTTATAAAAACCGAAGCTGTCTGAAGTGTTTGGGAGGAAAATTTCCATAGAAATGGTCTTAAATCTTAAATATGAGAACCATCATGTAAATAGCGATATCCTGGGATTACAAGTTTTTTATTTGAAAATATTTGATATATAAAATGGAGCCAGGTTTTCTGTTTCTGCAGAAGATGAAAAAGGCGGTTATCACGCTCAGCATGATGCCTCTTATATGCCTCTTATGTACTTCTTATATGTCTCTTATATACTTCTTATATGCCTCTTATGTGCCTCCACTTCAATTTTTGTTTAATGCGTCCCTTACATTGAAGCTTTCTTTCCATTCTTCTTCTTTCTTTTTTTTTCTTTTTCTCCTTCTTCTTCTTCTTCTTTTTCTTCAGTCTCCAGGAACTGCGAGCTGGTGTTCTTTGCAGGCGACGCGCTGAAGCTATTAAAGTACAGCACAGTGTCCGATTGGGTTATGGCAGCGCTTTTTTTTTTCAATCCGTGAGTGCAGCTAAAAAGCAGAAGGTATGCAATACTTCTTTAGCAGACTCCACCACCACGGAAACTACGGCGATTCCTGCTCCCGTTAGCCAGGTTAGACCTTTTATTTGGGGGGAGGGGGGGGAGGTAAAAGTGGGACAGGGTCTTGGTCAACGTAGACGCTAGCACGTCATCTATGCGTCGCTAAATGCCAAATCGAACAGGGTCTTTACCCGTCTTTTCATGTACACCGCTAATGCTAAAACCTTCTTTCAACGAATATAGATAGTAATGATCTTCATGCGTGCATGCTACTAACGTTAAAATATTACTGTTAACACACTATCGCTAAAACTGAGTCGTCATGAGTTGTTGGTCTTGCTACATCTGTAACCATCTTGCTAGATGTCTTTAACTCAGCTCAAAAACTGATAAATAGAAGTATGGGTAAAAAATGAATTTTCTTGTTTTTTTGTTGGGTGGGGGGGGGGGGCGGGCCTGATGATTTACATTTATTATTAGGTTGAACATACTAAAATTAAAAATAGAAAAGAAAATATGACGAGCACAAGTGAATAAATGGGTACAGTTTAATTGAAGTTATGTAATGGGGAAAATGAAAGAGAGAGAGAGAAGAGAGAGAAAGAGAGAGCGGAAAAATTAGAAAGAAGAGGGGTTAATAGGGACATGAGAAACAGACAAGACAAAGAGCGGGAAAATGAGGAAAAGAAGCAAGGGAGAATGAAAAACAAAGGGGTGGGGGGGGGGGGAGGAAATGAGGAAGAGAGATGGGGGATGAGAAAGAAAAAAAGATCGGGAAAATTAGAAAGATTAGGAAAATGAGAAAGAGACAGAGAGGGAAGGAAAAACGAAAAAAAAAGCAAAGACAGAGAACATGAGAAAAGGAGAGAGAAAGCGGGAAAATAGTAAGAGGGAGACAAAGAGCAGAAAGAAAGGGAGGGAAAGAGGGGAAAAAAGAGGAGAGAGAGACAAAGAGCAGGAAAATCAGAAATGGGGGGGGGGGGGACAAGGAGCAGAAAATGAGAAAGAAAGAAAGAGAGGGAGGGAGTGGGGAAAAAGAGAAACGAGAGAAACAGAGCGAGAAATGAGAAAGAGAGAAGGAGGGAGACAAAGAATGGGAAAATGAGAAAGAGAAGGAGAGAGAAAGAAAAAGGGCAAGAGAAAGAGAGAGAGAAATGTGAGAGAAAGAGAGAGAGAGAAACAGGAAAATTAAAGAGAAATAGAGAGGGAAATGAGAAAAAGGAAAATGAGAAAGAGGGAGAGAGAGAGAGACAAAGAACGAGAAAATGAAAAAGAAGAGGAAAGAGAGAACGAAAAAGGGGGAGAGAGAGAAATGAGAAAGAGAGAGAGAAAGAACGGGAAAATTAGAGAGAGAGAGAGAGAAATGAGAAAGAGAGAGAGAGAACGGGAAAATTAGAGAGAGAGAGAGAAATGAGAAAGAGAGAGAGAAATGAGAAAGAGAGAGAGAGAGAACGGGAAAATTAGAGAGAGAGAGAGAAAAATGAGAAAGAGAGAGAGAAAAATGAGAAAGAGAGAGAGAACGGGAAAATTAGAGAGAGAGAGAGAAATGAGAAAGAGAGAGAGAATGGGAAAATTAGAGAGAGAGAAATGAGAAAGAGAGAGAGAGAGAACGGGAAAATTAGAGAGAAAGAGAAATGAGAAAGAGAGAGAGAGAACGGGAAAATTAGAGAGAGAGAGAGAGAGAGAAATGAGAAAGAGAGAGAGAACGGGAAAATTAGAGAGAGAGAGAGAGAGAGAGAGAGAGAGAACGGAGTTAAACATCGCATATAATTAAAGCAATTCAAAACGACGGACTGACATAAGTCAGCCTACTAACACCGCACATCGGAAGCAACTCTAAAAACATCGTTACTGCCAAGCGTCACGGCCATGAGATGTTGACAGCGTAACACAAATTACAACACAGCCTTGAAAAGACGTGAAAACCCGTTTTTAAAAACCTGGCATCTTTCCTGTTTCTTCTCCTGGGATTTTGTTCTTAAAGAGAAATTTAACAGAACTAGATTTTTATTGTTTGCAGTTATCTTATAGCTCCTTCCTTTCCTCGTCTTCTAGACACATTCCGCTGTAGCAAGGTAGCCTTTTCTCAAAAGAGGTTTATGTGTAACACAAACTTTACTGTTAAGAATTGATGGAGAAAGGTCATTAGGTCACGGTAAGATAAACTGCCTAGTGGCAATGGGGGGAAAAGGGACTGTACTGCTGTCAGCAGCGGAAAAGCTGTAGGAAAAAAAAGGAATTCATTGCTTCCCCTTGTTGTTTATGCCGCCTCGTTCTCACCTGGCACGAAAAGGCAACACTCGGAGAGTGTTTATCCACGCTTATTGTAAACAGTCGCGTCTCACAGTTCTCTGCTTGTCGAGTCCATTTTTTTTTTTTTGGAAGCAGAAATTACAGGGAACAATGTGTAATTAGATTACCAGAGGCGAATCATTATACTCGAAATTAGATTACCAGAGGCGAATCTTTATACTAAGAATTATTTTACCAGAGGCGAACCATTATATTCAGAATTAGATTACAACAGGCGAATCGTTATACTCAAAATTAGATTACCACGGGCGAATCATTATACTCAGAATTATATTACTAAAGATTAATTTTCCCGCTCTCTCTCTCTCTCTCTCTCTCTCTCTCTCTCTCCTTCCTTCATAACGATGTTAGATTAAAACAGGCAAATAGTTATATTAAAAATTGGATTAAAACAGGCAAATCATTACACTCAAAATTAGATTATAACAGACGAATCATTATACTGAAAATTAGATTATAACAGACGAATCATTATACTCAAAATTAGATTATAACAGACGAATCATTATACTCAAAATTAGATTATAACAGACGAATCATTATACTCAAAATTAGATCATAACAGGCGAATCATTATAGTCAAAATTAGATTATAACAGGCGAATCATTATACTCAAAATTAGACTGAGCTAATGGAGTGACACTTTTGGATCTGACTGGGAAAAGTGAGCTATCCAAGACTGATACTATCCTACGTCTTCGTGGTGCTCCTAATAATAGTTTCCTGCGTTCCGTTAGCTTTTTTTAAAATGATGTAAAACTATCTATTATTTCCACGGTGGGCGAAGTTGACTAAGAAGCCTTATTTTCTTAAAGGGTGGGGCCCATTGTGGTCCGCCAAATACTTCCCCATGCGACACAAGCCCCATGACTCACGGTAATTATTGTGTCTGTAGATGATAACATGAGTTTTCCTTTTAATGTCGATCAAAAGAGGAGGAAGAATTATTATTGTGTTTAAAAAATAATTTGTTAAATAAGTTTAAATAAAGTAGAGATTGTCGTTATAGAGATCATCATCATCATCAGGTGCCATATCGGTAGGCGTTGATGACCATGCTTCTCAACAGATCTCGTTCCTTGATATTTTTCATCACCTCAGTGGGTGTTATTTTTTATCTTTTGTGGGTGTCATCGCGTATCCATGGTGTTTTCCCCATTTTGATCATCCCTTGCATCTCTTTACATTTATCTTCCCTGTTATCATGACGTTTTCAAGCCATTCCCTCCTCAATTTATGTCAAATGAATGACGACTGTCCTATGGATTTAATGAGGTTACTATTTACGTTTGTTTTTTGTCAACTTAGCTGTCCTTGGTATTCTTAACATACTTCTACAGCTAATATGAAAAATAGGGCGTGTCTAGCAAAAGCAAATGAATGCAGGGACCTAATTAAATCCATAAGAAAGCACCGGTCATCATTCACTGGACGAATAATGAGAAGGGGAGGGCTTGATCACAGGAACAGGAAAGATAAATGACAATTAGCTACATGGAAGGTAAGTATTACATTAAGTAATATAATTAGCTACATGGAAGGTAAGTATTACATTAAGTAATATAAGAAAATTAGCTACATGGAAGTTAACTATTACATTAACTAATATAAGATAATTAGCTAAATGGAAAGTAACTATTACTTTAAATAATATAAGATAATTAGCTACATGGAAGGTAACTATCAATCAATCAAGTGCCGTGCGGTAGGCGATCATTTCTCTCTACAATTCCCTGTCTTTGACTTGATTATGAGATCCGCTGTTTACTTTCTTCCTAACCACACTGACAGCCCATCCAGTAACTTCTCTTTCTGTCTTCCTCTGCCTCTTTTTCCCTCAGTTTATTCCAGATGCCACAATGTGTTCCAGTTTTCCTCTTCTCAGAAAATGTCCTACAAATCTCGCTTGTCTGCCTCTGATCTTTGCTGTAATTTACCTTTTAACTCCAGCCTCTCTTAAGACTTTTTCGTTGGTTTACTTAGCTGTCCTTCAACATCCTTATGAACCACATTTCCATAGCCTTCATTTCTCGTTGTACTCTCTTATGCTTCACATCCTTAAAACAAAAATTGGTTCGATTAACATTTAAGTATTCGAAATCTTGTTTCCATTGATACGGATCTGTTGCACAAGATGTTTCTCATTTTCTGCAATGCGGACTTGGCCTGAGCACGTCTGCTTTTTATTTCGGTGTGACATTTCCCATCAGCTGTTATAATTGTTCCTAAGTACTTGAATCTATCACCTTGTTTCAGATTTGTGCCATCGATGGTAATGTTACATTTTGGTGGTATCTTTTCTTTGATTTGACCATCACTTCAGTCTTCTTTTTATTCAGGCTGAGACCCTTACTTTTACTTTCACGAACCACGATGTCCAGAAGATCCTGTAGCTCCCCTTCACTTTTAACAATAAGAACTGTGTCGTCTGCATATCTTAAGTTGTTAAGGTTGTACCCGCCAATTGATATTCCTGGCAAGCTCTCTATATTCCTCATTATGTTTTCGCTGTACAAGGAGAAGAGGTCAGGAGATGGAACACATCCTTGTCTCAATCCCAATTTTATGCCTTGGAATGCTCCTATTTAGTTCTCAACCTTCATTGCTGCTGATTGCTACCAGTAAACGTTTTTGATGAGTTTAAGATCTTTGCCATCTATGTTGATGTCTTCCACCATTCTTATAATTTCTGTGTGTCTCACTTTATCGAATGCTTTACAGTAGTCTATGAAGCATAAGTATAGGCCCGTTTTTACTTCTATTGATCTTTCCATCAATGTTATATATATATATATATATATATATGGCACAATTTGTGCCTTTTCCTTCGACGAAGCCACACTATTCTTCTGCGATTTCTGGTTTTATTTTGCCCCTGACTCTTCTCATGACAAAACGAAGCAGGATTTTGGTAAAATGGCTCATAAGAATAATGATTCTAAGGTCTTCACATTCAACTGTACCTTGTTTCTTTGGTAGGGCAATGAAAACTGATTGCAAAAGGTCTGATGGGACATAGTTACTGTTATAGATGTAATTCAACAATCTGGTAATTATTTCTGTGCCAAGCTATCCTAATGCTTCCAATTCTTCCTTGGTGATTTTATCTGGTCCTGGTGCTTTGTTGTTCTTCATGTATTTGATGGCTTCTTCCACTTCTGCTTTTAATATGAGAGGCCTTTCATTATTATTTCGTATATCTATTTCGCTTCTATTGTCCTCATAGAGTTCTCTAATGTATTCGCACCATCGTGCCGTTATTTCATCTCTGTCCATTATTGTATGGCCTCCTTTGACTTCAGGCAACCAGTCTTGTGGTATGCCCTTTTGTTTGTTAACTCATTTATTTGTTTGTACATATCTCTTGTGTTTCCATAATGGTGTCTCTATTTCATTACATTTCTTATTTAGCGAGTCTTCTTTAGCTTTATTGCATTTGTGTCTTATTTCTTTATTTATTTTGTCATATTCATCTTTATATTCCTTAAGACTTCTTCTCCGATCCTTTAGTTGCAAAATTTCTTCTGTCATCCACCCCTGTTTAGCGTGTGGTTTATTTGGAGGTAGGATTTCGATAGATGTTTGCTGAATAAAGTCTTTAAGCATATTCCATTGTTCATCAATCGTTTCAATCTTATCTTTTCTTGTTCGATGTTTTCCAGTTTTCCAAGTTCTTTTAGTGTTCTAATGTCCCGTGTTGCAATTACTATGCTGTTACTTGTGTTTTATTTGTGTACAGTTGTTGTATGACGATCTGGAATCAACTATCGCACGTGATAGTCCCTACCAGACGAGGTGGTTCCACTGGAACCCCCATTAACGTCGTTATGATTCAAAGAATTGTGGATTGTCATGATTGTTCTTGGGAATGTACAGTGTTGGTTTCCCCTTGCCTTCCACCAGTTTGTTTATGGTTTACTCCACTAGCCTTTGACTCTGGCCAGAGCCTAAACTACAAGGCAGCAGGGGGTTTGAAATCAGAGTTTTCCTTCTCTAGATGAGCTACCAACCAAGACTAACGAGTCTCATCTACCCGAAGCTTCTGGTTTTCAGGCGCCAGATACTCGCCTTTCGCCCCTTCTCCTGTTAGTTTAAACAGTTCCGCCACGAGAAGGCCAGGAGCTAGACTTGGACTGTCAGAGGCTATTTGAGGCGCATGCCTTGGAGACATTTAATTGGAGTGGAGAGCTTATCCTCCACCCACCTCCGGCTATTACAGTCCTTAGAACCTATTACATTAACTAATATAAGATAATTAGCTACATGGAAAATAATTAACATAACACGCGGTTCGCATTGATTTATTTATTTTGTCTGTATGTATTTATTTGTTTCGTCTTTCGCCCCAGAGTCCAAGAGACTGGAAGACCACAGAATTCGTGTCGGAACACGGTAGCAATCCGTTTTCACATCTATCTATTCTGTGATTTAAAGCTTCTTCGTTTTTGTAAAATGCCCTACGCTGCATGTTACTAAGGGGGCATCCTCTGCATTTCATAAAGCAGATGAACAGAGTTCAGCCCATTAGCTATATTCATTATCAACTTGTATTAAAGGGTTTAGAAACAAAATCAGGTCAGGGGAAGTGGTGGATTCTGAGGAGAAGAGAAAGATTGAGAAGTGGGTAATGTGAAAGTCAGTAGAGAGGATCGTATTGAGCCCTGTCCTTTGGGTGATTTTGTTGATTTGTATAACTACAGTATATAAGAGTCTTTACGGACCAGACACCAGCATACTGGAAATAATCAGCGCTTGTGTGCTTAATGAAAATATTAAGAGCGTACCTTAATCTTTCTAAATGGTCCAAACACTGCTTTACATGAAAGAATGTGGTTTCCAAATGATCCAAACCCTGCTTTATGTGAAAAAAATGTGGTTTCCAAATAGTCCAAACACTGCTTTATGTAAAAGAATGTGGTTTACAAATGGTCCAAACACTATTTGAAAGAATATGGTTTAAAATGGTCCAAACACTGATTTATGTGATAAAAATTCTATCTATCTATCTATCTATCTATCTATCTATCTATCATCTATCTATCTATCTATCTATCTATCTATCTATCTATCTATCTATCTATCTATCTATCTATCTATCTATCTATCTATCTATCTTCAGCATTCCAAGCCTGCTGCAGACGGTCTGTTCTTCTTTATTTCTCGCTTACTTTCTCCAGCTGTTTACTGAAGGTTCTCTTAGATCGTTCTTTATGTTGACTTTACACCTTTGCTTTGGTTATGTCCCTTCTGTCTTTTGTAAACGTGCACATCCAACAAGACGAGTCTCCTTCATTTTTTATAAATGACCTGGCGACCATCTGTTCGCCTTCGCAGGGGAGATAATTAGTGAGTCTTTGCACGAGATATATAGACGTGGTTCTCACTACATATTTTTATTTACTATATTCTCTTCTTCTATCTCCCTGAAACTGAGAAGATGATGTTCTTTGCAGCCAATGCGGTCAAGATGTCAAGACTCAGCGTCGTGTCGAATTGGTAGTGGGTTATGGCGGCTGTTTTTTTCAACGCCTGCAGGGAGTTAAAAGACAGGAGGATGTGCAATCCTTCTTTTTGCAGACTCCGTCAACATAGAGACTATGGCGATCCCTCCCATCTTAGTCAGACTAGGTCTGTTACTGGAGGTACCAAGGGGAGAAGTGGGACAAGGTCTTTCGCCATCCCTGACGCTAGCACGTCAGCTACGGTTCGCCAGCCCTGACGTTAGCATGTCAGCTACGGTTCGCCAGCCCTGACGCTAGCACGTCAGCTGCGGTTCGCCAGCCCTGACGTTAGCACACAAACAACGGGTCGCAAACCCTGACGCTAGCACATCAACTGTGGTTCGCCATCCCTGATACTAACACGCCAGCTGTGATTCGCCATCCCATGTCAGTAATGGGTCGCTAATTGCCAGATCAGACACGTCTTCACCTTCTTAAACGGAGATATCTTTAGTTAAGAAAAAGGACCTAAATCTAACTAGATCATCGCCATGTCTTCAAGAACAGCTGAGGTACATATTTGTATCGGGAAATGGAGTATAAACGGTTTATTTTTGGAGTTGATGGACTTGGCTTACTCAATCGCCGGAACAAGATTCTTTTTTTGAACAGAAGTTATCGAGACATCGTTCAGGCTTTAGATTCCTCCCAGACATCTGCAAATTTTTGTCTGCACGGAATTCATAATGGCATTCCTCCCGTGATGTAAACAAGATGAGACTGGCAAACTTGCTTGGTTAATCTTCGTTTCAGTGATTTATTTTTGGACCCTGTTCAAATATTTCGCAATTATCGGTTCCCTGTGAGCGACTAAATTTAAAACATATGCAGTAACGGCAGTTCTTTTTGCAGATGTATCACTTCCTTTTAACAGGAAATACTGTTTAGACCAAGGGTTCCCAATATTTTTCAGTAACACAATAATTGGTGTATAAGTATACAACTATACACTAAACACTGCAGTGAAGCTGTGATACTAGAATGTATAAAATTGGAAAAAAGTAGGAGCAGCTTTATTACTTAACGATTACAAAGTTGTGACGTTTCGGCGTGAGCCTTAATCATACAAAAACATACAGGACGAAGAAATAGGGAGAGGAGATAAAGTATAGATTTACATGAATACTGTAAAAAAAAAAGTACTTAGCTGTAAATTGCAAGGTGTGGCTTGCCTGGCGGTGTGTGTCAGGAATGGATCTGGTAGGACGTGGAAATTGTTTAAATAGAGACCTGTGACATGTGGTCGGTGGGTTGTAACTGGGAGTGGTGGATGGGGAACCGGGGAGGGGAGAGAGAGTGACGCACTACTGGCCTAGCTAGGAGAATTTTAAACAGGTGATTGGGGAAGAGGTGTTGCAGAGAAGAGGGGTTGCTGAGAAAATAGCGGGGTTGCAGAGTGATGCTGTGAGGAAGTTTGAAAATTAAAAAAGGGGTGGATTTAGTGGAGAGGTACTATAATGATTGAAGAAGATGATGTTACGTGTAACTAAACAGCGAGTTTAACCCATGTGGTTCCAGCGTCCCATAATTTTGAATGCAGCGGTTCTCAAGTGCCAGGCGGCTTGTGTCATCTGCGTGACATTGTTTAATGGCTGTTACCAGAAAATCAGATTTGCCTCTGTGGTTGGGGCCACTGAAATGATTTGGGACTGGTTTCGAAGCATGCTGGGTGATGTCGTATAGATGTTTTTGCATGCGGTCCCCTAATCTGAGGCCAGTCTCACCGATATATGTTATCCTGCATCTTTTGCAAACGATGACATATATCACATTGCGGGACTCGCATGTGAATCCCTCATGAAGAGTGAGGATAGTTTTGGGAAAGGTGATTGTTTTCGTTTCCCAAACTACAGGGCAGGTAACGCAGCGGGGGCGGTTACATTTTCTGGTGCCAACATACGTAAGGCTCTGCTTCAAGTGGCTGTGGACGAGGATGTCCTTAAGGTTTGGCTCACGTTTGTATGCCAATAGGGGTGCTTCAGAGAAAGTGTTACGAGTGTCGGAGTCGAGTTGGATTATCGGCAGATAACGATAAAGGATTTTCTTAACCATCTGACCGTGTGGGTGGAAAGGCAGTACTAAAAAAAAGTTAGTACTGCCTTTCCACCCACACGTTTGGCGTTAATTACCAAGATCAATTTGCATACCTGGGCAGTTCAATGGACATTCTCCTTTTCCACGAAAATGGACACAGTGGAAATTAATCTGCCCGTTTATTTTAATTACCCTCTACTCTCTGTGTGCCCACTTGCCTCGTCATGATTCTGCTACAGTACTACCGAAACTACGAGATAAAAGGCCAGTTGAAACATCCGACCCGAAAGTCATTTCTCAACAAGAAAGAAACAGCAAAGGAAAAAAAAAACGTGTACCATCATTGTATTTTTCTTGATCGCAGTTATAGCACGGAGTAACATCTGGAAACGTGAAAATAAAAGTAGCAGTTTTTTTTTTTTTGCGCGGCTCCAAACAAATTTATGCGCGGTATGATTTTTTTTTCTATGCGCGGCCGCGCTACTTAGAGGAAACAGGGGTTGCAACGGCTACTGTTTTTTTCAGACACAGGGTCGAGCTAAAACGCAGGGGTTGTGCATTTACTTCTTTAGCAGACTCCACCACCATGGGGACTATGGCTATCCCTGCTCTGGTAGACAGACTAGGCCTGTTACTAGGGGTACCAAGGGAGAGGTGAGACACGGTCTTAGTCAGCTGTGGGTCGCCAACACCCACGCTTGCATGTCAGCTGTGGGTCGCCAACACCCACGCTTGCATGTCAGCTATGGGTCGCCAACACCCACGCTTGCATGTCAGCTATGGGTCGCTGACTGCCAGATTGTACAGTGTCTTCTCCCTCAATTTATTCTGACAGACTAGAATGCATTAGTGCTTAGTACACGCATTATATAATTTTAAATTAACTCGACTATTCAATCTTGTTCCGACTCATGTAGGACGGACTGCCTTATTCTTCCACCGAGTGATGATTATTGTGATATCCATGATTAATATTATGTGACATTGACAACGAGCTATCATAGCTTTCTTCATTTCCCTTGGACTTGACTAAGAAGATGGATTGTGATATTTCTTCGAGCTGCAAAGTCTTTGTTTTCTCAGTTAGATTCATCATTACAGGGGGGAACATCGATCCTGACCTAGTTCCGACGCAAGTTTTATGTAGTCTTGTATCTAAAAGGCAGTTTCAAGAAGCAAAGAAGTGCCATTCATTCATTCATTTGCATGTCCCTTGCGGAACTTGGCCTCCCAAACAGCACTCCTGTAGGCCTCTCGGTTGTGAGCAAGATGGCCTGCTGCTGCTGCGTCCATTTTCAGATCGTCAACGATTTCTTGCAGCCATCTTAGTTTTGGTCTTCCTCTTTTTCTTTTTCCCATTATGTATCCTTCCAATATGGTCTTCTCTAAATTATCATGACGTTTAATGTGCCCAAAATATTTAAGTTTTCTCTCTTTAATCCTCTTTACTAGCCAGTCTTCTTCAATATTAAGCTCTTGTAGCATAGATATATTTGTTCTTTTTTGTGTCCATGATATTTGGAGAACTCTTTTGTAGCATTTACATTCAAAGGAATTTATGTGTTTCTCAGCTGTTTTGTTAAGTGTCCAGGTCTCACAGGCATATGTTGCGATGAGAAAGATGCATGACCTTAAAAATCTTATTTTTGTAGTTCTGTCTGCTCCTCTCCACAGATTCTTTAGTTGTTTTACTTTCTGAAGAGCAATAGATGTCCTCCTTTTAATTTCCCTCATTGTATCTCCATTATTAGTTAGCAGTGATCTAAGATATTCAAAACTCTCCACTTCTTCCAATGTTTCCTCATTGATATATATTTCAGCTGCCTTGTTTGTTTTGTCAGTTGTCATCATTTTTTTTTCGCATTAAGATAGAGGTTCTGCACTTCGCCATAGCTGCCAAATAAAATAATAGAAGTGCCATAGCTGCCAAATAAAGGCCAACTTAGTGGCAGTTTCTAACGATTGTTATCATGATCTCCATTATTTAAATCTAAACCTGTCGAGTTTTTTTCTTCTGTATTTGTGGTTTATATCTAACACTTACGCATATTAACCAAGGCCCATCATAGAATAAAAAAAATGGTATGGAAAAAACATGAAAGCTATTATATTACATTACATTCATGGACTTCCGCGTGCACGCACCAAAGAACTGTACAGGACTGAGATGTGGTCTTTTCCAGATGCCAAGTAACTAGGCAGACTTTTATACATGACGGGCCTTTTGGAAAATTTCTCCGGCGATCTGGTATGAATCTACCGAAGTTATTTTTTTAAAATATCTATATGCTCCGAATGACTGACAACTCACTACCAAAAATAGCACTAAGATGGACACCACAGGGGAGCAGAAGTAAGGGTAGACCAAAAGAGACATGGAGAAGAACAACAGAAAGGATGTTGAGCAATAGAGGGCTCACCTGGGCAAGAGCAGAAAAAAAGGCGAAGGACAGGCATTTGTGGAAAACCCTTGCGGAAGCCCCATGTGCCCTGGGCACTTAAGGTTCAGAGAGAGAGATATGCTCCCTCCGCCTCAGCTGTTCCGTGGCAGTTCATCGCGACAGAAGTACACTTAAGTTTATAAATCTCAAACTACTGGATAGCAGGTCTGAAACAAGTTATATATCTTCTCTTAGAAAGCGATTTTAAAGCATACAGATGTATGCTAAGTTTTCCCATGGATCTGGAAGCTAAGCTATGCAATATATATATATATATATATATATATATATATATATATATATACACACATACATCCATACATACAGATGAGAAAACAACAATCTGTCTCATGGGTGATCAGAAAAAGAAGATGGACATATATAGGTCATGTGATGAGAAGAAGCAATCAGAGAATACCAAAAACAAGCTATCAAGTGAAGCAAAGCAGGCCGAAGAAAGAGAGGCCGATCACGTGAAACTCTAAAGAGGACATTATTAAGAGAAGCCAGGTTAGTGGGCATAAAATCCCTTCATGAAGCTGAAAAACTCGCCGAAAACAGGAAATCTTGGCACACTGCGCGATCCCTACGTTTAACGGCACGGGAAGGATGTAAGATATATATCGGCAGACCAGAGATTAGATATGCTAATGACACAGTGTTACTGTCCACAACATAAAAAAGAAATAGAAAAACTAATTATATCAATCTGTAAGGACAGCGAAGAGAAACACCTCTATCTTAATGCGAAGAAAACTAAACTGATGACAACTGACAAAATAAACAAGGCAGGTGAAATATGTATCAATGAGGAAAAATTGGAAGAAGAGAAAAGTTCTGAATATCTTGGATCACTACTAATAATGGAGATACGATGAAGGACATTAAAAGGAGGACATCTATTGCTCTTCGGAAAGTAAAACAACTAAAGAATCTGTGGAGAGGAACAGACAGAACTACAAAAATAAGATTTTTAAGGTCATGCATCTTTCCCATCGCAACATATGCACGTGAGACCTGGACACTTAACAAAAACAGCTGAGAAACACATGAATTCCTTTGAATGTAAATGCTACAGAAGAGTTCTTCAAATATCATAGACACAAAAAAGAACAAATATATCCATACTACAAGAACTTAATATTGATGAAGGCTGGCTAGTAAAGAGGATGCATCAGTAGCAGGCCATCTTGCTCACAACCGAGAGGCCTACAGGAATGCTGTTAGGGAGGCAAAGTTCAGTTCCGCAAGGGACATGCAAATGAATGAATAAAGGATATGCAGGAAACTCTCTACTGTAAAGAGAGCGGAACAACAACACAATTCCTTCAGATCATCAGAGGAAGTTACCCCCCCCCCCCAGACAAGCGTTTCGACCCTATTAAACTCCTGACACTTTAAGTGAGGTGGGCCCCTCTGGGTCATGACTCCCAGAGGTCTTGTGAGTTGTTGCTTTTTTTTCCCCGGTCCCAGGATTGAACAAATGATCTTCCAGTTGGCACTGCATTTTTGAAGTGCGTCTTTAGCTATTTAGCTACGGAGGACTGGTATTGGTTGTGGCAAATGAAATTAATTATGTTCCCAATGCTTGTTTCGCATACTCCACAGCCAGCATGAGGCCTTTTCTGCTTTTTCTGAAAGGCTTCTCAATGCCCTTGCTCTTGCTTGACCTTTTATGCCCAGTTACTTACATAGGTCATATGCTGATGTTACTACGAATCCTCTTGCTCCCACTTCTACAGCTATCACTTTTGCCCTGATATATAATACATTTCCACAATTTTATATGGGTTAACAGAGAGTTAAGGAGAGGTTGGACTTCTCATGCACAGACTTCTCCTTTACCCTGGCTTTCACACATCACACTGGCTAACTCCTAACTTAACACAGGACAAAAGCAAACACTGTATTTCTCACTGAGTTTTCTCTTTAATCTATCAGTAAATGCCAGCGTGCTCAACATATTCCACATTGAAACTCAAGCCAACAGACTTCTAAATGACTACAATTCCCGCCTCAGTTAGAAAACCGAGCAGCGATAAAGCGCAACTGAACGGACCAATCGCTCTGCGACAGTTGAACAGACGTGCGTACTGAGAGAAGTGCTGGCACTGTTTTCGTTTCCTTGCTTACTTGACAACTTTTCCAGATTCTGTAGCATGTGTCATCGGCCTGTTGCTGGTGTAATAATGACATCAGCGCATATCTTCTCAATGATGGCCGAATATTGTGCTTCTGTGGTACATACGGTTTAAGCATGTAAAAAAAAAACAAATATTGGTGGTTTCTTGAGACACCCGATCATTCAGCCTGAATCTTCGCAATGGATACGAGATTTCTTAAAATTTTGTGAGGTGAGTTGTCAAAAAATAATGTTATAAGCACTGGTTATTTGGCTGTAATATTTCATACCTCCATTAATTCAGATTTTAATATAGAAAGTTATAATTTCACTGATTTGAATTTTAACATAGTATGAAGCTGTTCCCTTAATCTGGATTCCAGTACATACAGACAGAATTGTTTTAAACAAACGTTAAGCTGGAACTGCTCCATGTTTCCGTCAATTCCGATTTATATATACATAGCATCGTTTAACATAGCTGTTCATGCCTAGTCGCTATATGTAAACTCGATCTGATTTTTGGGCGAAAGGAATAAATTGTCGTCATCAACGCTAGTTTATTATGTTGTGCGCAAAATAAAGAGACAGAAGCGTTTTTCAGAATTTCACTGAAGTATTGATCTTTTTCTCTCACTGGATTATTTAACTCTTGTAAGAATAAAACAGCTGAGAAACATGCATACTTTTGAATGTAAACGCTAACAGAAGAGTTCTTCAAATATCATGGACACAAACAAGTACAAATATATTCATGCTCATTCATTCATTTGCATGTCCCTTGCGGAACTTTGCCTCCCAAACAGCACTCTTGTAGGCCTCTCGGTTGTGAGCAAGATGGCCTGCTGCTGTTGCATCCATTTCCAGATCGTCAACGATGTCTTGCAGCCATCTTCGTCTTGGTCTTCCTCTTTTTCTTTTTCCCATTATGTATCCTTCCAATACGGTCTTCTCTAAATTATCATGACGTTTAATGTGTCCAAAATATTTCAGTTTTCTTTCTTTAATCCTCTTCAATAGCCAGCCTTCTTCAATATTAAGCTCTTGTAGTATAGATATATTTGTTCTTTTTTGTGTCCACGATATTTGGAGAACTCTTCTGTAGCATTTACATTCAAAGGCATTTATGTGTTTCTCAGCTGTTTTGTTAAGTGTCCAGGTCTCACAGGCATATGTTGCTATGGGAAAGATGCATATCCTTAAAAATCTTATTTTTGTGGTTCTGTCTGCTCCTCTCCACAGATTCTTTATTTGTTTTACTTTCTGAAGAGTGATAGATGTCCTCCTTTTAATTTCCCTCATTGTATCTCCATTATTAGTTAGTAGCGATCCAAGATATTCAAAACTCTCCACTTCTTCCAATTTTTCCTCATTGATACATATTTCAGTTGCCTTGTTTGTTTTGTCAGTTGTCATCAATTTAGTTTTCTTTGCATTAAGATAGAGGTTCTGCTCTTCGCTATTCTTGCGGACTGACATAATTAGTTTTTCCATTCCTTTTTGTGTTGTGGACAGCAATACTGTGTCATCAGCATATTTAATCTCTGGTATTTCATAACTTCCAACTGTTATGGTATCGTAATATTCTTTGTCTACATCTTCTCTAACATTCCTCATTATATTTTCAGTATACAAGTTAAATAAGTAAAACAAAAACATATTCATGCTACAAGAACTTAATATTGAAGAAGGCTGGCTAGTAAAGAGGATTAAAGAGAGAAAACTTAAATATTTTGGACACATTAAACGTCATGATAATTTAGAGAAGACCGTCTTGGAAGGGTACATAATGGAAAAAAAGAAAGAGAGGAAGACCAAGGTAAACGGATGCATCAGCAGCAGGGCATCTTGCTTACAACAGGGAGGCCTACAGGAGAGCTGTTAGGTAGTCGAAGTTCCGCAAGGGACATGCAAATGACTGACTGAAGATTCAAAGGACAAAAAAACTTTAAATGACTAACAGAATGTCTTTAAATGTATGAAACATTACTACATTGCTACATAGAGCCAATATTGGTATGCACTTGTGAGTCTGTACCAATATAATTAGAGGAAAAATAAACCAACTGGAAGCAATAGGAACATTGTTTAAGGGAAAAAAAACAACGAACGAACATACTTTATTTTCAATGGGTTAGAATTGAGCACGCAGGTCCATCTAAAAGTATGCCATTCATCGTACAGCTTTCACTCAGCCCAAGATTAAATATATGAGCATTGTGGCCAGTCAAAGAAATCATGCAAGCTTACAAGCTCACAGAAAAGTTACATAAACAGGAAAATTAGTTGATAACAATGTGCAATCATGATTTTTGGGCATGTTACTAAAAAAAAAAATGTCAGCCAGTCAATCATTTACATGTCCCTTGTGGAACTTCCCCTCCCCCCCCCCCCAACAGCTATCCTGTAGGTCTTTCGGTGCAAACAAGATGTCCTGCTAGTTATGCGTCCATTCGCAGATCATCAACGATGTCTTGTAGCCATCTTCGCCTTGGTCTTCCTCTATTTCTTTTTCCAATTGTATACCCTTCCAAGACTGTCTTTTCTAAATTATATGATAATAATAATACTAATTATTATTATTATTATTATCATTATCAACACGTTTAAAATATTTAAGTTTTCTCTATTTAATCTTCCTTACTAGCCAATTTTCTTCAATATTAGGTTCTTGTAGTATGGATATATTTGTTCTCTTTTGTGTCCATGATATTTGAAGAACTCTTCTGTAGCATTTACATTCAAAGGCATTTATGTGTTTCTCGGCTGTTTTGTTGTGTCCAGGTCTCACAGGCGTATGTTGCGATGGGAAAATAGTTTGTAAGTTCATGAAAACCTCATGGCAGTAATAGCAACACCTACTAAGTAGTCTGTAGGTTCATGAAGATCCTATAGAAACATCTATCAAGTAGTTTGTGGGTTCATGGAGATCCCATAGCAGCAGTAACAACATCATCCAAGTAGTTTGTAGGTTCATGAAGATCCTATAGCAGCAGTAACAACACACCTGCCAAGTAGTTTGTAGGCTCATGAAGATCCTATAGCAGCAGTAACAACACACGTACCAAGCAGTTTGTTGGTTCATGAAGTTTCTATAGCAGCAGTAACAACACACCTGCCAAGCAGTTTGTTGGTTCATGAAGATCTTATAGCAACAGTAACAACACATCTACCAAGCAGTTTGTAGGTTTATGAAGTTACTATAATAATACATACCAAGAAGATTGTAGTTTATTAACGACCCTTTAGCAACAATAGTAACACCTATCAAGTAGTTTGTAGGTTTATGAAGATCTTATAGCAACACCTATCAAGTAGTTTGTAGGTTTATGAAGATCCTATAGCAACACCTACCAAGTAGTTTGTAGGTTTATGAAGATCCTATAGCAACACCTACCAAGTAGTTCGTAGGTAAATGAAGGTCTTATAGCAACATCTACCAAGTAGTTCGTAGGTAAATGAAGGTCTTATAGCAACATCTACCAAGTAGTTCATAGGTAAATGAAGGTCCTATAGCTGCAATGGCAACAGTGAACTATACTTTTTTTCTTCTATGTATCTAGTTGAAACGTGATTTAAAACTTTCACGTCTGAGTGGCGAAGTGGTTAGTGCACTGGTCTCTCATGGCGAAGGTCGGGGGTTCGACCCCAGGCACCCCAGTCACCCAGCTGTAGAAATGAGTACCCGACTTCTTCTGGAGTTGGAGAAAGAAAGGCGGGCAGGCGTGATACTGACCATATCACCCTCTAGTGTGCTGACAGGTCAATGAAAATATGGGCACTAACACCATATCCCTATGTGCCTCTAAGGCACTAACACCATATCCCTATGTGCTTCTAAGGCACTAACAGCATATCCCTATGTGCCTCTAAGGCACTAACAACATATCCCTATGTGCCTCTAAGGCACTAACACCATATCCCTATGTGCTTCTAAGGCACTAACAACATATCCCTATGTGCCTCTAAGGCACTAACAACATATCCCTATGTGCCTCTAAGGCACTAACAACATATCCCTATGTGCTTCTAAGGCACTAACAACACATCCCTATGTGCCTCTAAGGCACTAACAACACATCCCTATGTGCTTCTAAGGCACTAACAACATATCCCTATGTGCTTCTAAGGCACTAACACCATATCCCTATGTGCTTCTAAGACACTAACACCATATCCCTATGTGCCTCTAAAGCACTAACACCATATCCCTATGTGCCTCTAAGGCACTAACAACATATCCCTATGTGCCTCTAAGGCACTAACACCATATCCCTATGTGCCTCTAAGGCACTAACACCATATCCCTATGTGCCTCTAAGGCACTAACACCATATCCCTATGTGCCTCTAAGGCACTAACACCATATCCCTATGTGCTTCTAAGGCACTAACACCATATCCCTATGTGCTTCTAAGGCACTAACACCATATCCCTATGTGCTTCTAAGACACTAACACCATATCCCTATGTGCCTCTAAAGCACTAACACCATATCCCTATGTGCCTCTAAGGCACTAACAACATATCCCTATGTGCCTCTAAGGCACTAACACCATATCCCTATGTGCCTCTAAGGCACTAACACCATATCCCTATGTGCCTCTAAGGCACTAACACCATATCCCTATGTGCCTCTAAGGCACTAACACCATATCCCTATGTGCTTCTAAGGCACTAACACCATATCCCTATGTGCTTCTAAGGCACTAACACCATATCCCTATGTGCTTCTAAGGCACTAACACCATATCCCTATGTGCCTCTAAGGCACCTTTTATCTAATGTCAGACCACCTTATTTTGAAATATATGTTAGAAGTTCAGTGTTAATGTGTAACATGTTTCTTCTTATCTTATATCTTATATCCTTCCCGTGCATTTAAACGTCACATAAACGTCGCAAAGTAGTTCGCCAAGTAACATGTTTAAGATCTCTTTAATACAGGGATTCTAAAAGGGATTCTTAAAAAAAGGGATTCTTAACGTCTTTACGATTACAGACTTCCAGTGGATTGTCCAGTGTATCACCACAGCCCCTTCACCAGACTGTTGAAATTATCATAGTCGTCGTCATCATAATCATCATCGTTATCATTATCATCACCAGTCTTATAAGGTACCAGCATGACTTAAAAAAGATGTCAATAACATCTTACACTTAACAAAGGGATAGCCAGGAACACAACAGCGGAAAGAAAATTCTAATGTAACAATATTTCGGTTTTTTTTTTACAAAAAAATTATATTCAATCCCATACACATTATCATGACGTACATCATTCAGATCACACGAACAAAGGGACGTAGGATCTTCAAGAATCCCTGCTTGAATGCAGTTGTAGTCTGAGCTGCTTTAGAACCTGTGTATTTCTTTGTAACCAGGTACTATTTTTTTGGTGCACGATCTTTCGTCATGAAAAAGCCTGAGTTAGATAGCCCAAGGTGAAATAAATTAAAAGATTTTCAAGTATGTTTCAGCAACATCGTTCCTGGCACCAGCCGCAACATGGCTGGTCACTGATCAGCTGTGCTCGCTTTCTCCTTTCGCTGAGAAACAGTGAAATCATTGAATACCAGCCCTTTTCATTATTTCATTCTCTGGTTTCAAATCTAACACCTTGCATGCAAATCTACCTGCCTTTGGTTTAATGCATAGCCTTTTCAAAAGCACTGCATGACGTCTGCGGTGTGCTGTTTTGAAATGCCGTGGTGGCTTTATCGTAAACAACACGCTGGCAGAATCTCCAGACCTTCTGCTGTTGTCGGGAACAGCTAAATGGGATAGGCTGCATCTGTAAACCTTTAAACAGACCGTAAAGCGAGGAGTAAAATTTCATGCTGAAAGATGTGTCGGTTTCTCGCAAGAGTTCACTAGGACAGTGGTTCTCAAATTTTTTTTTTTTTTGGTCTCATGCACCCTCTTCACCGTATGTCAGAATGTCATTTCCACCCTCGCCGCCCTCTTTCCAGGATCGTCTGTCTCAGAAGGTGCATTACAAATAGTATGCATATAATGTTACAACAGTTTAGGTTTGTCAATATGTTATCCCTTTTCTCTTCCTCCCTTCATCTGGGGGATTCCCCACCTAATTTAGAAACTCCCGCATGAAAGATTAGTCAGTGTTACCATAAATAAGTCTTTGTTAGGGCACAAAAACACACAACCGACTGTGAGATACAAGTTCTAAGAAGTTTTCAAGGAACGTGATCACACGTAAGAAAATGTTGAAAATCACGAACTATTTAAGCATACGAAATGTCAGAAGAAAGTATCAGTGGAGATTTGTGTGTGTGCGCGCGCGCGTGTGCGTGTTTGTGTGTGTGTGGGGGGCGGAGTGGGGGGGGGGTAGTGTGACATAGAAGAACAAATAAAAATTTCAGTCAGAAAACCAGTAGGTAGACCATCTTTATCATCCAATCTTCTACTTCCAGTGACGTAGCTGATAGGGCTGTATTGGAAAGCATAGTTTATTGTTGTATCCTAAAGTAATAGAACACATACCTTTGTATGATTAGACCTTTTTGAGGTCCTCGAGGTCTAACTCTACAATATTATGTTATATCACTCTACAATACTGTGTTATATCACTCTACAATATTGTGTTATATCACTTTACTGTGCGAAAGGCTCGTTGTTTCTTATTTGAAAAAAAAAATGTGTCGAAAGCGAATAACTGGCTACTGTTGGACGAACGCTGAATGCAGGCACCGAGTTACCGGATGGCAACATGTCCAGCAAGTTATTAATCAGATAGAAGTGATGTGTTCACGATGTATCACCTAGGTCCCCAAGAGAGATGTCTTAGAATGCAAAAAAGTGTGGCTGACTGCTGTATCGGATTATCGAATAGGCTGATCAGGCTTAACTCCAGGGGCAAGGAAAGGCAAGAGACCTGGCTTCAAGGGAAAAAAAAAGGTGTGAATACTGGTATTGTTTTATGAGTTTTATATTAGAAGACGAATGGTTTAGGTCGGATGGGGATTTAGGTATGAATGTAGTATCCACACTACAATAACATAAAACTGAAGAAGGTTGGCTAGTAAGGAAGATTAAACAGAGAAAACGTAAATATTTTGGACATATTAAACGTCATGATAATCTAGAGAAGACCGTATTGGAAGAGTACATAATGGGAAAAAGAAAGAGAGGAAGACCAAGGCTAAGATGGCAAGACATTGTTGATGATCTGCGAATGGATGCATCAGCAGCAGGGCATCTTGCTTACAACCGAGAGACCTACAGAAGAGCTGTTAGGGAGGCAAATTTCCTCAAGGGACATGCAAATGAACGACTGACTGGGGTGGGGGTCTTTACTAAGCTTAGCCACGGGCTTGGGCGATGGTTAATGCACCACCCACTGACTAACTGTTGAGGAAAACGTTAAATATTAAATGTAATCTTAACCAGTCATTTGCATGTCCCTTGTGGAACTACAGTTCTCCTGTAGGCCTCTCGGTTGTAAGCAAGATGCCCTGGTGCTGATGCATACATTTTGCAGATTATCAACGATGTCTTGCAGCCATCATCGCCGTGGTCTTCCTCTCTTTCTTTTCCCCATTATGTACCCTTCCAAGACTATATGACCTGGGGAACTCGCCACCAGAACTTTTTCCTATCTGACCTTCCATGTTGCTGTTCGGGTTTATTGGTATATTCACAGAAGGTAGTTTACCATTGCTTTCCTTCTGGGCAGTGGCTGTACTAGTCAGTGATCGTAGCCATTGTCCCTACACTGAGATCGTCTGCCTACCATCATAGAATAGTGATCATAACTAACATTATATGTCGGCTGCTCTCCCATTTCATCCACCACCTGCTCCCATGGCTTCACGTCACCCTAATCCGGGGGGCTATACGCGTACTCCACCTTGCCCAAAGGGTGTCCAGTAGACTAACGGAGGTAAGGAGGTGTCTTCTCTTTTAATAATCTTAACCACGTAATTATAATCATTTAACGCTAGAACCAGTTGTCGTTTCGTTTAAAATCCGTTTTATTATCTCACCAAAAGAAACATTGTAATGCACCTCTTTTACTGACAGAAACGTTTCACTTTTTTTTCCCCTAACTCATTCAGCAGACTTACAGACCCGGGGGTGGGACGGGGGGGGGCGGGGGGGGCGCCGAGGTTCTACACCTGGGGCCCGAGCTGTTTTTGAGGCCCTGTTTTCCCCCTTTTGTTTAGAGTCAAAATTGCCCGATACAGCTCTCCACAGTCCTGTAAACTTGTCACATATTGCTTGATATTCTACAAAAGAAAAACATGCAAACAAACAAAAGAACCAAGAAAAATGAAAAGTTCTCCCAGTAATTCCTCATTTTTGCAACTTCTGAAGTAAAACAAGAGCATCAAAGTTTCACCTTCGTCAGAAAAAACAAAGCGGGTCTTTTTGAAGATGCGCTGTACAATAATAAACCATCTTAGATCATTTGTTGTATGTTTAAATTTTAACATGTATAATGGTACATTCATGCTTTTTAAATAATTGTGAAGAAAAATCGTAAAAAAGTTCAGCCTTATTCAGCTTTATGTTGCTTATACTTTCTATGACTTTTTTTTTAATAGGTCAAGCGGGCCATCATGCAGTTGGTCAAATTGGCCACGCCCAAGGGAGATAAGGGGAAGTGTAAGAACAAGAACTGTCACTCATCTTGTCCCAGCGATAGCCAAGTAGAGCATCCCGATGGAATGGTCGGTCAGGAGAGCTATAACAGATGCACACATGGAAGTGGAAATCATCTTCAAGTTGTTGATCTTATGTTGCCGAAAGCTCCAGGTATTCAGCATGGAAACATGCATCATGTCGATACTTACCTCATGGAGCATGTCCTACCTTCACCCACTATTACTTGTGTAAACGGCCCTGTTTCCTCGACATGTTCTGGTGACTCTGTCCGTGGTCCATCACTTACTCAATTAGGTAGCAATGAAACTGTTCGAAGAAGTCTTCTTTGGCAGCAGTACCAACAGATACATGTAGACAAAAACGTATTTGGAGAAGCAACAGAAAGTCAAAATAAGGACTGCCCTAGCACAGAACCTACATGTAGCAACTATTCCGGCATTGTATTAAACGAAAGGATCGGCTCTGGAAGCGCTTGTGAAGCAGGAGATGATGATCTCTTCTGTGGTAAAAATGTGTCTGAAAAATATAACATATTAGAAGGCAAAGCAGGAACACCTCATTCTGAATCTAACCAACAGAATGTAGATGAGAATATGAATTTAACAAGTGCTCAAGACCTCAATTATTTGCAGCATTTGCCACTGTTTACTTGTTCTGAATCTCTGTCCAACTCAGGCAGTTTAATTAAAGTAAAAGGTCTGTCTAGAGCAACGTTTATATTAGAAATGGGCAGAGAGAAGATAAGTACTGCTCATAATGTCCTCAGAGAATTGGATCAGCTTTCATTTATACGCTCACAAGAAGTGAGGCATCAAGACACAGAGTTTATTTCTACAGATTCTTATGTTTTGCCCCAAGAAAGGATTTCAGAAAAAAAAATGGATTTTGTTAATTCAGATCTCAATAATTTGAATGGTACAAAATGGCTGGAGTTTCCAAACCAAGAAATTGTCACACCAGTAACATGGCAAACATATCCTTTCTATTTTTGGATTACTACCGAACCTCCATTGTGGACATCGTTGGCTTTGAAAGAAAATGCCCTTAATCATCCAGAAATTGTTCATGCCTTCCCTCAGAGTACTTCATGTCATATATCTGAGACTGGTTTCAGACCCCAGAGAGACAGTATCTCATCAGAACTCCAAACAGAATATATGGCGTCTGCACCTGAGGAAGATTGTGATTCCTTCACTACATGTGATACATCAGGTGAAAGTGATGTGCCTGATAATTGTGTCTTTCAAAACTGTGAAACAGATTGTGTAGAAAATGTTCCCAGCCACAGTTTGGATGGGCAAAGTGATGAGGGGAATGAAGAAAACATTTCTGAATCTGTAGACTGTGATATTGGACGTTACAACTTCTCTATTGCCCTAGATGATCTGGACTGTGTACTCAGTATGTTGCCATCTACACAAATTTGCAACAACATTATTTTGAACCAGATGACAGATGAAGAAGTTGCTATGGTTATGTACCAGCATGAAAATGGCTGTGATGATGATAATGATGATGATGCAGAGATACTTGCATATACTGCTGCAGACCATATTGTGGATGACACTGATGTAGTGAGACCCATTAACCCTGTTTCCTGCACTCTTGACCACGGTGGAAATGAGGTGAGTCACTTCCCATGTTTGCTGTTGTAAACAGAGATGAAGTACTTCAGTGCTTGTATAAATGAGGTGTGGCACATTTATGGCTCTATAAATGAGGTGAGACACTTCTACGGGTGTATTAAAAATGATTGTATTATAAATAAGGTGAACCACTTTTATGGTTGTTGCTGTAAGCCCTTACAATTTTGAACCTGAGTGATATATAAGTCAAGGCCACAATGAAGATCTTGAAAAAAAAATCAGGCACCAAATGAGTGTATGGTGTAAAGATTTTATTAAAGTCCCAGAGCAGACCTAAGAAGATCTCAGCAAGTCTCAGCCACCATTGGGAGCAGGTCAATTCCTGTTCCATTGACCAGACTGAAGTTACTGCAGCTTTTTCCCTAAAGCACCAATTGTTAGGATGTTTGGAAGCTGTAGTTCTGACACTGAGTAACTGCAGTCCCCAAGCAATAACCACCATGACTTCTATAGTGAGAAGCAATTTTTCCATTACAATTCAGTTATTAGATAATTCTCACATTTATCATAATTTTGTAATAGTTCAGACACAGATCTTAATGTATCTGCTTTGCAAAGTCTGTGATGCCCATGCATGCTACTTTTATTGGCCCTGCAGTTATTGTGTACTAGAAATAACCAGTAACATTCACATATTCCTTTTCATAAGTTAATTTTGTAATTAAGCTAAAAGTGTCTTCCTTACTATTACATTAAATGTCACATAGGGCTCACATGGTTAAACGTCACATAGGGCTCACAAGGTAGTTTGCCAAGATGTCCTGTTTTCGGCGAGCTTTTCAACCTCATCATCATACTAAACAGGCCTCTCTAAACAGTGTCCTCTTTAGAGTTTCACGTGATCGACCTCTTTTTCTTCGCCCTTTTGTGTTCCACTTGATAGCTTGTTTTATTCTCTGGTTGTTTCTTCTCATCACATGACCGACATATATTGTCCTTACTACTGGTTCATTAATATTCAGTCATCATGAGCCTCGCTCGTGTGGTCACCGGGGTCCAGATCTAAGTCTGACGAGGAAAAAAAAGGACCTCTGCTACCTTCCACACGTCTTAAGAGGTGACTAAGGGGTTCGGGAATAGGCCAACAATAAAAAAAAATCATAGCAGAAGCAAAGACTGGCCACACACTAAGGAAACCAGACATCAGCATAACAAGACAGGCATTGAGATGGAACCCCCATGGAAACTGAAATCAATGAAGGCCCAGAACTACTTGGAGAAGTTATAGCAGTATTCGTGTAAAAACTGTTGGGTTAATAGTAAGGATATTATAATGGTTTTTTTTTCTATTTGAATTTTCTCATGCTGAGATCCTTCGAGAAGGTCACGGGGGCTGCAAAATCCGTGACAGGGAATTGTGGGGGAAAAGCTGAGCGCGTGGAGTCAGTCTTGGTTTGAACGTGTGGAGGTTTTTGTGATGTGTGATGTCTTCGATGAACATATGAACGTTATAATTGTACTGCAGTTGTGCGTATGAACGGACTGGCCACTTGGCAGTCGGATTTAATGTTATTTTCATCAACATTATCATCCTTCCATCATTAAATGTTCCATGTCACCGTTACCCAGGATTTACTTGACTATCTGTACCAGTTGTCGTCAACGTGAGGTTTTGTAGAGCCTGGATGAGAAGTATGTCTGGAACAGTGTTTAACTAATCCAGCAAGTGAGAGTGAGAGCTGCATTTCTGTGTATAACTAGTCCAGTAACCTCAACTCACGAAGACTGAGATGAAAGCCTACCCTGTTATTCACGTGCGTAACGTGAGCACTACGATATGATACGGCCTAAGAAAAGCCCCAAATACACACAGAAAAGAGACAACCACTAAAATCCTCTTATAATTGGTGGGAGACCCATTTTGGCGACATAAAACTACGATCGGTGGAGGTGTCGCAATGGGGCGACACACACATTTGGTACAGAAGGCAAATGTCCTGGCCCTAAGGTATGACGCACTCCTGCTGCTCTTTGTCGTCGCCATTCTTGTTATTTTCGATTTCGCCGGCAAGAACTGTGAGCGGCAAGGGGTATGTTTTCATTCATCGTTGCTTGTATGAGTCTGATTGTCGTATGCTGTTCGTACGTGAGAGAGCTGCCATTGCTACGTTATGTCACCGTGAGAGGGATCTGTTCTTGTATGCTGTCACTGTGAGGGATAATCCCTTTTGTGGTGGTTCCTTGCTGCCCAATACTCAACAGTGCACTGTGACGCCAGTCTCAGATAAGACATTAGAAGATCTCTGTCAGGATATAAACCACAGTACAGGAATATTCATGTTGGGTCAGGCAGCAGGCAGGCAATGCAGCCCTCCGACGAGACCAGAGACAAGATCAACTTCCCACCTGCAAGTACCAAAAGCATATGGGAAAACCTGGATACAATTTTATGCAAAGAATTGGACAAACAGCTGATAGGGGAAAACTTTGAGCAAAAACTGGAACCATTTGCTAACATCATGTATCTTCACTGCCACAAAGAGTTTGGAACTAAACAGACAAAAAGAGAAAAAGTAACACCAAGAAAGTCCAGAAGACAGAGGAAAATAGAAGTAATAAGACAGCAGAAGAACCATGCCCGGAAAATGTTCAAGAAAGCACACAAATCAGAAAAGGAAGGACTAAGAAAGGTTTGGCAGCATCTAAAATCCCACCACAATGCTCCTTGCAGAGCTGAAAGACTATGTAAAAGGAAAAGGGAAACCAGATATGCAAGAGAGAAGTTCTACCAAGAGTTATCTGAACAGCCAAAATCAGGTACGCTGAAAGCAGGTAAGGAGGTGCTTGAGAAACATCTGAGCAAGACATATTCTGATAAAAATCAGCATACACCTCTCGAGCAGATGAAAGGTCTAGTGCAGCCCTGTAAACCAGGCAGCAAATTCAAATGCAGCCCACCAATCTTACAAGAAGTAGAGACCATCGTAGGAAAAGCTAAAGGCAAGTCAGCACCAGGCCCAAATGGCGTCCCTTACATACTATACAAAAGATAACCCGAAGTACTAAAGAAGATCCATAAATTCCTACGAACAGCTTGGACCAAGGGACTCACAAGTAAAGAATGGAAAGACTAACAGAGTATATATCCCAAAGGAGCTGAATTCCACTGAAATCAACCAGTTCAGACCGATCTCACTTCTAAATATGGAAGGAAAGATATTCTTCTCTGTGAGGGCAAGGAGACTAGCAACATACATCCTAGATAATGGTTACGTTGATACATCCGTGCAAAAGGAAGGAATTCCAGGTTCCCAGGATGTCTCGAGCATACTTAAATGATTTGGGAAGCTATTCAACAGGCATGATTTGGAAAGCAAGATATACAGGTAATATGGCTTGACCTAGCCAATGCGTATGTCTCAGTACCACACAAGATGATATGGCTAGCACTAAACATGTATCATGTGGCAAAAAAAATCACGAAGATGCTGAAATGTACGTCACATGGTTCCTCATGAGATTTGGAACATCAGGTTATATTACAAGATGGATTGAACTCCAGGTAGAAATTGCAATGGGCTGTACAATATCTCCCATACTGTTCGTACTAACCATGCAAGTAATCATGAAAGCAGCAGAAGGCCCAAGGTTCAGAAATGGGTGTCAGATGCCACCACTAAAAGCATTCATGGATGACACAACAGTAATAACAACCAGTAAAGCACAGGCACGAAAGATATTAGAGCGTTTGGACAGCCTTATCATATGGTGCCGCATGAGCTTCAAGCCAAAGAAGTCAAGAAGCCTGTCACTCAGAAAAGGGAAAGTGATAAAAAGATCGTACACAGTGGCAAATCAAATAATCCCACTGTAGGGGAAGAGCCAGTAAGGAGCCTTGGCAGAGTATATGATGCATCCATGAAAGACTTAAACGCGGTGAAGCAGGTCATAGAAATGGCACAGAATGGACTGAACATCATAGACAAAAGCAAGCTACTGGGTGAGTTCAAAATATGGTGCCTCCAGTTCATGCTGATTCCAAAATTGATGTGGCCACTACTCATTTATGAAGTAAGTACCGGCACAGTAGAGGCAGTCGAAAGAAAGATAAATAAATCCATAAGAAAGTGGATTGGCGTACCACCAGGATTAACTGATGTAGCACAGTACTGCAAGAAGAGCAAACTCCAGCTACCATTCAAATTTGTGGTCGAAAAATACAAGGTAGGAGAGACAAGGCAGGAAAAACAAGGCAGGAAAGACAAGGCAGGAAAGACAAGGTAGGAAAGACAAGGCTTGCAATGATGCTACAAGAATCTACAGATCCAGTAGTACGAGAAGTGCAGCCAACACTTAAAACTGGACGAAAATGGAAAGTAAGTGAGGAAGTGACCGCAGCCAGGGAAACACAGGAGCTGAAAGAAGTAATAGGATACACCCAGACCAACAGAAGGGGATTTGGTCATGGTGAAATCAAATGGCGGTCAAAGGCCTCCTGTAAGGAAAGAAGGGATAGATCATCAGCGAAGTAAGGAATTCAGAGGATGACAAGCGGGTCCAGAAGACAGTACAGCAGGCACAGCAAGGTCATTGGATAACATGGGAGGAAGTCCTGCAGAGATCACTAACATGGAATGACATCTGGAAAATGGCACCCTTGAGACTCAGCTTCATCATCAGAGCCACTTATGACCTTCTGCATATAGGGTCCAACCTATACAAATGGGGTGTATCAGAAGACACAAAGTGCCCTCTCTGCAACGAAAGGCAAACATTGGAACATGTGCTGTCAGCAGAGTATCATTAGGTCAAGGACGCTACACCTGGCGGCACAACAGAGTGCTGCAGGAACTAGTAGCCAGTGTAGACTTGGCAAAAGATAAAGCAAATAACAGCATAAGAGTTCAGGTCCTACCTAAATACTTCATGGGGGGGGGGGGGGGCAGTTGCAGCCTCTCGGAGTAAGAGCTTGAAACTTGTTTCGTTTTCTCTCTAGTTCCAGGAGTAGGTACTCTCTAGAATTTTGGACTAATTTTTGGTGGAATTCATCAGGTCTTGTGGTGGATGGTAGTAACAGTTTCAGATTAGTTTGGTAGTTCTTCCTTTACTTACAGTAAAATAATTAGGTTACATTATGTTATGAACTGAGTTTGCTGTGCTAGTGCCATGTTTGTGTCAAATCTTTCCGCCCGTTTATGTGATTATGTTTACTATCGGCCGAGTGGGAGAATTGTTATTCGGTAGTATTTGACCACAAATGGTGTGCTCGCTTTTGTAGTGAGTTGAGTTGTGAATGGAATACGCTGCATTCTTTTATTCAGCGGTGTTTATGTGTGTACGATACTTATATTTGGGGAGTTGGCGTGTTTTGTTTTTCCTCCCTGCGCCAGTTATGTAAACAGATTTTGTGTAAGTTTATTGTTGTTACGTAACTTGGTCTTTTGGGTCTTGATATATTTGGCCAGGTTGATTTTTTTGTTTTATTGTATTACAAGTGTGACTTGAGTACTGGCGCACTTTTTGTTGTTGTTGTTGTTGTTGAGTTGGTCTTTGTGTAGTACTCGAGGCTTCGTATTTCCCGCGATTGGTTTGAAAGAATATTTTGGTCCGTGTAGTAGCCCGTGCTTTGATGTTTGTAATGTTTTGGGTGCACCCATGTGGTTGTGTTGTGGAGGCCTGCTAGTTGATGTGTATATTACTGTGAACAAAGTTTTCACGGTATGAGAGTGCTGCCCTGTTGTGTTGGCCGTAAGAGCTGACCTATAGATCGTCTTTGTTTTGTTTGAGCGTTACTGAGATTGTTGTTAGTTTTTGTCTCATAGCAATCTTTCGCTTGCATATTTGTTTCTGAAAACGGTTATTTCACCATGCATTAAAAAATGATTGTTATTTCATCATGCATTTTTTAATTTAAATGTTTGTCTGTGTGTGTTGATTTGTATACATTTTATGAATAACTTTTTTCAGATTGTGTTATGTTTTGTTTAGAGCACTATTGCACTGCTGAATTGCATATCGTGCGTATAGCTAAGGTATGCAATATTCAAGCTAAGTTATGTAATGTTCATGCTACATATAGGCTATTTGATAGCCGACTTGCAATGTTTTTTTCGGGTGGCTTTTAAAGCGGCTAGCCATAGATTCGTCACCTTTGTCTTGACCTTGTATTCATTTGGATGTTATGACACTTACTGTTGAGATGATGTGTCATATATTTCATGATGTGTCATATATTCGATGTTTTTGACATGCTTAGTGTTGAGATGTTCTGTTATTTTTGTTTATATCTGATACATGTCACTTTGAGACAGTGTGGCATATGTTGATGTTTTGATAGTGTGTAGTTTGCAGATGTATGTCATGTATTATTTTTATTGGCTTGATGTCCTATTGTTGTTTGAAGGATGGCATAAGATGCATTTAGCTGAAATATGACTTGATGTCCCATTATTTATTTTTTTTTTTGGGGGGGGGATGTTATCACCTGTATTTAGTTGACATGTTTGACATTATGAATGTCCTACTGGAATGACGTATGGATGTATGTGTTCTTTGAGAACTGTGATGGTATATCTGGAGAGATTTGTATGTGCAAATCTCTGCTGTAAAAGGTGGGGGAAGGAGTATCTATAGCAGTATTCGTGTAAAACTATTGGGTTGGTAGCAAGGGCATTATTATGGGTTTTTCTTTATGAATTTTCTCGTGCTGAGATCCTTCGAGAAGGTCACGGGGGTTGCAAAACCCATGACAGGGAATTGTGGGGGAAAAGCTGAGTGCGTAGAGTGAGTCCTGGTTTGAACGTGTGGAGGTTTTTGTGCGGTGTGATGTCTTCGAGGAACATGTGAACATTATAATTGTACTGCAGTTGTAAGTATGAACGGAGTGGCCACGTGGCAGGGGTAATCAGCCGGCAGTCGGATTTAATGTTATTTTCATCTACATTATCATCCTCCCATCATTAAATGTTCCATGTCACCGTTACCCAGGATTTACTTGACTATCTGTACCAGTTGTCGTCAACGTGAGGTTTTGAAGAGCCTGGATGAGAAGTATGTCTGAAACAGTATTTAACCAATCCAGCAAGTGAGAGTGAGAGCTGCAATTCTGTGTATAGGTAGTCCAGTAACCTCAACTCACGAAGATCGAGATGAAAGCCTACCCTGTTATTTACGTGCGTAACGTGAGCACTACGATACGGCCTAAGAAAAGCCCCATTAACACATAAAAGTATAGACAGAAAGAAGACCACCAAAATCCTCCTATAAAGGGAAACTATGAAAGTGCTCAGAGACAAGGGATGCACATGAGTGGAAGTAGAAAATAAATCCAAGAACAAGAATGACTGGGAGAGACTTTATCAGGGGAGTGACAGGCAGTAATAATGATGATGATTATAAGACTCATTTGTCAGGCCAATAGCACCAAACACGATGCCCCAGGCTGACAGCATATTATCCGCTTGTGGCTCAGTATCCGCTTGTCCTGCTGGAGTCCATTCTCTTACCTAATTTTTTTTTCTATTTCTTATATCTGAAGTGCATTGTCTACCGTTTTTGTTGGCTGGTCACACATATTTTGCTATAATGCTTTATTATATGACAGCAGACAAGACCATGGCTATATGACAGCAGACATGAACATGGCTTTATGACAGCATACATGACCATGGCTTTATGACAGCAGACAAGACCATGGCTATATGACAGTAGACATGACCATGGCTTTATGACAGTAGACATGACCATGCCTTTATGACAGCAGACATGACCATGGCTTTATGACAGCATACATGACCATGGCTATATGACAGCAGACATGACCATGGCTTTATGACAGCAGATAAGACCATGGCTTTATGACAGCAGATAAGACCATGGCTTTATGACAGTAGACATGAACATGACTTTATGACAGTAGACATGACCATGCCAGAGCGACTCTGTTATCAAGCCAGTAGCGACCCTGCCCAACCTCTCCTAGCAACAGGCTCAGACTGCCTTACAGGGCAGGGCTACTGCATGCTGGTGGAGGATACTGAGGAGACTGCTTTTCTTTGATCCACTCCCAGCCTTCAGCTAACCACAGCAAGCCAGCACCAATTCCCTGCGATGCTTGTGTTCTCATCTTCACAATGTTGGCTGCTAAGAACATTATTCTGACGGTTCAAAGGACATATATTGCCAACAGACACAATGATGACAAAGTATGCAATATAAATCAACCGCTATATGTATAAATAAATAAATAAAGAGGACATTGTTTAGAGAGGCCAGATTAGTAGGCATAAAATCCCTTGAGTGGAAAAACTCGCCGAAAACAGGAAAACTTGGCGAACTACAATGCGAGCCTATGTGACGTTTAACGGCACAGGAAGGATGTAAGATGTATACATTATAAAGTTCTACTTTAATTCTCTTATATTTTGTGCAGCACAACTGAAACAATGAATTTTAACTCTGCTCTTTTGTTTTTTCAGCACTTCCTGCCCATAATCAAAGAGGTCTCCCAAGTAACCAGTGCTTAGGATGACGGAATTAAGTCTCCCCTTGCTCTGTGATGATGTATTGGTTTTTTTTTTATTGCACACATGGAATATGTTAATAAGAAAACGTGACATATAAAGTTGTAAAATTGATGACTGATTGCATGAACCAGGTTTAGATGCAGCAGACACTTGGGCAAGCAACCAGCAAAGCTATCTGTTGGAGTTGTAGGATCTCTCTGTGTCTTAAACCTTGGGGCTCTTGAGAGTTTTTACGGTGGTGAATAACTTCAAATAAGGGCATTGTATCTAATGGTGTTTAATATGAAGTGTTTCCTTATACCCCAGAGTGTTTTCTTATATCCCAAAATGTGTTCTTTATCCCAAAGTGGCATAGGAAATCTAGCTTCTCAGAAGACTCCATTTCCACAGGGAACACATCTGCCCTTGACCCCATTGATGAGGCTATAGATTTATTAAGTATGTTATCAAGTTCATCATGTGAAATCAATTGCCTGCTCCAGAAATTACACCATCCTTTTTGAAGCAGATCTTAGGCATAACCCCAAGTTTTTCCACACAATTGATGGGGCACGACCAAGTTTTACTTGTCTCAAGTCCTGAAGGTCTTTGCATTCCTGTAGAACATGGATAGGAACCCACTGAGACCAGTACCAATCACATTAATGTTAAGGGATGCTTCTGGCTTTCACTGTGTATAAATACACCTTATTTTTTGGCAGTGTTCTGGAACTGTGTGCTTCTGACCAGCTTTGGTTCTCAAGGACCATCATCTATGCTTTTGTTCCCAAGCTTAAATTTTAATGCAGCATGTCAAATATAAGCACTCTTGTATGACTTGAGGCACACAAAGAATACATGATTTCACACAGACCACCAAGGAGCTAATCAGTATTTGAATCTACACTAAGAGGTTACAGCTTTAAGTTTCATCTTTTATATCTGTGCTTATCCTTATTAATTTAGCACTTTATTTAATAAATACATGTAACTGCACAGCTTCATAAGGTGCTGCAGCAAGGATGATGCTATGAAGATGTCACACAGCACCTTCACTAATGTATCTGATTTTTTTTTTTTTCTGCTCCTGTTTTTTCAAGTACTTGTTATTAAATTGCTGAAATTATTTTTCGTAATATTTTGTTACAATGAAATGTTTAACTGTTCCTTAAAAAAAAAAAACAATATAAAATGTACTTTGCGGTATATGTCCAGTCTGTTGATCCAGTGGTGGCTGTAAAGTTACATATTCCCAGCTGTCCATCTATTGCACTGCTGACTGGCATTGGCGATCATGCTTTTAGACAACATTCTGTTCTGATTTCTGAGTATAAGCTATGCTGGTGTTCTCTGGTTATGCCATTTTGTTAGTCCGTCCACCATTTTGTCTGCCTTGATCTCTTTTGCCCTCTATCTTTTCTGTTGTCGCAGTGTATTCTAGCTTGCCTCACCATAGAAAGTGTTCTATGCATTTGGACTCTCCTTTTCTGACTTTTTTTTTTATTGCTTGCCTCATTTCTCCAGCCTCTCTCAGAACCTCCTCATTTGATTTAATTACTGTCCATGGTATTCTTAGCATTCTTCTAAGGAACCATATTTCACGGCTTCCAGAAAGCACTGTACAACATTACTAACTAACCATGCCTCATACCCGTAAAATAAAACTGGCTGGATGTAGCGCTAGGGAGTTCCTTCTCCTCACTTCCAGTGACAGGGATTTATTACACAGAATGCTTTTCATTTTTTGGAAATATTATCTTAGCCTGCAGTATTCTGCTCTTTACCTCGGTCAGGCACCTTCCATCTAGGGTCAGGAGTTTCCCCAGATATCTAAACTTATCAACTGTTTCAGTATTTTTACTGTTTGCTTTTATTTTACATTCAGGAATCACTTTTTTTTTTCTCTTTGAGATGACCGTAACTTCTGTTTACTTCTTGTTCAGGCCAAGGTCCCTTGCTTTCGCTTTATTTTACCATCATGTCCAGCAGTTCTTGTAGTTCTTTTTCACTCTTTGCTATTAAGACTGTGTCACCTGCATACTCCTAACTACCTATTATTTTTTGTATAAACATCCAGAAGTTGAAACAATATTTTCAAATATTAAATGTTCAGATGCTTTTATTTTTGTTAAAAGCCTCAGACAGCATGAATGCAGCACCTCAGTTTGAGGCTCCCTCCAAGTACTATCATTGCCGTTCAAAATTCTGTCAGACTGTCATCATCATCATCATCATCTCTTAATGGCACTAGCGATAAATATATATATATACATTTAATTTTACATATATATATATAATTTTACTTTCAGTTATCCATTTCAGATAACCCTATCAGTGATAAATTTCTTCCTTTATTTTATATTCCCTTTCCGCCAAACTTTTGTAATCCAGTGTGCAACTGACCTGTAATGTTGTCAGTAACGTAAAACAGTCGTCATGTACTCAAACTAGTCATTTATTTCTGTTGTAAATACAACTGAATAAATAGTCACATAATCCATTTTGATCCCAGCCTTACAATGAATTCTTCACTGATTAACAAGCAGGGGATAGCTTAGACAGCAGGGGGGGATAGCTTAAACAAGCAAGACTTCTGTTACATGCAGGACTGTGGGGGTGGAAAGTCAAGCATTTTTTGGCAGTGTTAGTCAGAAATACATAATTTATGAAATAATCAGGGTTGGACAGAAGGAAGACAGAGTAAGCAGAGTCTGAGAGTTACTGCAGCCAGAGTTGAATCTGTCGAAGTAACCATTTACGAAGGAGCTGGACAGTTGGAAAAAAAAACAAAACAAAACAAAACAAAAAACATAGTTAGAACTGAAGGTTTGGCATACTCAACTCCACAGCCATGACAGTTTGTTTACACATGATCTGGCATTTCCATTTACTCATACGTATATTTCTCTGTCATGCATATACAATTTACAAATATACTTGAAGACTGTCAAGTACATTTATTAACTGAATATTGTTAGTACTTTCCAATGAGTAAAACCACATACACTGCTGAATATTGTTTGTACATGTCCAATGAGTAAAACCATACTACACTGCTGAATATTGTTTGTACAAGTACACTTTCCAATGAGTAAAACACTACACTGCTGAATATTGTTTGTACATGTACACTTTCCAATGAGTAAAATCATGCTACATTGTTGAATATTGTTTGTACATGTACACTTTCCAATGAGTAAAATCACACTACACTGCTTGTACATGTACACTTTCCAATGAGTAAAACCACACTACACTGCTGAATACTGCTTGTACATGTACACTTTCCAATGAGTAAAACCACACTACACTGCTGAATACTGCTTGTACATGTACACCTTCCAATGAGTAAAATCACACTACACTGATGAAGAAAACCTTTAAAAAAAATACCTTTAAACTTTTTTTTTTTAAACTGTGCTCAGAGGCTAAGAAAAAAAAAACATTTGAAATGTGACCATAACTTGAAGAAGTGCATCTTTTAACGCAGCACACCTATCTGAAACTTACCAAAAAAAACCTTTTTGTAAACATACTTGAATTTAGGTTTGCTGTGATTAGTAGACATTTTTCTTACTGGCTAAAATTTTTTTTGGGCAGAAATATAAATATTTTTGGAGATATCAGCTCTCTTCTGAGGTAGGGGTGGAGGTCAAATATGAGCAAACAATTTTGTCCATTTTGTTTCTGCCATTCCAGCATATAATCCTGCATATAACAATCACTCCCTAATAGAATAAATTATAATGAGTACTCCCCGGAACTAAATGTGTCTTTATGGCAGTGATTGTTTGTGAACATGAAAAATATAAAAATTTTTATTGTTTTTTGTGAGATATAGTAAGTTTTTTTGCAACATGCCACAATCAGATCGAAAGCAGAGCCTTTGTGGCAAAAAAGGCAAAAGTTTACTCGTAATCAGTTTACAAAACGGAGCAGAATTGGCGACAGCACGTGTAATGATGCTTGTTTACAAGGATAACAAAACAGCGTCATATGAAACTACTATGTATTCTAAAGTTGCCACGCCCCTTTCTTGGTCTGTGCAAAAGATAAAAAATTTGTATTCCTCTGATGATTCAGCCTGTGATCTTGATTATACTGATACTGTTAGTAGCATCAACGATAACAGTGATGGTGAGTGTGATGAACAAGTAGAATAGCTGACACAAGACTTCTGAATGACAGCATTTTTGTTCTAGTTTAGTTTGCCAGTTTTGTTACTGATCTTGGAGCTTGTTGAAGTTGAAAGAAAAGGATTAGCTAGCAAGTTTGTCTCTCAGTGTGAACAGATTTGTAATCATTGTTACTAGTGTTGAGACTACAGTTTCTTTGGTGGTTTCAATTTTTAATGATGGAGCCTGTAACCTATAAGCAATGTTGCAAAAAAATGGAAAGTTCTGTCATGAATTTTGTTCCGATGCAGACTGTTTCAGAATAAAAAATGCTGAAAGACAGATACTGCAGGCTTTCAAGCAAATTCAACAAGCAAGAAGATACAAAGCTTTCAAGCAAATTCAACAAGCAAGAAGATCCAAAGAACCAGGAATAGATGAGGAAGAACCTGCAATGGAGGGTCATCCTCATTTGGCTGGAGAGTATGGAAACACTGAAGTAGGATTTTTGTTGCATAAAAACTTTGTGAAAACTCTACACTGTTTATAACTATATATATGATCATTTCTATAAATATTAACCTACTGACTTGAAATTTGGCACAATCACTGACAGATGTAGTATCCCTGGTGTGGCCCTTGATATGTTGAATATTCAGTTTTTTAATGTGGTGACTGCTTGAGTATTTGATAAATTTATAACACACACACACAAAGAATTCATGCTAGGAAAGAGTTGGAGGGTCATACCATGTAGATATAAAAAAGTATGCAAATATCGTAAGTGGCTGAGTCGTCACGCCATTATTAACTATATAATTTTTTTTTTTATATGAAAATATCAAATGTAATATATCCTGAACATTCTCCCCAAATTTCATGTTGATACTCCTATTTCTTGGCTACTTGTGCTCAAACAAGGACACATAGTCAAGTTCAGGTAGGTGTGCCGCCCTGAGCCTTTGTCAAAGATTTGTTTTTGAACGCAATGAGGCATCATTTTAAAAAAACGATAAAAAAAAAGTGATTTAAAACCAAAAAAAAAAAAAAAGTGATTTAAAATGAAAAAAAAAAAAAAATCCAGTTACTATTAAACTGCTGCTAATCTGAACTTACAAGAGGTCTTCACTTCTTAAACCTGCACAGTGATGAGATCAATTCTGACTGTTTTTTTCATTTATATGCATAATTTTGTTCACACAAAGATAAGAAAATATAAGAATAAACTTTGCACATGTGTGTTTTCTAAACCTACATTATTACCAAACAAATACAGTATTCATGACTGATGTTTTTTCCTGAGAGTGACTCAGATTTTCAAAACTGCTTCTCCCTGCATGACGTTTGTACTTACTACTACCTCCTTAAAATCATGGTGACATTTTCTACAACTCCTTCCACACTACAATTTCATAAAGAATTTCTATTCATACACTGAGAACAGGGAATCTTAAATGTCATAAAAACACAAACTTTATTTCTGTTAACCCTCTGAACTCAAATCCCAAATTAACCCTTTGAACTTAAATCTCAAAGTATGAAATGAACAAATCTGTCATTTTCATGAAATCATGTGGTTGTGAAAACACAGTTGTACTATATGTACATTATGAGCTGCCTGGACTACATGGCTTCATCAAAATTTTAAAGTAAACTGTTTCATGAAAAACAACAATTTGTGATCAAGAATTTGTTACAAGAAAAGACCAACAGGACATCAAGACGTCAGCACAAGCTGGACTAAAAACATGGAAAAACAAAAATTCTCAGAATAAACACAACCAACACAAATTCAATCACCTTAGAAGGCAATAAATTAGAAGTAGTAGACACGTTCACATATCTTGGCAGCATTAAAGATGACCTCACTGCCGGTAAATTCAGGACATCATGGAAAGTCTGAATGTGTCATTGTGAGATGCTGGTCAATTTATGCAAGACCATACTGCATTCAGAGAGGCTGTGAGAGGGACAACGTTCATGTCACACTGAATGAATGAATTATTGACAGAGAAGGTGGTACAGAAGCAGATATTGCAATGAGAATTGGGAAGGCTAGAGTAGCTCTTCTGCAGCTGAGAAACATATGGAAGGACTAGGGAATATCCTTAACAACAAAACTTCAGATGTTCAACACAAATGTCAAATTGGTCTTATTGTATGGATCAGAAACATGGACAGCATCAGCCAAAAGTACCAAGAGACTGCATACCTTTGCCAACACCTACCTAAGGTATACCCTTCAGATAGATGGCTAGATAACATCAGCAATGAAGAGCTATGGCAGAAAACAAAGCAACTCACAGTGAAAGAAACAATAATGAAAAGACACTGGAGATGGATAGGACATACACTTCGAAAGCCTATCATTAACATAACCAGACAGGCTTTCACCTGGAATCTCCAGAGTAAGAGGAAACAAGGAAGACCCAGAAACACCTGGCGAAGGAGTATTAAAGCAGAGATGAAAACGATGGACTACACCTGGAGACAGACAGAAGAAACAGCCCATGCCCTAGATAGGGGTAAAGAATGCAAAGAAGGAAGGATCAAGAATTTAGAGTCACACAGCTACTGTTTTATCTCTGAGTGTTGGTACATCCATTTCTTAAAATACTCAGAATTGTCCTGTTCACAATCATCAAATTCACAAGAATATTAATACATAAAGAAGTTCTGACATGCATCTACTTCAAAGTGTTTCATTTTCTAAAGGTTAAAAAAAAAAAAACTAGATCCTGAGTTAACAGCAAGACTAATGTTACGATTATAGTTTGTTACATGGGCTGTCTATATGTTAACTGTCACATATGATCCATCATCTTTTCATCAACTTCATCTGCAATAAGAGAATCATTTAAATATGGAGACTGTAAAATTTACTCATAAAAGTATACGTGAAATTACTCTGTAATTAAAAATGGTGGACACATGAACTTTTATGCAAGTTTTCTTTAAAACTTGTTTCATTTCAGTAACCCCATCTCTAACTTTTTTTATCATTAAAAAAAGGCTTTTTTTTCTCCCCTAAATTATTAAAAATAGTTACATTAGTTATGTAACATACCATCTTCAAATCAACTCAACCAGCCCACTCAATATGTTGTACCAGTATTTATGACTTGTTAAAGATGTCCTTAAATTTTGGCAAAATTCAGAACATGACAATCCAAATCTGTAGGACGTGTTTTGAGAAGAAGCAACCTGGAATGCCCAGTGACAACAGGAAAACTGGAGGCACAGAGAAAGACAAAGAAACAAGACACTTGATGGGCTAAAAGAGTCACACAGAGATAGGACAAGAAATCCAAGTGTAGCCAACATTCATACAGATGCAAGTTGTAGTAATCATGATGAACAGTGCTTTGGAACTAAATTTTGTTTTCTTGAAGAGTCACTTGGACAGTGACTGTTATGGGAACATCATAAGAACTGATGTGACTCCATCATGAAGGAGCTTTTTCATAAGCTCAGTACTGTAACTAGCTCTTAGGTTTTCAACATATCATCTCAGTATTATTTGCTTGTACTTGTACGAACTCCCTGTAATTGCCAGCTGGTGCTCTTTGCAGCCAATGCTGTAGAGGTGTTGAGGTACAGCATCATACTGGCGTGGGAGTGGGTTATGGTAAATACGTTTTTCAGTCCTGGAGTACAACTAAAATGCAGGGGGGTGTGCAATGCTTCTTTATAGGAGACTCCACCACCATGGGGACTATGGCAATACCTGCCCAATTAGCCAGGCTAGGCTTGTTACTGGGGGTACCACGGAGAGGTGGGACAGGGTCTTGGTCAGCTAAAGGTTCGCTAACCCTGACGCTGGCATATCAGCTATGGGTCGCTGACTGCCTCATCGGACAAGCATCTTCACCCCCCCCCCACCCCAATAATATCTGAGAAATCATGAAAAACCACAGAGAAACCCCTTTATCATCATAACCTGGGAAATCATCAAAAACTATATCAGAACCCCATCATCTTCAACAACTTCGAACAAAAGTGTAATCACTTATGCTCCTCTGCATTAGACACAAAGCTGAATGCTGACAGTGAAAGATTCACATACATTTCACTGAAGCACTGATGTTGGTGGCAAATCCTTCCATGGGTCTTCCAGCATACTAGGATGAATGTAGTTCTGGATGTTGCTACTACCACCAGGGTTGTTCAAGCCAGTGCTTCTGTGTACAAATCTCTGAAATTTTCCAGATGTTAACAACACAAAAAATTAATAATAATAATCATGAAACGCAGAGCTAACTGGTAACACATAAAGCATATCTGATCTAGCACACACATGCAGATAGCTCTTGATTCATACTGGGGATGTATGCTTGGATGAACCAGCATAGCCAGAATTAAAGTAAATGATTTTATAATATAAATCAATGGGAAGTTAATGACATACTTTCCTGGTATGCAAACATTAATGAACATATGTAATATAATGGTATTACATGTAAAGATATGAAATTATACATATGTAGTGAAACAGCATTAGTTCTCTGATGAAGTCCCTAGTCAAACATCATCAAATTTTTTTAAAAAGAAATCAAGCAGTGTAGAATGGTGGGATTCCTCTCAATTTTCAGCACATTCAATGCATGAATAAAAAGAAAACAGAGAGAATTTTATCCATCATTTACATCTTCCCCACCTTCCATATCTTTCCACGCCAGACACACAAATGGTAAAACCTTCCTGAGGAAATGACTCACCATGACAAGTGATCAATGATCACATGACCGTCACTGAATGGTGTCCATTTATAATTTTTATTCTGAATAAGTGATGCAAGAATTAAGATTTATTATAAGAAACAGTACAAGAAAAATCTTTAAGCGTTAAATAAGAAATATAATCTTTTCCTTTCTGACCTTCTGGTTTCAAAACTGATATTAATCTGAATGAGTGCAAATTTGATGAGCACACTAAGGACCATCTGTAATCTGACAAAGAGTCTGTTACACTAAAAATATGCATGACATATGATAAATGAGACAGTGTGAATGCACATAAAGCTGCTACAGAATTGAACAAACTTTATGTGCCAAAGGATGAAGAAGTAGGCATGTCCAACATTCTGCCCTGAGAAGACAGATGAGAAAGAAAGATGGAACAAAAATAATCAAAATGTAATAAAGTATGATGGATTAAAAAATAAAGACAAAAAACATAAATGATCTCTCACAATATTCATTCATTTGCATGTCCTTGCGGAACTTTGCCTCCCTAACAGCTCTCTGTAGGCCTCTCGGTTGTGAGCAAGATGGCCTGCTGCTGATGCGTCCATTCGCAGATCATCAATGATGTCTTGCAGCCGTCTTCGCCTTGGTCTTTCTCTCTTTATTTTCCCCATTATGTACCCTTCCAAGATAAGTCTTCTCTAGATTATCATGACATTTAATGTGTCCAAAGTATTTAAGTTTTCTCTGTTTAATCCTCTTTACTAGCCAGCCTTCTTCAATATTAAGTTCTGGTAGTATGGATATTTTGCTCTTTTTAAACAAAACAAAAAAAAAATAAAAAAATAAAAGATTAAAATATGGCTCTTCTCTTGATAATTTTTTTTCTATACCTATTCTCAGACATATGAGAGGCCTAAGTCCTCCAGCAGGATGCAGGTGTCTAAACACAGGTAATCCTGTTTGTCAAGACCCTGCTTGACATTTTATTACTTCTTACAACAGAGCTGACCTGACTCTGTCATTACAACAGAAAAAAAACAAAAACCCAAGATCTGAATCTTGTACCACATGGAGCTCCTAGAAACAATCTGTTGTGTTACTCCTGTCTAGCAAACAGTACAAGAATCAATATATTCTTTATGGTGGTAGAGATTTTTTGAGAAGCAAGTTCCTCTGGTGCTCTCCAGGAGTCTGATTCTGAACTCCTCTCTCTGATTCTTCTACTAAGTTATTTTCACTGTGACAGATGCTTTTGTACATCTTAACTCTCTTTTGTTCTTCCAATACACCTATACTTTTATCTCCTCTCTCTAATGCTTCGCCGTGTATGTGTTTGTATGATTAAGGCTCACGCCGAAACATCACGACTTTGTATTCATTAAATAATAAAGCTGTTCCTACTTTTCTTCTAGTTTATACATCCAAGAAGTCTGGGATGTCACTGTAGCCCACTGCTAATCTAACCCTATGCATGTTTTCCAGATCTTCACCACAACATCAATGCAGAAACAAAGACTTAATTTGCAATTATGGACAGTGGCATATTATCCATTAGGTTCACCAGATGTAAGCTTAGTGGCCTGAAAAGACAGTAGGCCCAGCGCAAAAAGAAAAAAAAATGCAAATATTGTTTCAAGTATTGGGGGGGGGGGGGGGCGACGACTGGGTGGCTGGATGGTGGAATTCATGGTTGCCAAAACCAACAGCTGACTGGCACAGTTGCATTCATACTCTTTGGTGGTTACTGAAATAGAGAGCAGAGCATGCATGGGTGTGCCCTGAGCGTGACGATGCTAATTCCTAGATTCAAGATCCAAGATATCAGGAGATGAATAGCATTCACAGATCCAGGTCTCTTATCAAGTTTACCCTAGGGGCCTGTGTGGTGGTTAATCTGCTTCTGGTTTATGGAGGTTATCAACCAACCATCACCACAGCTGAAACAGACATGAGGAAAACACAAACAGTTCACAAACCTTTGAAGAGTCTGAGTTATTCCTTTGTTGAGAGCCAGCACCTCTTGGAGACGGCGTACGGTATAAATTATTGGGCATACGTGGGCTGAATGCAAAGCTGCCTGGTGTGTGAGCTAGGGGACTGGTCTGAAAGTCTGCTCGTGCATGTGGATGATGAACTGGACTGCTGAATTCTCTCTTACTCTGGAATGGATTACCTGGGCTGAAATTCTGTCCCCTACTTTGGAATGGATTATCACTGCTGAAATTCTGTCCCTGATTGCGAAAAGGATTGCTGGGGCTAAAATTCTGTCCCTGGTTAAGGAAACTTGGACTGTGATTTTGCCTTTCATTGTTCTGGTATGAGTTAACTGCGCTGATGCCCCTACCCCTGTTAGAATTATTATATGGTCCAGGCCTCTGATAGCGATGGGGATTTGGTGAGCTACTACGTTGAAAGAGTTCATCTCTGGGAATGCTAGTGTCCTGCAGCTGTGTATTCTTGTATACTGAATCTGCAGCAGGAGCTCCCCATGATGGTGTCCTTGTCTTGCTGGGACTGTCCTAATTTAAAACATAAACACAAAAATTACTGCATGTACATAAAAGTTATATAAGAAACTAAGTCTGACAGTAACTGCAGTTTTTTTTTCATAACATAAAATGTACAAATATAATAAACATCTTCTTGTCACTTTTCAACATGGTCCCCTCCACAATCATTGCAGGTTGGTCAGCCACTGCTGTACCAACACCTGGATTCCTCAAGCAAAAAAAAAAAAAAAATCTTCTGATTGACTGTGTAGCTAGATACATGGGTCTACAGACAGTACACACTGCCTCTTTTATCTCACTGTCCATACTGAAGTTCTTCCCACCTCTCATGATATGAGGACCCATCCCTTAATTTCCTGCACAAGTCCTTCACAGAATGGTCACTCATAATATTATCACCATACACATGGTACAATCAATGCTGAATCCTGGTGACACTGTGTCCTTCTGCTTGCAGAGAATGAATCCCACCATGGGCCTCACAGCAGGCAGAAATGGCAATTACATGGTCCATGTTTACTTGGTTGCTACTCATGCACAATTTAACAAAATGGACTGTGGGTTGGCATTTAATGAAACAACACTTTACTGACTGCTACAGAAAATATGCCATTCACTATAACAACTGATTTATTTTCACCAGCCAACTGATGGAGCACTACAAAACAAGATGAAGCACAACTACAAATTTTACTACAAATTGCACAACTACAAAAAAATAGCTTCTCCAAGCCATCTGATTTCCTGTAATTTTTTGTAATGTCCATGTCACATCTACTTAGTTTATCTGCTAAGTCTTTAGCTTGTTTGTATAAGCTTTTTATATTCCACGTTTCAAATCTCATATTTTTGACACTCCAAGGTCATAATCCAATTTTATCCATCCACTTTTGAGGGTTATCTGTCTGTTTCGTAGCACTAAACTTTTTTTTAATGACCCTATGCTCCAACCCCCAAACTAGAGGACTAGGATGCAAGTTTCATCTGACCCCTGTCTGTGCAGACCTTCCCAGCTTGGTTGGACCTGCCAGGAGTATAATTCCTGCTGGTATAACTCTAGGGGTGGTCAGGGCACGCAAGCTGTCATGCCATGCCTTATATATGTAATGAATTTATATGCAGGATTATGTCATAAATAAATGTTTGATCTTTATTAAAGTTCAATCAATCTAGTGCCATGCCTCGTGGTGTAGGCAATCATTTCTCTCCAGAATTCCTTGTCTTTAGACTTGATTATGAGATCTGCCGGTGATTTTCTTCCTAGCCACACTGACTTCTCCCTCTGTCTTCCCTTGTCTCTTCTTCCTTCAATTTTTCCAGTTGCCACAATGTGTTCCAATTTTCCTCTTCTCAGAAAATGTCCTACAAATCTCACTTGTCTGCCTCTGATCTTTGCTGTAATTTGCCTTTTAACACCAGGCTCTCTTAAAACTTCGTTGGTTTTCTTAGTTGTCCACTGTACCTTCAACATCCTCCTTATGAACCACATTTCCATGGTCTCCATTTCTTGCTGTACTCTCTTATTCATGGACCATGTTTCACATCCATAAAACAAAATTGGCTCGATGTAACATTTAAGTACTCGGAATATTGTTTCCATTTATATGGATCTGTTGCACAAGATGTTTCTCATTTTCTGGAATGCTAACTTGGCCGGAACACATCTGTTTTTTATTCTGTTGTGATATTTCCCATCAGCTGTTATAATTGTTCCTAAGCACTTGAATCTATCACCTTGTTTCAGTTCTGTGCCATCGATGGTAATGCTACATTTTGGTGATATTCTTGTCTTTGAGGTGATCATCACTTCAGTCTCCTTTTTATTCAGGCTGTGACCTTTACTTTTACTTCACGAACCACGACATCCAGAAGAGCTTGTAGCTTCCCTTCATTTTTAGCAATCAGAACTGTGTCATCTGCATATCTTAAGTTGTTAAGGTTGTATCCGTCAATTGATATTCCTGGCATGTTCTCTATATTTCTCATGTTTTCACTGTACAAGGAGAAGAGGTCAGGAGATAGAACACATCCTTGTCTCACTCCCAATTTTATGTCTTGGAATGCTCCTATTTGGTTCTCAGCCCTCACTGCTGCTGATTGCTGCCAGTACATGTTTTTGATGAGTTTCCGATCTTTCCCATCTATGTTGATGTCTTCCTGCATTCTTATAATTTCTGTGTGTCTCACTTTATCAAATGCTTTACAGTAGTCTATGAAGCATAAGTATAGGTCTGTCTTTACTTCTATTGATCTTTCCATCAATGTTTTATATATATATATATATATATATATACAGTATTACTTGTGCCTTTTTAAAAAAAATTTAAGTTACTCTTTTTTAAATGATCTGAAATTATTGTTGCTGAAACATGTATTTAAAAAGTAATTCATACAATTTAAAGCCAGACCATAGGATCTTCTTCTTCTACTCCTGTCTCACTGGAACTGTGAGTTGGTGATCTTTGCAGTGGATGCAGTGAAGATGCAGAGAAACAGTATCATGTCGGACTGGGAGCAGGTGATGGTTGCTATTCTTTCTGGCCTGTCCATGAGCCGAATAGTGTGCAAAAGACTCCACCACCATGAGGACAACGGTGGTCCCCGCCCTGTTAGCCAGACTAGGATGGTTACTGGAGGTACCATCAAAGAGATGGCACATGCTATGGTTCATCAACCCTGATTCTAGCACATCAGCTATGGTTCAGTGACCCTGATGCTAGCACATTAGCTATGGTTCACCGATCCTGATGCTAGCACACCGGCTATGTTTCACCGACCCTGGTGCATTAAATGTCACATAGGGCTCCCAAGGTAGTTCACCAATTTTTCCTGTTTTCTGTGAGCTTTTCAACCTCATCAAGGGATTTTATGCCTGTTAATTTGGCCTCTCTTATCAATGTCCTCTTTAGAGTTTCATGTGGTCTGCCTTTTTTTCTCTGGCCTGTTGTGTTCCACTTGATAGCTTGTTTTGGGATTCTCTGATCATTTCTTCTCGTCATGCGACCAACATATGTCCATCTCCTTTTCCTGATCACCCATGAGACTGGTTGTTGTCCAGTCATCTGTCTTATCTCTGCATTGTTCTTGAATTCGTTCCACTTAATGCCGAGTATTTTCCTTAAGCATTTGTTTTCAAAAGAGTCTAATTTCTTGTCTATTTCTTTAGTTGTTTTCCAGCATTCGCATGCATAAATGAGGGTGGATATTACATTTGAATTGAATAGTCTTAACTTGGTTTTTGTGCTTATAACTTTTGAGTGCCATATGTTCTCAAGATTCTTGAAGATCGATGCTGCTTTTGCAATTCTGATTCTAACTTCCTTTCTGGTGTCACCATCCTGGTCTATGTAGCTGCTAAGGTATGCAAATTGATTGACTTCTTCAACATCTGTCCCTTCTATGTGTATTTTTCTGTTTTTATTAATGAGAAGTTTCATCACTTTTGTTTTGTCCTTGTTAATTTCAAGTCCTATTTTGTTAGCCTGTGAAGACAAGATATCTGTTTTTTCTTGCATGGAATTCACATTGTTACTAATAAGAGTTATGTCATCAGCAAAATCAAGTTCTAGTTGGGTCCCATGTACCCTGTGTCACCTGTGCAGGATTTTTTCATTATGAGGTCTACTGTAATTCCAAAAAGCAAAGGAGACAGTATACATCCTTGTTTCACGCCTGTTTCAATCTAGAACCATTCACTCATCTCTTCTTCTGTTTTGACTGTACAAACATATCCATTGTAGAAGTCCTTAATGATGTTGACAATTTTAGATAGTATTCCATATAGACATAAAATTCTCCATAATGAATCTCTGTGTATGCTATCAAATCCCTTTTTAAAGTCTTTGAAGTTCAGTATTAATGGTTTCTGCTTTTCAATATGTTCTTCAAGTATTATTCTTAGAGTAAAGATCTGGTCAAGACAGCTTCTCCCCTTTCAAAATCCTGCTTGTTCTCCTCTCATTGTGGTATCCACTATATCTTTAAGTCTATTCAAAATGACCTTGCAAAATACTTTTGACACAACCGATATAAAGGTTACTCCTCTCCAGTTGTTACAGTCACTAAGGTTGCCTTTTTTTAGTATTTTAATAATGATTCCTTTTTCCATTTAGAAGGGACCTTTTCTTCTTTCCAAATCTTATTAAACATTCTCTGTAGTTGTCTAATGTTGTCCCTATTGATAGCTTTTAACATTTCAGGTGTTATTTCATCTTCACCTGCAGCTTTGTTGTTAGCCATAAAATTCACTGCTGTTTCAATTTCATGCAATTTAATTTCATCTAGGCTGACATTTAGTTGTGGGACTGGTAAATCGGTTTCAAGGTTTATCACTTCTTTTGGGTGTGGTCAATTAAGTATTTCTTGGAAGTGTTCAGCCCATCTTTGCTCTTGGTCTTTACTTGATGTTAATAGGGTTCCAATTTTGCTAAGGATTGGTCTTTCTTTAAATGTAATAGTACCTGTCAGCCTCTTTTGTATGTTATATAAAGTTTTACTGTCTCCTGTTTTTGCTGCTTTCTCTGCCTCTTTTGCCATATTGTCTATGTATTCTCTTTGATCCCTTCTTGCTGAACTTTTTTTACTTTCTTGTCTAGTTCTTTGTATGTTGCTTTCACCAGATCTTTTCAAAGATCTGTTTTTACATTCAACGTCTAATTTGGCTGCTTGTCTTTCATGTATGTACTTCCATGTGTTTTCTGATATCCATGGTTTTCTATTTGGTTTTCTCATTCCAGTGCTTGCTTTTGCTGCTGTGATTATGGCTGTTCTGTAAGAATTCCATAATTCATCTATATCTATCTCCTCTACTTCACTGAGTGTTATGGAATGATTGGCAAGTTCTTGGCTGAAATTACTATTAGTATTCTCTTCTTGTAGGCTGTGGCTGTTTATCTTTCTGTGTATTGATTTCTTGTGTTGGATTTTCAGTTTTAGTTTTATTTTCCCTATACATCGATTGTGATCACTGTTGACATCTACACCCCTATATGCCCTTACATCTATCAGAGATGTTCTGTATTGCTTTCTAATACAAAAATGATCTATCTAGTTTCTAGTTCTATCATCTGGAGATATCCACGTTATTTTATGTATCTCTTTGTGTGGAAATTTTGTGCCTCCAATGACCATGCCCTCTGATACAACTTAACGATCACAAAATTTAATGAATTTTCATATTTTCCACATATATAACGTATTCCAGCGGTTTCACTTGATGCTAATGAAAAAAATTAGTAGTCCACAATGGGAATGAAAGTCAAATTACGGCAACTCATCTTTGTCGGATACAACGTCATGACGCTTGTTGTTCATTACTTTCACTGAAAATCAGTTCCCCTTATATCCTCTTCGCGATGTGTTATCAAATAATATAGTGACAACTGGATAATGCTGGAATTCAACAACTAATAATCATAGATTCTTGTACTGTTAAAAATATCAAAAGCCTGCTATTTAACTCACCTGATTTGCCATTGTTATTCGTAAAAGTACAAGTAACAATTACACTACTTTCGAACTCCTCACTATCTTGGGAGTAGAACTCTCTTGCCTTTAAGAACAACAATAGATCTTATTTAAATGTTTAACTGCGAAAGACTGGAGTAAATCTAACATAAAAAAATTAGTTGCAGCTTAAATGTTTTGTTAGGAAAGTATTTACTTCATCGACACATCCAGTATATTAATTAACAGCTCGTCCTTTTTCAAGCCAGTTCTTTTATTGTATTTTCAGTTTATATCACGCCGTTTACATTTTGGCCTTTCTTTGATGCAGGAAAGGAAAGATAAACACAAGAAAAGATGAACGAATCTGTACAGAATGATGACCATAGTAGGGATATTAAAGACGCTGATATGCTACAGCCCGATTTACAGAAAGAAACTAGTAAAACATCAGAACTTGAGAGTTTAATTATGGAGAAGGATAATGAAATAGATAAACTGAGAAAGGCTATAGTCAAGTATGAGAGGTTATTGGAAAGAGCAAATAGGTATAACGAAGATCTTCGAAATGAACTCTCAGCACTGAGTTCTCAGCTTCATCAGTGTCGCAGTCAAAATCACCAACGCGCGACAGTTTTTACTCAGGTTTCACAGGCAGATTTTGAGGAAGGTAAGAGCAAAGATTAAAGTTTATTAGTTTAAAGATTAGAATAACGTTATGAAAAACAACAGACTGGGATGGCTCGGACATTTGGAGAGAACGAACGAGAATAGACAGACAAAAATGGTTTATACAGAAGTGATAAAGGGAGGCAGACCAAGACGTCGGTGGCGTGACAACCTGGAAGAGGATCTGTGAGCCATTGGAGTGGACAACTGGCAGGAGAAGACTAAGAACAGAGAGGAATGAAGACAAGTCTAGTCTGCAACAATGAGCCACAATTGCTTAGAAAGCCAAATGAAAGAATTCTAAAGATTGGTCTGCTTTAAATGTGGCATTTTAAGAAGCTGAGAAGCACACATTTTCTAGATATTAATGAAGCTTTCTATATTCCATTAGTATGTGCTAAAAAGAGATTAAAATATGTTTATCCAGACTATGATATGATGGTGAGAGTGGTTGAATCATCAGCTATATGGTTTTGTTTAGCAGAAGACACTGGTTTCTACCACCATTTGGTCATCTCAGCTGTTAAAAAAGGGGCACTCAAATATTATGTTGAGGAACTCCACCAGAAAGTGAAGAATGCTTGCCTGTACAGTGAAGCTGACTGAATCACTCTGTACATACAACTGTCAGTGGATGAAGGGAAGATCAGATATCATGTGAAATTCAGTTCATTGTAACATGTGAAATTCAGTTCAGTGAGATATCATGTGAAATTCAGTTCAGTGAGATATCATGTGAAATTCTGTTCAGTGAAAATGAGACTTATCACAGTGGATGAGCAAAGAAAATTATGAGCAGAGTTAAATGTGCTTTTTTTAAAAATTTATTTTGAAAGTTGACATTTATGCTCAGAATTTTGTTATTTCTTATATTTAAGATAGTTTAAAGCATTTGCAGGAGGAAGAAACATGGACGTGTCATGGAGTGCGGGAGTAAAAACGCAGGTCTTGGTCTGTAAGGGGGTCTAGTTGTAAAATGGAATGGAAAACAGTATTTCCATGTACTTCCGTATACTTAATATGTTTCAAAGTATAGCTAAATGAATGAAAATTTCATAAATGCAGAGTTTTTTTTTTTAGGAAAAAAGAAGTAATGTGATGTTTTTAGACACTGATTGCGGCCAGCTCACCATCGGCTAGGTCTAGATCCGCGCTACTTACCATCTGAGATGTGTAGATCTACTTGTCGATCTCGTATTGTGATTCTGTATTGCATTCTCGCTGAATGAATGTCTGAACTAACCTCCTAACTACTCCTAACTACTTCTCCAGTTGTCTAAATATGTCTAGATCTACTTAGAAAACATTCAAGAGCAGCGGGGTGGCCATAGGCTATGTCCATACTCTTATCTACATCGTCAAAAATTGAAAAATTTCCATGCTTCTCGTCCTTTTTCTCGCTCGGCATCGCTCGTAACTAGGCACTCTTTCGCCATTTTGAAAGTGTCACCAGAATCGCGGACGAAATATGTACAATCTAAATGTTACACCGCTTGTTTTAATGAAACAAACAATTGTCACTATAGTGACCATACGGTAGCTTCGGGACACCGGAAGTGTCACTGTATCGACCAAACGCACAGAAAGTATTAAAGAGCGATAATACTTCGATACATTGGATCGAAGTGAGAAATTAGATTTCATCACTAATAGCTTCTGCCATTCTCCACCACCCCCCCCCCCCCCAACTGTGTGGTACCCAGGACCTGGGCACATGTGTGGGAAGCAAAGAATAGGACCACTGTATCCTAGCACGCTTAGTGGTACGACTAAGGAGGGTTCGGCATAGGGCCAGCAACCCTATGCAGTTAAAAAAAAATCCGCCGGACTGCTACAGAAACAGAAACAAGGGGAAAAGCAAACACATGTGGAAGGAGAAACGCATATCAGAAAACTGAGCCCATGATGGTTGTGGATGAAGGCCAGCCACTGGAAGTCCCCACTGCAAAACCTACTGCAGACTTCCTGGAGCCGAAACACAAGATGCAAATAGGCAGCTGGAATGTATGAACACTTAAACAAACTGGACAACTAGCACAAACTATCAAGGAAATCCACAGATACAAACTAGACATATTAGGAATACAAGAGGCAAGATGAACAGGACACGGCAGAAGGAAATTAACAACACAGCACACAGAAGATACAATATTATTGTCAGGTATAGAGGATAATCACGAAGAGGGAGTTGCATTGATTATAACGAAAGAAGCATCAAGAGCATTGCTGAAGTGGACCCCTATAAATGAGAGATTGTCATATTCGCGGTTCAGCTCAAGATTCATGAAGCTGTCTATTATAGTTTGTTATGCACCAACAGGAGCAGCTGAAGAGGAATTAAAAGAAGATTTTTACAACAGCCTCCAAGCCAAAGTAGAAACATTACCCAAGCATGATATGCTACTCATCTTGAGCGACTTCAATGCAAAAGTATGTGAGGGAAATGAAGATAGAAGAAGAATCATGGGAAGAGAAGGAATCGGAGAAATAAATGAAAATAGAGAAAGACTGTGCGGGTTCTGCGAAGAAGACATGATGACCATTGGAGGGACAATTTTCCAACATAAAAACATCCATAAAGTGACTTGGAGATTCCCAGACAAAACAACAGAAAACTAGACTGATCACATACTGATAAACAACAAGTGCAAACGGTCGCTACAAGATTGAGAGCAAGGAAAGAAGCAGATATAGGAAGTGATCGCAACCTTATGGTATCGAAAATAAGACTAAAATTAAGGAAAGACAAAATCAGAGAACAAAGAAAGACATGCTTTGATACAGCAAATCTGAAAGACCAGCAAACAAGAAATGAATTCTCGACAGTATTTAAGAACCACTCCATTGTCGTACAAGACAAAGCAGAAATGTCCATACTAGAGTTCATTCTACAGGAAACAGCAAAAGAGGTGCTGGGATATCGAGGAAAAAAAAAGAGAAAAGAGCAAGACCACATGGGAAAAGATAGAGCAAAGAAAGGAAATCAAGAAAAAATTATTGAGCTGAAAGAACAAGTCTTAAAAAACTATCACAAAAAGACAAAGAGGTGAAGGAATCGTGTGATCAAGATAAACAGCAATACTAACGACAACTTAGCAGAAGCAGCAGAGAAAGCAGCATTTGAAAATTATACGAAAACCATCTGCAAAATCACAAAGCAGATGACATGTAACTTCAGCACAATATGTGAGAGTGCAATAAGGACACGCAAGGGACAACTGATCAGTGGAGAAAGAGAACAAAAAATTGAAAGATGGAGGCAATGAAGAAGCTAAAATTAGACAGAGCACCAAGTAAAGATGAAGTGACTGCTAAGATGTTGAAAGCAGAAGAGACTGAAACACCAAAACAATTATGCTGGACACTACAACAAATTTTGGACCTAGAGAAGGCACCAGAAGAGTGGAAAACTGGACTTATAGTAAAACTACCAAAGAAGGATGGCCTCAGAGATTGCGGGAACTGGAGAGGCATTACCCTACTGCCACTCACCACCAAAGTATTCTGCCACATAATCATCAACAGCGCTTGATGGAAAACTTCAGAAAGAACAGGCAGGATTTAGGAAAGGAAGATTATGCATAGACTACGTATTTGTACTTAGACAAATATTAGAACAGGCAAATGAATGGCATAGCACAACATACGCACTGTTTATAGATTTTGAGAAAGCCCTTGACAGTGTCAACAGAGATGCACTGTGGAAATTTTTAAGACAGCATGGCCTCCCTTATAAGATAGTGAATGTCATCAAAGCCCTATACAAGGGTTTTCAGTACAAAGTGATCTACGGAGAGCACACTTCCAACAGCTTTAGGGTATAAACAAGAATAAAGCAGGGATGTGTACTATCATCATCAACAGGTGCCGTGCCAACTGGCGTTGGCTATTATGCTTCTCCAGATTACACGATCTTTCATACAGGCCATCTGCTCAGTTGGTGATCCCCTTTACACCATCCCATCAGACTGTCCAGTATCATTTCTCTTGGTCTTCCTCTTTATCTTCTTCCTTCAGTTTTTTCTGTTGTTATAATATAATCAATGCCCCCTCTTCTCATTGCATGTCCTATGAAAGTACATTGTCTCACTCTTATCTTTTTGACAAGGTTTTTTTTGTCTCTCCAGCTCTTCTCATACATTCTTCATTAGTTATTTTTGCTGTCCAGGGGATTTGCAATATTCTAATAAACCACATTTCTGCTGCTTCCAATGATTTTTGTGCAGACCTGCCTATTGTCCATGATTCACTTCCATATAACAAGATAGGTTCAATATTGCATTTTAGGACTTGTTTCTAACATTCATTGATAAGAATGTGTTGGCTAATATATTTCTCATTGTCTGAAATGCAGTGTACTATCACCAACAAATTAATGAGAATGCTACCAATATAAGATTAAAGATCAATGTAGGAAAGACAAAGTTACTGAAACAAAATGTGAACAACAGAAATGTATTAAGAGTAGATAACAAAATAGTGGAGGAGGTCAACGATATGTATATCTTGATAATAGAGTAGTAGAAGATGGAGACAACACAAAGAACATCAACAACATACTTACTAGAACAAACCAGGCTTTTGCAATGCTGCAGACTACATGGAAATCTAAAAAGCTAAGCATGAAGACGAAGCTCAGGATATTTAAGAGTAATGTTATAAGTGTACTACTCTATGGAAGTGAATGCTGGAAAATCACCAGAACTATAGAAAACAAGCTGAATTCTTTCCAGACTAAATGTTTACAAAGAATTGGAAAAAATATTTTGGCCAAACACCATAAGAAATATCATCTTATCGGCAGAAATACAGATGAAGCCAGTGACAGCAATTATTGAGGAAAGACGCTGGTGATGGTTGGAACATGACTGACGACTCACTACCCAAAATTACACTAAGATGGACACTACAGCGGAACAGAAGTAAGGGCAGAACAACAAAGAGAAGAACAACAGAGAGGATGTTGAGCAAAAGAGAGCTCACCTGGGGAAGAGTGGAAAAAAAGGCAAAGGACAGGCATTTGTGGAAAACCCTTGCGGTTGCTCCATGTGCCTTGAGCACTTAAGGTTCAGAGAGAGAGAGAGAGAAAAAGAGAGAGAGAGCTTCTGCCATCAGCTTCGTCATATCAAGCTGAGATAGGCGGGCAAGTAGGGAAATCTGAAGTGAATTATCTCTCATGCAAATATTTTGGGCTGAAGATCTTCAATAGTGGAATCCAGCCGACTGAAGTAATATCAAGAAAGATAGCTAAAGCAACTCCTTCCTGCACGGTCGATAATCCCTTTAAAAAAGAAAGGGAAAAAAACCCCGTCATATGTGTAGTATTGAGAGGAAAAGAGAAACTGCTGCTATGGTGAATAGTGAGCCCATTGTGCTAAATATCAGAGAGATGCATATGTATTTTAATAGTACAAAAGTTATTTTTCTTCTTTTGAGCTCAGTTTCATAGGCTCGGCTATCTAAATAAGGAGACGGTCATTTCCATCAATTTCACCTCCAGTGGAAGTTATTTATATGTACCTCACAGTTTTCCAATCCATGTCCTTTTTCTGGAGTCAGATTTTGGTCTCTTAGATATCTGTAGAGAGAACAGGTTTGCAGGATGTGTTCTGAGGTCTGGAGATTATGAACGTACGAGAGTTATGCATACAGGATTATCGAAACAAGCGATGAAGTCCCAAAAGACGTTGCAGAATGTTGCAAATTAATTAACACCAACGTAGAAAAAAGACGGTACATATTACATGGTCTTGTTATGAGAAGTCAACTATTTGTGAAAATTGCTGGGAAAACTGGAAGAAACTGTGCATGCCTTTATATGAGTGCAGAATATGCACGGAAGTTTCAGTGAAGCAGTACTTTATAGTAAAAATGCAACACAGTCTTCATTCATCATCAAAAGATAGTATTATAATGATTTGACTTTCACTTTTTTTCAGACAAACAGGTCAACGATGTGATCATAAATGAGAAACTTTTACACCACAGACGTCCACTTATTTTTATAGTGTAGTTCAGTTAATAGTGATATTTGGTATTTTTCCTTTCCTTTCCTCTCAAATCGAAGACTATCAAGCAGTGGTACATTAGCATTTGGCCGAACATAATTTTTTGTGTGTGGGGGAGGGGAGGGGTGTCAGGAAATACAGATTGTTTCGTTTCACACATCAATCGTTTAACTCTTTCACTCAGAAATTAATTCCCATACTTGGCCAGAATAAATTTGATGAGACATTTTGGCAGAAAGAAACTAGAAGGAAATTATTTTTTATTGTAAGAAGTATGAATTAGGTTAGAAATGTGCTAATTTTCAGGTTAAAAAAAAAAGACTTTGCCTAAACGTGATCATTGATTTGCATAAATGTGTTAGATCTGCCAACTCTGCCAGTCTTGTTTAGGAGTTAAGAGATGATAGTATACGGTTTTATTTGAAGCATTCACTTTTGATTTTTTTTCTTAAACAAAAGTCCTGCTTTGTTTTCTGTTTCCTTTGTTTCTAATACAGAAGAGCACAGAGTAGACCATCATATTTTCTCATTTTAAACTATATTTTCCTGTTACAGCAATGTCTAGCAAGTGTTATTAATGTCATGTTAATTTTATTTCCCCTCCTCCAGTGTTGGTGTGGAGGCAACTCAAAATATATCAGTAAATTAATTCACTTATAGTCTTATTTTAGTTCTTCACCTTTAATTTTTATCATCAGTTGGACATTTATTCTTGTAATTTTGCTTTCTTATATTTGTCTTTAATTCCACTATGATTATTTGGTTTATTTATGTCATATTTTATTTGGAAATCCACTTTAGAATGTGCCATTAATGTTGTAGTATTTGCAATGTAAAATTTCTCAAGTCTTTTATTTGTAAAATCTCATACTGAGTAATAGAAACCTTCTTTCTTATCGGTTGAATTTTCTTAATCTGATGTTGTCATTAATTGCAGAGGCGACATGAAACAGGCCAAAAGAGTGGCACAGTGGTTAATGCATTTGTCTGTCATGACAGGGTTGGTAGTTCAAGTCTGATTGAAGGCTTCGCAGTCACCCAGCTGCAGAAACTGGTACCTGACTCCTTCTGGAGCTGGGGAAGTAAAGGGCAGCCTTGCATGATGCTGGCCACATCACTCTGCTGTGTGCAGGCATGTCGAGGAAAACATGGACACTATCTCATAGGTGTCTCTATGCCAAAATAGGAATAGATTTTAAACATAAAACATTTGACCATGTTATATCGGGATGTTGTAAGCAGCTGACATTCTGTGTATTCATTTAATGCCAGTTTGTTCTGTATTTCACCTCAGCTTATGGCAAGAAAGAGATTCCAGACTGGGGAAGAGATTTTGGCCAGGTGGGTGCTGCATGAGTATGTGAAACAAATTAATGCAGGCAAACCACTGAATTTCTGGCATCCTTGATTTTGAAGTTTTTGCTGTACTATTTTACTAGACTAAAAGATGTCACATATTAATCACATCTCTGATCTATTAATTATGCATTTTCCATTCCTTAAAATACTGTACTCTTTTATAAGCTTAAACAAACATATGTAAAATAAAGATAGAGGGATAAAATTTATTAATTGCTGTTCTTACAAGGAGATTACAGTATACTTCTCTCCCAGAGTAGGTTACAACTTTCATGTAATTTATAGAACTAATAACAAAGGTCTTGAAAGTTGAATTCTCCTAGGACTGCTGTTGTTTTCATCTTTTTCCCTCTGGATCTGTGGGTACTCAAGGCAGATGGGGCTTCCGCCAGAGTTTTACACAAATACCTGGCCTTCACCTCTTTTTTTTTGTTTTTGTTTGCTCTTGCCCAGGTGAGCCTCTATTGCTCAGCATCATCTCAATTGTTCTTCTCTGTGTCTCTTTTGATCAGCCCTTACTCCTATTTCCCTGCGGTCTCCATTTCAGCACCATTTTTGGTAATGAGTTACCAGTCATCCAGAGTACATGCCCCCAACCATTGCCGACATCTTTCATCAGTAATTGAAGTCAGTGGCTTCATCTGCATTTCTGTCAGCAAGGTGTTATTTCTTGTGGTATTTGGCCAAAATATTTGTCTAATCCTACTTAAACATTTAGCCTGGAAGGAATTAAGTTTGTTTTCTTTAGATGTGGTGATTTTCCAGCATTCACATCCATATAATAACACACTTAGGACATCACTTTTAAGTATCCTGATTTTCATTTCCCTGCTCAGCTTTCGGATTTCCATATATACAATCAGGATTGCGAAAGCCCAGTTTGCTCTGTTTAGTCTGTTGTTGATGTCCTCTTCATTGACTCCATCTTCTGCTGCTCCACTGCCATGAGTTGTTTTCATAGATGATTGTTTCGTCTCGGTTTTCTGATGTTTCAGGAGCAAAATCTGGGGTACTTGTATTCAGTATTTTCTTATGTACAAGTATAGGTTGTGCTGTGACACACATTCTTCTTGGTTATCATTCATCTTAATGAAGATATTGTCATGTGTTTCTGACTTTACTGAAATATTAGATGTCTGAAATTTGATGGTGTACCAATGTGACATAAATAAATGAAATTCTACTTATAAAATCACTCATAGGTGATCAGAAAAAAGATGGACGTATGTCACTCATGTGCTTAGAAGAAACAACCAGATAATCCCAAAACAAGCTATCAAATGAAACACACAAGGCTGAAGAAAAAGAGGTCGACCACTGAAACTCTAAAGAGGACATTGTTAAGAGAGGCCAGTTTCTGGGCATAACATCTCTTGATGAGGTTGAAAATCTCACCGAAAAACAGGAAATCTTGGCAATCTACCATGCGGGCCATATGTGACATTTAACGGCACGGGAAGGATGTAAGATGTAAGACTTATACAATTACAGCCTCTGTCTGCTGATCTGAGTTTGCTGTAATGGTTAAGTGAATTCATATTAACATTGTATAGATGATGATACATTATCCTGCTATAGATTGTATTTACTACAAGTATCCAGAAGATAATATTGGAGAAGGCTAGCTAGTAAAGAGGATTAAACAAAGAAAACTTAAATATTTTGGACACATTAAATGTCATGATAATCTAGAGAAGACCGCCTTGGAAGGGTACATAATGGGAAAAAGAAAGAGAGGAAGACCAAGGCAAAGATGGCTGCAAGACATTGATGATCTGAAAATGGATGCATCAGCAGCAGGCCATCTTGCTCACAATCAAGAGGCCTACAGGAGTGCTGTTAGGAAGGCAAAGTTCTGCAAGGGACCTGCAAATGAATGAATGAATGAATCCAGAAGAAGTAATCAAGAGAGGAAAATATTTGTTAAAATAAGTTATGGTGTCATACATTTTCTTAGATTTTTGGAACATTCCATACTGGTAGGAAACACAAGTTGAATGGTGATTTAAATGTGAATGTTAAAAAAAAAAGGACCGGTGAAGATAGTATTGATAGTGTTGTTGGTGAAGAAGTCAGAAAAGTAATATGTGATTTGATATTTGTGAAAGATTGCTTTTTTCTGTAATAAGAACTTTCTTGTGAATGGTACTTTGGTGCTTCTCTGTTGAGATAGGAAAATTACCAAATCATTTGTTCCTTCTGGAGCAGTGGTTCAAAGCTGTCTGCTTTGGCACTTAGTTATCCACAGCATCAGAGCTGGTGAACCATAGCCAGCCAAGACCCTGTCCTGCCTCTCCATTGGTGCCCACAGTGACAGGCCTAGACTGGCTAACAGACCAGTCCCAAAGTCAGTGGAATCCGCTAAAGAAGTATGTGACAAACCCTGCTTGTTTAGCCCCATCTGAAAAAAAGTAACTGCTATAACCTGTTCTCAAACTGACATGACTCTGTGCCTCAACATCTCCACCACATCAGCTGCAAAGAATGTCAGCTTACAGTTCTGGGAGATAAAAAGAGGAAGAAAAAGAAGAGAAGTAGGTCCCAGAATGGGCCAAAGGTTTGTGGAAAGGAGGTGGGTACAGAAGGGAGAAAGGAGCATTAAGGGGCATCAGAACCAAATGAGCGAAAAATGTTTTTTTTAGGCGGAATTAGGAATGTGGCCTCGGAGGCAAGAGGTTGAACAGCAGAAAATGTTTGAGAGCCAGTGTTCTAGAGAAATAGTTTTTCAGTAATTTGATTAGGATATAATTACAGCTTGTTTAAATTTTTTTTCACAAACAGGGTTCAGATGGACTGTCCATTGCAGACATGGTAAAGGCAGCTGCTGAAGAACTGCAGAATCAGTTGATGGATGACTCAGGCAGCAGTCATTTAGAATCAGGGCAACAAATGTCAGAGGCCGCCTCGGAATATGTTTATGATGAAACATCTGGACTGTACTATCACGCTGATACAGGATATTATTGGGATCCAGTTAGTAGATCATTTTGCTTTGGTTTAGCCTGTTGGACCTTCATAAAATAGTATCCTTGTAGTGGTCAGCCTAGACACTTTGTCTGCTGTCTTCCTTTATGAAGTTCGAATTATGTATAGTGTTGGTAGAGTCATATCGGTTACAATATTTATTAATAGTTTTCCTTAAACTTTTTTTTTTTTTACATTGAGAGATGAATATTATTATGACTGGTAATACTGACCAGAGAAAAAAAATAGGTGGAAGTATTTGGTACAGTTTTTGGAAACAGAGGAAAAGGAAATACAAAGCAACAAAAAACAGCAATATTTTGATAGAATGCTTTTATCAAAAATAACAAGAGAAAAAGAGCATGTATCTCTCAGAGATCTACCTTGGGTGAGAGCTCTGTGTGTGTGTGTGCGTGCATGCACGTGCCTTTTTTTTCTCTTTTTTTTCATCTTCTGTTGGAGGAATAGTTGGTTTATGATGGATCCCATAACTTACAAACTTGGGTTGTCTGCATGGTGAGGAAATAGACTTGAGATCAGATGAGGATTGGACTGCAGTTGCTTTCTTAGGTCAAATGAGGATTGGACTACAGTAGCTTTCTTAGGTCAGATGAGGATTAGACTAAGTAGCTTTCTTAGATCATATGAGGATTAGACTACAGTAGCTTTGTTATGTCAGATGAGGATTGGACTACAATAACTTTGTTAGGTCAGATGAGGATTAGACTACAGTAGCTTTGTTAGGTCAGTTGAGGATTAGACTACAGTAGCTTTGTTAGGTCAGATGAGGATTGGACTACAGTAACTTTGTTAGGTCAGATGAGGATTAGACTACAGTAGCTTTGTTAGGTCAGATGAGGATTAGACTACAGTAGCTTTGTTAGGTCAGATGAGGATTAGACTACAGTAGCTTTGTTAGGTCAGATGAGGATTGGACTACAGTAGCTTTGTTAGGTCAGATGAGGATTAGACTACAGAAGCTTTGTTAGGTCAGATGAGGATTAGACTACAGTAGCTTTGTTAGGTCAGATGAGGATTGGACTACAGTAACTTTGTTAGGTCAGATGAGGATTGGATTGCAGTCACGTTCTTAGGTCATATGAGGATTGGACTACAGTGGCTTTCTTTAATTTCAAAAACTGGCCCACTAGCAGGCTTCTTCTGAGACTCCACCACCATGATATAGGCATGTAAATCCCTGCAGATTAACCAGGCTGTAGCACTACAGTACTGTCTTATAAATATCTCTGAAGCATTTTTTTTTTGGGGGGGGGGAATCAGTAAAAGCCCCTTTGCATATCTAAGTGTAAGAGTATTTGATTTCAATTTTTTTTCTCCCCCTCAGAATTTTGGCTTATTTTATGACTATACAACTGGCACATATTACAAGCACAATGAGAAAACTGGTGAATATGAAGTATATTCAAGAGCTGAGATAGCAGGACAGTCTCAACAGATCTTAGAAGATGAAGACAATGATGAAAAGGTTCACAAATTTTTTGATTTATTCATTTCTCTCATATATTTATATATTTGAAATAATTATGAGGCATTTCTCTTTTGTTGCTGTTGATTTGGTTTTATTTATTTCCAGGGTTACTTTATTAAGAGCAGAAGTGGGTTCTCTTTGTGGTCAACACTGTTGGTTATCTTGAAACACAGCCATGATGTCATTGTTGTGGAATGGGTTACAGTGGTTTGCTTCTCACAGAGTTCCACCGCCATGGAGAACACATCTTCCAGGGCCAAAGGAGCAAAAGTTAATATTCACAAAAACACTGTAAGAAGATAAAATTGGGGGGGGGGGTCTTAACCAGACATTTGCTCACTGGTCCTGCAAACTGCACGGTCACTATGATTCACGTCTTGAGACCATCATGTTGTTTGTTTTCTTTTACTTCTGCTTCATTACTGACCCTACAGAAATTTCAGTTTACCTTTTGTAAACATATGCAGAGAAGACCACACATGGTGTATATTCACATTTATGTCATTGATTAACTAGGAACAATGGACTCAAAATACATTGAATAAACTCAAATTGATGTCATTTTCAGCTTTCAACAGGGATGCGCATGTATATTACATCTTTTCTTTCTTATTATGCATTTAAATTCATAATTACATGCCATGTATAAAATATATACATATATAAAATATATCTTATATCCTTCCCGTGCCGTTAAATGTCACATAGGGGTCGCAAAGTAGTTCGCCAATTTTTCCTGTCTTCGGCGAGTCTTTCAACCCCATCAAAGGATTGTATGCCTGTTAATTTGGCCTCTCTTAATAATGTCCTCTTCAGAGTTTCACGCGGTCTGCCTCTTTTTCTTCGGCCTGTTGTGTTCCACTTGATAGCTTGTTTTGGGATTCTCTGATCATTTCTTCTCATCAAGTGACCAACATATGTCCATCTCCTTTTCCTCATCACCCATGAAACTGGTTGTTGTTCAGTCATCTGTCTTATCTCTGCATTGTTCTTGAATTCATTCCATTTGATGCCGAGTATTTTCCTTAGGCATTTGTTTTCAAAAGAGTCTAATTTCTTTTCTATTTCTTTAGTTGTTTTCCAGCTTTCGCATGCATAAATGAGGGTGGATATTACATTTGAATTGAATAGTCTTAACTTGGTTTTTATGCTTATAACTTGAATGCCATATGTTCTCAAGATTCTTGAAGATTGATGCTGCTTTTGCAATTCTGATCCTAACTTCCTTTCTAGTGTCACCATCCTGGTCTATGTAGCTGCCAAGGTATGCAAATTGATTGACTTCTTCAATATCTGTCCCTTCTATGTGTAATTTTCCAATTTGATTGATGGGAATTTTCATTATTTTTGTTTTGTCCTTGTTAATTTCATTAATTTTAATAAAATATATAGTTTATATTAAAACATAAGTCTAGTAATAAGTATATATCAAATTGTCAATACCGCAGAATTTTACAAAACTGGCATAGCCATTATTGTGTACCACTCTGTTCTGTAAATCATAATTAAAAAAAACAAAACAAAAGAAAACTATGTAATGATACCAAAGTGTAAATAATAAATAAACTGTAAATTCTAGAATTCTCTGAGGAACTGGTGTCTTTAGCCAAGCAAGTTTTCAATAATGTTAAGGAGGGAATGTTAAAGAGCTGCTAATAAACTTAACACTTTGGCCCTAAATTCTTACAGAAGTATTTTATGAACAGTTTGTTTTTCTGTTCTGGAAATTCAACTAATGTGGGATCTTGACTCCGTTGTAGCTACAGCATGAATCATATGGACTGCACAGAATTCAGAATGAGCAAACAATTTCTGTCCATTTAAAGAGTGTGGTTTGAAGGGAAGTTAATTGTCACAGGGTTATACTCTGCAGAACCTTTTGCTGTCCATCTCTTAGAGCAGATTCAAGATTCGTGGTGCAAAATTCACAGTGAGAACTCATGGGTTCTCTGGTTTAAAGCACTCCTACTTTTTGAACGAGCAGTTTTGACATTCCCTTTGTAAAAAGACCTGACTGTGTCAGCAACTGTTGCTTTTATCACGCAGAAAAGATCAGAGAAATTAAGTCATAAGAAATGTATATTTGAATCATTACAGATATTGGCTCTACTTTTCTTTGTTTTTTTTTGTGTGTTCATAATGCTTTCCTTCTGTATTTGTTGCTTTTACTTTCAGTCATATGCAACTTTGGCAGATTTTCCTAATGATGTTGACAGCTTATCATTGATGTTGTCATCAGTGAAGATTGATCTGCAGACATGCAGGGAAAATGCGCTAGGTAATTATAGATGTATTAGTCATATTTTTCCAGTTAAGTCTGTTACCAACAATAGTTATTTTTCTTTTCTTTTCAGGTCAAGACTAAGAAACATAATCATATGAGTACGTCCAAAAATAGAGAATCATTTGGACGAAGGACTAAAAAAAAGATAAAGAAACAAAGACACCCAACAGACTTGGCAGAAACCAAGTGTGTTAAAAAAATTAGGAAGAGTGCATTGAATAAATCTATGAAAATGAATGAAGCTGAAGATGGCAGAGGTAGCTTGTCTGAAAAGGAAGAATTGATTCTGGAAACAAATGCAGAGGAAAAGTGCACAGAGGACATTGCTGATGAGGTAGATGAGGCTGTGAAATGTGACTACGAGTCATCAGGAAGCCTGGCAACAGATGAGTCAGAGCTGATGTCAGAGCCAGAATCTGGAGAGCTAACCAGTGAGAGTGGTACATCTGATGTAGAGTTACTGGCAGTGGAAGATCCAGCCGTGGTATATGAGTCCAAGACAGGTTATTTTCCAATACAGTTTTTTTTCAATTTGAAGTTTTTGTTACATGTGTAGGAGATGTATGAAAATTTTCCCAGTATCTTTTCTTTGTCTTTAGTGTAGTACATTTTATGACAACTTAGCAGAAACAGCAGAGAAAGCAGCATATACAAATGACATGAAAACCATATATAAAATCACAAAGCAGATGACAGGTAACTTCAATACAAGATGTGAAAGTGCAGTAAGAACACAAAATGGACAACTGGTCAGTGGAGAAAGAGAAAAAATTGAAAGATGGAGGGAACACTTTAACACCCTACTAAACAGAACACAAGCAGCACAAGCAATAGATATACCTGAAGCAAAAGCGGAACTAAACATCAATACAGGACCAATAACAATAAATGAAGTAAAAGAGGCGATAAAGATGCTAAAATCAGACAGGGCACCAGGTGAAGATGAAGTGACTGCTGAGATGTTGAAAGCAGAAGAAACAGAAACACCAAAACAACTTTGCCGGATATTACAACAAATTTGGGATTTAGAAAAAGCCCCAGAGGAGTGGAAAACTGGTCTTATAGTAAAACTACCAAAGAAGGGTGACCTCAGAGATTGCGGGAACTGGAGAGGCATTACCCTACTGCCACTCACTAGTAAAGTATTTTGCAGAATAATCATCAACAGAATTGTACCAATACTTGAAGAAAAACTTCGGAAAGAGCAGGCAGGATTTAGGAAAGGAAGATCATGCATAGACCATATATTTGTACTTAGACAAATATTAGAACAGGCAAATGAGTGGCATAGCACAACATATGCATTATTCATAGATTTTGAGAAAGCCTTTGACAGTGTCAACAGAGATGCACTGTGGAAAATCCTAAGATGGCATGGCCTCCCCCATAAAATAGTTAATGTAATCAAAGCCCTATACGAGGGTTTTCAGTGCAAAGTTATCTGTGGAGAACATACCTCCAGCAGCTGTAGGGTACAAACAGGAGTGAAACAGGGATGTGTACTATCACCAACATTATTTATCTTGGCAGTAGACTGGTTAATGAAGGAGGCAACATCAGACAAACGCAGAGGATTACAATGGACCCTTGACACAGTGCTGGAGGACCTTGACTTTGCGGACGACATTTGTCTATTATCAAGCAGTCACAAAGATATGCAAGATAAAATAAACAAGTTAACCCAGAATGCAAACAACATAGGACTAAAGATCAACGTAGGAAAGACAAAGTTAATGAAGCAAAATGTGAACAACAGAAATGTACTCAGAGTAGATAACAAGTTAGTGGAGGAGGTCAACGAATTTGTATACCTTGGCAGCAGAGTAGTAGAAAATGGAGACAGCACAGAGGACATCAACAGCAGACTTACTAGAGCAAACCAGGCTTTTGCAATGCTGCAGAATATATGGAAATCAAATAAACTAAGCATAAATATGAAAATCAGGATATTTAAGAGTAATGTTCTAAGTGTACTACTGTATGGAAGTGAATGCTGGAAAATCACCAAAACCATAGAAAACAAGTTGAATTCTTTCCAGACTAAATGTTTACGTAGAATTAAAAAAATATTTTGGCCAAACACCATAAGAAATAACATCTTATTGGCAGAAATGCAGATGAAACCACTGACAACAATTATTGAGGAAAGACGCTGGCGATGGTTGGGACATGTGATCCGAATGACTGACAACTCACTACCAAAAATAGCACTAAGATGGACACCACAGGGGAGCAGAAGTAAGGGTAGACCAAAAGAGACATGGAGAAGAACAACAGAAAGGATGTTGAGCAATAGAGGGCTCACCTGGGCAAGAGCAGAAAAAAAGGCGAAAGACAGGCATTTGTGGAAAACCCTTGCGGAAGCCCCATGTGCCCTGGGCACTTAAGGTTCAGAGAGAGAGAGAGAGTGTAGTACATTGACAGTTATAGGACTGAAAACTGGTTTCTTGGATGATTCTCTTTATTTACATTGTAGGCAGTCTGGCTGAAAAGCTGCACCTTATTCTTCATTCATTGTTTGGAAAATGGCTTCATTGCACCATTGAATCAAGGTATTCTCATATCTGCTTGGCCCCTTCGTTCCAGTTACCCTCTTTATCAAATCAAGACATCCTCATATCTGCTTGGGCCCTTCATTCCAGTTACCCTCTTTATCAAATCATCTGCTTTGGCCCTTCATTCCAGTTACCCTCTTTATCAAATCAAGACATCCTCATATCTGCTTGGCCCCTTCATTCCAGTTACCCTCTTCATCAAATCAAGACATTCTCATATATGCATGGCCCCTTAATTCCAGTTACTCTCTTCATCAAATCAAGACATTCTCATATATGTGTGGCCCTTTAATTCCAGTTACCCTCTTCATCAAATCAAGACATTCTGATATATGCGTGGCCTTTTAATTCCAGTCACCCTCTTCATCAAATCAAGACATCCTCATATCTGCTTGGCCCCTTCATTCCAGTTACCCTCTTCATCAGATCAAGACATTCCTATATACACTTGGCCCCTTCATTCCAGTTACCCTCTTCATCAAATCAAGACATTCTTATATATGCTTGGCCCCTTCATTCCAGTTACCCTCTTCATCAAATCAAGACATCCTCATATATGCTTGGCCCCTTCATTCCAGTTACCCTCTTCATCAAATCAAGACATTCTTATATTCTTGGGCTCTTAATTCCAGTTACCACATCAGAATATGTGTCACAGGCAACATAGACACTCCAGGTGCCTGCACCAATTTCCATGGTAAATTTTCTAGAATTTTGGGCGGTGGTCATCTGACCTACTCTTTTTGTGACTGCACTAACTACCAAGGGATTTTTAATGTGTTTGACAATGCATATAGACATATGGCTTCCTTACCAGAAGACCAGGGACATTTTATTGGTGGAGGATTCACAAGAAAAAAATCCCTGCCACTTCTGCTTGGGTTCAAACCAACAGCCTCCAGCACCTGTGGTGTACATTTTACCCCCAAGCCGTGAGACCTTATTCTTATGTTAAGTGAATAAAAGGCATTGATGCTTTACTTAACTACATATCATCATATTGAGTTATCATTTAAGCTGCAAATCTTCAGTTATTTATCTTTTGTAGACTAGAGTTGGTCAACTTCAAGTATAACTTGAGTCTCTGTGATATGGACTTCACTTAAAAATGAAGAAAAACAACTCTGATCTGGCTTTGTGACTTGACATTTTTTAGGTATTCAACTTGATGGCTTTACTACAGTACAGTATTAGTAAGATGACACTTGCTTTGGTGACATCATTCCCATTTGCACACTGTCAGACATGTCTGTTTTGAATCAAGGGTCTATAATCATTATAGAATAATCTATTTATAATGGATAAGAAAGTTGTGCACAGCACATAACACAAACCAAATGGATGCCACCAGACCTAAGGATTTGTATCACTGGCTGCTGATACATCACTACCATGCCCATATTGTCACATTCATCTTGTAGAGAGATAAAAATGATTTGTGGTTTATGGTCATGATTTACCTCCGGATTTGTTCGGTGCCTTTCGTAATATAGGAGAGGTGCCCGCATACTTCTGTCCTTACAAATAGAGGGAACGGGCAAAAAAGAAACTGAGAAATTAAAATCAAGTCCAATAGATGCTGATGGTAAAGTGAAGATTTCATTTTGTATTCTGAATAGTGATTTTATTGCTGTTTAAAATCAGAAGTGAGTAAATTACTCTGAGATACTTGATAAAATGAAGAATACGGTGCAGACAGCTCCTGACATATATAAAACAAACATACACAAATCCATAGTTACATATAAGAAGTTTTGGACATTCATAAAGGTTGCAAAAAGCACCTACACAAAACAAAACAAAAAATATGGGCAGACTTAAGTCAGTGCATATGCACGACATTGAAACTAGGAAAGGCAAGATGTTACTTTCTCCCAGTTTCCATGTGTCTCATACTGTGTTAACATCTCTGATATGGTGAAGTGTTGGGCGGTGATTTTACAGATATACCACATATTGCTGGTGGTAAACATACGCCTTTAGGTTAAAAAAAAAAAAGCCAGCTCTCAAATATTTTAATCATTTTGGAGATGAAATTGAGCAAGATGTGCAATTATGAAGGTAGGCAAAGTTCAGCCTCGGCCACACATGGACTGAGTTTCTTGGTATCAACTGTGAACCCTGTTGTGTATAATCTTATCTTATATCTTATATCCTTCCCGTGCCGTTAGACGTCACATAGGGCTCGCAAAGTAGTTCGCCAATTTTTCCTGTCTTCGGCGAGTCTTTCAACCTCAACAAAGGATTTTATGCCTGTTAACTTGGCCTCTCTTAATAATGTCCTCTTCAGAGTTTCACGCGGTCTGCCCCTTTTTCTTCGGCCTGTTGTGTTCCACTTGATAGCTTGTTTTGGGATTCTCTGATCATTTCTTCTCATCAAGTGACCAACATATGTCCATCTCCTTTTCCTGATCACCTGTGAGACTGGTTGTTGTTCAGTCATCTGTCTTATCTCTGCATTGTTCTTGAATTCATTCCATTTGATGCCGAGTATTTTCCTTAGGCATTTGTTTTCAAAAGAGTCTAATTTCTTTTCTATTTCTTTAGTTGTTTCCAGCTTTCGCATGCATAAATGAGGGTGGATATTACATTTGAATTGAATAGTCTTAACTTGGTTTTTGTGCTTATAACTTTTGAATTCCATATGTTCTCAAGATTCTTGAAGATTGATGCTGCTTTTGCAATTCTGATCTGTGTATAATGCTGCTCACATAAATCTGGCATATGTAAAATCTGACCTATATAAAGGATTGTGGGAGTTATTAAGAATGTAAATCAGGAACCATTCGTATATTTAGTATCACATTTGTTTATTTATTTTACTCTCTTCACTTTCACAACTCTCAAACCCATGTGTATAGAACAATAAATTATCTTTGGTACTGAAAAATTGCTTGCAAAGACTTTAGACTTGACTACAAGCAGCACTTGAAACTGCCTGTAGAGACGTTAGACTTGACTACAAGCACTTGAAACTGCCTGTAGAGACTTTAGACTTGACTACAAGCAGCACTTGAAACTTCCTGCAGAGACTTTAGACTTGACTACAAGCAGCACTTGAAACTGCCTGTAGAGACTTTAGACTTGACTACAAGCAGCACTTGAAACTGCCTGTAGAGACTTTAGACTTGACTACAAGCAGCACTTGAAACTGCCTGTAGAGACTTTAGACTTGACTACAAGTACTTGAAACTGCTTCAGAGACTTTAGACTTGACTACAAGCACTCGAAACTGCCTGCAGAGACTTTAGACTTGACTACAAGCAGCACTTGAAACTGCCTGTAGAGACTTTATAGAGTTGACTACAAGCACTTGAAACTGCTTCAGAGACTTTAGACTTGACTACAAGCACTTGAAACTTCCTGCAGAGACTTTAGAGTTGACTACAAGCTGCACTTGAAACTGCCTGCAGAGACTTTAGAGTTGACTACAAGCAGCACTTGAAACTGCCTGCAGAGACTTTAGAGTTGACTACAAGCAGCACTTGAAACTGCCTGCAGAGACTTTAGACTTGATTACAAGCACTTGAAACTGCCTGCAGAGACTTTAGAGTTGACTACAAACAGCACGTGAAACTGCCTGCAAAGAATTTACTCTTGATTACAAGCATTTGAAGCTGCTTGCAAAGAATTTAGTCTTGACTACAAGCAACTTGGAACTGCCTGCAAAGACTTGAGACACACCATTAAGAAGTTGAAAACATCTCTAGTCTTATCTATCTTGTGGTACAGTACCAATCTGCTTTTTGTATTTCCTTCATCTTCTTGCCATTCTCTTTAATATTTTGTGCTTTTTTTTTAAAAACTTCTACAATTTGAAATACGTTATCCATAAAATGATACTAAGAGGGCACAAGGTTTGCTAATGATATGAGGTAAAATCACCACATGAGGTGCCCGTTAAATTTTACACAGAGCTGACAGTAGGTGCTACAGTATTATGTACATGGGTTTCCTGAAAAATGATCCAAACCTGACCATCAGGTAATTACTTAAGAAGTAATTACTTAAATAAGAAGTGATAAGTTTTCAGCAGAATTCTGAATGTAATGTTTGTTTCATTTTCATGTTTAGAAATTGCAGACGATAACCCTCCATGCATACGAGTAATAGTGCAGAGCTCGGAGCAGCTGAAATGTGGGTCACTGTACATTATAACATGCGCCGGTGGAACTATTGGCCGTGAAGTGAGTAAAGGACATGCTATTGAAATACAGGATGCTAATGTCAGCAAGGTATGAATTACATTTGTCAGCATATATTCTTTAAGAGCTAATCAGTGGTGCATGTATGATTCAGATTTGTACTGATAATCTTATTTGGAAATCTAAGTTTTTTTTGTTTGTTTGTTTTTTTTTTGTTCTTTTTCTTTCTTGCTGCATATTCTAGGTTTTTTTTCCCCCAAGTATGATCTCTTAAATCTTGAAAATTTGATTCTGTATGGTTCTTCGGTTTTCTTTACATTCATAAAAACCTACAAGCTTCCTTTTTTTTTAAAATATTTGTGACAATGCTGTTTTATAGTAGGAACATTATGTACAAAATAAATTGAGCCATTTTTCATGAGAGATGCTTTTAAGGCTATATAGATAAAAGAGACTGAGGTAGACTGAGAGAGAAACTGCTAAACAGACTAACAAGATGGCATGGACAGAGAAACGCCAGCACAGCATATACTCAGAACTCAGAGAATTGTGAAAAAGCATTATCATCAATGCCAGTCAGCAGGGAAATAGGTAGATAAGATTTAAGAATGTTAAGATGCAAATATGTCTTTCTTAAGTATCTTTTTTTTTTTTTTTTCTGTTACAGCTGCATGCTGAAATTTTATATGATTATGAAAAACACTGCTACACACTTAATGACAAGGACAGTCGAAATGGCATAATTTTGAATGGAAACAGACTATTGCAGGTACAGATATTTAATATGGTGAATTGCTTGTCTGTGTTCATAGCTGTCATTGTATCTCACTGTAGCTGTTGGTATATCTCACTGTAGTTATCAACTTGAAGCACTTAGCAGCTAAAGTCATGATGAAGATCTTTGTGACAGGTATCATAACCAGGCAGGCAACCTGGCTGGAGACAGAAACCCTTCACCAGTATGCTCAGGAGGATCAACCCTGGTTGGGTTTGAAAGCAGTGGTTGGAGTCTCTGAAGAAGTCAAGGCTGTCTAAAGTCTGTTTCATATTTGTGCCAGGACATTTGGGAGTAAAGGGTAACAAGAGAGCAGACTCCCCTGGGAACAACTGTGTTAAGAACACATTTGTCTTAACATACATCTATTTGCTTAAAAACTCTGACCTACTTCTGCAGCCCTTAAACTTGTAGCAGTCAACACTAATTGTAATTGTTATTTTTGTAAAATGTAATATCAGGTTGGTGGACGGATGGGGACATGGAGATCGCTGGCGGGGATGAGTTTTAATTCATTATTTATGGTTCACAATGTGAAACAGTATATAAATGTTAAAAGTTAAAAATGGATGTCAGCAGATCTGTACGGTCTTTTTGGTGTGGTGGTACTGGAAAAAACTTCCACTGCAAGGACTTCAACCCAGTACCAATGGATTAGTAGACTGAGCACTTAATTACTCAGCCATCCAGACTGCCTTTGTTTTGGGGGTGAAAGAGTATTCAGTAAGAGGCTAATTCTTTTTAGTAAAGGTAAAGGTAAAGGTTTCCATGCCAGTAAGACATTGGGGATACAGTGTTAGGCCCGTATTTCCACAACCTTCGGCACATGAAGATGTGATGTTGTCAGTATCATGCCTGGCCGCATTTACCTTCCCAGAATTCTCTGGTACCTATTTTTAGAGAGTGAGTGGACCTTGGGGCCTTTTTTTTTTTTTTGGTGTGTGCCAGAAAAAAATCCCCACTGCTGGGACTGATTCCAGCACCACCAGATTAGTAAACCGAGCACCTAACCACTCAGTTAACCAGGCTGCCAATTCTTTTTAGTGGTCACATTTTTTTTTTTTAAATCTTAAATTATGTACCTCTGATACATACAGTCTTGTCCACAGGTCAAGAGAAGTTCATCAATCACAGTTTAAGATGACATTTAAGTTGTCTTTTTTTTCTTTCGTCTTTCAGGCTTTCTTTCTTCTTTTAGGCTTTCTTTCTTCTTTTAGGCTTTCTTTCTTCTTTTAAGCTTTCTTTCTTCTTTTAGGTTTTCTTTCTTCTTTTAGGCTTTCTTTCTTTTAAGATGCTCATGCACTTTATAATTTGGAAAACATACAATGACCTGATGTTCATGTAAATACCTTGTGTCTTTCATGCACTGACAACATATATACAGTGCATTCCAGTGTAACAGCCCTCTCAGACAGACATTCTCCAGTGATTTCACATGTTTTCCCCAACACATTGTGTCAGTTACCCATTTTCACAGCTAGGTTGGTTTGAATATGATGGCAAAAGCAGATCAAGCCCACTACTTTTACATGAGAATCAGTCTCACTATTATTCAGCTACCCTCATGCTTTTTAAAGGCAATAATACGTGAAGTACCATGTGAAAATAATTTGACATTATAACATGTGGTTTTCCTTTAAATCAATATAGAACAAATCAGAGAGTAATTGCCATGATTTGCATCATGGCGACCTGCTCCAGATAGGAGACACAACACTGTTACTGCATATACACAAGGGGAATGATACCTGTGACAGCTGCGAGCCAGGTCAAGTTCAAGCCAAAATTAAGGCAGCAAATCTCATCAGAAATGGTGAGCTCAGAATCTGTACCTTTCAGTTCTAATTCTTCAAAACTCTGTCTGTGTTAATTTGTCAGAGCTTTATGTTTTATCTTCTCCACTTTATTTAAAGTTTCATTCCAAAAATTGAAGAAAAAAAAAAAAAAGGAACATCCATCTAAACTTATTGAAATCATTAGAAAAACAGCTTCACCAAGAGGTGTCTTCATAGTTCAGGGGTTATGATGTATGTTTTGTCTCTGATTGCAGATTATGTTGTCATGTCACAAAGGGATAAGAACAGGCAGAGAATAAGGGAGCTGAGAAACATAAAGAAAAAATACGGCTTGCAGGTATTAGCAATAAAAAATCTACCACATGTGATACCATGGAAAGTTCATGGAGTGAAATTTAATGATGTCAGAAGTTAAGTATCTAGAATTTAACACTAAGAGATTTTAGAAACTGTTGTCAAATGTTAAGTATCTTCAGCATGATATTATGAGCTGTTTATCTTGAAAGTTAAATATCTCGAACATGATGCTGTGTGTTGTTTATCTATAAAGTTGAATGTCATGTAAATGATACTGTGAGTTGTTTATCTAGAATGTTGAGTGCCTTGTACATGATACTGTGAGTTGTTTATCTAGAAAGTTGACTGCCTTGTACATGATATTGTTTATCTTGAAAATTAAGAGTCTAGAACATGATTTCATGGGTTGTTTATCAAGAATGTTAAATGTCTTGAATATGATATCGTGGGTTGTATATCTAGAAAGTTAAATATCCTGAACATGATATCATGAGTTGTTTATCTGAAATGTAATATCAAGCATTATTTTTCAAGAGCCTGATGTAAAAAAAAAAATTAAGTACACAGAACATTATATCAAGAGTTTAGTATGTGAAACATGTCAGGAGTTAATTATCTCATTATTTCAACAAAAATAAAAACACAAAAAAACAAAGCAAGGTTGGTGGTCTGAATCTGTCTAGAGGGCCCCCAGTCATCCATTTGTAGAAACAGCTACCAGTCTCCTTCATGTGTTGGAGAAAGAAAGATGATCGACCATGGCACTAACCGCACACCACCCTCTTGTGCCAGTAGGTCAGGGATAAAAAAGGGCATTGTAGCCTAAATGCTTGGATGGTGAGAAAGGGCTACATATATCTTTTACATTTTGCTCCAAAAAAAGTAATGACATTGTTGCAATACGTCTTAGAACTGCAGTTACGAGATCCCTGGTGCTGCTATAAGAAACCCTGACTACACTGACAAAGCTTACCAGAGGAGAAAGTTGACTGGGAGCATGTCAGAGGTGCTAGAGCCAGTAAGGGGTCCTGCTTCAGTTGAGAGGTAATTTTGGGTTCAATATTCTGTATCCATTGTTATGTAAATCATCATCATGTGCCATCTTCACAACGAAGGTTGCGCAGTAATGAATCTCCAGTTTCCTAACCCCCTTGCCTTGATGGTGCACTCAGCCGGCCTGTATCCTGTCCGTTCTCGTATGTTATCTTCCTGTCTACTTTCTTTATCTACCTCTCACTCCTTTTTTCCCTCCACATTTCCTTCTAGTATAGTCTTCAGTATATTGTTATGTCTTTTGATATGGAGGTGTTCAAAAACTTGTGCATTTGTTCTTTTCATTCTCTATGTCATATGACCTAATTTTCTGTAGGTCCACATTTCTGCTGCACTAGTCCTTCTCTCTCTTAACTTTTTTACTTATGGTTTCTGCTTCATACAGTAATACATAAGAGATAAATACTTGTCAGAAAATGAATATAATAACATTTTTTAAAAAAATATATCTTTAGAACCTGATGATTATAACTCAGCTGAACCATAGTACTAAGTCTTCATGGGAAGTATGTAGGAATGTAATTTCTTGAGCAGTTTATTTCTGATATGTTGCATTAAAAAAAGAAGTCTAATAAAAGTAGAAGAAACTGCATACAATATAGGAACAATTTTTTATAAATAAAGGCTTTTGTACGGTAAAGTAAGAGAACAAATTTTGTAGGATTAGACCTTGAAAAAATCATAGACAAAGCACGTTAGTGAGACGTGAGAGAAAGAAAAATCACAAGAGAATTACCTGGGATTTAAACACAGACTCCGGTAGGACGAGCAGCCGTCTAGCCACGAGAGAACAGCATACTGTCGCCTTAGCCAACTAGCACCTCTAAAGGTCTAATTCTACAAAATTTGTTCTTTTTGCATACACTATAAAGTGCCAGTTTTCATCTATGAGATATTTTATGCCAGTTGTCCGTTAATAGTTTTTTTTTTCTCTTCAAAGAATTGAGTAGAAATTTTGTGGTTATTTTGTTCAGCACACATCAGTCCTTTTCTTAATGTGTTATTTTATATGCATTCAAATTTTCTTTCAGCCCCATATCAGCTCTAAACAAAGGTCACAAACTTTTATCTAAAATGGGGTGGAAAGAAGGTCAAGGTCTAGGGAGGGCTAACTCTGGAATTGTGGAACCAGTAAGTAATAGGCCAAAAGTTAACCTCACTTTGGTTATTATCTCCCTGTAACTGCAAACTTCAGCTCTTTTACGGTCAGTGCCATGGTGGAGATCGTGAAGCTGGGACATAAAGTGGAATGAGGAAATGGCTACAATAGTTTTCTATAATTTTTTGGGTGGATACCTGTATGATTTCTGTGGAAGCATATTCCATGAAGCAGATTAATCTTCACAACCTACCAAAGTCATGTCAGTTAAACGAATTATTTCCAGACTAAATGTCTCCAAAAAAAATGGATATACTTTTTGAAATGTGAAGCTTGTGAGAGAGTACAGAAAACTTATGTAATGTTACAAATGTTCAGGCTAGTTAAGAAAATTAGTTTTCATATCATCTGTGCTGAAGTGTTTTGTTTCAGCTGTGCTATTTTGTTCGACTGATTCCATATGAGGTATGATTCAGAGATAGAGACATCCGTGTAGCAAAATTATCAGTGCACTCATTTCTCATGTAAAAGGTTAGTGGGTTCATAGCTAGCCCAAAGTGCCTCAGTTACCTGGCTGTAGAAATTGGTACCTAGCTCCTTCTGGAGCTGGGGGTAGAAAAGGAGACCGGGTGCAATGCTGACCCAGTCACCCTGTTATCCCAGACAGGTCATGGAAAATATGGGGCATCAACATCATGTCATCTACATGGTATCTCTGTTTGAGAGGTACACTGATAATCTTATTTTTTAGCTGATAGTTGTGAGATGTAAGTCAGCTTTGAACTTGAAAATACATCTGGCAGGTGATGGTGTGATGAAGTGGATTCAAGTTGGATGGAGAACAAACTATTTCATTTCTAGGGTGGACTTCTTCAACTGTCTCCACCACCATAGGGTTTATCTGCAAGAGCATGTTCTGCAGGGAGTACCATGTGGTTGTTGGAGAGGTCATAACCAGCTGTGGCTTGCAGACTTTGATGAAAGCATCATCTCTATAACATCATCATATTCGCTTCTTTGATATTAATATTTCTACCGTTTGTGATAGAAGTGAGGTCTGATTCAGACAAATTGATTTTTTTAGTCATTATGTTATGACAGATGTGAAGTACAGCTTTGATATAAATGACTGATTCTATCTTCAGATTAATGTTGAGATGCGGGTAAATCAAAGTGCTGGTCTCGGCTCAGCTACAGGTGTTTCTGTGACTCTGGATAACATCCAGAATGTGGGGAAGGCCAAAAGATGGACACAAGCAAAAACGAGATACCAGAAACTTGAAGATGCTCATAAGATTCAGACCTTGAAGACATTTCCAGTGTCATTTTTGAAAGCAAGGCAAGTGTCAGACAAAGAGTCATATTCTCACGCTGTGTCAGTTCCTGGAGCAGAGTTATCTGGTGCTGAAGATTCACATGTTTCTGGCAGTCATGATACTAAACTTAGCAGTACTTCATTGTTATCACTGACTGATGATCACCCAGACTTCTCCAGTGAAGCCATGGCCACATTGCCCCCACAAAACACCCTCAGGTAGTTTGGACCCAATTTCTCGGACACTGCAGGCAAAAGTTAAGGTCATACCAACAAAGTTTTTTTGAGTCAGAGGGAGTATGCTCGATACTAGTCACCAGAATCAGGCAAGCACTAAGACTTCCGTTGGCATCGAGCTCACAGTGGATGTTCATCAACAGAAAAATAACAGTACTCCTTCATGATCATAATCTTTTTTCGTAATCTTTATTTATGTTATTTCTTCCTCTTGGAATAATGATATTGTGTCTGACTGGGAGTGAGCTGTGATGACTGTCCATGTGCTTTCTGGGGCAGATCTTGGAAATGGATTTCTGAGTTGGCATCACTACCATAGGGAGTGCTTCCCCCGCCCCAGTTGGTCAAGCTGTGGCATCACAATAATTTTGTAGCAAGCATACAGCCTGGGGCAGAAAGCAAGTGCTAGCCAGCTTTGGTTTGATGGCTTTGTGTGAGTTTGCTTGTTACTGAATGTTTGATGGCTATGATATGAGATTTTGTTAATGTGAGAGTTCAGTGGCTATGATATGAGTTTTTGTTAATGTGAGAGTTCAGTGGCTATGATATGAGTTTGCTGGCAGTGGTGTGAGTTTGCTGGCAGTGATATGAGTTTGTGTTAATGTGAGAGTTGTGATGTGAGGTTGCTGGCTATGATGTGAGTTTGATGACTGCGACATGAGTTTGTTGACCAAGACTCTGATATGGGTTTACCGATCACCATTGTGAATGTGATGGCTCTGATGTGAGTTTAATAAACATGACTAGGTTAATGGCTCAGATGAGTCTGATGTCTCTGATTTGAGGGCCATCATTTCTGTTTCCAAAAAAAAAAAAAAAACAGAAGATTAAATGAAAGACCAACAGCTCTGTTGTCTTGTCTTGTCTTGTTTTGTTTGCTGTCTCACCTGGAACTGTGAGCTGATAATGTTCATTGCAGCCAGTGCTGTAAAGGTGTTGAGGCACAACATCTTATCAGCGTCAGAGCAGGTAAGTCCCAAGAGCAGAGTGTGTGTAGTGGTTTGACTTTAATTTGCAGTCATCTGTGTCATCAGTCAGACTGAAAAAAAAAACACAGATTAACATACAGTTCAAACCTTCATTTCTAAGTATAGTGCAGGGTTAAGATACTGAATGAACAATAATGCCACAGAAGAGCAGTTTATAAGAGATGAAATAGGAAATAATAATTTAGAAATGTTGATACAACATCACTAGAGAAGAAATATTTAGTTAATCAGAGGATTGTGAGGATTAAGATTAATCAGACAGAAACTAGTCACACAACTCATTGTGAGGGTTAAGATTAATCAAACAAACCAGTCACACAACATGTGAGGGTTAAGATTAATCAAACAGAAACTAGTCACACAACTCATTGTGAGGGTTAACATTAATCAAACAGAAACAAGTCGCACAACTCATTATGAGGGTTAAGATTAATCAAACAGAAACTAGTCTCACAACATGTGAGGGTTAAGATTAATCAAACAGAAACTAGTCACAAAACTCATTGTGAGGGTTAAGATTAATCAGACAGAAACCGGTCACACAACTCATTGTGAGGGTTAAGATTAATCAAACAGAAACTAGTCTCACAACATGTGAGGGTTAAGATTAATCAAACACAAACCAGTCACACAACATGTGAGGGTTAAGATTAATCAAACAGAAACCAGTCACACAACATGTGATGGTTAAGGCTAATCAAATGGAAACCAGTCACACAACATGTGAGGGTTAAGATTAATCAAACAGAAACCAGTCACACAGCATGTGAGGGTTACGGCTAATGAAAGGAAAGACTGACTGAAAATCGTTATACCTGGCAAGGAAACAAAACCATGACACACACAAACTGTTGCTTAGATTCAGTCTCTTGCAGGTAACAAACTTGAGACACAAACATGTGACCAAACGTATCCCACACAGAGGAACAACTGACCAAACATATCCCACATAAATGAATGCGGGAACATACACTATTATCATACATAACTTTAAAGAGGTGACTAGGTAGGCTAGATCTGGGACACAAGCTGCAGATGCCTGGAGGACTTGGATAAACATACATTTTTAGATCCGGGTAACACATCTGCAGATGCTGCATGACCTGGAACACGGAGATAGCAGAGGACTGCACTTTTTTGTTTTTACAAAGTAGCCACATTCTTGTGATACCTCGTCACCAAAATCCGGATACAAAAGCATTCTGGTCATCTTAGATTTACCGGGCTAATACAGAGAAGGGTGTCCGAAAATCCGTTAAGTCTAAATGAATATTTAAATAACCATTTTCGATTATGCTAACCATAGTAAACATGATTAATATAATAGGTAGCATACGTTTTGTGCACGTGTTTTACATATGTAGCAAAATACGGAAGATATTTTTTTTTTGTTTACAGTAAGGGCATTGTGATTTTCTCTTTTGAACTGCAGGGGTAGAGGTCGTTCGAGATCTCTCTAGAGAGTCACGTGTGGTAAGAATTCCGTGACAGGTGAATTGTGAGAAATACTGTTGAGTTGCAGTCAGTCTACGACTGAATGTGAAGCTGTGTGGATGGATTTATGTTACTGTCGTGAAGATTCGATGTCTCGTATTAGTTACTGGAACGTATGATTGGACTTGCCATGTGGCAGAGCAACCTGCCGGCAGTCTACAATTCATCACTGTCATAATCATCCAGTCAGTCGACTAAACGTTATATCAACTTAACACTCTGGACTGGCTTGGTCTTCCATATATATTTGTCTCAACACAACTGTTAGAAAGAATCGTGGGTGGTTTGGGGGGGGGGGCTGAGTCTGGAGACGGTGTGTAACTAATTCATAACTACTCAGTATTCAGAACACTGGTTCAAAGATGTTATACAATGTTGTATCAAACACAATACCCCGAAATATGGTATAACATATAAGCGATAAAAGAAGTACAATATACTGTATAACAATAAATATGATTCCGGCGTGAATTTCAGACGACTTCAAGCTGAAAATAGGGGTATAGCGTAATTTCGGTTGTCTAAAAAGATACCCGAAGACCGGGGAGACTAACGACATAATGACATGTCAGACCGAGGTGCGGCAATGTCCTGTTCCTTGACTCCCCCCCCCCTTTTTTTTTTAACATGTTTCGTTAGGTCAAGAAGATCAAGAGGAAGACCAAGGGAAATTATACTGGACAGTCTGACGGGATGGTGTGAGAGGAGATCACCAACTGAGCTGATGGCCTGCATGAAGGACCGTGTACTCTGGAGAAGCATAATAGCCAACGCCAGTCGGCACGGCACCTGATGATGATGATTCGTTGGGTTGTTCAGTTTTTCATTTTCTGATGTTTCTTCTCGACTTCCACTCTTTTAATCCCCTGACTCATGTGCCACGTCAGTTTGTTGTTGTTAAATAAAATATTGTTAACTATGTACTGTCGCAGAGCATTGAAGTTTCTTTCTGTATAATAATTTTGTTCATTCCCACTTATTTTCACAAGGAACATGAAGTAACAATGACACTGTGCATCAACTTCCATCGAATGAAAAGTTAGTTTAGGAACAGAAGAGACAGCTTAATTGAAGAAATACACCATGACAACATGCGCTGCACCAAAGTGGAAATGATGATGCGATGTGCAGCGAATGAAAGAAGCCACAAGCGCTACTAAATGAAGGAATCCATCATGTCGTCAGCTGAAGAAGGGTTTCATCAAATCAATTGAAGCACTTCATCAAATCAACAGAAGCATTTCATCATGCCATCAAATGAACCATTTCATCAAGTCAACTGAAACATTTCACCACGTCATCAAATGAAGGATTTCATCATGTCAACAGAAGCATTTCATCATGTCGAAAACTGAAGCATTTCATCATGTCGTAAACTGAAGCATTTCATCATGTCGTAAACTGAAGCATTTCATCATGTCGTAAACTGAAGCATTTCATCATGTCGTAAACTGAAGCGTTTCATCATGCCATCAATTGAAGCATTTCATCATGTCAACAGAAGCATTTCATCATGTCGTAAATTGAAGCATTTCATCATGTCGTAAACTGGAGCATTTCATCATGCCATCAATTGAAGCATTTCATCATGTCAACAGAAGCATTTCATCATGTCGTAAACTGAAGCATTTCCTCAAGTTGTCAAAGGAAGCATTTCATCATGTCAACAGAAGCATTTCATCATGTCGTAAACTGAAGCATTTCATCATGTCGTAAACTGAAGCATTTCATCATGTCGTAAACTGGAGCATTTCATCATGTCGTAAACTGAAGCATTTCATCATGTCAACAGAAGCATTTCATCATGTCGTAAACTGAAGCATTTCCTCAAGTTGTCAAATGAAGCATTTCATCATGCCATCAAATGAAGCAATTCACCATGTCATCATTTGAAACATTTCATGAAGTCATCATCATCATCAGGTGCCGTGTCGACTGGCGTTGGCTGTTATGCTTCTTCAGAGTACACGATCTTTCATGCAGGCCATCAGCTCAGTTGGTGATCTCCTCTCACACCAGCCATTCAGACTGTCCAGTATCATTTCTCTTGGTCTTCCTCTTGATCTTCTTCCTTCTATTTTTCCTGTTGTTATAATATTTTTCATGCCCCCTCTTCTTATTGCATGTCCTATGAAAGTACATTGTCTCTCTCTGTTTTGACAAGATTTTTTTTGTCTTTCCAGCTCTTCTCATACATTCTTCATTAGTTATTTTTCCTGTTCAGGGGATTCGCAACATTCTTCTAATAAACCACATTTCTGCTGCTTCCAATGATTTTTGTGTACACCTGCCATTGTCCATTATTCATTTCCATATAACAATATAGGTTCAATATAGCATTTTAGGACTTGTTTTCTAACATTAATTGATAAGGATGTTATAATAATATAATAATAATAATAATAATATGTTTCTCATTCCTTGAAATGCAGTCTTTGCTTGGCCTATTCTGTTCCTAATTTCTGTTCTGCATGTCCCATCTGAAGTTATTACTGCTCCAAGGTATTTGAATTTATGCACCTGCTTTAGAATAGTTCCGTTTAATTTTATACTGCATAAGGTCCACTGATTTATTTCATCAAGTCAACTGAAGCATTTCATCATGTCATCAACTCAATCATTTCATTATGTCGTCAACAGAAGCATTTCATTGTGTCGTCAATTGAAGCATTTCATTATGTCGTCAACAGAAACATTTCATTATGTCAACTGAAGGGTTCGTGAAGATTTAATAATGCGAATTGATGAGAATTCTGTTTATTAACCTCGTGAAGATTTAATAATGTGAACTGATGACAATCCTGTTTATTAGCCTCGTGAAGATTTAATAATGTGAACCGATGACAATCCTGTTTATTAGCCTCGTGAAGATTTAATCATGTGAACCGATGACAATCCTGTTTATTAACCTCGTGAAGATTTAATAATGTGAACTGATGACAATCATGTTTATTAACCTCGTGAAGATTTAATAGTGTGAACTGATGACAATCCTGTTGATTAACTTCGTGAAGATTTAATATTGTGAACCGATGACAATCCTGTTTATTAACCTCGTGAAGATTTAATAATGTGAACTGATGACAATCCTGTTGATTAACTAGCGTGAACTGATGACAGTCCTATTTATTAACCTCGTGAAAATTTAATAATGTGAACTGATGACAATCCTGTTTATTAACCTCGTGAGAATTTAATAATATGAACTGACGACAATCCTGTTTATTAACCTCGTGAAGAATACTTTAAAGAAGTTTAGAGAGTGATTTGTAAAGCAAATGTTGGTTCTTCTATCATCCATTTATTGACAATCCACGTAATCAACGTTCTTGAAAAGATGGAGGAAATTTTTAAAAAAAACGATACACTAGATGAAAAAAAGGAGAGAGAAAATAATCGCCCTGTAATGTTTAACGATCAAGATTTTTTGCCGCGTTGTTTATCATCCTCTGAAACTAACTATCGTGAAATGAATCTCCTAGTTCTGTTTAATCGTTAAACGATGACCTGAACAGAAGACCCACTTTATATTAAAAGATATCAAAGTACACCCCACTATTATCTTTAATCTCCAAAACAAGTGCCTGCACCTGTTGTTCTTTCCACGAACTTGGGATCTTTCTTTTGGAAATATAAAAACTCGGGCGAAACTCCTTTTACCATGATGAGAATAGAGAGAGTAAAAAAAAAAAAAACGAAACAAAAAAAAAAAAAAACGATCATAACCTGATGCTTTCCTGTTTATGTATGCCTTGTGTGATCATGGATTGTAAATTTTATGAAAACGTTATTTTCTAGGTATTTCTGGAAACCAAATATAGTAGTAACAGGACTGTGTGTCCAGCAAAAATATGTTGCGATCCACCTATCCAATGCTGTGTCTCTGTTTCTTTTAATGAAATATTGCCTGCTTTACAGTGGCGTTTAACTTTGAGGTACAATATAGTTTCTGTTTGGGTTGTTCTTGATATATCTTTCCAGTTGTGAGCACATCATTCCCTCTATTATTTCTCAATTTAAGAATTTCTCCAAAAATGTTTCAAATGTCTCCAACTTCTCATTGTTAATAAATAAAAGATGAACTTTGCCTTGGCAGTAGTTATCAATCAATCAATCAATCAAGTGTCGTGTCGTGTGGCGAAGGCGATCATTTCTCTCCACAATTCCCTGTCTTTAGACTTGATTATGAGATCCGCCGGTGACTTTCTTCCTAGCCACATTGTCAGCCCATCCAGTAACTTCTCTCTCTGATTTCATCTGTCTCCTCTTCCCTCAATTTTTCCACTTGCCACAATGTGTTCCAATTTTCCTCTTCTCAGAAAATGTCCTACAAATCTCGCTTGTCTGCCTCTGATCTTTGTTTTAACTTGCCTTTTAACTCCAGCCTCACTTAAAACTTCTTCGTTGGTTTTCTTAGCTGTCCATGGTACCTTCAACATCCTTCTTATGAACCACATTTCCATGGCATCCAGTTCTCGCTGTACTCTCTTATCCATGAATAAGAGAGTACAGCAGTAGTTATAAAAAGTTTTATCACTTCTTTTACTACTACTATTACTACTACTACTATTACTACTACTACCACTACTACTACTACTAATACTGATACAACAACAACAACAAAAATACTACTACTGCCACCACAGCTGCTACTATAGCACTACTACTACTACTACTACTACTACTACTACTACTACTACTACTACTACTACTACTACTGATACAACAACGATAACAAAAACTACTACTACTGCCATCACAGCTGCTTCTATAACATTACTACTACTACTACTACAACAACCACTACTACTACTACCACACTACTGCTGCTGCTGCTGCTGCTACTGCTACTACTACTACTACTACTGCTGCTGCTATTTCCGCTTGTTTCTCGAATTGTAAATTTCAAGTCATTTTAATTTTTAAAAACCTCAATATTTTGTCCATTGTACGATATATATATATCTTATATCCTTCCCGTGCTGTTAAACGTCACACAGGGCTCGCAAAGTAGTTCGCCAATTTTTCCTGTCTTCGGCGAGTCTTTTAACATCATCAACGGATTTTATGCCTGTTAATTTGGCCTCTCTTAACAATGTTCTCTTCAGAGTTTCACTCGGTCTGCCTCTTTTTCTTTGGCCTGTTGTGTTCCACTTGATAGCATGTTTTGGGATTCTCTGATCATTTCTTCTCATCAAGTGACCAACATATGTCCATCTCCTTTTCCTGATCAACCATGAGACTGGTTGTTGTTCAGTCATCTGTCTTATCTCTGCATTATTCTTAAATTCGTTCCACTTGATGCCGAGTATTTTCCTTATGCATTTGTTTTCAAAAGAGTCTAATTTCTTGTCTATTTCTTTAATTGTTTTCCAGCGTTCGCATGCATAAATGAAGGTGGATATTACAGTTGAATTGAATAGTCTTAACTTGGTTTTTGTGCTTATAACTTTTGAATTCCAGCATATATATTGTACATTATTATACTTGTATATAAATTTTATTGTAAAGTAAACATTTATGCATATAAATTTTGGAATGAAAAGAGGTTTTAAAAACTCATTATTGATCAACATCAAAAGAAAATAACCCACGCCAATTTTGGGCATTAAAAAAAAAAAACAATGCATCACTGAAATATCCATCCTCCTCTTACACTGCTCCATTCGGTACTGAAAATTCCTCGCAATTTTCAGCTGGAACTTTCAGCCGACATTAAATACTATATTCACGGTCCTGCTGAAATATTGCCGAAATATAAATAAAAAATGACCCGTGAAAATGCTGAAACAATGACGTGTGGAAATGATGAAACAATGAAGTGTGGAAATGATGAAACAATGAAGTGTGGAAATGATGAAACAATGAAGTGTGGAAATGATGAAACAATGACGTGTGGAAATGATGAAACAATGAAGTGTGGAAATGATGAAACACTGACGTGTGAAAATGATGAAACAATGATGTGTGGAAATGATGAAACACATGACGTGTTGAAATGATGAACCAAATGACGCGTGGAAGTGATGAAACAAATGACGTGTGGAAAAGATGAAACAATGAAGTGTGGAAGTAATGAAACAAATGACGTGTGGAAATGATGAAACAATGAAGTGTGGAAGTGATGAAACAAATGACGTGTGGAAATGATGAAACAATGACGTGTGGAAGTGATGAAACAATGAAGTGTGGAAGTGATGAAACAAATGACGTGTGGAAATGATGAAACAATGAAGTGTGGAAATGATGAAACAATGAAGTGTGGAAATGATGAAACAATGACGTATGGAAATGATGAAACAATGAAGTGTGGAAATGATGAAACAATGACGTGTGGAAATGATGAAACAATGACGGAAATGATGAAACAATGACGTGTGGAAATGATGAAACAATGATGTGTGGAAGTGATGAAACGATGACGTGTGGAAATGATGAAACAATGAAGTGTGGAAGTGATGAAAGAATGAAGTGTGGAAGTGATGAAACAATGAAGTGTGGAAATGATGAAACAATGACGTGTGGAAATGATGAAACAATGACGTCTGGAAATGATGAAACAATGATGTGTGGAAATGATGAAACAATGACGTGTGGAAATGATGAAACAATGATGTGTGGAAATGATGAAACAATGAAGTGTGGAAACGATGAAACAATAAAGTGTGGAAATGATGAAACAATGAAGTGCGGAAACGATGAAACAATGAAGTGTGGAAAAGATGAAACAATTAAGTGTGGAAGTGATGAAACAATGATGAGTGGAAGTGATGAAACAGTGATGTGTTGAAGTGATGAAACAATGATGAGTGGAAGTGATGAAACAATGATGAGTGGAAATGATGAAACAATGATGAGTGGAAGTGATGAAACAATGATGAGTGGAAATGATGAAACAATGATGTGTGGAAGTGATGAAACAATGATGAGTGGAAGTGATGAAACAATGATGCGTGGAAGTGATGAAACAATGATGAGTGGAAGTGATGAAACAATGAGGTGCTGAAGTGATGAAACAGTGATGTGTTTAGACGCTGACACAACGCGTGTGAATGCAGAAAAATAAAAATGTGTAGAAAATAACATATTTCGTCGGCGGCGCTAACATTATTGTACATTTGTCATCATCGTGATAGTAACAAAGGTTTAAAACGCCCCAGATGACGACATGCCACATTATACACTCTCTATGTCACTGTCCAGAAGGATCTGATGAAGAAGTTTTGATTGCCACCTGCCCAGTTTTAAAATATATGAGTATATGTCCCGCGTCGCAACGCAACCAGATGGTGTTATTCCTTTCATGTAAACAGAACATGCTTCTCAATCAGAACATGGAAGATCTTCATCTTTGATGAATTCAGCAGCTTTCAGAGCCTTTGAGGCTCACTGCTGCAGACAAGATACGTCTCCGTTCATCTCTGTTCTTGAATCTTTTCTTGCCAATTGTCCATCACAAGAGCGCGTATATCTTCTTTTAGGTTGTCTCGCCATCGTTGTCTAGACCTACCTGTTGGTCTATCATCTTTCATCTTCTGTACAGGTCATCTTTGTTTGTTTCTCCTCCTTCATTCTCTCTAAATCTCCGAGCCACCTCAATCTGTTGCTTTTCATAACGGAAGATACGCTCAACGGTGGATTTTAAAATAGTTGCATGAAGCTCTTAGACGACCGTCATTTCTGGATGGATGAAAAAAAAAAGAAGAGACGAAACGAGCCAACGATAAGAAATTTGTTTCTCAAAGGCTGAAGAGCTGGGCACGCAGGCTTGTCAGACATCCTGCCCTTTATCTCTCAAACTGTCGTTCAAACCCAGTCATTCAACATCAGCTTAATACTAGCAAAATACACATGTAAAGATGCAATACTAAATATGAATTGAAAGATCTTATTGGAACACTGTATGTAGAATTCGGCAATCTTATTATGACAGAAGACTGCCGTCAGTTCACATTTCTTCAACATTCGTTGGCTATTCGCAAAGCACCAATAGCCTCTCTTTTGTGGAAAACACAATCGTGGTGAAGAATATTAAGTACAGAACAACGGCTAAGTTGTAAGATTAGGATCCTCATACTGAAATATTTGAAAAATGATTCTAATACACAGCATGTCTATAAAATCGTGGTACAGGTTGAAAACTATTTTTATAACCTTACATATTATGTATTAACCCCACCAGTGGTCCATTTTATGGATCATTGCCTGTCCCAAGTCAGGAAAAAGGGGGAGGGTTGGCTTAAGGCCAGCAACCTTATCCTATAAAAAGAACTTTGCTACAGAAACGCCAAAAAGAGACTCAAGAGATATTTCGGCCCTGGGGGAGGACGGGCCTCCAGCTAGAGGAAGCATGAAGCCGGACAGTGAAAGCCAGGGAAACCAGGAAGCTGTCAGACCGACAACCGCCATCTCCACCAGGACCACCATTATTATAGGATCATGGAACGTTAGAACTATGTTTGAAGCAGGGAAATCAATGCAGGTTGCAGCGAAGATGAGGAAATACAACATCACCATCCTGGGAATCAGCGAAACAAGATGGACTGGAACTGGGCAAACAAGGATTAGTACGGGAGAGCTTTTGTTGTACTCAGGACACGAGGAGGACACCGCACCACACACGTATGGGGTGGCCCTGATGCTGTCAAAGACAGCTCAGGGAGCGCTAATTGGATGGGAGGCGCATGGCCCACGGATTATTATACCCACCTTCAAAACCCAAAAGAGAAGGATAAATATGGATGTCATTCAGTGTTATGCACCAACAAATGAAAGCAGCGATGGTACAAAGGAGGAATTCTATGAGAGATTGCTGTGTATTGTGCAGAGCCGTCCAGAGCGGAACATGGTTATCGCCATGGGTGATTTCAATGCCAAGATCGGAAGTGACAACAGGGGATACGAAGATATCATGGGGCAACAAGGATTGGGTGTAATGAATGACAACGGAGAGAGCTTTGCTGACTTTTGTGCCACAAGCAATTTTGTCATTGGAGGGAGTTTCTTCCATCATAAAAGGATACACAAGGTTACATGGGTTTCTCCGGATCAGGTAACAGAGAATCAGATCGACCATATATGCATTGGGAAGAAATACAGAAGATCTCTTCAGGACGTGAGGGGCAAAAGAGGAGCCGATGTTGCATCAGACCACCATCTAATTGTGGCCCGATTGAAGTTAAAACTAAAGAGGACTGGGATAGGAGGCAACAGTAGACAACGCCAGAGATACAACACCACAGTTCTAAAAGATAGAACTAAGCAGGAAGAATTTAAGATCGCACTCGCCAATAAGTTTCAGATTCTACAAGATCTACCAGAAGAAGAGTCAATTGATAAGAGATGGCAAGGAGTGAAAGAAGCATTTACCTCATCATGTCAAGAAGAGCTTGGACCCAGGAAGCTGTGCCACAAGGAGTGGATCTCTGCAGAATCCATAAGGAGAATAGAGGAGAGAAAGAGGAAAAAAGCAGCACTCAACAACAGCCGCACAAGAGCCAGTAAAATTATTGTACAAGAAGAGTACAGGGAAACATGTAGGAAAACAAAGAGGAGCATCAGGACAGACAAAAGGAACTACATAGAAACACTGGCAACAGAGGCAGAAGGAGCTGCCCGGCAGGGAAATATACAGGATCTATACTCCACAATTAAGAAGATGACTGGAAATTATAGTGTGCCGATGAGGCCAGTGGAAGACAAGAACGGAAAAACAATACCCAATGACTGGGGACAGAGAGACAGATGGATTCAGCACTTTGAAGAATTGTTGAATAGACCAGCCCCTCATAACCCACCGAATATTGAACCAGCCGATAGAGATCTACGAATAGATTGTGGTATACCAACAAGGGAAGAGATTTGTAAAGCCATAAAACAGCTGAAGCATGGCAAGGCAGCAGGACCTGATAACATCCCAGCAGAAGCACTGAAAACAGATATTGAGAAAAGCGTAGACATTCTTCACCCCCTCTTCAAGAAGATCTGGGAAGAGGAGCAAGTGCCTACAGAGTGGAAAGAACGTTACCTTGTCAAGCTACCAAAGAAAGGTGACTTGAGCTCCTGCTCCAACTACAGAGGTATAACACTGCTATCAATACCAGGAAAGGTATTCAACCGAGTTCTTCTAAATAGGATAAAGGACGCGGTAGATCCACAACTCAGGGACCAACAAGCAGGATTCCGGAAGAACAGATCCTGTACAGACCAAATAGCAACATTACGTATCATCGTAGAACAATCACTGGAGTGGAACTCACCTCTCTATGTCAATTTTATTGACTATGAGAAGGCTTTCGACAGCGTCGACAGACAGACCCTATGGAAGCTGTTGAGACACTACGGAGTACCGGAGAAGATTACCACCATCATTAAAAACTCCTATGAAGGGATGACATGTAGGGTAATCCATGGACAACAACTAACAGATGCCTTTCAAGTTAACACCGGAGTGAGACAGGGATGCCTGCTGTCACCATTTCTATTTATCCTGGCCATAGACTGGATTATGAGAAAATCAACAGAATATAGGAGAAATGGTATTCAGTGGACGCTCTGGACTCAACTTGACGACCTAGACTTTGCTGACGACCTGGCACTTCTCTCCCAGACTAAGCAACAGATGCAAGAGAAAACCATATTAGTGGCAGAAAATTCTTCAAGACTAGGCCTTACCATCCACAAGGGAAAGAGTAAAGTTCTTAGAGTAAATGAGGTCAACGAAATGCCCATTATATTGGAAGGAGAAGAACTGGAAGAGGTTGAAAAGTTTACTTATCTGGGAAGTGTGATAGACAAGCAGGGAGGAACAGAAGCTGATGTAAAAGCAAGAATGGGCAAGGCAAGAGTAAAATTCCATCAGATGAAGAAAATATGGGGGACTTCAGCCTTGTCAATTAAATTGAAGATCAGAGTATTTAACACCATGATAAAGCCCATTCTGCTATACGGTTCAGAAACTTGGAGAACTACTGTTATGATCATGAAACGAATCCAGACATTTATTAACACATGCCTTAGAAGGATTCTACAAATACGATGGCCAGATACCATAAGTAACCAAGAACTGCAGCAAAGAACAGGCCAGAAACCAGTGGAAGACGACATCCTACGAAGAAGGTGGGAATGGATCGGACACACCCTACAGAAATCCACATCCAGCACTACAAGGCAAGCCCTAACATGGAACCCACAGGGTAAAAGGAGGAGAGGGAGACCAAGGAACTCCTGGCGCCGAAGTCTGGACACGGACATCAAAATAATGAACCAGACATGGAGACAGTTGGAAAGAGTGGCCCAGGACCGAACTGCCTGGCGAGCTCTTGTTGGCGGCCTATGCTCCACGAGGGGTCAGAGGCATAGATAGATAGATAGATAGACATATTATGTATTGAAAATATACACTAAGTGAAAGAGTAAGTCATAAAGTTTTGTTAGAAGTGTTTAGCGTAATTCTATGTGCCTTCCGCTTGTTGCCATGTACACATCTACACGATACTTAAGTTCTTGCCAAGCACGACTAAGCACATCTGCTGTCACTGATTCAACTGCCTCAGTTATTCTGAATTTGTAAGCTGTAAATTGAAGGCGTTTCTTTAGAATCTTATGAAGCGAGGATTTTTAAGGCCTAGCTTTTCTTGTTGGCAGAAAAGAAGATGAAGCCACTGACAGTAATTATTGAGGAAAGATGCTGGCGATGGTTGGGACATGTGCTCCGGATGACTGACGACTCATTACCAAAAATAGCACTAAGATGGACACCACAGGGGAAGAGAAGTAAGGGTAGGTTAAAGGAGACATGGAGAAGAACAACAGAGGGGATATTGAGCAATAGAGGGCTCACCTGGGCAAGAGCGGGAAAAAGGCAAAGGACATGCGTTTGTGCCTTGGGCACTTAAGGTTCGGGGAGAAGGGGAGAGAGAGAGAGGGGGGGGGGGAGGTTTTGAGCACGTGTACGCACCGATTTCCTTTCTTGTGGGTAGCTATCTCGTACATCAACTCGGCACTAACAGATGGCGTATTGGAACGTTGCCTGTGCAACTGGCTACCATACCCTTTATAATAGAATTTTGTGCTGTGGTGCATCTTGAAATAACAAGGTAATCTTTTGGTGACACAGACTTTGCTGTGTATATGACACTCGTTAGCTGGGCCGTGTCGACATAAGTTGTGCTGATTCACGTTACGCACGTGAATATCAGGGTCGACTTCCATCTTGCTCTTCGAGAGTTGAGGTTACTGGTCTAGTTACACACATAATTCCAGCTCTCACTCTCATTTGCTGGATTAGTTACACACTGTTCCAGACATACTTCTCATCCAGGCTAGTTCAAAACCTCATGTTGACGACAACTGGTACAGATACTCAAGTAAATCCTGGGTAACGGTGACTTGGAACATTTATTGATGGAATGATGATAATGCTGATGAAAATAACATTAAATTCGACTGCCGGCTGGTTATCCCTGCCATGTGGCCAGTCCATTCATACGTACAACTAAAATGTTCATCTGTTCCACGAAGACATCACACAGATCGACAAAACACGTCCACACAGTTACACGTTCAAACCAAGACTAAAACTCCACGGACTCAACACTGCCCCTACAATTTCCTGTCACGGGTTTTGCAGCCCACGTGACCTTCTCGAAGGATCTCAACAGGAGAAAATTGAAAAGGAAAAACCTATAATAATACCCTTACTATCATTGCTACACGAATACTGCTATACCCGACTGTTCCAACGACGGAATGTTATTTCCATGTCGCGGGTCTTCATTAAACACACGACGATATTCACGCTGAACAAAGAGTCACAGATTCAAATTTACTAAACCAAAAATACACACACAGACCCTTCCTCTGCGCTGTCGACATCAGACACAGACGTGTCCACGTGATGGCTGAATGACGTGTGGTATTGCGTCACGGTCACGTGACTAACTACGAATTTGGGGGGGGGGGGGACTAAACGCACAAATCCCGGTATCTCTTCAATGTGGTGTCGATATCGTGAGTTTGCTGCATTTACTTCTGATATTTTATTAGTTTCAAACCGCACCATGATTTTACGGACTCTCTCTCTCTCTCTCTCTCTCTCTCTCTCTCTGTTGTGTGTGTGTGTTTCTCTGACCCTGTTTTCATACACATGTAAATAAAGCTTGATGTTCCGTATCAGTTTTACTACAAAAGCTATTCGATTACAGTAATCAGCTTGCCTGGGTTGTATAAAATAAAATGGTAGTACGATACTTCTTGATGGCCTGTCTTGTCTTGTCTTGTCTTGTCTTGCCTCCTTCCTCATAAACCTTTCAGTTTTGAGGGGACAAAGACATCTTGCCAGGGCTCGACGATTTGCTTCATATAGTGGGGATATTTAATGCTTCTGTAATTTCCTCTCTCCATCTCTTCCTCCGTTACCTACAAATCTTAGTGCGAATGTAACTAACAAACTGAAAACGAAAGCAGCATTTTCTCGTGTCATTTCCTTCTACGAAAAAGCTTCACATTCCACTGCTCGACTTTGTATAAGAAAGTTTTATGTTTTGTTGTTGTTTTTTTAAAAATTGTGACCACGCGCAAAATCTTGGGAACCTGACTTCCCCCAGTTCTGCATCACAGTACAGTGATCCACTCAGCGTCCATGGTAACGCCACAGCTTTACTGTGTCAGCTTTGAGTGAGCACGCCGCCAAAGTTGCACAAATCCCGTGATTTTGTTGGAGTTTTGGAGGAACTATGTCCATCAATCATTTAAATTCGCTCTTCACAGATAATATTACATCCGATAGTCACCATCAGTTTTTTTTTTTTTTGGGGGGGGGGATCCGTGGTTCGTTTTTATGATGTCAAGACAGCACTGTCAGGACAATGGTAGTGGAGCAGAATAATAAGCATTTTGACAGGACAAAGTAGGTCCTGTGATTTAACTCGTTTCTTTTCATGAATAAAGAACGCGCAGTTTAACTAGAGCGCTTCATGTCTTTTACTATAATAAAGGAAAGACTGGAGGTGATATTATAGTTACTTTCAGTAATATCAACAACAAACAGAACCACTGTGTAACAGACAACAAGTGGAAGGTGACATGTCAGGTCATTTAAATGTTTTGTCTCGTTCACGTTTGGACTGCCCCTTCGACAGAACTAGATATGTTAGGGGTTAAACAGTGACAGAATTAATGAAAAATAAATGTACACAACTTGAATGCCTTCATTGCAAATGGCTTCATTCGCATCATCATGTGCCGTGCCGACTGACGTTGGCTATTATGCTTCTCCAGAGTACACGATCTTTCATGCAGGCCATCAGTTCAGTTGGTGGTCTCCTCTCATACCATCCCGTCAGACTATCCAGCATCATTTCTCTTGGTCTTCCTCTTGATCTTCTTCCTTCTATTTTCCCTGTTATAATATTTTCAATGCCCCCTCTTCTCATTGCATGTCCTATGAAAGTACATTGTCTCTCTCTGTTTTGACAAGATTTTTTTTTGTCTTTCCAGCTCTTCTCATACATTCTTCATTAGTTATTTTTACTGTCCAGGGGATTCGCAACATTCTTCTAATAAACCACATTTCTGCTGCTTCCAATGATTTTTGTGCAGACTTGCCTATTGTCCATGATTCACTTCCATATAACAAGTTAGATTCAATATAGCATTTTAGGACTCATTTTCTAACATTCATTGATAAGGATGTGTTGGATAATATGTTTCTCATTCTCTGAAGTGCAGTCTTTGCTTGGCATATTCTGTTCCTAATTTCTGTTCTGCATTTCCTATCTGAAGTTATTACTGCTCCAAGGTGTTTGAATTTCTGCACCTGCTTTAGAATAGTTTTAATTTTTTAAATTTTATACTGCATGCTGGTGGATTATGTTTCTTAGATATAACCATAGTCTCTGTCTTTTTGATGTTCAAAGTAAGGCCTTTCTGTTCACTTTCTTTGGCGACTTTATCCAAGAGATTTTGCAGGTCTTGATGGTTCTCAGCTATCAGTACTGTGTCGTCAGCATACCGAAGGTTGTTAATATTGTATCCTCCAATTTTTATGCCTGGTTCTGTGATGATCGTTCTTAGAGTATTTTCGCTGTACAGATAAAAAGTATCTGGAGACAGTACACATCCTTGTCGCACCCCTTGTTTTATACGTTGATATTTTCCAGTGCTGTTTTCAACTCGAAATGCTGCTTCTTGCTGCCAGTATAGATGTTTTACAATCCTCAGGTCTTTGCCGTCGATATTGATGTCTTCAGCCATTTTAATAATTTCATTATGTTTCACCTTGTCGAATGCCTTGGTGTAATCAATAAAGCATAAGTAGAGATCTTTCTGTACTTCTAAAGCTCTTTCTGTTAGTGTTCGTAAAGCATAAATGGCATTGTGTGTTCCTTTTCCTTCAACAAATCCAAACTGTTCATCTGCTATTTCCATTTTTATCTTTTTCCTTGTTCTTTTCATAATTATTCTCAAAAGTAGCTTCGTTATGTGACATGAGAGGCTGATAGTCCGGCGGTCATCACATTCATTTGCACCTAGTTTCTTTGGTAGTGCTATAAAAGTGGATTTAAGCAAGTCAGTGGGCATATAACCACTGTTATAAATCTCATTCAGTAACTTGATTATTATTTTTATTCCTATCTCCTCTAGTGCATCTATTTCTTCTATTGTTATATTATCAGACCCAGTTGCTTTTCCTTTACTCGTGTGTTTGATGGCATCTATGATTTCATCTTCAAGTATTGGTGGTCCCTCTTTTCAGTATCTGGTGTTAATTCTGGTCTTTCTCCTCCATATAGCTCACCGACGTACTCTGTCCACCTGTCCACAATGTCTTCTTTTCCCATTAACATTTTATCTTCTTTTGATTTCAGGCATCCTGTGGTATATTTTGTTTTCCTAGCTGTGAGTTCACTAATTCGTTTGTGCATGTTTTTGCTGTCTTTATTATGAGAGTCCTCTATCTGTCTGCACTGTTCATTTAACCACACTTCCTTTGCTTCTCTGCTTTTGCGTCTTATTTCTTTTTTTATTTTGTTATATTTTTCTTGGTTATTTTTACTCCTCCTCCTCCTCGTGTCTATCAGTCCTAAGATGTCGTCTGTCATCCATTTATTTTTAGGGGCTTCCTTTTTCGGTGGTATTATCTCTTAATAGTTTGGTGGATAGAATCTCTTAACATTTCCCATTATTCATCTATATTATTTATCTTTGCTGTTGCATTGTATCTATTTGTTATAATATCTTTGTATTGTTCTCGCAGTTCTTGGTCATTTTTAAGGAATTATGTATTCAGTTTGATGTTTCTCACTTTTCTGCACGCTTTCTTTAGCTTTATTCTAATTTTTACACAGAGTGGGTCATGGTCACTATTGCAGACAGCTTCTGGCATGTTTTTTGATGTCAGTAATGCATTCCGGAATCGTTTGTTGATTAATCGTAGTCTATCTGGTTAAAAGCCTTTTTGTCTGGGCTGCACCACGTTGCCAGTCTTCGGGGATTTTGTTTAAACCAGGTGTTTCCTACAACCATGCTGTGTATTCTTGCCCATTCAATTAATTTACTACCTCTGTCATTCCTCTCCTCCAGTCCATAGTCACAAACGATGTCTGAAGTTCTTCCTTTACCAACTTTGGCATTAAAATCTCCCATCACTGTAGTAACTTCATGTGACTTTGTGTGTTTTAGGGCTGTCTCTATGTCACTATAAAATAGCTGTACATCTTCTTCAGAACTTTCAGATGTAGGAGCGTACACTTGTATAATATTTATGTGTTGTGTTGTTCTTGTATGTAATCCTTGAAAAAGGCTGACGCCGAAATATTTGATGTTGTATGTTTTTCATTTATACATTCTCATCCTACTTTCATACGTTCTGCCATTTGTGTTTTTTCTCACTTTCCTCATTCCTTCTGTCGTTTTGTTAAACTGAACCATAAACCTTAATCTATTTTTATTACTAGAACCAGTTTTGCCGTAATGGTTATCTTTTATCTCTAAAGATATAATAGAAACTTAGACTTGGAATGAGCCATTTATTCAGCATAATCATGGCAACGGCAGTAAACATAATTTAAAATGATACGAACATGTAGCAGACGCGACACTGACAAGTTTTCCCCCCTTTTTGCGCCTCTAAAAACTCAATCATGGCGGCGCACGCAGGCTGTGGCCATTTACTCCACTAGAGATCTTCAGATAGTGTCGTTTGCCAGGTCGCAGTAACTAATCTTTTTTTTTTTTTTAGATTTTCTGGGTTATTTTCATTGTTTCATTGCAGTAATTCACATTTGTATAGCAGATTGTTCTGGAACCTCCCCCCCCCCCCCCCCACCTCCAAGGCCTCACCGCACCCAAATGATAACTTTACTTGTGCAATTTTGTTCTTTTATTTCTGGACGATGGTTGTGGGGTTTTTTTTGGTTTTTTTTTTTTGGGGGGGGGGGGGGGGGAGGAACTTTTGCAAAAAAAAAAAAAAAAGAATACGTGATGAAGCTCTTCTTAGAAAAAGCTGTAACCCTGCTGAGACTTTTCTATATTTAACTTTCCGTTACTGCTGTGTACCGGTTGTTACATACAGCTGTTGGTGTTATTACACACAGTGCCAGTGGTTTCTTGCATTTCCTGGAAGTGACATATTCGATACCCCTCGTCTGGTTTTATAAACTTCGATACCGGTAATTTTCTGCAGTTGGTGTTTCCAGTCCTTCATTCCGTGCTCTTCATTAATCACTCGACCACGGCCGTCCATACCCAAAAGGCGAACTCTGATGGCTAAGTTTGTGTATTTATCTGTTGCATTGTCTTGCTTGTTCTCCTTGATATAGGCGTTATCGTCAAAATACTTGGCTGTACTTCATCTTCCGCGTGTTATTCTCGTATTCTTCTACCGCCGACCTCCCCCCCCCCTTTCCCACGATTGCTTTCTCTGTTTTTTTAAATTGATCCATAAACAAAGTTCACCTCTACAGCACTTGGTGTTAATATGTACGTTTACAACAAAGTTGGTGTTTCATAGACAAAGAAAGAAAGAAGGATACAGCGTTGACCTTTGACGGGCACACTGTTACAGAGATTAGTTGATTCGTTGTTCAACCATGGTCCGTGATCTTTTCTTGCATTTCTTATCCTATACCACATGTGACGGCAATGGCTGCCGATGCTACTACACACGATACCAGTCATTTTCTGTCGCTGCTGGTGTTTCGAAGTAGTAGCAAATACGACAGTGCAGTCACATGCAGTACTTGATTATCAGAAATTGACAAAATATCGCGAAGGTGGGTCTGTGAGAGCTGAGCTGCTGATATATACAGAGTCATCCCTACAACAGTCTGGGGAGCCCTGCGCTGGAAGATTCACAATTACAAACAAAATATTTTGGCGGGCTATGAAATTATTTTTCCTCCGCTGCAGCCAAAATAAGAGTGTTTTCTTTCTCATTCTTCTGTTTATATCTTTCCTCTCTCGTTACATCTTACCCTCTCATTTCTTTATACACTTTAACTTTTTCCCTCTCCATCCCTCTTTTTCTTCTTCTTCTTCTTCTTCTCTTGCCTTTTTTTCCCTCCCGATCTCTGTAACTCCTATTGCAAGCCCATCACTATCAATACAACACGGCTCTTCTTTCGTAGATGTTGCTATTGATTCAGAATATTCCTGGGATACGAGCATCACATCGGCGAAGATAGGGCTACGCTGGCTTTCATTACTTCCCAGAGCGACCGAAAGACGCAGGTCCATTATTACATTAACACGCTGATAGTCATACTGCGGGCTAAACTGTAGCGTAATAACATCCTGATGGATCTCGTAGACACAGCACAGACACTTCATTCCCAGCTCTTACGGAAAGTACTGCTCTGGCAGAATCAGTTCTATGTCACAGAAGATAATTCTATTTCTTCTTTTCCTTCTGTTTCATATGCTGAGTCGTCTTCAGTTTGCCTCTCTTATTCCAAAGGTCAGGAATTCTTCATGCGTACCTCACAGTTTTCCAGTAGCCGTGGTTGAAGTTCTTGAGTCTCCTTTGAGAGTGCAGGTGTGCAGATTTTCTGAAGTCCTAGATTCCAGATCTTTTGTCACGTGCATGGCAGAGTTTGGACACAGGGGACAATTCTAAGCCTTTGAATCAAAACCAAAGTAACCTTGGACAGGAGTCCCTTGAGGACTTTCCACAAAGTGTTGACCGTCTATTGATCAACATGTCACCAGAGTCAACTGAATTGTGAGTGTTAGCACTATAGGCCATAACAAACAGCAGAGTTATATAGGTGCAAACTCACTCAAGTAAAGAGTAATATACACACACAAAGCAGCTCGCAGTAAGCAATATGTAAGCTTCAGTAAAATTTGTATATCTAATACCTTCCTAGTTTATTATTTATGTAGCACCGGATTTGTAAAGAAAGTGCTATGAAATAATATATTTAAATTTCAGTGCATATAGTGTATACTAAATTGTAGATTCGTATTACACTTCCACTGCGTATTTCACTTAATACAGATGACATAATCTTTCTGGCAAGCTGAAAGCGTGTAAAACTAATTTTAGGAAACCAAAGATGCTGCAGGTGAATTCTAACAGTTCTGTCTGATACAATCTTCTTAATGTAACTGAAGTGTCCTTACGATGTAGTAGGTCGAACGGAACTCATTGCTTCGCTTACCTGGTAATCATCATTACTATGCCATTATTTTCAGGGGCAATGGATCCCATGCCATCTCATTTCGCTAAGCCTCTTCCAGTTCCTCATAAATGTGGATGTATTCATTATATGGTTGTTATAAAGACAAATAATATAACCACAGTATTTATTATGTAGCTCTTCTACAGATAAAGGAGCTTTGTACGAATGTACTAATAATTTGTGATTTTAGTATTTATTTTCCCATTGTAATTACTACGTATTTGGTAAATGAAAATTGTTAGGAGCGCTGACACACGAGACTCTAAATAACACTTAGTTTTTGTTCAGTGCAAATTTTAGTATTTGACTGCATAAAAAATAAATAGTTTAATTTATTTAGGGCGAATTAATCTCCTCTTTCTCAATTAGCTTTTACATTTAAGAATGATTTCCTAAATACAAATGTAATTATAAAATCTCCCACAAAATGTTTTGCTTCTCTGTGCTCTCCTCCCCTCTTTCTCTTGTGATGAAAGATGCTTAAGGAGGAAAGAGATGATTTCTTCTTCAGCCTCGTCTTGTCGCTCGTCTGACTTCGAGTTCCAGGCTGTGTGCTCCAGAAAGAGATCGATCGCTCGGAAATGAAATCAAAATTCAAGAAGGACGTAAATGAATTTGATTACAGAGGAACAAACTCATTCATGCAGCTATGTTTTTCATGGGATCACAAGTTGCCCGTGATCAGTTTTGACGCACCTTCACGGTTGAATTGAGTAGAAAAGTTAATATCGCCTAAATTGCTTTAAATCCTAGAATATGCTCGTCTCAACTCCTGCCTATTTTCCAGTGCTTTGGGCGGTAGCTTCAACGTTTTTTTTTCTTCATTGGGGACTTTATTCATATGAATGTTCTTACATGTTTCTGTGAGCTCCTCGCGCCCTTCTCACTGCCTTCCGTTCAGATCATTTCATCTTCTTCTTCAACGTATCTCAATGTTTCCTTTACGGATAATGTAAGGTGTAATAATATTATTGTTCGATATTTAAATGAAAAGATTCGTGCAGAGTAAATGAAGACATAACGGGCAGTGGGAAGATTCGGGGATATTATTTTCCTTCATTTTTCCTTCATTTGTTTAACTTTTTTATCTCATTTTCTGCAGAAAATCAGCATCTGTAATAATCTGTAACGTGAGCCACATGTCCTAGCGGTTACTTACTGGCCCCTAGATACTGGTCGTTTCCACAACCTTATGGAGTAGAAGTGTTGACTTGTTTTGCGTAACAAAGTCTTCTTTTGAATTTAACCCCACCTGCCTCATTCTGTGCAAGTTTGGTACACGAAAAGGAAGCAGTTTTAAAATGGCGAGGCATCAGCGATCTTGAGTAACAGAACGCGACAAAATAACTTTTCTGCTTCAGCTTTCATTGGACAAAACTCAGTTAATGAGAGGACAACTAAAAGAATGGCTGTTCTTACATCTTTTACAACTCAGTTCATTTCCCATATCTGTGACAAAGATTCCGAAAAAAAAATTAAATAAACAGTTATAAAGAAACACATTTAGTTCTATACCGCACTAAAGCACACACACACACAAACTAACTTACATGCACACACGCACACAAAAACTCACAACCCTAAGAAATACAAGATTTTATACCATTCTCCGTCTATTTCGAACATCAGTAAGTTCTCTCCAACATTCAATGCAAAATCCAGTAGCTTCCAAGTCCTGTTTTTCACAACCATCTTTCAAGTTATCTTTCCCCACATGAGAAGGGTCTATTTTGTTAAATTTTGTCTGTGGACTCCTACAACAACGCACGCGTGTGTAAGTGATCACATCCCTGAAAATCCTGCACCAATTCCTAACAGAATTGTCACTTATAACCTTATCACACAGTCGACGATGAATATCTGTGGCGCTGTCTTCTTCTTGCAGAAAGCGATTCATATCACGGATCTCACAGCTAGAGGGAATGACGATTATAGGGTCCATGTTTACTCAGTCGCTGTGCGTGCACAACTGAACAAAATAGACTTATGAGTTGGCATTTAACGAGATAACACTATACCGGTTGCTGCAGGAAATGTGCCCTGCCGCTTTGGCAAACGGTTTATTTTTACTAGCCAATGGGAGGTTGTAGAATTGTCTATGCATGTTTGTTGGCTCTTCAAAATCTCTGGGTTAGGTACAACTGAAAGTTGAAATTGCTGTGTCATATATGGCACTGAACCAAAGCTGGTGAATGACTTATGAAGACCTAGAAGACTATGTTCTCCTACAACGTCTTGGGCAGTCTGATCAGGCGTTTAGGACTGGTAAATATACTCGCAGCATGGATTTATATAAAGATGCAGCTTTCTGAAAAGCCTATTTCTTAGATCTGCTCCAAGCAGTTTAGAAAACCACCGATGCCAACTCCCATTCCAATATCATGTTTGTTTTTGCTGTCTTTACCACAGCATCGGCTACAAAGAACTGAGACAGGTAGATAGATACATCTCTCATTTATTCATAGTATTTGAAAACTTGCACTTCAGTTTATCTTACATCCTTTCCCTGTCGTTAAACCTCACATAGGGCCCGCATGGAAGTTCGCCAAGTTTTCCTGTTTCCGGCGAGTTTTTCAACCTCATCAAGGAATGATTGGCCCACTATTGCGGCCTATCTTAACAATGTCCTCTTTAGAGGTTTACGTGGTCGACCTCTTTTTCTTTGGCCTGTTGTTTTCCACTTCATAGCTTGATTTGGGATTCTCTGATTGTTATTTTCTAATCACGTAACCGACATATGTCCATCTCCTTTTACTGATCAACCATGACACAGATTGTTGTTCGCTTATATCTGCGTTGCTCTCGAAATCGTTCCACATATACCCAGTATTTTCCTTAGGGATTTATTTTTAAAAGAGTGTAATTTGTTGTTTATTTCTTTAGTTGTTTTCCAGCTTTCGCAAACATAAATGAGGGTGGATATTACATTTGAATTGAATAATCTTAGCTTGGTCTTTGTGCTTATAATTTTAGAGTGCCATATGTTCTCAAGATTCTTGGAGGTCAATACTGCTTTTGCAATTCTAATTATAACTTCCTTTCTGGTGTCACCATCCTGATCTATATGAACTTCAATTTATATCTGCACATTAAATAAAGTAAATTTTCCTCTTAGTGCCCATATTTAATGTCATTGTGGAAAATGGCAAAGATCATCAGTTCCAAACCTGAGATCCGTCAGATCGTTTTTGCGACCACAAGCACCTATAGTCCCCAAACTTCTCTGTTACCACGAATTCCTCTAAGTTCCCAAACTTCTCTGTTACCACGAATTCCTGCAAGTCCCCATACTTCTCTGTTACCACGAATTCCTCCAAGTCCCCAAACTTCTCTGTTACCACGAATTCCTCCAAGTCCGCAAAACTTCTCAGTTATCACGAATTCCTCCAAGTCCCCAAACTTCTCTGTTACCACGAATTCCTCTAAGTTCCCAAACATTTCTCTGTTACCACGAATTCGTCCAAGTCCCCAAACTTCTCTGTTACCACGAATTCCTCTAAGTTCCCAAACATTTCTCTGTTACCACGAATTCCTCCAAGTCCCCATACTTCTCTGTTATCACGAATTCCTTCAGTCCGCAAAACTTTTCTGTTACCACGAATTCCTCCAAGTCGGCAAATTTCTCTTACCACGAATTCCTCCAAGTCCGCAAAACGTCTCTGTATTCGCGAAGAGTTATATTCATGTCCCCTGTAGAAAGTTTACATTTTGAAATTATTTTTTTTACTTTTGTACATTTTACAAAGAGGTCATGCTTAATGAGTCCTCCAAATAGAAGGTTTTTAATTTAATATTAAGTGGCCGGAAGAACGTGAAGATGAACTATCGCTGGCTCTAGGAGTCCAGGTTGAAGAAGTTTAGAATCATGAGTTCGAATATTTCAGGCTTCATCTCTAGAAATCTACTGAACTTCTATTCAATTAAAAATAACAGCTTAAAATATTTCTTCTCTGCGTCATCGATATCCTCTCAGAAAGTGCTCAGTTTTGGGACCAAACATGTAGACGACATGCAATCATGTTCTTCATATTCTGCATGTGACATACATGATCTTATCAAATATGTATATAACAAATCTTGTAATAGGACACTGGAATTTGAGAATATATCAAAACCCCTTCCATCAGCGGGTTCTATGGAGATAGAGAATTGCCAGCGGTGATAAAGAGTATGAAGGACTTCGGGGAATTCACGACGACGCTTAGAGCTAATAGACTGGACCACAAGAAATAATTGATTTGGGCGTCGAAAGGCATATCCCGTTAAACTCTGTTCCATTCATTAAAAGAAAAAAATCATGGCAGTTTTCTATTACGTCCTGTATATCTATGGACCAGTTAAATAGAAATCGGGTTTTTTTTTTTTTTTTGTAAATAGAATTTTTCTACCGAATGAAACATAAAATGCATACGCCTGCCCTTCTTTCCAGTCTACTACTGTTTTTGACAGTGAAGGTAATATGTCTACAGATGATTTATATTCTCGGTCGGAAAAGGACAACAGATGCTTTCCTGAAGACGGTATTTTAAGATGGCCGTAACTGAAGTTGCTTTTTTTTTCTTTAAATCATATTCACGAAAATTTGTTTCCAAATGATTTATTATTATTTAAAACAAACTAATTTGGATATAATTTAAAGTCGAAAAAAACACGATCTGACATTACTAAGAAAAGTGGCGTGAATATGCGCACCAAGGTTATGGGCACAGAAATGACTGCACTGGAAATAACGTCCTAATGGGGACAGGTGAAATGAAGCTTCTTTGCACACACGTATCTTACATTCACTCTGTGCTTCTGGTAATATGCTGTTGTCATTTGTCTGATCACTGAGGTTGGTGGTGGTGCTTACTGAAAAATGTGCTTCTCTGTGTATGTAAGAGATACGAGAAATGACCACTGCGGGTACAAATTTCTAGTAATGAAAGTAGATGGAGGGTTATGGTTCAGTTTTACAAAGAGACAGAAAGAGTGAGGGAAGAGGGCAGAAACAAAAATAACAAAAGCCAAGATGAGCACATATATTTGAAGAGCATACAACAACCCAATATTTCGGCAAAAAGCCTCTTTCAAGGATTACATTTAAAAATACAACAGATTAAAACGAAAAATAGATGAAAAATATACATGTAGCTTTTAGGGCTCCTCCTAGTAGGAAAGACGGGCACAAAATTCTTTCTGCTCACTTTTCTCACTCTTTATTTATTTATTTTTTTTGTTAAACTGAATCGTACGCCTCCATCTAGTCTCTTTTTATGCACACGCACACACACATATACACATACATACATATTTTCCCGCACTTTGGTACTTTCACCACTCACTGTACGTAGGAAAGTTTGAGATAGTACACAGAAAAAAAAACCATAAAATCATTCAAATCCAGAAAAAAAGAGAGAAAATAAAGATTAAAAATTAAAAGAATTTACAAATTTCTACACTGTAAAAATAATCTTCTTTACAAATGCTACTCCTAATGTCTGCACAGTTACTTTACTACTAAAACTAAAACTATATTTTCAACGATTTCCATTTCCAATAAATTCTCTTAATCAATTTTTCTTTTCTTCTGTATATCTAAAAGTTATTTTCCTCGGTCGGTGGTACTTTCTTTAAGATCACGCATCAGAAGTGGCACTGAACTACAGCCATCTTGGGAAACACTTCTCTGATTTTAAAATGAAATCTCCTATAACTGTGACATATATAACAATTTTCGCTGCTCGCGTTCATTCAGACTCCGGGACATTGCATTAGCTTAGCTATTCTGGCTATAATTTTGATTTTAAAAAAAATTAATATAAATTCTTCTACGCACTATTATTTCCCCAACTTAAATGTAATATTTGCAGTAGATCAGATGTGTACGCTAACAAGCTCATGGGAAGGGCGAAATATATTGGGGGAATTCCATTTCGGAATATGCGCCTTCTCGTCTGCTTGAATTTCTTCTTCTCCCTCATCCTCGTCGGGTGGTTATATGCAAGAGAAGCCACCCGTAAACCCGGGGTGCCTGGATAATTTCAGCTCCGACGTTTGATAGGACTTCTGGGAAAAAAAAATTCCACTGAAGTGGTCGCCAGTTCCTGATAGATAGGAGACAGAAAATGGACATAGCATTTTACTAACGGCTTACTGTGGCAGTAATTGGTCGAGTGGCGTGCCTGATAATTTTGACTGGTCTAACAATGATCAGGAAGCCTTATAGTTTTGCTCGCGTGCGTTTATTGCCAGATCCTTCAGATGGCTCCCCTTATCGAGGCGTTGGCGAGCTGGGGGCAGACGTGTTATCAAAGTGTTAGAACACCAAGCTTTTTGAGAGGTCGGGGGGGGGGGGGGGGTTAATAGTACTGAATGTAATGTTTAGCTATTTTAATTTTGTGAATGTTTCGTTTTCCATCATCGTATCTACGTTCTTGAAACACTTGAGTCTTACAATTTACTGCTCAAGAGGATGTGCACGCATTCAGTCGGGTATTGTGCCAATTAAACACACACACACACATATATACACACGTTATATTAGTGTTACTGAACAATGCGACACATATAATATACCGATAATTATTTGTCCACCTTTGGTGCTAAAGTTGGTTGTGCAGTCTCTTGTAACTGGGAGCTGGTGTTCTTTGCAGCCGATGCTGTAGAGGTGTTGAGGTACAGCATCGAATCGGCGTGGGAGCAGGTTATGGCAACTATTTTTTTAGCCTCAGAGTACACCTAAAAAGCAAGGGGTGTGCAATGAATCTTTAGCAGAGTCCACCACCATGGGGACTATGGCGATCCCTGCCCCGTTTGCCAGTCTAGGCCTGTTACTGGGGGTACCACGGAGAGGTGGGACAGGGTCTTGGTCCGCTATGGTTAGCTAACCCTGACGCTAGCATATCAGCTACGGGTCGCTGATTACATCATCGGCGTCTTCACCCCCAGCTTTGGTGCTAAATGAACACACAAGTTATAAAGATAATTTCCGGACGCCTTATATATCTATGTACTATTCAAATGTAGTCGTGTTACTCAGATATTACAGATAAAATGGTGTGTTATTATCGTCACGTGAGTTAGTACTTTAGCTGATGTATCCTTGTCCTGTCTTTTGCATCAAGAAGTATTTAACTTCTCCAGCTTTTCCTTTAGAACTCATTGTTTAGTGTGTCTTCTCCCGTTGGACTCTCATTATGTTTCATGCGTCCTTTGCCTTTATGTTCTCAATGTTTCTTTGCCTTCTGTCGTAGGACTGTCATTGCGCTTTATATGTCCTTCGATTATCATTATGTTTCAAGTGTCTTATTTTTCGATTCTCATTATGTTACATGTGTCTTATGCGCATTTCGATTCTCACTAAGATATAATCTAGTATGAATCAGTAGAAAGAGTAGCTTTGAACACCAGTCTCTCAGGGCGAAATCGAGCTTTCTCTGCGTGGTGCAAAATAACTTCTATGAAGTAAACCGTCGAACTGTTTATCTACCTTTCCCGTCAGTACCAAAATGTATTTGAGGAAGGACATAAGACAAGACAGCACAACACCAAACGAATGACATGTATAACAAAGTAAGAGAACAAATTTTATAGGATTAGAGCTCGAAAAAATCGTAGACAAAGCACTTTAGTGAGACGTGAGGGAAAGAAAAATCACAAGAGAATTACCTGGGATTCGAACACGGACTCCGGTAGGACGAGCTGCCGTCTAGCCACGAGAGAACAGCGTACTACCGGCTTAGATGTCACGCATTCCCGCTTCTGCGACCCGCCAAGAATACAGGCTCAACCGCCGTGCGATACTCTGAACCTCTTGTGGTCCTCTCGAGGATCCCGTGTGGTCCTTTCGGCAGTGTACACAGTCCTCTGTTTCACCAATGTACACAGTCCTCTGTTCCACCACTAAGTCAATAGTACCCTGTTCTCTCTTGGCTAGACGGCAGCTCGTCCTACCGGAGTCCGTGTTCGAATCCCAGGTAATTCTCTTGTGATTTTTCTTTCTCTCACGTCTCACTAAAGTGCTTTGTCTACGATTTTTCGAGGTCTAATTCTACAAATTTGTTCTCTTACTTTACCGTACCAAAGCCTCGTAGTTTCCTATTTATAAAAAAATTGTTTCTTAAGACATGTATAACAGCACTGTTCTACCTGTGACCTGAAAAAGGTTTCAACACTGCTAGTGTGTATGCTGTCACTCAATTTGTGTTATAATTATGTAGTGTCTGTCAAAAGCAAAATAAACATATCACATGGGCATAGTTCTGCCACAAGATAATAAACGTTCTGTCACATGGGCACAGGGCATAGTTCTATGACAAGAAAATATAATTATACCACGTAGGAATAGTTCTGTCATCAGAAAATATAGTTCTAATACCTGGAAATAGTTGTAACACCAGAAAATATAGTTCTACCACCTGGGAATATTTCATTTACCAGAGAATATAGTTTTACCACGGGGAATAGTTCTAGTGCCACAAAATGTAGTCCCATCACTCGGAAATAGTTCTGTCACCAGAAAAATATAGTTCTGTCACCAGAAAAATATAGTTCTACCATGTGGGAAAAGCTCTGTCACCAGAAAATACAATTCTGCCACATGGGAATAGTTGTCACAACAATAATTTACTTCTATCGCTGGGGTATACGTCTAACTAACGCAAAGAATAAAACTGCCAAAGATACAATTCTACCGCTAGCAAACAGACTTCAGTTCTGTCAAAGGTTGCATCTTTCTGTAACAAAGGAACAGTTCTGAGGCTAGTGACAGATAAATCTCCATCTAGGCCACTAGACTAGATCTAGTAAAGGCCCTCCCTTTCTTCGACATATACCGTCGATCTCCTGATATGTGGCCTGATTTCTCTAGGTATAATCTCTGCTATTACCGTAAGAATTTGAATTACTTGGACCAAATACAACTGATACGTCACTGTCTTTCTTTGGATGACATAACGTGTTAGCGTATCAATAACAGTTAAGAGTGACTGTCATACGAAACAATAATTTGTATTTGTAGAGGGGTTTTTTTTTTTCGTTTGCTTCCAGGCCCTTATATTTAACCCTGTTCAGGAGTAAATAACTCGCTACTGGTTCTGACACGACAGTTAAGTAAGTACTGTATGGTGTAGTGTATATTAAATTGAACGTTTATTTCTGACTTAGTTAAAACATGCCAGGCATGCAAGTTCGCCGACGGTCTCCTTGAAAGCCACTGTGAAAAGTGATTGTATAAACCCCACGGGGAAACCTAATATTTTAATTAAACGAGGAAAATAGATTTTTTCTATTCCGTTTTTTTGTTGTTGTCTTTTTTGCTGCTGTTGTTAAGAAACGGAACTGTTTTGAAGGTACACAGCTCAGCCTCATTCGCTGTGTTACCATCCTCCTTCCTCCATCTCTTTCCCGAAGCTTTTCAGCGTCTTCGCCTTGTTCACACGTCCCAGCCAAGAATCCTGGTGATATTATAATCATCGTGTTGACCCCGGGTCACGACTTGGAGAAGTCCATTAATGCAACATTCCGGGCTCCGAGAGATCAACGAGGGCTCTTCAGTGTGAGCATTACAACCTCCGTGCACATGCTTCCGCAGCGATCGTCTTGCTATCTCGGTATCGATCTTGTATTTCCGGCACTGCCATCTCATCATCCTCTCCTCCTTTTGGTACTCCCTTTTGTTTTGAAGATCGTCTTGGAAGCTTGTTTTTCAAACAAGTGTACCCCAAAATATCACTTTTCCTATTTTTTTTTTTGTTTTTGTTTTTTTGTTCTCAGGGGCCTATCTCCCCATCTTGGAGATCGGTGTGAAAGTTATGTGTGTGGAGTTTCGCTAAGAGCCTTCTTCTTACAACTCCACCCACAACCATATCATCATGGCAGATGCAACGTATTCTTCAATAATACGTCAGTCTATGTCTTTACTCTAGCACTTTGTGTTTTTGATTGGTAAAGACAGATTTATCTCTTACCAGATAATACCTGCTATAATAACCCTGGTGTTCCGAAAGCGAATGTTTCATCCCCACCAAAGAGTTAAATGAACTAATATTACATTTTTCGAAGCATGAAAATAGATATTTCTAAATTTCTATTTGTAAGAAATTTAACAAGACAATATAAAATTCTGTGCTTGTGCATTTGTGTGGCACATTATGTTTTTTAACATCTTATTTATGATCTATCTTGCCACTTTTCCTATCTGAACTTCCATGTTGCTGTTTGGGTTTCCTGGTATATTTCTAGAAGATAGTTTACCATTGCTTTCCTTCCGGGCAATGAAGATACAATGAGGGAAATTAAAAGGACATCTATCGCTCTTCAAAAAAGTAAAACAACTAAAGAAACTGTAGAGAGGAACAGACACAACTACAAAAATAAGATTTTTAAGGGTATGTATCTTTCCCATCGCCACATATGCCTGTGGGACCTGGACACTTAACAAAACAGCTGAGAAATACATAAATGCCTTTGAATGAAAATGCTACAAAAGAGTTCTTCAAATATCATGGACACAAAAAAGAACAAGTATATCCATACTACAAGAACTTAATATTGAAGAAGGTTGGCTAGTAAAGAGGATTAAGCAGAGAAAACTTAAATATTTTGGACACATTAAACGTCAAGATAATATAGAGAAGACTATCTTGGAAGGGTGCATAATGGGAAAAAAAGAGAGGAAGACCAAGGCGAAGATGGCTGCAAGACATCGTTGATGATCTGCAAATGGATGCATCAACAGCAGAGCATCTTGCTTACAACTGAGAGGCCTCCGTGAGAGCTGTTAGGAAGGCAAAGTTACGCAATGGACATGCATATAACTGACCTTGCCACTTTTATGGGTAAACTTTCCAGATTTATCGCTCTTTTGTTTGTAATAGAATAACTAATAACAGACATAACAAGCAGACTAAGAAATATGTAAACTTTAAAATGTCTTCTTTTTTTTAATGTGAATTAACATAAGCGCCTTCCAGGCAGACTAAGAAATATATAAATTTTAGTGTCTTCCTTTTAAAAAAAATGTACCTCTGTTATAATAATCTTTTATTCCTTAACAATTTTCGTCATGTAAATCTCTCTGTATCTAAATATTACGTCCATAATAACAATGATGCAGTTCGTCTTACAAATACTTCTTTGAATGACTGGCACAGACTGACACAGTAACAGAAAGGCGGTTTTGCGTTTTAGGAATTCATGGTACACACCATAATAAAGCAAGCTAGAAATCAGACCGTAGAACTGTCTAGAAGTCAGATAACAGAACGGTTCTCAAAACTGTGAACTTTCCATATCTCCTATTCCGCATTCTTGGCATGATTAAATGAATTGCTGCAACGAAGGCAGTCTTTCTGTTACAAATATTTCTATGTACTCTTATATCTTTTCGTGATGAAGACTGCCATAAATGTCAATCCCTGATGAAGACTGCCATAAATGTCAATCCCTGATGAAGACTGACCTGTATGTCATTTTTTGATGAAATTTCCTATTTATGTTCTTACTGTGTTGCTCCGTTTTGTTCAGACTTCTAAACTGTCTCAGTTAACACACACGCCATTTTCCCCAAAATCTTTACCTGTAAAAACTAAATGAAAGCGAAATAGAGGAGGCTGACATGTATGGCATTATTTGATGAAGATATATGCATATATGCCCGATATATGTTTTCTTGTTGAAGATTTCTCTGATACATATTTTCATGATGAAGATTTTCCTGATATTGTTTTCTTTACAAAGATTTCCCTGATATATGTTTTCTTGATAAAGATTTCTCTGATAGATGCATCAACAGCAGGGCATCTTGCTTACAACTGAGAGGCCTACGTAAGAGCTGACATTTCAAGACGAAGATTTCCCTGATACATGTTTTCTTGATGAAGATTTCCCTGATACATGTTTTCTTGATGAAGATTTCCCTGATACATGTTTCCTTGAATAAGATTTCCTTGACACATGTTTCCTTGATAAGGATTTATCTGATGCATGTTTTCTTGATAAAGATTTCCCTGACAAATGTTTCCCTAATAAAGTTTCCTTGACAAATGTTTCCTTGATAAAAATTTATCTGATACATGTTTCCTTGATAAAAATTTCCTTGACAAATATTTCATGAACGAAGATTACTTTGTACATATGTCCTACCCGTTACTCGTGCTCTTTATTTGTAAATAAATTGTAAATGATATTTTTTCTTATTAGTTCTTTGATATCTGCCGTTATGGTTTTTCGTGTATTCACAGTTCTGTACTTGTTTATTTCGCACAAATTTCATTCTTTGTGTTGCTCCGTTTTGTTCAGACTTCCATACTATCTCAGTTAATACACATTTTCGCCACTTCCCCCAAAATCTTTACAGTTTCAGACCTATAGAAACTAAATGCAAGCGAAATATGCCAGAATTTTTGTTCGAATCTGAAGATGTTAAGTGCTACAGGACTGTCGATTTATAAAGGTATCTGCGAGGAAGACGATAAATAAACTCGTTTATTGACTGTAGAAATAAAAGCATGCTATCTGGCCTCAGCTAACTCAGCGAAGCAGCAAAAAATGGACTGAGCTGCAAATAAAGCCAGTTTGCACGCAAGAGGTTTGGCAAGTTTTTTTGTAGTTTTTTTTTAATTGGGTGTACAGGTCGATGGCTATCTTCTCTCGCTCTTATGATCTCGTTGATATTTTTCTTTTGTTATAGTGAAAAAAAAAGCTGTGTGGCCACAGAAACTCTTAGGGGAGAGGGGGGGGGGGTATAGTGTTGCTGCCTATATTTTCCTTGACCTCATGGCACATCCAAGGCAAGCTCCACGCCAGGCCTGGTCAACAAAAACACACACACACAACAGGAGATTTTACTCTGATGAGTTCGTTTCAAATATAAATATAAACATGACTTTCTTAAGCTGGGACTATTTAAAATTAAAACGTAATTTAGGGCCACAAAAGTTGTACTAACCCCTACTTAGAACGTACAAGAAAATCTGCTAACTATTGTCGCGTTTCTTCCTTCTCCTACACATAAGGAAGTCGTAAAAAGGTAGAGTACTCGAGACGACAGGGGATCACCCTGGATATACGAGGGGTGACTGATAAGTTCTCGGCATAAGGTACAAATACTTGAAACACACACTTGATATTAGGTGCATTTGTAGATCAGGTTAATGTAAGATTAAAAATAACGTTAACTGCAACCAGTTTTGTTTTACAGGCTACTATATTGGAAAGGGGTGGCAGAAATTGAGAAAATGGATAAAATTTCTCACCGAGCGGTCATTCGCTGCCTCTGTATCAAGGGCTTATCATCGAAGGAGATCCATGAGGATATGGTAGAGACTCTAGGGGAGAGTGCCCCTTCTTACAGCACAGTTAAGAAATGGGCAGCTCAGTTCAAACATGGAAGGGAGAGTCTGGGAGATGATCTCCGTCCAGGAAAACCAAAAAACGGTACCCACCAATGAAACCACCAGCAGAATCCATGACATAATAATGGAGTATCAACGACTAAATGAACGGTACATTGCTGCTGAGTTGGGCATCTTCCAGGAAAGTGTTCATGCCATTATTCACAATGATCTTCAAATGACAAAGGTCTCTGCTCGATGGGTCCCGAAACTTGTTGGAGCTGATCACAAACGACAGCGTATCAACATGTCAAGAGACAATCTTGGCCATTTTTCTTCAGATCCTGAAAAGTTTCTTCTGCAATTTGTGACTATGGATGAGACTTGAGTTCATCATTTTCAACCAGAAACCAAAGA